>JASVEL010000736.1:0-599198 GCA_032618575.1 Nicotiana noctiflora
GATACAGCTGCAGGAGAGGGTACCAGTCAGGTGCCCCAAGCCAGAGCAGGCCAAAGTGAGGCTCAGAGTGAGATGCCATCTCATACCTCATCTACTCCGTCTCTTCCAGAGGATATTAGGTGGCACCCAGCACCTCCAGCTCCTCCGTCTGGCACTACAGACCAGGATATGTGGAGTGCTTTGCAATGATTGACCAGTTTTGTAGCTGCTCAAACGCAGAGGCAGAATACAGGTGCTGTTGATAAACCAGCTAGTACGAGAGTTTGTGATTTTATTAATTTAGACCCTCTAGTGTTTATCGGATCAGACCCCAAGGAGGACCCCGCAGACTTTTATTGACCAGGTTCATCGTACACTACGGGTTATGCATGTTAGTGATACAGAGGCAGTAGAGTTGGCTTCTTATTGGCTATGGGATTTAGCGGTTCTTTGGTATGATAGTTGGGAGAGATCCAGGGGTCCGAACGCTCCTCCAGCTGTGTGGAAGGATTTTTCTGAGGCCTTTCTTCGTCACTATTTGCCAGTTGAGATACGACGAGCTAGAGCTGATAAGTTATTGAACCTTAGACAAGGTAATATGAGTGTGCGAGAGTATAGTATGCAGTTTGATTCTTTAGCAAGGTATGCTCCCCATATGGTGGCCGAGATGAGTGATAGGGTGCATTTGTTCGTGAACGGGTTGGGACCCCATCTGATAAATGAGTGTATGACAGCCTCCTTGGTAGAAGGCATGGATATTTCCCGTATTCAAGCTTATGCTCAGACCCTAGAGGATCGTAAGTGCCAGCAGAGGGCAGATAGGGAGCAGGATAGGGGCCAGCATAAGAGGGCGAGATTTGCAAGGTATTCTGATGACTTCAGAGGCAGCGCCAGGCCCCAGTCTTCGAGGAGTTCGGCGCCATCTATAACTAGTGCTCCTCCACAGTTTCAGAGGCCTCGATATGATTGATTTACCTATTCTGGTCTAGGTCTGAGTTCGCGAGTATCAAGCTTCGCAACATCATAGGGATACTAGTCAGACGAGACCCATAATACCATATTGTGATCAGTGTGGCAAAGCCCACTTTGGACTATGCCGTCGAGGTTCTGATACATGTTATTCTTGTGGATAGCTTGGCCATATGATGCGGGATTGTCCTAACAGGGGAAGTGATGGTATGGCTCAGCCCACTGAATTTGTGTCTAGGTTCTTCCTCATCAGTTCGACCTCCAGCACAGGGTTTTCAGCAGTCGACAGGTCGGGGCAAAGGTAGAGGTACGGTGTCGAGTTCAAGTGGTGGTCAAAATCGAACTTATGCTCTAGTAGGTCGATAGGATCTCGAGTCGTCTCTAGATGTTGTTACATATATATTGTCAGTGTTTTCTTATGATGTATATGCGTTGATTGATCCGGGATCTACATTATCATATGTTACACCCTTTGTGGCTAATAGGTTTGGCATTGAACCTGAATTGATAAGTAAACCCCTTGCGGTATCTACTCCAATAGGAGATTCTGTGATTGCTAGAAGGGTTTATAGAGGTTGCATTGTGATGATTTGTAGTTGTCAAACCTCGGCAAATTTATTTGAGTTAGAAATGGTTGATTTTGATGTAATACTGGGAATGGACTGGTTGGCCTCATGCTATGCAAATGTTGAATGTCGTATGAAGATGGTTAGGTTTCAATTTCCTGGTGAACCCATCATTGAATGGAAGGGGAACATTGCTACATCGAAAGGTAGGTTTATTTCCTATATTAAGGCAAGGAAAATGATCTCAAAAGGTTACATTTATCATCTTGTTCGCGTTAGGGATGCGGAGGTGAAGCTTCCTACTCTACAATCTATCCCCGTGGTCAATGAATTTCCAAATGTTTTCCCAAATGAACTCCCAGGCCTTCCTCCAAAAAGGGAGATTGAGTTTAGTATTGATGTGTTGCCTGACACTCAACCGATCTCTATCACTCCATCAGAGCTGCGAGAGTTGAAGGCGCAGTTAAAGGACTTGCTGGATAAGGGCTTCATTAGACATAGCACTTCACCTTGGGGTGCGCCAGTCCTATTCGTGCGGAAGAAAGATGGGTCATTACGGATGTGTATCGACTATCGGCAGTTGAATAAGTTTACTATAAAGAACAAGTATCCACTTCCAAGAATTGACGACCTGTTTGACCAACTCCGGGGTGCCAAGTATTTCTCCAAGATTGACTTACGTTTAGGGTATCATCAGGTGAGGGTTAAGGAGAAGGATATTCCAAAGACGGCCTTTCGGACAAGATATGGGCACTTTGAGTTCTTGGTGATGTCGTTCGGGCTAACAAATGCCCCAGCAGCTTTTATAGATCTCATAAATACTGTATTCAGGCCCTATCTTGATGTGTTTGTGATTGTATTCATTGATGATGTTCTGGTGTATTCTCGTTCGGAGGCGGAACATGCGCGCCACTTACGTATAGTATTACAGATGCTTCAGGATCGTAAGTTATATGCTAATCTCTCCAAATGTGAATTCTGGCTGAACTTAGTAGTATTCCTTGGCCATGTGATATCTTACGAGGGTATTAGTGTCGATACTCAGAAGATCGATGCAGTAAAGAACTGGCCGAGACCTACAACACCATCAGAAGTTCGCCGCTTCCTAGGGCTAGCAGGATATTATAGGCGATTTGTAGAAGGGTTCTCCTCTATATCCGCACCATTGACTAAGTTAACACAGAAAACTACTAAGTTCCAGTGGTCTGACGCTTGTGAATGAAGTTTTTCAGGAGTTAAAGAATCGATTGACATCCCCACCAGTGCTCACGCTTCCTGAAGGACCAGAAGGTTATGCGGTATATTGTGATGTCGCGGGTATATGTTTGGGGTGCATATTGATGCAACGTGGGAAGGGGATTGCTTATACATCAAGACTATTGAAGAAGCATGAAAAGAATCATCCAACCCATGATTTGGAATTGGATGTAGTAATATATGCTTTGAAGATATGGAAACACTACTTATACGGCATCCATGTTGACATCTACACAGATCACAAGAGTCTACAATACATCTTCAAGCAGAAAGAGTTGAATTTGAGGCAGCGTAGGTGGCTTGAATTACTGAAAGACTACGACATCGAGATATTGTATCATCCCAGTAAAGCCAATGTTGTGGCAGATGCTCTCAGCCGTAAGTCAATGGGAAGCTTAGTACATATTGATGCAGGTAGATGGGGGTTGACTAAAGAGCTTCATCATCTAGCCAATATGAGAATCAGATTGTTAGACTCTGATGACGGAAGTGTTACTGTACAGAATACATCGGAATCATCTTTGGTAGCAGAGGTAAAAGCACGGCAATATGAAGATCCTATCTTACTACGATTGAGAGAGAACATTCAGCAGTGTAAAATTATGGCTTTTGAGATCGGAGGAGATGGTGCAATGAGATACCAGGGCCGATTATGTGTGCCTAATGTGGCAAGGTCGCGAGAAAAGATTATGAATGAGATTCATCAATCCCGATATTCCATCCATCCCGGCTCGACAAAGATGTACCATGATGTCAAGGAGCAATATTGGTGGGACAACATGAAAAAGTCTATTGCATAATTTGTAGCCCAGTGTCCCAATTGTCAACAAGTAAAGATAGAACATCAGAAACCCTGTGGATTACTTTAGAATATAGAGATCCCCACGTGGAAATGGGAGGTGCTTAATATGGAATTCGTTATTATATTACCTCGCTCTTATCATAAGTTTGACTCTATCTAGGTGATAGTTGATCGACCTACAAAATGTGCCCATTTTCTACCAGTTCAGACAACTTACACGGCTGAAGATTATGCGAAACCGTATATCAGGGAGATTGTTAGGCTTCATGGTGTGCCAATATCTATTATATCAGACCGAGGAGCTCAATTTATGGCTAACTTTTGGAGGTCTTTTCAGAAGGGTTTAGGAATAGAGGTGAATCTCAGCACCGCATTTCATCTGCAGACTGACGGACAGGCTGAACGTACCATTCAGACATTGGAAGATATGCTACGAGCATGTGTTCTAGATTTTAAGGGAAATTGGGATGACCATCTTCCACTCATAGAATTTGCCTACAATAATAGCTACCATTCCAGTATTAAAATGGCCCCATATGAGGCACTATATGGGAGAAGATGTAGATCACCAGTTGGATGGTTCGAAGTCGGTGAAACAGAATTATATGGGCCAGATTTGATTCACCAAGCCATTGAGAAGGTGAAAGTAATACAAGAGCGATTGAGGACAGCACAAAGCAGGCAAAAGTCTTATTCTGATGTCCGACGTCGTGATCTAGAGTTTGAGGTTGGTGATTGGGTTTTCCTAAAGATCTCGCCAATGAAGTGTGTCATGCGTTTTTGGAAAAAAGATAAGCTGAGCCCACGGTATATCGGTCCGTCAAAATTCTTCGACAAATTGGACAGGTTACTTATGAGTTATAATTGCCATCCGAATTGGAATCTGTCCATGTGGTATTCCACGTATCTATGTTGAGGAAATATATTGGCGACCCTTCTCGAGTTGTCCCTATCAATGATATAGAAGTTACAGAGGATCTATCATATGAAGAAGTACCAGTGGATATATTAGATCGAAAAGTCCGCAAGCTGAGAACAAAAGATGTAGCTTCCGTCAAAGTATTATGAAGGAACAAGAATATGGAAGAATTGACATGAGAAGCAGAACAAGAGATGAAGTCTATATACTCTTACCTATTCCAAAATGATGATAACAAGGATATTGGTGGAACGCAGGATACATTGGAAAGGTGAAATGGCTTTATGAGGTAAGCAATAACTTGAAAATACTCTTCTTTAATACAAAATAGTGATATGCATATAATGTACATGTCCATAATGCTTTGTGTAGCCTTGTGAGGCCATATGTTGGGCTTGACTGCTTTCAAGTTTTGCTAGTAACCATTTTATAAGAGAAAATTGACTGAAAATTTCCGTTGGAATCCAAGTTGTTGCAACTTAGGTTCATAGTTTTACCTAAACTTTAGGTCAAATGTTATTAAGTTTTTCTCCCAATATACTTGGAATTACGGGGTGATCTACCCACCAAATTGAATATCTATGAGTCTAGTTTCCAACGCATTAAACGGTTTATCAATACGACATTGGAATAGAGAGATATAGCCATCTTTGTAAGACTGCATAAGTTGCTAGGTGAAAAGTAGGTGGGCCACCTACTTGGTTAAATGATGGCCCAAAAAAGATAATTTCGGGTCAGACAAAGAGCCCATTAAAAGGCTTATCTTATGAAATATATCCCTCATTATATTTCACAAATAAAAATACCTAAACCTCTGCAAAATTCCTCCCAAAGATTATCCACAAACCCTAATTGATTTTCCCTCTCTTTCAAGTTCAAATTGGGGGTAAACACTAGAGTTTGAAGAACCAAGATAAAGACTGAGTTATCCAACAAGTAAGGTGAGTTTACTGCTATATTTCATACATTTATTCTGCTGTAAATTCATGGTAATTCGTTATATACATGTAAGAACTCACGGGACGGTGATCGGAAGCCGTGAGTTCAAGTTATTCACTTGTAGTGGACTGTTTTGTGGACTGTTTTGTGTTGCTGTTGGGCTGCGTGTTTTACTACTATTTTGTGGAGTTTTGGAGGAGGAAGGGTGTGGAGAAACACCATATTTATGTAGGGTTGTGGTCTGTTAGTTCTTCGTAATATTTTTGGGTCGTTTGATACGACTATGGTGGTCGTCGTATATATGAAGTGATTAGGTTGTGCGTGCACTATTTTGGGAGGCTCAATATGTTTATTATTGATGTTGTTTAGGCTGTTTGGTGATTGTTTTGAATGGTGTGAAGTCATATATATAGGGGAGGTGTTGTCCGTTTCATCGTAAAATAGATTGTGGTCGATACATAATAGTTATGACGCTTGAATGATAACTATAGTATCATTTCTCTTATTGTAGACTAAGGAGTCGTGAAAATTGCATATCTTGAGATTGGGGCAGTATATACAAGGTATGTGAGGCTATCCTTTTCCTTCTTTTGCACGACTCCGATTGTACATAATGTAATGAACGAGCATCCAAAGATACTCTACTCTTAGAAGCTAGCAGTACTTACATTGTTTCCCCACTTATGGAACGATTGATGTTGATGTTGCTTCTCTTATTCTTATGTTATGAATCTTGTTGGTACTTCTTGATTCCTATAAGGTTCATAGTGAAGATTTAGTCCTAATAAGGTGTACATAGGATACCGACCTTACGTCACTCCGAAAGGTCTAGAACGTGTTTCCATGAGTCGAGCATGCATTATATATATGTATTTATTTTACTCTACCGAGCCACACTATAGTCGGCCGGGTACGGCACCTATTGTGCAACCACTGGTCAGTTGGGTTTTACCGGGCTCCACATGGCCGGGTACGATTCTATCGAGCCTTATGATGGTCGGGTATGTTTTTACTGAGCCTAATACGGGCGGGTACGATATGATGATGATGATGCCCACAGAGGTGTATGTTTTAAAAGTTTATGTATTTATACATATGTATTATGCATTTCTTGTCTGTAGTCCTCAAAGGTACTCAAATGTTACATGTTCTATATTGTCTATCCCTATTTACATTACTATTCGTATTTATGGTTCCCCGCCTTACATACTAAGTACTTTATTTGTACTGACATCCTTTTACTTGTGGACGCAGCATGTCGTGCTGCAGGTCCTGATAGACAGGTAGGTGCAGCTCCCCCACCACAGTAGGCTGTCCAATTCAGCAGTGATTGGCGAGATCCCTTCTCCGGACTTGCCGTGGTCTTGGTATGCATTTTTGTTATAGACGTTATGGGTATGTCGGGGCCTGTTCCGACTATGTTGCAGCACTTATGTTCCTTTAGAGGCTCATAGACAAGTGTCAACTCATGTATAGTTTGGTATGCCTTGTCGGCTAGTTTTTGTTGTATAGTCTTTCATGGTAGCGTGGTAGCTTGTACCATATGTATATAGTTTCTTGATTGTCTGGTCATCCAATGTTATGTAGGTTCATGCCATCATATTTTATTGTTGGTTGACCATGATCCATGTCTACCATTTATATTGATTTCATCAATAAAAACAATCACAAAGGAATCCAAATACGGCCAGAACACACTGTTTATCAAATGTATGAACGTGGCTGGGGCATTAGTCAGCCCAAAAGACATAACTAGAAACTTATAATGCCCATATCTCGTCCTGAAAGCTGTCTTCATAATATCAGAATCCCTAATCTTCAGCTGGTGATAGCCTGACGAAGATCAATCTTCGAGAATACCCTCGCTCCCTGGATCTGATCAAACAAATCATCAATGCGCGGTAGAGGATACTTGTTCTTCACCATTACCTTGTTCAACTACCTGTAATCAATACATATCCTCATTGAGCCATCTTTCCTGATTCATGAATGATCGAAACAAACAGGAGTCACGAGATGATGATGGAAGTTTGAAGGCATGATTCTATGGATATAATTTCTGTAAGCACGTGATTTTTGCCTCACACGAATTACTCCCAAAAATTCAAAATAAAAGAGTTTTTGTGTTTGTTTGCAATATTTGTGGATTATATGTTCTTTTTCTTATTGTTTGCGTTTGTGTGTCCATGTTTATTTGTTAAATCAATAAAAACTACAAAACATGTTGCATTTGCATTTTATCTAGCAATTTTGGGTTTCAAGTTAAGGATTTTGTTTTAAGTCAATTATGTGTAAAAACAGGCCCAAGGAAAATGACCAACCCAGGCCCAAGCAAAATCCGGTTCAGGCCATCTCCGGATACGCCCAAACGACGCCGTAACAGGCCAGGATATCCAAGCCATTGGATCATTTTGATCCATCGGTCGCCAATCGCCCCTGCACCCCGACCCGTATCCACATAAAAACAAACCGCCCGGTCTCAAACTTACTCAAACGACTTCGTTTCGTTGAGTAAGTTGATCCAAGCCGTCGATCTTAATCGATCCAACGGCCTGGATCAAATCCGTCAGCAGGTATATAAGCCCAAAAGACCTACCCATCCCCCCCTTTAAGCCAGACCCCCACCTTCATCGTCTCATCTCCGTTAACCTAGAGACCCATGTAACGCCGCCGTGCCCCGCCGCACTCCGCCGACCGGAAATCGCCTCACGGCGGTTCCGGTAGGCCAATGGCTCCCAAATTTACACCGTAGAATCTCCCAAGCCCTCTCTACATGGATCCGTTAGTATTTAGTCTCGAATATAGCTCAAACGTCTTGAATATTCGTTCGAAGTTCGCCGGAACTTGAACGTTTCCCCCAAACCACCCCAAACTCACCCCAAGCACTCCCATGACCTCCCTCATACCCCTACTAACCCTGGTTTAGTTCGAATCTTGCCAGAACCGGTCGAGCCCTAAAAATGACCACATGAACCCTAGAAATTCAAAACGGGTTCTCCATTCAAAATTGATCAGAGATTGAGGTCTAATGGACCTTAATCTAGGTTTTCTCAACCGAGAACACCCCGATTAAGGCCCATTTTGGCTTCAATAGTTCAAGTCCGAGGTCAATCCTGGGCCACTGTTGATTTCGGAGGTATTCTTTCCTCTTTCCTTTCTCCTAGTATCATCTAGTCCTATGTTGTATTCATTTATGTGATATGTTTCAGTTTTCTAATTTCCATTAAACTTGCTGTTCTACTCTTTAAGACCTCTTATTTGGTCGATTCCTTCTGTTTTCTTTAATTAAAATGAATGGTATGTTCAGTTTGATTAAGGTCGTCAAGCAATTAGTTCTTATCTGTTGGTCTCCTGAGTCTGCCCGGAACCCTGAATCACTGATTTGTTTGGCCTTTATTTGTTCTTGATTATATGTGTTGTGATCAAGTAAGTAAATGTTATAGATTAGTTATACAAATTTTTCTACCAGGTTGAGTTTTGAACTGTTTGTGACTTTAAATTAAGTCTTGAATTGGTTATTATTTTAAGAGTTAAAAAATCATCCGGCCCATAACATAGATTGGTGGAACCTGCAGTACAGCAGGCTACCACCTGTTCTCTGCAACCTCTGAACAGTTTAATTAAATAAAGCCCATGCTCAGACAGGTTTTAGTGGAAAACAGAGAATATAATGGGCTGGACAGAGAAAAGGGATGGGTAGGGGTTTAGTTTCTGATTTTGGCACCATTAGGGAGGAAATCTCTTGGCTATAAGATAAGGGCTAGACACTTGGGAAAGGGGGAGAAGTCTGAAGTATAGAGAAAAAGGAGAGATAGACCTTAGGAGAGGTTTTTCTTTGAGACATTCAGACAGAGAGAGACAGATACACACAAAATGAGAGAAATACAATTCTGAAAAGAAGCTTGAAAGTGTTGCTTCACTACTAATTTTTGAGTTCCATTTGCAAAAAATTATCAAAAGCATTGCTGCCTGGTTCTCCAGTTCAAAACTGACCCAGTTTTCCCTTTTCTTGATTGTTGAAGTTCATTTGAAATACATTTGTGGGAGGGTTTAGCTGAGTGTTTGGTGTTGTTAAGTCATTTAGGACTGGGGTTTCGGGCTGTTGGATTGTTCAGTTGTTTGTTGGTCTATTTCTGTTAACTCGAGATCAGTTGGGCATAATTGAGTGTTAAGTGTTGTTGGTTGATTTTTACAAATTCTCTGGGCCTGTGTTTGCTGGTTGTTTGGGGACTCCAAGATTGCTGCTGTGAATTTTCTGTTTCTTTTTTGCTGTTACATTGGTGTGACTGACTTCTTCCACTTCTGCCTATACTTCGATTACCAGGTACACGTTTCCAGCTTGTTTGATGTACCAACTCCTGCTAAGGATATGAGATGAAATGGAAGCTATATTGTGCTTAAATTTCCTTATTTCAACGCCTACATACGTTTCTTTACAGAGTTTTCTTTATGCTGGGTTGTATGGTAGTTGAACTAAGGTTTACTTCAAATAATGACTGAGCTATATGGAATGACATGAATGGTAGTGGTCTAGTACGCTTGTAATTTAACAGACTGTCAGGGTGGTTAAACTAGTTAGTACTCATGTACTATATCGTCGAAGGGATTTGGAGTTTCAAGTCGATGATTGGGTGTTCTTGAGGGTATCTCCTATGAAGGGAGTCATGCGATTCGGAAAGAAAGGGAAATTGAGTCCTAGGTATGTTGGTCCATATCGGATCGTTCAAAGGATTGGTCAAGTTGCTTATAGGCTAGAATTGCCTCTTGAGATGTCATCGGTGCACTCGGTATTCCATGTGTCCATGTTGAAGAAAGTGATTGGAAATCCATCCGCAATCATGTCAGTCGAGGCTATTGAGGTTAATGAAGATTTGTCATATGAAGAAGTTCCAGTTGCCATTCTTGATAGGCAAGTCCGTAAGTTAAGAAATAAGGAAGTTGCCTCTGTTAAAGTATTCTGGCGAAGTCAACAAGTTGAGGAGGCCACATGGGAAGCAGAGAAAGAGATGAAGGAAAAGTACCCCCATTTGTTTGATCAAGCTTAGAAGAAATTAGGCGATCCTTCTACTTCTAGTAACTGTCATCTTGTCCAAGTTGTTTCCCTCTTAGTGTTAGTAAAAGCCTCCTCCATTTTGTAAAGAGTTATGTGTTAAGTAAGCGACTAATAGTAAGTGTAGATTGGTAGTGGTTTGTTTGTGTGTACATGTTGTGTTAAAATGGTTGAATAAGGAAAGGACTCATTGAAGTGACTAGTTTATGTGCAATAGTAACAATGTGATAAAATGTGTGCATTTGTTGAGGCAAGAAAGTATATACAAGTTGTGAAAAGTGTTGTATTTGTGTATTGTTGTTTGGTAATGTGTTTCGGGGGCCCTCTGTCAGGTGGATATGTCCATAATACAAAGGAAACTCCTGGCGAAATTTTTCTAAAATATAAGAGTTAGTCAAAATTTTGATAGCTTGCATATCATGTCTTTCAAAACTCATTTATTTCAAAATCCTCATTCGAGGACGAATGATCTTAAGGGGGGAGGATGTAAGGCCCCGTAAAATTTTTGTGCATAAAACCTAGTAGATGTGGTGTCATGGTCCGAATAATGTGTTAGGAACCCTTGGTAGTGATTTAAGTTTCAAAAATGTAGAGAAATAATTTTTTTCCGAAAAAAAAAGTGTCAAATATGCGGTCAAGAATGCGACCGCAAACCTGACATGCGGACCGCATTCTTGCCGCAAAACGTTCCAGTGAGTTGCCCAAAATTGTGTCAAAAGTGCGGTCGATATGCGATCACATGTCAAATCTGCGGTGCACTTTGCGACCACAGAATCAACATGCGGTCCGCATAGTGACCGCATTCCTTAACAGAACCTGCGTAATTTTTTGAGCCATTCTGCGGTCACTATGCGGACCGCATGTTGATTCTGCGGTCGCATAGTGCACCGCATAATTGACCCCGGCCCAGATTTTGTAACATTTTGACCCGATCTCTTCTTTAATATAACGCCTTTCACCCTCATTTTCTCAAATCATTTTACCAAAATTAGAGAGAGAAGAGAGGGTTTTTAGAGAGAGAAGTTCTTCATCTTGAAAGATTGTTCCAATCATCTTAATTCAAAGTGATTCTAGGGCAAAGATTCAACTTCCCCAATATTTTCAAGGTAAAAACCCTAGCTATTTTCTTTAATTTTAAGTTTTAAGATGGGTAAAGGAAGGTTTTCATATAATAGCTTTTGGAAAATGGAATTTTATACTCATGCATGATTATTGATCTTGATTTTTAGTAAAACAAAAGAAGTAAGTAGAAGTAAGAGTCTTCAAGAACAAGGTTGGCAAGAATAGGACATCTTGGGTAAGCATAAAGTAGAAAGTTAACGGAAGAAAACTCATCACCAGGTATGTATGGCTAATTTTGATTCTTGTGAAATCGCCCTTATGTGTAAAATTGTTTGGCATGTGTTGATTTGAGAAATTGTATGTGATTATTTGATGTTGTTGTTGGATATTCAAAGTTGTTGTTGAACTATGAGTGTTGTGGTATGAAATATGAACCGAAAGGTAAATGAGAGTTGAATTGGGTAAAGAATTTGTGAATAATGATTATGATGGCCTATATGGCACATTGTGGAAAAGAAAACGAAACACTTGAGAATTGGTTTATTGTGGAAAGAGATGAAACACTTGAATTATGGAAAATTGTTGAATATACATGTGTGAATATTCTTGAATGTGGAAACATTGTAACTTGGTTGTGATATTGGCTTGAGAAGTAATTGAGAACATGAAACAATGTGCAAGTTGCTTATTTGAACTTGTTGAAATTGTGTGTAGTACCTTATCTGCTGTTTGAAATTGTTGTGTTTTCAACTGTAAGGCGGGGTCGTGTTGCGCGCCGCAACGTGGTGAAATAAGGTGTGGGTTGGGGTGATAAGGGTGGCCGAGGTAATAAGGGTGGTCGGGGGCAATAAGGATGGAAAGCGATCGAAATCGCTATTGAAAATTGATACAAAAATCAATAATGTGAAATTGTGAAAGGAGACAGCAGGAGAGTTTGCAACCTGTGGGGCACTGATTGCCCCTATGTTTGACTACTTGCAATTTATGTGGTTGATTGGTTGTTGTTCTATTTGTGGACTTTAAACGTGCTTGTGTTGAGGCTTATCTGAAATGAGTAAAAGGTTGGAAACATGGTTAGTTAGCTTAATTGACTTCTTGATGTAATCTATTGGCTGTCTTAACATGGTGATTCTTGTTTAATGGCTTGAGTTTACTTGGGACAAAGTTTGTCCATACATACCAGTACAATTCAAGTGTACCGACGTCCCTTTTGCCGGGGACGCTACATTCGTGTTATGATTGTAGGTGGATCAGTAGCAGGCACTTCAGCTCATCGGCAGTAGTATCCTTCTCCTTCCACTGCCCATTTTGGTGAGCCCCTTTCTTCCTCGGGGCCCAGTGTGGCTCATGCCACTTTTATTTCAGACTTTCTTTTGGATTTTTGTAAGGTATAGCCGGAGCCTTGTTACCGGCAAGTATTGTATTTCCCTTTTTGTATCCTAGAGGCTCCGTAGACATGTAAACCGTGGGATTGTGGCCTATGTATATGTATGGGGCGTTGTAAATATAAATTATGAACTTGTTAGTGAATCAATCACATGGTTATGTTTATGCATTATGAAATCAGTCATTGTTGGCAAAATATTTGGTTAATGAGAAACAATCAACACAGGGTTAACGCGTGGGAATGAAAGGCACCCAGGTCCGCTTGACTGGGGCAACTGGTCTAGTATGCTTGTAATTTAACAGACTGCCAGGGTAGTTAGTACTCATGTACCATAGTTAGTTTGATCTTGGACTCGTATATTTATTTGACAAAGTTTAAAAGCAGTTTAAGCGGTAAGTGAATTCAAGGCCTGTGATTAGCATGTGTTAACAATAAATAGGATGAATCGCGAATTAGTCTCCTAGTTTGCTCATAATCATAGAAGTTTATGTTTCAATCCATAATGCTAGTTTAGTTTTGATTACTTGAATTAATATCCTGTTATTAAGAAATAACTATTGTCAATTGTCAACTTGAAGTCATCGTTAGCAACATTTAGAAGGATTAGTGAAATCTAGCTTCGAACTCATGTAAGCTGGAATCAATAGGTTTAACATATTCGAAGTGCGAATCGATATAATAAGGTCAAGAACATTAATCCAACAGGCTTGAAACATGCTAGTTGAGTTCACATTGAAGTTTAATGAACTTTCGAATAAGTATCAGTAATTAAGGTAAGCTTTAGTCTCCAATAGTTGCAATTAATTAATTCTAATGGTTTATTCTTCTAAACGATGTGGGTTCAAGTCAGTTATAAGATAATTGGTCTCTCTTTAAAAATATTACCCGTCAATTCTGTATTTTATTTATAGTTTAAACACGAGTGTGCATTTCATGCAACTCAAATCCAAATCCAACAACGTAGAATAAGAATGTGTCGAGGATCCGGGTGCATTTCATGTGACGTGATCCGAAAACATGTTCTTAAATAACGTTCATTTTCTTAAGTAGAAATAATTTGACAAAAAGCGGTAATTAATTTTAAAAATGCACAAATAGGATAATATGTATTAAAATCAAGTATTTTAGCCAAGTATGACAATTGAGCGACCGTGCTAGAACCACGGAATTCGGGAATGCCTAACACCTTCTCCCGGGTTAACGAAATTCCTTATCCGGATTTCTGGTCCGCAGACTGTAATACAGAGTCATTCTTTTTCTCGATGAAGGATTCAACCGGTGACTTGGGACACTATAAATCTCCCAAGTGGCGACTCTGAATTAAAACAAATTCTGTTTCGATTGTCCTTTAATTGAACAAACTCCATTTACCTTGCGCCCTTGCAGGTGCCGGAAAAAGGAGGTGTGCAATGACCACCAAGATAGGGTGGCGTTGGAAATAACACTGGTTCAGGGTTTAAGAATTCGAGCTTTGAATAATTGTTGTATTTGGCTTATTATTATCTGATTTTATTATATGTTTGTATTTAATGTGCTAAATGTTGCTTTTACCGCTTTGATATTTTGTGAATTGTACATATAAATTGTGCCGAAACCAATCTCCTCTCCGAGTCTTCTAAATCATGAAGAAGGGTGCACTTCGTGTGACTTCTTTTCTGTATAGTGTCTAATTCCCACTTTAGAACGAGGTTTGGATAAGTTGCAAAACCGGTGAAGCTTCTGTATTCCCGGGTTGCTGCCTCCTCCTCGGCTCGAGTTGTCCGCTCGGGTAAGCCAGGTCTAGAACAATAACCCCAGGTTTTCTTTACCTAGAATAACAAAGCTTCATGCCGGATCCCTAGTAGGAACGTTTATTTGCATCATGTTGCATTTGACTTAGGGGACTCAACACGGGGGTTGGGTCCGTCTAGGACAGGTGACCTGAAATGAAAAGACCATCCTGCTGCATCCTGTTTGTCTTACGCATTTATCTGCTTCAGACTTGCATGCTGACTAGTTTTTAAAAAAGGGGGGAAGGAAAAATAGTGCGTTTTATTCTTGAAATAGATAAAAATAGTTTACTTGTTTCTCAGTAAAATAAATAAAAATAAATAAATAAATAAATAGTTTCCATTTACAGATGGTAGTTTGTTTTACTAAAACCGAACTACGCGGGTTTGATTCTCATTGGATGTGAGATACGTAGGCAACCTTTATCAGGTCCAACTTCACCTTTTGCAAAAATAGCCAAAATATCGAAACTAATTTTTCGTCATAAATAAGTCGGTGATGCTGTTTTCGAAAATAGCCGAATGTTCCCGAAAGGGATGCCGGAAGGCTGATTTCGTATAAACGGCCACCTTTGGGTCAATTTTTGATTTTGATCAATTTACCCACACAGCCTTAAAATCTTTGTCCCCGAGACGTTGAAAGGCCGTGATTGAAAAACTGAGTTTTTTCTTGTTTAGTAAAACAAAGTTATTTTCTTTTTTTAATCACCTTAATAAATGTGCAGGATGAGCACGAATCAGAATAAATCGTTTTCAGTCTGTAGCGAGGTCCCTCAGCAGCTCCACATATGGTGGAATGATTTGGAAGACAGTAGTAAAAAGATAGTGGAAAGAATTTTGGGAGGTTTTGTTAATCTGCTGAATATCAAGCCAAGGAAAGATATCATCGAGGCACTGATATCGTTCTGGGATCCGACCCGCAATGTGTTCCATTTTGCTGACTTTGAACTTACACCCACGCTAGAGGAGATTGCAGGCTATGCAGGATTAAACAGGAAATTAAGAGGACAATACCTGCTTTCACCAAGACCGGTATCTCCGCATGGGTTTCTGGATTTGCTAAGCATTAGTCGGAAGGTGAAAAATGATGATTTATCAGGAGGAGGTTGCGATCTTCAATTCTTATACCAACGGTACGGCACTCCTCGGGGTTTTGAAGAGTCAAATCTTGGACTAACTCACGTAGGGAATAGAACCAACTCTAGCATTCATAACGACGTTCTTGGGGATTGTGATTTGTCCACGCGAAGATAAGAAAATAGAGATAAATCTTGTAGGAATAGCCGATGTTGCAATCAAAAAGGCTACCAGCATGGTAGTCCCTTTGGTTTTGTCCGAAATCTACCGAGCCTTGACTATATGCCGAGAAAGGGGCAATTTCTTTCAAGGATGCAATCTGTTACTCCAATTGTGGATGCAAGAACACCTCCATCACCGGGCACAATACATGAACCATGGGTTGATTGGAAAAAACTGTATTAGGGGTTTTGAGGAACGGATGATAGGCGCCGTATTCCCCGAAGGCGTCGAAGCATGGCTTGCACGACTAAGCTCAATAGAAGCCGATCAGGTTGAATGGGCGTTCGGGTGGTTACCTGATACTGAAGTAGTATATATGGCAGCCGAGGAATGTTATATTCTTCTGATGGGGATCCGCAGTATCCAACCGTATGTTCCTCATCGGGTATTACGTCAACTAGGAAGATTTCAGGTTATTCCTACTGATCAAGATCTAAGAAAGCACGCCATTGAGTTGAGTCCAGGAGTCGTATTCCCCGAAGAAAAGATTAGAAAGCTGTGGCATGAATGTAGATTCCTTGAGCCTAAGACTATGGTTCGAGAACTGGCTAAGGGTGAGGTAGATCCAAAGTACAATGCCTGGTTCGGAAAAAGGTTTCAGATTCGTCGGAAATGTGCTAAAAGAGCCCATGTCCAACAGTTCACGGAGGATTCACAAGAGCAATGGAATTGGCTAGCAAAGGAGGAGGGTTATAGGACGAAGATTGGTAAGATAGAACAGCAGGTCCGGGACCTTCAATTCGAGAAGAGTATGCAAGCTGCCACCGACGAAGGAGATAAGAAGAAGTTGGCACAAGAAAATGACTTTTTGAGAATTCAAATCCAGCAAATGAAAAGGGATGCTGACAGACAATTGAGGAGTCGATCGGATGAAAAATTGATAAAAGGGTTTAAAAAATCGAGTCACAGATGTCCAAAAAGAATTGGAAGAGTCAAAGGCCCAAACGATGAGGATCCGCACTAGCTGGAGAAGGGAGGCACATCAACATGCACTTTATCTACAGCAAGTGGAAAAAGATTATACCGAGGTCATCACCAATCTGAGGGAAGTAAATGTTACCCTCAGGGAACGGGTCTTCAAACAAGCCCGGGATGCCAGGGTAGACCTCGACCGTTGCCACAATTTGATGGCCCGACTGCAAGAACAAGTGGATAGGCTCTTAGACCAGGTCACCAACAATGCTCGAAGATTGGGGGCAAAGAACCAGCGGATAGAACAGCTACTCAGAGAAAGGGACAGGATCAAGGATAGAATTGAAGAAATCGGGCATTATGTCACCATGAAGTGCTTAGCTTGTGAACAGATGCCCCGCACCACCCTTTTTGCTTCGGTTATGGACTATGTTCATCAGATCATGAGAGAGCTAAGGGTACTACACAGGGACCTCACACCAAGGCCCTCGGCAAGGCCGAACGATGCCTCGCGGGCCCCTAGGAGTTTAAGAGCATTAGGCTATTGATTAAAAGATGTATTTTTTGGTTGGCATTTTTGTTATAGTATTTTTATGTTTTTCTTGAGTCAAGCATGTTTCCCATTTTGTTGATTATTGTAAGACATTTTTGGTGACCGTAAAGGTTTTTCCTTATAAGAATTCCATAATTTCGCCACAATCTTGTTACCAGAACTACGCTCGGTCTGATTCACGTGGGGACGTGATACGTATGCAATCCACATAAGGCTAAAAGCAAGCGAGGGTTTCAAAGCTAATTGAAAAGAGAAAAGCTGGAATGACGCATGTGGTAAATACATATAGAAATGGTTAACTGATTAGGTGCATTGCATCCAACGTGCGATAACGTATCTGTTAAACTTAGTAAGCTAACGAGTTTGTTGCATTCCAGAAAAGTTTAGCAGTTGACTTGACAGAATATACTGGCCAGCCACCATTACCGTACTAGATCTAAAGGGCCAATTTCAGCAAGCATGTTTAGTTCCGGTAAAAGTCTCGAGGAAGAGAAATCAGAGATACAGATCATGAAAGAAGAGGTAGATCGGTTGAGACAGCACATAACGGAGATGCACCTAGCCTGGGCTAGGGGAGAGTCCTCACCAAACCTCCCTACTCTCGCATCAGCTCCAAAACACCCACCCATTGATCCTTCGACGAGCGCCCCGATCTATCCATACTATCAAGGGGAAAACCCTTATGCCACCCAAATTCCACCAGCCAAACAAAATCCTCCTCCCACCGGTCACCCCTGTTTTTGTGGCACCTCCACCTGCTAATCTACAAAAGTCATCCGGTGAGCCACATGTTCAAATCCATGACAATTCTTACTATCCTCCCGAGCCTACCTTTAGGGCTCCTGAACCGCATCCACACACCCCTCATTGGGATAACCCGGCAGAACCGGAAAAGCACTTCCAAAATTTGGAGCATGAGGAAGTTATTCGAAAAGTTAAAAGCCTGGAGCAGTCCTTCAGGAATATGCATGGTTTGGGCAACCAGGTCAATGTCGCTTATAAAGATCCGTGTCCATTCCCAGATGTCCAGTTGCCAGCCGGGTTCAAAATGCCCAAGTTTGACCTATACGAAGGGCATGGTGACCCAGTAGCCCATCTTCGAGGTTTTTGTAGTAAAATGCGAGGAGCCGGAGGGCGAGATGAGATTCGGATAGCTTACTTCGGTCAGAGCTTGGGGGGGTCTGCACTAGAGTGGTACACTAGGCTGGATCCCAGCAGATGGTTTACATGGGATGACTTGGCTCAAGCATTCATCGGCCAGTTCCAGTATAATCTTGAAATAGTCCCCGATCGCTTATCATTGCTAAAGTTAGAGAAGAAACCCGCCGAAAGTTTCAGAGAGTTTGGTTTCCGCTGGAGGGAACAAGCAGCAAGGGTAGATCCGCCGATGAGAGAGAATGAAATGGTGGATTACTTCCTACAGACACTGGAGCCAACCTATTTCGGACATCTGGTGACGTCCGTGGGTAAGTCATTCACCGAGGTGATAAAGATGGGGGCTATGATCGAGGAAGGCTTGAAAGCTAACAAGATCATGAGTTATGCAGCGTTGAAAGCCACCACTCAAGCTATCCAAAGTGGTACCGGAGGAGTGCTTGGGAAAAAGAGGAAAGAAGAAGTCACGGCGGTCGAGTCCGGAACATGGTTCAGAAACAGAGGCCCCGCACCCCAGTATAACCCGCCACAGCCTCACCACCAAAATTACTTCCACAATCCATATAACCACCCGCAACACTACTATCCAGCACCTGATCCCCATTTTACTGTCCATCACGCCCAGTCATATGCCACATCTCCCGTCCATGCACCATGGCGTGCACCAAACCCGCAAAATAATCATCCACCCCCAAGAGCATACAGAAACCCCACGGGCGCGGGTTTTCGTCCGAACCAAGCATTCAAGAGCGACAGGGCGCCAAGGCCAAAGACTTTCACTCCCTTGGGAGAGTCTTACACCAGTTTGTTCCACCGATTGAAGCAAGTAGGGTTGTTGAATCCGGTCGAGGCTAAGCTACCAAACCCTCTTCCAAAGAACCTGGATCATTCAATAAATTGTGCATATTGCTCAGGATGTCCGGGGCACGACACAGAAAAGTGTTGGAGGTTGAAAACAGCTATCCAGGAAATCATCGACACTCGTAGAATTGAGGTCCAGACTCCAGCGGAACCCGACATCAACCGAAATCCACTCCCAACTCATCATGAGACCAACATGATCGAGCTGGTACGGGTAGAAGAGGGACAGGAGAAAACCTCTCAGGCCGTGATGATGATCAGATCTAGTGGGGTCGGAGTGAAAAAGGGGCCAAACTCTGACGAGTCACTCATCCGTAAGAAGGAAGTACATGATGGGTCGGAAGTAGAAAGGGGAAATGCAAGCGAAATGCCTATGAGGCCAGAGGGAGTAAAACTAGTTGTACCAGGGGCAGCAACCAGACCCATCTTAACTGTAACAGGTGTTCGAGTGGATCCTTTCATCATCAAGCCAGCAATACAGTTGCCGATAGCTGATAGCAAAGCTATTCCGTGGAATTATGATCGGGTCACGACAACTTACAAAGGAAAAGAAGTTAAAGAGGAAGTCTGCGAAGCGCAAGGTTTGACCCGTTCAGGGAGATGTTTTGCCCCTGCGGAATTGAGGAAGACTACCCCGGCAACACTAAAAAAGGCGGTCACCGACGAAGAGGCGGAAGAATTCCTGAAAAAGATGAAGCTGCATGATTATTCTTTCTTAGAACAGCTGAAGAAAACCCCTCCACAAATCTCATTATTGTCCTTGCTGATACATTCTAAAGAACATCGGCAAGCTTTGATGAAAGTTTTGAATGAGGCCCATGTACCTGATAAAATCTCTGTGAGTCATTTGGAAAAGATCACCAATAGGATCTTCGAAGCGAACTGGATCACCTTCACCGATGATGAGTTGCCTGAGGAAGGCACCGAGCACAACAAGGCTTTATATCTTACGGTAAAGTGTGAGGAGTCGGTGGTTACCAAAGTCCTAGTCGACAATGGGTCCAGTGCGAACATTTGTCCTCTCTCTACACTAAACAAGTTGAAAGTGGATATCGGCAGGGTACGCAAGAACAATATATGTGTCCGAGGGTTTGATGGAGGAGGCAAGGCATCGGTCGGGGACATAGTGTTAATCTTGACAATCGGACCGGTGGAGTTCACCATGGAATTCCAGGTGCTGGACATGGTAGTTTCATATAACCTTCTGATAGGGCGACCGTGGATCCATGCCGCAAAAGCAGTTCCATCCAGCCTACACCAACTAGTCAAGTTTGAGTGGGACCAACAGGAGATCGTAGTCCATGGAGAGAATGATCTACAACCAGGCACCATCGTTCCCTTTGTTGAGACAGAAGAAGATGTTGGGCCATGGGTATACCAGATCTGCAATGCGGTATCCGTCAACCGAGTTCCGGAAGGGGAATGCATTCTCAATGACAAAATAATTACTGCAGATGTCATGGTGGCTCATGAAATGCTGAGAAACGGTTTCGTACCCGGCAAAGGTTTAGGTGCATCTCTGCAAGGAATCATACAACCGGTATCCGTGGTCGAAAATGTGGGAACCTTCGGCTTGGGATTCAAGCCAACATCAGAGGACATCCAGCGAGCCAAGAGGAATAAGCAGAAGACATGGGTGCTCCCGAAACCTGTTCCGCGCCTTTCCCGATCTTTTGTCAGGTCCGGGATAAGAGGACATCCGACGATAAAGGTTCCCAGTCCTATGGTTAGGCCAGACGAAGAGTTCTTGAGAAAGTTCGAGGACTTATTCTCAGATGTATGCATGTTAGAGGATGGCGAATGACCCATCCATGCCGAGATACAGTTTGTGGGATCGAAAGCAAAGTTGAATAATTGGAAGGCTACTCATCTCCCTATCCGGAAGGAGTCTTGGTAGTTTGTTTTGGATTGTTTTCTTTCAAATTTTGTGTTGGGGCTGTCCCCGGAGTAAAGTCCGTTTGTTTTAGGTCATTTTGTTTGAGTGTGCAAGCTTGTTTTTCCTTGTACTGTTCCCATTAATGAAATTTTGTTCCCTTTGTTTCTAATTTTGTTTATTTTTCTTCTTTTTACTTTTCTGAGCAGCTTTCTTTCAACTGATCTTAATGATATGGCGTGCTTAAAGATTAATCAACCCAGTCTAGAAAGTCAATCCGGTTTGGGAATAATAACGCATGAAATAAGAGGTGACGAGAGTGAATCAGAATACGGCGATGATGAAGCCGTAGAAGAAATCGGTGAAGAATTAAATCACTTCGAGGAAAAACCCAAACCAAATTTAAATGATACCGAGGTTGTTAATCTGGGGGACACAGATGACGTCAAAGAAACCAGAATAAGTGTCCATATTGAACCCAACCCGAGAGAAGAATTGATCAAAACACTCATGGAGTTTAAAGACATTTTCGCATGGTCGTACGACGACATGCCAGGACTCAGCACTGACCTAGTGGTCCATAAATTGCCTACTGACCCGGCATGCCCGCCCGTCAAACAAAAACTGCGGAAATTTAAGACGAAGATGAGTGTAAAGATCAAGGAGGAAGTAACCAAGCAGTTGCAGGCGAAAGTCATTCGTGTCACTCGATACCCTGAATGGTTGGCTAACGTAGTACCGGTGCCAAAGAAAGACGGGAAGATCGGAGTATGCGTGGACTACCGCAATCTCAACAAGGTGAGCCCTAAGGATAATTTCCCACTTCCCAATATCCATATCCCGATTGATAACTGCGCCGGACGTGAAATCGGATCCTTTGTGGACTGCTACGCGGGATATCAGCAGATCTTGATGGATGAAGAGGACGCAGAAAAGACGGCTTTAATCACACCGTGGGGGACTTATTACTACCGGGTGATGCCGTTCGGTTTGAAGAACGCAGGGGCAACATACATGAGGGCGATGACTACGGTATTCCATGACATGATACACAAGGAAATTGAAGTGTACGTGGATGATGTGATCATAAAATCTAGACGTCAAGAAGACCACGTTGCCGACCTCAGGAAGTTCTTTCAAAGACTTCGAAGATATGATATCAAGCTCAATCCGGCCAAATGTGCATTCGGAGTTCCATCAGGAAAGTTGCTAGGATTCATCGTCAGCCGACGGGGCATTGAGTTGGACCCATCCAAAATCAAGTCCATTCAGGAGCTACCCCCGCCAAAGAATAAAACAGAGGTAATGAGTTTGTTGGGAAGGTTAAATTACATCGGTAGGTTTATTGCTCAACTTACAGCGACCTGTGAACCCATATTCCGTTTGTTGAAGAAAGACGCTGCGATAGAATGGACGACAGAATGTCAGGAAGCGTTTGACCAAATCAAAGGGTATCTGTCAAACCCACCCGTACTAGTTCCGCCCGAACCGGGTAGACCCCTGATTCTTTATCTAACGGTCTTGGAGAATTCGTTCGGCTGCGTGCTGGGGCAGCACGATCTTACTGGCAGAAAAGAATGGGCCATCTACTACCTCAGTAAGAAATTCACGGTTCACGAAGTCAAGTACACTCATTTGGAAAAGACGTGTTGTGCCTTGACTTGGGTAGCCCAAAAGCTGAAACATTATTTGTCTTCTTACACCACCTACCTCATTTCGCGTTTGGATCCGTTGAAGTATATTTTCCAGAAAGCCTATGCCTACAGGGAGGTTAGCAAAATGGAAAATATTACTTACAGAATTTGACATCATATATGTGACAAGGACGGCTATGAAAGCTCAAGCCCTAGCCGATCACTTAGCTGAGAATCCTGTCGATGACGGATACGAACCTTTGAGGACGTATTTTCCAGACGAAGAAGTATTGCAAATTGATGGGTTAGAATTAACCGAGGATCCGGGGTGGAAGCTTTTCTTCGACGGAGCGGCGAACGCAAAAGGAGTCGGAGTAGGAGCTGTGCTTATCTCTGAAACAGGACATCATTATCCTGTTACTGCTCAACTGCGTTTTCATTGTACCAACAATATGGCTGAGTACGAAGCATGCATCTTAGGGTTGCGATTAGCGGTGGACATGGATGTACGGGACGTCTTGGTCTTGGGGGACTCGGACCTTCTGGTACATCAGATTCAGGAAGAATGGGAAAGCAGAGATTTAAAGCTTATCTCGTATCGTCAGTGTTTGCATGATCTGACTAAGCGTTTTCGATCAGTAGAATTCAGGCACAACCCAAGGATGCATAATGAGGTTGCCGATGCTCTAGCTACTTTAGCGTCAATGCTACATCACCCGAACAAGGTTCGTGTCGATCCGTTACATATTCGGGTTCGGAATCAACATGCTTATTGTAATATGATAGAAGAAGAGATGGATGGTGAGCCATGGTTTCATGATGTCAAAGAGTACCTCGGGTTAGGAGTATACCCAGAGCAAGCAACTGGAGATCAAAAGAGAGCTATTCGGCGATTGGCGAACGGATTTTTCCTTAGTGGAGGGGTGATGTACAAAAGAACCCCAGATTTGGGATTGTTAAGATGTATAGATGCGAGTCAAGCCACAACAGTGATGACAGATATACACTCGGGAGTTTGTGGGCCACACATGAGCGGATATGTATTGGCAAAGAAGATTCTTCGAGCAGGATATTACTGGCTCACTATGGAGCATGATTGTATAAGTTTCGTGCGAAGATGCCATCAGTGTCAGATACACGGAGATTTGATTCATTCCCCACCGACCGAGTTGCATACAATGTCGGCGCCATGGCCATTTGTTGCATGGGGTATGGATGTTATCGGACCTATAGAACCTACGGCTTCCAATGGGCACAGGTTCATTCTGGTAACGATCGATTATTTTACCAAGTGGGTGGAGGCCAAAACCTTCAAATCAGTGACCAAGAAGGCGGTGGTGGACTTCGTACATTCCCACATCATCTGCAGGTTTGGAATTCCAAAGATAATCATCACAAATAACGGTGCCAATCTTAACAGCGGATTGATGAAAGAGGTATGTCAACAGTTCAAGATTTCACACCGAAATTCCACACCATATCGTCCCAAAGCAAATGGCGCGGTTGAGGCAGCAAACAAGAATATTAAGAAGATATTGAGGAAGATGGTAGAAGGGTCTAGGCAATGGCATGAAAAATTACCATTCGCACTGTTGGGTTATCGCACTACCGTCCGGACTTCGGTAGGTGCAACTCCTTACTTGTTGGTGTACGGGACCGAAGCAGTAATACCAGCAGAAGTTGAAATTCCATCCCTCCGAATTGTCGCTGAAGCTGAGATTGATGACGACGAGTGGGTCAAAACCCGATTAGAGCAATTGAGCTTGATCGATGAAAAGAGATTGACGACAGTATGTCATGGCCAATTGTATCAAAAGAGAATGGCGAGAGCATACAACAAGAAGGTACGTCCCAGGAAATTTGAAGTGGGACAACATGTGTTGAAGAGAGTTCTACCACATCAGGCCGAAGCGAAAGGCAAGTTCGCTCCAAATTGGCAGGGACCATTTGTTGTGACTAGGGTATTATCCAATGGCGCGCTATGTCTAACTGATATTGAGGGAAGATGCACTGATATGGCTATCAATTCTGATGCAGTCAAGAGATATTATGTGTAATTCTTTAATGCATTTGTCAACGTTTGGTTTCGTTTGTTTGTAGTTGGCATTTTTCGGAGAATGAAATGACAGAGGCAATTTTTCTACTACCCAAACACTTTAACCCTTGTTTTCCCCTTTGAGCCTTAATTATTCTTTCATATACCCTCTTTCGGAATCATCAAGGAAGATGTGTAACAAAATAGAAAAATAGAAAAAGAAAAGACACAAGAAAAAGTGAACTACGTTTAACCTGATTCCTCAAGAAGGATACGTAGGCGCCACACGGCTCGGTCATAATAAAATAAAAATCAAAGATTCCCCCCAAGCAACAAAACTGGGGCAGAAGTCATTGTTTCGTTTGAAAAGATAGTGTGGATTCAGAAAGTTGTAATGAGCTAACCATTGAGGTTAAACCCCTTTTCTTTAGCCTCACGCACAAAAAAAAACCACATTAAGGACCAAAAAGGACCTCTCGATCAGTATTTGAGAAATGCCAAGTCATGCGAATGAAAACTACGAATGACACTTCAATCCTCGACTGAATCTAGGACTCACAAGCTGAAAAGGGATAGCCCTTTAGAGGAAATTTCGTGGATAATACCCCAGCCCATCGCATGGAAAGAAAGCGAAATGAGAGAGTCTTAACGGTGAAAACCCTCGCGGGCACCTTAAGGCGAAGAAAGCTAAGAGAAATAAAATGAGAGAGTCTTACGGTGA
Source organism: Nicotiana noctiflora (assembly GCA_032618575.1). NCBI lineage: Eukaryota > Viridiplantae > Streptophyta > Magnoliopsida > Solanales > Solanaceae > Nicotiana > Nicotiana noctiflora. Next base: position 25,743 of record JASVEL010000736.1, read on the forward strand.
AAACCTTTACAGGCACCCTAAGGCGACGGGAGGTCGAGAGGAATGAGAGAATCTCATTAGTGAAAACCCTTTGAAGGGCACTATGAGGTGACAAGGCGAGATGGTTACAAGGTGTCTGCATGAGACAAGGTTGGGACATTCGTGTGCTTCTAGCAAAACGCGGCCGTCAGAAAGTGATTGACATAAATAGACTGGGTAGATTAATCTCAAAGGCACGGCATAACCATTGGATCAGTTATACATTCAGATAAGTTTTTCCCAGTTTTGAGTTCAGAAAAGTTTTCCTTTTCTTTTTGTCATTCGCGGTCAGCATTCTTTATTTCATTTTTTATCTATCATTTCTTTTCTCTCCTTTTAAAGATTTCTTTTTTTTCGAAAATTGACTTTTCAAAGCTTACTACCAAGTTTCCCAAAGCGGTACAATGAAGATGAATAGGCGTGGAACAAGGCAATAAGACAAAAGTCGTTCCGATATTAAGATTGGAACGACAGGTTGATTGGAAGGTTCACAGGAATTACGGAGTAGGGTGGACACATATTACACATCCGAAAGATAGTTTCTCATAACAGATCACCGACTAAGAGGGTCGGACCACACTGAAGTTTGGAATAAAAAGGAGAGATAAGAGATCTTGTTGGAAAGAGCACCATCCACCAGCAAGTATCAACGTCGTCCCCAAAGTTCGAGGAAGGCCAAGCAGCTAAAAGAGAAAAGGAAAATTGCCCCAGCAAGAGTGGCATGACCACTCACGACATTTTGAAACTAACAATTTTTCTTTGATTTAAAGCAAGAAAAGAGGGTTCGTCGGCGGAAAAGCATGCTACGTAGAAGGTTATCAAGCTGGGGCAGAAAATTTTCTCCCATTGCGAAAATTTTCTTGAAAGCAAATACCCAGTGGATAAGGATGAAAGCAACACAAGTTTTTGGGAAATACTAGTTTCGAGCAAAATAGTTTTGAAAGAGGCCAGACAACACGAGGAAGTGATATTTGAGCCTGGTACTATCCCCGGCAATCAAAGGAGAAAATAACACGACCCAGGAAGAAAGCAATTCCAAAACAAGGTAATTTAGAAGAAAGGGTGGCCCAAGAGACGATGCAGGAAACTCCCACGCGTTACCCCTGTGTTGATTGTTTCTCATTAACCAATTATCTTACCAATAAAGACTGATTTCACAATACATAAACATAACCATGTGATTTATTTACTAACAAATTCATAATTTATATTTACAACGCCCCATACATATACATAGGCCACAATCCCACGGTTTACATGTCTACGGAGCCTCTAGGATACAAAAAGGGAAATACAATACTTGCCGGTAACAAGGCTCCGGCTATACCTTACAAAAATCCAAAAGAAAGTCTGAAATAAAAGTGGCATGAGCCACACTGGGCCCCGAGGAAGAAAAGGGCTCACCAAAACGGACAATGGAAGGAGAAGGATACTACTGCCGATGAGCTGAAGTGCCTGCTACTGATCCACCTACAATCATAACACGAATGTAGCGTCCCCGGCAAAAGGGACGTCAGTACACTTGAATTGTACTGGTATGTATGGACAAACTTTGTCCCAAGTAAACTCAAGCCATTAAATTACATCAACAATTAATTAAGCCAGCCAACCATGTTTCCACATTTTTCTTATTTCAAATAATTCTCAACACAAAGCACTTTCTACAATCAACCAATTTAACAATAACCAATCAATTACGTAAAGTACAAGTAGTCAAACAAAGGGGCAATCAGTGCCCCACAGGTTGCAAACTCTCCTGCTGTCTCCTTTCACAATTTCACATTATTGATTTATGTATCAATTTTCAATAGCGATTTCGATCGCTTTCCATCCTTATTGCCCCCGACCACCCTTATTACCTCGGCCACCCTTATCACCCCAACCCACACCTTATTTCACCACGTTGCGGCGCGCAACACGACCCCGCCTTACAGTTGAAAACACAACAATTTCAAACGGCAGATAAGGTACTACACACAATTTCAACAAGTTCAAATAAGCCACTTACACATTGGTTCATGTTCTCAATTTTTTTCTCAAGCCAATATCAAAACCAAGTTACAAGTATTCCAAAATCGAATATGCCCACATAATCATGTTCAACAATTTACCACAATTAAGGTGTTTCAAATTCCTTCCACAATAGGCCAATTATGCCATCACAATGGTTGTTCCCAATTCTTTACCAATCTCGATTACCTTTTTATCTTTCCATTCATATTTCATACCACACCACACGTAGTTCAACATCAATCAAATGCTCAACAAGGAAATCAAACAATTACGTAAAATTTCTCAATTTGACACATGCCAAAACAATTCGCACACATTTTGGGCGATTTTACAAGAATCAAAATTAGCCATACATACCTGGTGATGATCTTTCTTCCTACTTTATGCTTACCCAAGATATCCTACTCTTGCCAACCTTGTTCTTGAAGACTCTTACTTCTACTCACTTCTTTTTACTAGAAATCAAGTTCAATAACCATGCATGAGTGTAAAAATTCTATTTTCAAAAGCTATTATATGCAAACCTCTCTTTACCCAATTTAAAACTGAAAATCAAAGAAAATAGTTAGGGTTTTTACCTTGAAAATATTGGGGAAGTTGAATCCTTGCCCTAGAATCCCTTGGAATTAAATGGTTGGAACAATCTTTGAAGATGAAGAACTTCTCTCTCTAAAAACCCTCTCTTCTCTCTCTAATTTTGGTGAGATGATATGATAAAATGAAGAAGAAAGGTGTTATATTAAAGAAGAGATCGGGTCAAAATGTTACAAAAATCGGGGCCGGGGTCAAATATGCGGTCACTATGCGACCGCAGAATCCACATGCGGTCCGCAAAGTGACCGCAAAATGGCCTCAAAGTTATGCAGGTTCTGTTAAGGAATGCGGTCACTATGCGGACCGCATGTTGATTCCGCGGTCGCAAAAGTGCACCGCAGATTTGACATGCGATCGCATATCGACCGCACTTTTGACACGATTTTGGGCAACTCTCCGGAACGATTTGCGGTCAGAATGCGGTCCGCATGTCAGGTTTGCGGTCGCATTCTTGACCGCATATTTGACACTTTTCGGAAAAATTAATTCTCTACATTTTGAAACTTAAATCACTACCAAGGGTTCGAACCGCGGCTCGCAAGCTCGCCGCGAAGAATTCTACGCATTCCTAACACATTATTCGGACCATGACACCACAGCTACTAGGTTTTATGCACAAAAATAACACGACCCAGGAAGAAAGCAATTCCAAAACAAGGTAATTTAGAAGAAAGGGTGGCCCAAGAGACGATGCAGGAAGAAGAAAATGATACATGAAGCAAAGGAAGGCGATATGGATGGGATGGAGTTAGTGAGTTGTAAGTTGAAGTCAGGAAGCCCGCCTGAAGAATGGAGTGGCGATTTAGTGTTGAAGTTGTAATTGAAGTCAGGGAGCCCGCCTGAAGAATGGAGTGGCGATTTAGTTTTGCAGTTGTAATTGAAGTCAGGAAGCCCGCCCTGAAGAATGGAGTGGCGATCTATTTTGAAGTTGTAGTTGAAGTCAGGGAGCCTGCCTGAAGAATGGAATGGCGATTTAGTTGTGAAGTTGTAGGTGAAGTCAGGGAGCCTGCCTGAAGAATGGAGTGGCGATTTATTTTGAAGTTGTAGTTGAAGTCAGGGAGCCCGCCTGAAGAATGGAGTGGTGATTTAGTTTTGAAGTTGTAATTGAAGTCAGGGAGCCCGCCCGAAGAATGGAGTGGCGATTTAGTTTCGAAGTTTATGAGTTGAAGTCAGGGAGCCCGCCTGAAGAATGGAGTGGCGATTTAATTTTGAAGTTGTAATTGAAGTCAGGGAGCCCGCCTGAAGAATGGAGTGGCGATTTAGTTTTGAGTTGTAATTGAAGTCGGGGAGCCCGCCTGAAGAATGGAGTGGTGATTTAGTTTTAAGTTGTAGTTGAAGTCAGGGAGCCCGCCTGAAGAATGGAGTGGCGATTCAGTTTTGAGTTGTAGTTGAAGTCAGGAAGCCCGCCTGAAGAATGGAGTGGCGATTTAGTTTCGAAGTTTATGAGTTGAAGTCAGGGAGCCCGCCTAAAGAATGGAGTGGCGATTTATTTTGAAGTTGTAGTTGAAGTCAGGGAGCCCGCCTGAAGAATGGAGTGGCGATTTAGTTTTGAGTTGTAATTGAAGTCGGGGAGCCCGCCTGAAGAATGGAGTGGTGATTTAGTTTTAAGTTGTAGTTGAAGTCAGGGAGCCCGCCTGAAGAATGGAGTGGCGATTTAGTTTCAAAGTCTATAAGTTGAAGTCAGGGAGCCCGCCTGAAGAATGTAGTGGCGATTTATTTTGAAGTTATAGTGGAAGTCAGGGAGCCCGCCCGAAGAATGGAGTGGCGATTTATGATTAGAGTTTGTCGATAAAGTCAAAAGCCTGCCGAAAAAGCAGAACGACGTCTCAATTTCTAAGATTTGATAAGGATAGTGAAGAATCGGAAAGTGACAGAGTGTAACGGAAATCCCCGGCATGAATCCAAGTTCATAATCGGAAGGAAGGCAACAAGGATCAGAAAGATAGATTCAGACTTCGAAGGAGAATAGTTCGAAGATCACAAGGAAGGGACCAATGGTCGGAGTTCGGCAATCAAGATAGGCCGAAATAACAATTGTCAGAAGAGAAGAAGCATGTGAAGAAACATCAGAGCCAGCAGGATGGCAAGGAACATGACAAGATCAAGTTGAAAAGATAGATAAGAATTTGCAATACTGTAACTTAGTCTAGCTTCTTACTTTTCGTTTAGCACGGTGTAATAAGGAGATCAGTTAAGCAGGGGCAACAGCAGCAACAGTAGTAACAGCAAGATCACGGCAGTCATGGTAGTCCCAGCTACCAAAACTTCCCGAACTACATTGACCTGATTCCCTTTTAGCCAGGGATATGTAGGAGACCTTTTGAAGCAAAGGTTCGGTCAAACTTTTCCAAAAAATGCTTCATACGGAGTGCTCAAACGGGCAAAAATCGCTCGTATCCGCTCACTTATCTTTGCACGAAAACTCTTCATGTTTACGCGCAAAGAGGGGCAGCTGTGAGCACATGATTTTTGCCTCACACGAATTACTCCCAAAAATTCAAAATAAAAGAGTTTTTGTGTTTGTTTGCAATATTTGTGGATTATATGTTCTTTTTCTTATTGTTTGCGTTTGTGTGTCCATGTTTATTTGTTAAATCAATAAAAACTACAAAACATGTTGCATTTGCATTTTATCTAGCAATTTTGGGTTTCAAGTTAAGGATTTTGTTTTAAGTCAATTATGTGTAAAAACAGGCCCAAGGAAAACGACCAACCCAGGCCCAAGCAAAATCCGGTTCAGGCCATCTCCGGATACGCCCAAACGACGCCGTAACAGGCCAGGATATCCAAGCCATTGGATCATTTTGATCCATCGGTCGCCAATCGCCCCTGCACCCCGACCCGTATCCACATAAAAACAAATCGCCCGGTCTCAAACTTACTCAAACGACTTCGTTTCGTTGAGTAAGTTGATCCAAGCCGTCGATCTTAATCGATCCAACGGCCTGGATCAAATCCGTCAGCAGGTATATAAGCCCAAAAGACCTACCCATCCCCCCCTTTAAGCCAGACCCCCACCTTCATCGTCTCTCTCAGAGACGAACTGAGCCCCTACCGTCTCCGCCGCACTCCGCCTACCGGAAATCGCCTCACGGCGGTTCCGGTAGGCCAAACCTCCCCAAATTAACACCGTAGAACCTCCCAAGCCCCCTCTACATGAATCGGGCAGTCGTTAGTCTCGAATATTTCTCGAACGTTTCGAATATTAGTTTGAAGTTCGCCGGAACTTGAACGTTTACCCCAAACCACCCCAAACTCACCCCAAGCACTCCCATGACCTCCCTCATACCCCTACTAACCCTGGTTTAGTTCGAATCTTGCCAGAACCGGTCGAGCCCTAAAAATGACCACATGAACCCTAGAAATTCAAAACGGGTTCTCCATTCAAAATTGATCAGAGATTGAGGTCTAATGGACCTTAATCTAGGTGTTCTCAACCGAGAACACCCCGATTAAGGCCCATTTTGGCTTCAATAGTTCAAGTCCGAGGTCAATCCTGGGCCACTGTTGATTTCGGAGGTATTCTTTCCTCTTTCCTTTCTCCTAGTATCATCTAGTCCTATGTTGTATTCATTTATGTGATATGTTTCAGTTTTCTAATTTCCATTAAACTTGCTGTTCTACTCTTTAAGACCTCTTATTTGGTCGATTCCTTCTGTTTTCTTTAATTAAAATGAATGGTATGTTCAGTTTGATTAAGGTCGTCAAGCAATTAGTTCTTATCTGTTGGTCTCCTGAGTCTGCCCGGAACCCTGAATCACTGATTTGTTTGGCCTTTATTTGTTCTTGATTATATGTGTTGTGATCAAGTAAGTAAATGTTATAGATTAGTTATACAAATTTTTCTACCAGGTTGAGTTTTGAACTGTTTGTGACTTTAAATTAAGTCTTGAATTGGTTATTATTTTAAGAGTTAAAAAATCATCCGGCCCATAACATAGATTGGTGGAACCTGCAGTACAGCAGGCTACCACCTGTTCTCTGCAACCTCTGAACAGTTTAATTAAATAAAGCCCATACTCAGACAGGTTTTAGTGGAAAACAGAGAATATAATGGGCTGGACAGAGAAAAGGGATGGGCAGTGGTTTAGTTTCTGATTTTGGCACCATTAGGGATGAAATCTCTTGGCTATAAGATAAGGGCTAGACACTTGGGAAAAGGGAGAAGTCTTAAGTATAGAGAATAGGGAGAGGAGATACAATCTGGAAACACATAGACATTTGGGAGAATTCTGAAACACAGAGAGAGACAGATACACACAAAAGGAGAGAAATACAAATCTGAAAAGGAGCCTGAAAGTGTTGCTTCACTACTAATTTTTGAGTTCCATTTGCAAAAATTAGCCAAAGCATTGCTGCCTGGTTCTCCAGTTCAAAACCGACCCAGTTTTCCCTTTTCTTGATTGTCGAAGTTCATTTGAAATACATTTGTGGGAGGGTTTAGCTGAGTGTTTGGTGTTGTTAAGTCATTTAGGACTGGGGTTTCGGGCTGTTGGATTGTTCAGTTGTTTGTTGGTCTATTTCTGTTAACTCGAGATCAGTTGGGCATAATTGAGTGTTAAGTGTTGTTGGTTGATTTTTACAAATTCTTCTGGGCCTGTGTTTGCTGGTTGTTTGGGGACTCCAAGATTGCTGCTGTGAATTTGCTGTTTCTTTTTTGCTGTTACATTGGTGTGACTGACTTCTTCCACTTCTGCCTATACTTCGATTACCAGGTACACGTTTCCAGCTTGTTTGATGTACCAACTCCTGCTAAGGATATGAGATGAAATGGAAGCCATATTGTGTTTAAATCTCCTTATTTCGACATCTACATACGTTTCTTTACAGAGTTTTTCTTTATGCCTGGTTGTATGGTAGTTGAACTAAGGTTTACTTCAAATAATGACTGAGCTACATGGAATGACATGAATGGTAGTGGTCTAGTATGCTTGTAATTTAACAGACTGCCAGGGTAGTTAAACTAGTTAGTACTCATGTACCATAGTTAGTTTGATCTTGGACTCGTATATTTATTTGACAAAGTTTAAAAGCAGTTTAAGCGGTAAGTGAATTCAAGGCCTGTGATTAGCATGTGTTAACAATAAATAGGATGAATCGCGAATTAGTCTCCTAGTTTGCTCATAATCATAGAAGTTTATGTTTCAATCCATAATGCTAGTTTAGTTTTGATTACTTGAATTAATATCCTGTTATTAAGAAATAACTATTGTCAATTGTCAACTTGAAGTCATCGTTAGCAACATTTAGAAGGATTAGTGAAATCTAGCTTCGAACTCATGTAAGCTGGAATCAATAGGTTTAACATATTCGAAGTGCGAATCGATATAATAAGGTCAAGAACATTAATCCAACAGGCTTGAAACATGCTAGTTGAGTTCACATTGAAGTTTAATGAACTTTCGAATAAGTATCAGTAATTAAGGTAAGCTTTAGTCTCCAATAGTTGCAATTAATTAATTCCAATGGTTTATTCTTCTAAACGATGTGGGTTCAAGTCAGTTATAAGATAATTAGTCTCTCTTTAAAAATATTACCCGTCAATTCTGTATTTTATTTATAGTTTAAACACGAGTGTGCATTTCATGCAACTCAAATCCAAATCCAACAACGTAGAATAAGAATGTGTCGAGGATCCGGGTGCATTTCATGTGACGTGATCCGAAAACATGTTCTTAAATAACGTTCATTTTCTTAAGTAGAAATAATTTGACAAAAAGCGGTAATTAATTTTAAAAATGCACAAATAGGATAATATGTATTAAAATCAAGTATTTTAGCCAAGTATGACAATTGAGCGACCGTGCTAGAACCACGGAACTCGGGAATGCCTAACACCTTTTCCCGGGTTAACAGAATTCCTTATCCGGATTTTTGGTTCGCGGACTGTTAAACGGAGTCATTCTTTTCCTCGATTCGGGATTTAACCGGTGACTTGGGACACCATAAATCTCCCAAGTGGCGACTCTGAAATAATTAAATAAATCCCGAATCCCTTATCTAGGAGTACCTGAAGCTGCTCCTTTAATTCTTTAACTCAGGTGGTGCCATACGATAGGGAGGAATAGAGATAAGCTGAGTGCTTGGCACCAGGTCAATACCAAAATCAATATCCTTGTACGGCAGTATGCTCGACAAGTCTGATGGAAACTCATCCAATAAATCCATCACAACGGAAAACAGACTCAATGGTAGAAGTATGAGCACCAATATCTCTCACAAAGGCCAAATATGCCAGACATCCCTTCCCAACCATCCGTTGGGCCTGCTTATATGAAATCACTTTACTAGGAACATAGTCTAGAGAGTCCATCCAATCAACCCTAGGAAATCCCAGCATTGCCAACGTTATGGTCTTAGCATGATAATCTAGAGTATCGTGACATGTTGACAACCATTCTATGACTAAAATCACGTTGAAATCAACCATATTAAGTAGTAAAAGATCAACTCTCATCTCTAATATCCCGATAGTAACTATACATGACTGGTACATATGGTCCACAGTAACAGAATCACCTATTAGCGAAGATACATGAATATACATAACTAAAGAATTACGGGGCATGTCCAAATAACGGAAAAAATACGATGACACATATGAATAAGTGGAACCAGGATCAAATAAAATTGAGGAATCCATGTGGCAGACTGAAATAATACCTGTAATAATAGCATCCGAAGCAATAGCATCTGAATGACCCTGAAGAGCATAAAATCAAGCCTAACCGCCACCCGATCGGCCTCCCCCTCTGGGGCGACCCCTAGCTACCTGACCCTCACCCCTAGCTGGCAGGGAGGGTGCTGAAGATACTGGGCCAAATGATGAGGGTTAGCCACTCTTCCGAGATGAACTGTATGCACGATGGGGACACTCCCTCTGCATATGCCCAAACTCCCCACACGCATAGCTGTCACACATCCTTTTTACCGCAGGAAACCCATCGTGCCAGAGTGGCTAGCTGATGCACTCAGCTGGGATAAACCCCGAACAGATGGGGCATGAGACGAACTCTGCGCTGGAAGTGCACTAAGAGATGGCAGACTCTACTGAGAGCCCTGATAACACCAACTAGAAGATGACCCACGATATACTAATCTAAATCAATAGGGCGACTCATATAACCCATACCATGATGACCTGCAGCTAGGCTACGGGCACCAAACTAATCGCTCGACTTTCGAGACCTCTTGGCCTCCCTTTCTTCTCTCTCCCTAGCATGCATACCCTCAATCCGCCAAGCAATGCTCACCACCTGCTAATAAGGAATATCCATCTCTCGAGTCATCAGAATATGGAAGGGATAAATAATTCTGTCCACAAATAGTTTGATCCTCTCCTAATCAGTCGGAACCATCCATGGAGCATAACAAGCTAACTCTAAGAATCTCACCTCATACTACGTCACAGACATATGTCCTTGACGAAGCCACTCAAACTTCCTATGCAGCTCCTCTTTCTGTGACTGTGGTACCCACTTCTCCAAAAAGATAGTGGAGAACTCCTACCATGACAACGGCGCTGCACATTCCGGCCTACGCCGCTCATATGCCTCCTACTATGTAAAGGCTGCTCCTGAGAACTGAAAGGTGGTAAATGATACCCCGCTTGACTCTAAGATCCCTGTTGTACGGAGCATACGGCGACACTTGTCGAGAAAACCCTAGGCATCCTCGCCCGGAATACCACTGAATGTAGGAGGTGAAAGTGTGCTAAACCTCTTAAGACGATGATGCTCGTTGTCATGCATCACTGGGACCCTGTCACCATGACCTGAATAACCGGCTGAACTAGAGCCGATGGCTAGACTGGGGCAACCTGCTGAACTGGTGGCACCTCAAGTGTCTATAGACTCCTGCACTACTTGCTCAGGCATGCGAGCAGCGTGGGTCTGATGACCACCCCCGATTTATGAGGTAGTTGCATTAGTAGTGGCTGAGACTGCCTAAGCCAGGCAAGTGCAAATTGATAGAATCTGAGCTAGGGCCTCCTAAACACTCGGTATCACAATAAGCACAATTGGTGTCTGAGCATGTGCTGCTGGAGTCTTGATAACTGGAGGCTGGTCCTGAATAGGGGCAACTGGTGGGTGAACAGGTGCTGCCCCTACTGCTCTACCTCGACCACAACCACAACCGCGCCCACGTCCTCTAGCAGGTGGCAATGGTGGTCGTCCTCCATGTCTGGTATCACAAGTTCTCGCCATCTGTGAGAGAATATAATACAAAAGTTTAGTTCTCGGATCAACAAAGTCGCACGACAAGGATTTCAAGAATTTGAAGTTTTCCTAAAGGTTTTGTAGCCTCTCGAGGATAAAAACAGACGTCTCCGTACCGATCCGTGAGACTCAACCATAGTTGGACTTGTTGGCGAAGGCGCATAGCCTGTGTCACAACCCAAACCCCGATCGTGATGGCACCCAACACCTTGTTAGGCAAGCCCGACCATTTAACATTTCCATTCTAATTATTAAACTTAAATTACCAATTAAGCATAAACTCTCATTTTGTAAATAATAAAAATATTGCGAAAACCAAAATAACAGTAATAACAGCCCAATAGATCTGGCGTCGCAAGTCTGAGCCTCTAGATACAACTGATCAATATCCTATACAAAAGAAAACTAGATGCGGAAGTAAAGGAAAGATATGAGGAGAAATCGGGTCCTGCGGACGCCGGCATCTACCTCGATAAATCCTGTAATGAACTGGGTAGCAACAGATAAGCTCAGCTAAGACTCCAGGATCCCTGTATCTGCACTCAGGGTGCAAGGAGTAAAATGAGTACTCCAACTTAGTGAGTAATAGCAATAAATAACAACTGAAAGAAAAGAATCCTATAATAACACTACACAGTTCTATAACCAATAGTAAATATAGTAAATACCCGATAATTAGGGAAAACTGGAAAAATCCTCTATGGTCCAACAATTTATCAACACTACAGTGGCGAGCAGCTCGATCCATGACAAATACTGTTGTGGCGTGCTGCCCAATCCGATATAATAGTTCGATCCATATAATAGGCTACTGCGGCGTGCAGTCCGATCCATATAATATACTACTGCGGCGTACATTCCGATCCATACAATATATTACTTCGGTGTGTAGTCCGATCCATACATGTAAGTATATATACTACTGCAGCATGCAGACCAATCTGGTATATATCAAATACCCTAACTATGCGGTCCTTGACCCCTCTCAGTCAATATATACTTCACTATGAGGTCCTGGAACCCTCTCAGTCAATATAGACTTGGCCTCTCGGGCCCACTCAGCTAAGACATGGTATTCAACTCTAGGTATTTCTCATTTAGAGTGCAATTTGCTAATACCGGTTCATCTTATGTTTTACAGTTAAGGGCATGACTGAGAGTGTGTATTCAATAGGCCAAGTGTGGTCAATTAGCTCAACAGGCTCCCCTAAGGGTTCTATAAATCGGCACAAGGCCCCAAACATGGCAACTAGCCCAAAATATACGGATATAAGCTCAGTCTCAGTCAAAAGGTACAGTAAGTCATCAATCGGGTTGGGCTAAGTCCGAATCCCCAGCAGTAACATCACCACGCTAATCAAATGGTTCATATTTCATCTCACATAGCACCGTATAGTGAAAATACGGGGTTTCAAACCCTCGGTATATCATTCATAACCATTACTCACCTCAAACCGGCCAAAATCCTAGCTTGCCTTGCACTTTCCTCACCAATCGACCTCCTCAAGTGAAGAATCTGACCAAAACCACAAGGAATAGGTTACAATAATCTAATGGAACATAACCCAATTGCAAGAACTCAAAAAACATCCAAAAACACGAAGTTGGCAAAATCTGAGCCTCGCGCCCACTTCTCAAAAAATTACGAAATTTACGTCACCAGATTTATTGTCTCGCCACGAGTTCGTACATATAAAATTCATCAAAATCCAAGTTCAAATGCCCTTTCAAATTTCGAATTTACATTCCCAAAAAACCAAGCCCTTATTTCTTCATATTTTTACCCAATTTCAGAGAATTAAAGGATGAATCTTTAATTGAATGGTTTTTCTAGGCCATGAGTCTTACCTCAAATCCCTTCCCGTCAAAAACCCTCTTTAAATCTACCAAAAAGCTCTTGAGGCGGAGTAAAAATGGAGGAAATATGATATGGGTCGCGGATGAAATAACACTTAAAACCATTCTGCCCAGGCATTTTTAACCCTATGCGATCGCATCACTACCATTGCGATCGCATAAAATAAATTTCATCTTCCCAAAATAACCCTATGCATTCGCACTACACCCCCGCATTTGCATAGACCAAACCCCTGCTAAGGACCCTAGGCCCAATTACCCAACGTGATCGCACTCGACCTTGTGCGAACGCACTGCTCAAAGTTTCCAGACCTATGCGATCGCATGGACACTAATGCGACCGCATAGCACAAAATAGGGCTCCTCTCCCAGCCTTCTATGTGATCGCAATGCCCCATATGCAATCAAATGGAGCAATTCCTCTGCAACATTTTTGCTGTATTTCTACAACTCCCAAAAGCCAAAAACCTTCCGATTGACCACCCGAAAATACCCCAAGGCCCCCGGGACCTCAACCAAAAGTTCCAACCCATCCTAAAACATCACACAAACATGTTCCAATAATCAAAACACGTCCAACAACACGAAAATCATCAATTCACCACGGATTTAAGCCTAAGTTAAACTAAAACTTCCGAAATTCACATTCCATCAAAAACCCGACCAAACGACGTCCGAATAACTTGACAATTTTGTACATATATCAAAAATCACCTAATGAAGCTACTACAACTCTCAGAATTCCATTCCGACCCTCGGGTCAAAATCTCACCTATCAACCGGAATCCGCCAAAATTCAAACTTCGCCAATTCAAGCCTAATTCTACACGAGACCTCCAAATTCAATTCTAATTGCACTTCTAAGTCACAAATAATCCCCCCGAAGCTAACCGAACCAGTGGAATTCACATCTGAGCCCTATAAATACATAGTCAACATCCGATTGACTTTTTCACAAAACTAAGGCCTTATTTTTAGTGTCACCTATTTCTGTAGTGACCACCTACCCCTTACATAGTATATTGTATAAGCAAGAGTTATCATGTAGGTTAGCCAGATTAGCCATAGAACTAGGTGAATATGACATCACTTATCAACTTTGAACTGCAATAAAATCATACGTTTTAGCAGATTTCGTGACAGACTTTAGCCCATGGATGGTAACAGAAGCAGAAAAACAACTACATGTATTTAATGGGTCTAATCCAAGTACTTGGACCTTATTTACCAATGGCTCCTCAAATGTTAAAGGAGTGGGTTTAGGCATTGTTCTAATCCCACCTTCGAGAGAAACTATAAGACATGAAATAAAATTCCATCCTATTACTAACAATGAAGCATAAAATAAAGGTGTAATTGCATGTTTAGAATTGGCACGAGAACTCGAAATAGTGCAGATTATAATCAAGAGCGACTCACAACTTGTAGTTAATCAAATACATGGGACTTATATAGATAGAGAAGCAAGGATGCAACAATAGTTTGAAAAGGTGCGAGATTTAATCAGACAATTCCAATCTTGGAAAATTGTGCAAATACCCACGGAAGAAAATGCTGAAGCAGATGCGCTGGCTAATCTTGCATCCGCTGCAGAAGTGATGAATGAACAAAATGCTTCTGTAATACATTTTTTTTATTCGGTACTCGATCAGGATAAAAACAAGATAAATTTTAATAATTTAACTTGAGATTGGAGAAACTAGATCGTTAATTTTTTGCAGTAAATGATTCTACCCGTAGATAAGAAAAAGGCTCAGGTACTTCTATGAAAAATTGCTCATTATTGCTTGGATTGAGGCAACTTATATCGAAAGATGTTCGGTGGATAGTGTAATAATCCGGAAAGTCGTTTCATGAGTTACCGCTCCATTTTTCTCATTTATGCTTCTTTATATCTTGTTCAGATGTGTTATGTGGCATCGAGTTAGTTGGTTCGGGTTCAGAGTAGTTTTGAACAGGTTTGAGACACTTAGTCTCTTTTAAATAAGCTTAAGTTGAAAAAGTTAACCAGAAGTTGACTAATGTGAAAAAGGATTCAATGTGAATTCTGATGGTTCGGATAGCTTCGTAAGGTATTGGGACTTAGGAGCGTGATCGGAATATAAATTGGAGGTCCGTGCTAGATTTAGGATTGAATTGGCGAAATTGAAATTTTGGTATTTTCCAGTTGATAGCGGAAATTTTGATATTGGGATCAGAATGGAATTTCAGAAGTTGCAGTAGGTCCGTTGTCTCATTTGTGACGTGTGTGCAAAATTTCAAGTCATTCAGACGAGATTTGATGGACTTTTTTATCAATCAGCTTGAATCCGATGTGTTTTGGTTGATTTGATGTTTCTTGAGGTGTTTTAAAGATCGGAACAAGTTTGGATAAGGTGTTGGGATATGTTTGCATTTTTGGTTGAGTTTCTGAAGGCCTCAGGGTGATTTCAGATGGTTGACGGAAGAATTTGGAATTGAGTTGCAGCTGAAGCTTTTGGTTCTATCATAATCGTGCTACGGTTGGGAGGCCGCAGGTGCGATGATCGTAGATGCGTAAAGCAGCCGCAGATACTGCCAATGTGAAGTCCTTCAAGAACCCAGAAGCGGTGTCGTGGGCGCACCTGCGGTAGCATGGGTGCGAGTGTTTAACTGCAGATGTAGAGATTGTCATTTTAATGAAGACCGCAGATGCAGTGGAATAGTTGCAGAAGCGCGGTACCGAAAAAGCAGGCCGTAGATTCGAATTCCATGGGCCAGATTATAAGTTATTTCCTTCATGATTTTCAGAGTTATTCCACCATTTTTCATCGGTTATTGGAGCTTTTGAGCCTATTTGAAGAAGGATTTCAAGAGAGCTGCATTGAGGTATTTTGGACCCAAAACTCGTTCCTATTGTATTAGTTCACGGATTAGGGTTGAAATTAATGGAATTTAAGCCTAAAGTTAGAGAAACTAGGGCTTGGAAACATAGGACCTTTGATTAAGGATTTGAAGGGGGGGGTCATTTGTGGTTGGATTTTGGTACTTTTGATATGGATGGAATCGTGGAGTGATAAGGATTCCATTGATGTAAATTTTATCGGATTCCGAGATGTGGGCCTGGGGGTCGGGTTTGGTAAATTTCGGGATTTGTATTGTAATTTAATTACTTTCGAGTGGGATATGTTCCTTTAGCATATTTTGATGGTTATATACTAATTTTGGTTAGATTTCCATCCCTTCGGAGGAAGGACGCGTTTACTAAATATGTCCGAGTCATTTCCATCATCCTCTTCTTCTTCTCTTGCAAAAATGAATATGTCTCCTACTCTACATAAAACCTTGTCAAAAAAATATGATTACCTCTATGAAGTAGATATCCTACCCGATGAACAAAAAGTATCTTCCACTGAACTACCCCTCATAAACCCTTACTCAGCGTTTGCCAAAAAATCCTTTTCACCCTGGACCCAAATTCGTTCCTTAGTCCAACATAGACCAAAAGGAGTCAAAGAATATATTGCTGCCTCAAAACTTGACCAGCATCCTATTCTTGCCACTCGAGAGGAACAATTTATCACCCTTCAAATACCAGATGATTTTCCTAGGCAATAGAGAGCTCATGGTTTTACCCATATCCATTTTGGTGCTGTTCGAATCGCTTTAACATATCATGGAAGAAAAGGTCAACCTGTTGTAGCTCGACTTTCTCTTCTAGATACCCGATATTTGGAGTACCAACACGCAAACTTGGGTGCTGCCGAAGTTACCCTGAATGCTGGAACTGTCTTCATAACTATCTTTCCAAATTTCAACATGTCCCTTTATGACCCGTACCTAATCGAAGCCCTAAAAATCCAAGTCCAAATTCAAGGATCCCCACAAGCCAAGGATTCTATCCAAGCAACCCTTCACCACCAAATGGCATGGCGAGTCCAAAATCATGCCATGGATCTTTGTCTACCCGGAGGAGAAAATGCTTTGCTTTTAAATATTGATGCTACCAAAGGAAACACTATGTGCACCCAAATACCCAGACAAATTTCCAGAGATGAACTTGTCAAAATCCTTCCTGATTCATGGATCACAAATTATGAGAAGCTAAGAGAATCAGAGGAAACTCTGCAATCTGGTGAACCAACTTTTACCAAAAGAAGTGACAAAACCATTTGCATAAGCTTTGACCATTCCCATCTCAAAAAACCCAATAAAACCATCTTTTCTTGCCAAATGATCCAACCCAAAGATACAACAGACACTTACCCAAAACCCAATGGAGAATTCTTCTGGAATATACAAAGCATCATGGAAGAACATGACTGGTGCCAATATTTTGACAAAGAAGGGAAACGAACGTGGTGGTTCAAATGCCCTTTCACTGGGCACTGCCCATGGGATCTCGATTGCACTTGCCAATATTGTATAGAAGATCCAGTTGGAGAATATGATGAACATCACCAGTACAAATCTAAATCCAAGAAAAAGGGGAAGACTACTAAAGGAGAATTTCGGGCCAAATATGAGAATAAAGATCCTTCGATTGGCTCATTAAGCCGTCCAGGTAAATATGAATTTCTTGTCAGTTACAAACCCCAAGAATGGCCGAAACTACCCGAAAAATTCACCCCTAACTGGGAGGATAGTGAAACAATGCCCAAATCCGAACCAACATCATCTCATACCCCAGAATCCAAAAACCACCTGAACCTAAAACTCCACTAATCCAAAGGTCCATACACCCACAAATATTCATGATTAGCCCTTCATGTTCCAGCCACTCCCAAGATTTTCCTCCACTTCAACCTTTTGGAAAAGAGGGTATCAGCCATACTCTAAAAATCCCCAAGAAAAATATAGTACTACCGTCTGGAGAAAAAACCCCAACAAGTGATATTGAAGCAACAATGAACTGGCAATTAGAAAATTCCATCTGCCAGAACAAAGTGCTCAATAATATTGGCAACACCATAAAAAATGTGGCCCATGCACAAAACAAGTTGATGAGCAAAGTGGAAACAATTGAGAAAAAGGTGGAGCGGTCATCGTCTCAACATGCAGGACTGATCAAAGCTTTGGAATTAAGGTTGGCAAATTTACAATATGAGATTTGTCCGCCAGGAACTTCACTTTTCCATTTTTTCCAACAACAACAGGAGATGATTTCCATCAAAGAACAAATTCAGCTTCTGAGAAATGATCACTATGAGCCACAAAGAACCCCAACTTCCCCTTTAAAACCTGCCTTCTTCCCCATGTCATCACAAGCATATTCACCACCCGAATTAGACTATACCTTTTCCACCTTTCCATCAACCTCACAAAATCCAATCTCTTTCACCTCACCAACAAAAGAAGAAAATGATTTTGATATCGCAAAAATGGTTTGGAAAAGGAAAGACGCCATTGCAGCAAAGAAACAAACCAAGAAAAGGCGAGACCGAGGAGAAAGTTCAAAAGGATCGAATCCTGAAAATCTGATGATTTCTGACCAGAAGGCTCCGGACTTCTACGTCTCTAAGCCAAGATACATATCAGAAGAAGATACCCCATGGTCAGAATCGCTAAACTCATTAGAAGACGAATCCATGGAAGATAGCTCTCAAGCAAGCAATGAATCCACAATGAACTCTTCCGAAGAAGATGATCCCCCAATATTTGTAAACCAGCCAAGAGATCGAGAAATATCTGAAGTGGATGATGAACAAGAAGGCATGATGGATGAACCAATCCCTGAAAGAAGATATGAGCCTATGGCGTCAAAGCTAGTTGGAACCGGTTTCCACACTTTCACCTTAGATGATGTCAAGGTTTCAAAATGGCCTCAACAGATCCAAGACTTCTATACTTGGATGGTGACCGGAAATTTGGTGGAACGAGAAAAGTATATCATCCTTTCAGAACTCTCTTCACGATTCTCAGGAATCCTCAGAGACTGGTGGAATGCACTTGGAATTCAAGACAAAAATGTTTTTCGTACTTCCCAAGGATTTTGCCTTCAATTTCAAAATCCTACATGAAGTGTTCTGCGGAGATGCTGGCCAAAGACATGAGAAAATGCGAAGGCAACTCTTCGAGATGAAGTGTGTGTCATTCGATAGAAATGACATTGATAGACATTTTCAAAAAATGGCAAAGATATACTTCGAGATTGGAGGTGACATCAATCTAAAGCAAGCCTTTGTATCTTCTCTTCCAAAGTTGCTGGCAAGTCGAACCATGACCATCATTGAAGAAAAGTTCCAGTCCATAACCATCCCACAAATTGGTTACATCAGGCAAGCTATTTTCGTCGCATTGGATGATATCTGTACGAAGCGCTCTGCCCTAAAACAAATTATCCAACACAACCCAGCGCTTGGAAAAGCATGCCGCAAATCTGATCTAATTACCGGATCAGGATGTTCTTGCCGCACATCTAGGCGAAGGAGAGAATTCAGGAGGTTCAAATGGCCAAGAATTCCAGATGGGAAATCAAGGTCCAAGAGACACACAAAATATTTCAGACGGAGAAGGCCGGGAAATTTTTATAAGAAGAACAGATGTTTTATCTTCCATAAGATTGGACATTTCACAAAAAATTGTCCACAGTCAAGAAGATCTGTCAAACTCATCCCAGATATTGAAGATTACACTGGCATACATCTCGGAAAGGATGAGGACCTTGAATCCATATTCTCTGTGGATGATGAACTTAATGAAGAAACTTTATTCTCTCTTGATATCTATGAAGATCAAGGCAATTACCAAATCTCAAAACCAAATGATCGAGGCTAGAGAGGAGATCAATGCTCTTATCGTTGTTCCTCAAGTAGAACTCAAAATCTATTCATCCAAGTGGAACAAACCAACTCGAGTTATTGCTTTCATCGATACCGGAGCTGCTTCTTCACTTATAAATACTGATGTTCTTCCTGAAGATCAATGGGTACCGCATTTTGAGGAATTCAACACTACATCAAATGCGATCCTGACCACAACTATCATTACAAAGCACCCGATCACCATTGAGTTCTTCCTAGGATTGAAGTACATAACGAAGTTGCAAGGATCTAGTGTACCAGGAAAAGATCTTATTATTGGATTCGACATTTACAGACAGCTTAGAGATCAGCTCCAGATCAAGGCTAACGGGATAGCTTTTAAAAAGCAGTTCATACCTTATTTTGAGAGTCTAAAGCTATTCCAAATCACCAAGGACGAACAGATCAAAGAGATTGAGCAAAATCTCATTGAACAATCATGTGCCGATTCCCACAAGGACTTCATGAAGAAAGGGAAACACCCGCTATGGAAAAATGAAGAATTCTTTATTAAGCTCCCTTTCAAGAAGAATGAAAACATCAATCCAACAAAAGCCAGTCATTTAGGGATGAATCCAGATCATCTACAACTCGCAAAGAAAGAGTGTGAAGAGCTTTTGGAATTTGATCCGATAGAGCCATCAGATTCACAATGGGCATGCGAAGCATTTTATGTCAACAAAAGAGCTGAACAAACAAGAGGAAAACTCAGGTTAGTCATCAACTACCAGCCACTTAACCATTTCCTCCAAGATGATAAATTCCCTATCCCAAATAAACTCACCCTTTTCTCCCACTTAGCCAAGGCCAAATATTTTTCTAAGTTTGATTTAAAGTCGAGATTTTGGTAATTGGGAATCCATCCTAAAGAAAGACCCAAAACAGAATTTCGCATCCCTGATCATCACTTCCAATCGAAAGTTATGTCCTTCTATTTGAAAACTGCAGCTTCTTTGTTCCAAAAGGCCATGATACAAATATTCCAACCCATATTACATACCTCTTTAGTTTACATTGATGACACCCCTGTTATTTAGTGTGACATTTGAAGAACATATCAACTTGCTTCGTCAGTTTGAGGCATTGGTAACACAATACGGGATCATGCTCTCAGCAAAAAAAGATGGTTCTTGCTCAAAAGGAAATTGATTTTCTTGGAATGCATTTTGTCCAAGGTGAATATAGTCCAGGACCACATATATGTCAGGAACTACTCAAATTTCCAGATACCAACTTCACAACAAAGCAGATCCAACAATTTCTGGGCATACTAAATTATGTAAGAGATTTTATCCCAAATATCTCTACATACATTTCTCCACTTACAGAGATGCTCAAGAAAAATGCTCCTCCATGGGGAAAGAAACAAGATGAAGCAGTCAAGGAAATAAAGGAGATTTCTAAAAATGTCAAGTCCCTCTATATCCCTTCGGACGGTAAGAAGATATTGCAGACAGATGCCAGCAATGAATATTGGAGTGCTTTTCTATTTGAAGAAAAAGATGGCCAGAGGAAAATATGCGGATACGCCAGTGGAATGTTCAAAGATGCCGAGCAACATTATCACTCCACTTTCAAGAATATTCTTGCAGTAAAGAATGGAAACAAGAAATTCAATTTCTTCCTTATTCATACAGAATTCCTGATTGAAATGGATATGAAGGCTTTCCCGAAGATGATTCATCTAAATGCAAAAATTATTCCCAATCATGAAATTCTCAGATGGGCTCAATGGTTCTCTCCATATAAGTTTCAAGTCAGGCATCTAAAAGGAAAGGATAATATTCTCGCAGATTTTTTGGCCCGACCGGAAGAATTCTCAAAGATATTTTCCCCAGCGAAACTGAAATCAAAGGAAAAGCTAATCAGTCACATCTACATGTTTTCTGGTTTACCAAGAACAAATTCATTAAAGCCAATAGATCATTCGCCGGAATTGTTCAACCTCGTGGATCCTTTTGATCCGTCAATTCTTATTGAAAGAAGAACTCATTATGAGCTCCAGGTTTTCCGACAACATGGAGGATCCATTCTCAAGCCATACGGGGTCAATCCGGAATATCCGTTCGGCCATATATTTATAGCTCAAGCCTAGGACTTTCCACAAGAACTATTATGTTTTTTCTGGTACCTATGCCATCAGTATTATATTTTTATGGAATTCATATGCAACGTCTTCAAGGATATTGATAACATTGCACCAGCTCTTAAAATATTTTTGCAATGGTTCAAACCTAGAAGATACTGGATTAAATGTTTCAGTGATTCCTACATAGCAAAGGTGTTAATGTTTCATAGGCCAGTAAAAATTACTAATGGAAAAGTCCAGGCACAAGCAGAAGCGTCATTTTGGTGGAAATATCCCGTGCACATTTTATCAATGGAAGAAGAATACAGCGAGGCACAAAGAATCCTTTTTCAGCAAAATAGATGCATTCCGAAAGAAATATGGCCAAAAGATTGGGCAAGCTGGAATTATACAAGCAGTCATCCTTACCGGGAAAGAGTCCGGGCAGCAGCAAAAGAATATCAAACCCCATACGAAGTCATCCGAGAAACGATCACCCAAGACATTTCCAGAATAAAGTTGCGGATTACATTTTTCAATCCAAAAGAGAAAGAGCACAGTGAAGAAGGGCCGTCAAATTCTAGGCATTACTACACAAGGTCATTGAAAAGATACCTGGAAGACAACCGTAGAATTATTGAAGGATAATTACCTAATTCCCTGCTAATCCCATAATAATCCTAAATTAGCCACCAAAAAACCCTCAAAAATATCCTACCCATGTTAAGACATATTTTCCACATCTTTCCATATTATCTGGGCCTCGCTTCAACTTGTTTTCACGTGCTTCGACATGCCTCCACATGCTTCGTCACATGCATCATCATACTTTCACATGGCGTCACATGCTCCCACATACTTTCACATGTTACACCATGTATATTTCACCCGTTTCACATGTTTTCAGTTATTTTTTAGTTGTTTGCCTAAAGTCCTTCACATGTTTAGAAGGACCCACTTGTAAGATAGGTTTTCCATGTAAGATAGGTTTATTTTATCTTTAAAGTTTGTCTTGGAATAACCTCCTAGCCCTATATAGAGTAGACCATGTAGTAGTGGTAGGATCATCTAGCAATCATCTTGTAAACCTTGTAAATCTTTTGTGAAATACTACATATGTGTGTTTACTATAATTCTCTCTTGTTCTTTATTTCGAATGGATGGAAAGGCCAGTCCATGTATGAAAAATAGAGTAAGAATACTCTAAGAAAGTTAGCTTACTGTAGTACGAAAGTATTCTGAGTTATAAACAGCTAACATTGGTTATAGTATAAAAGTTTTCTAAGTTGTGTAGCTTGGCAAGCCATCCCTTTTGGGTTGTTAAATCCAACCCCGTTTGTAGGAAAACTTTTTAGACTATAAACAAATTAGCAAAGGCGTCACAAAATAGTATTTCATCCAGTTTAAAGTAAATAACCATTGTAAATATGGAACTGAGGGTACAAACCACGGTAATTCGTATTGTTTTGATAAATGAGTAACGCACATGCTAGGTAACGAGCGTGTAGGCATGCAGCGGTAGGGATTGTGACATGGTCCATCCTGTAGCGGCTATTTAGCCGCGTATTTGATTTCAAATCTTATGATATCACTTATTTTAGAGATTGATACAATATTATGGGTTGTATGCCATCTTTGGGGCTTTGTGCCAACCTGTTGAGACCCTTTGGGGCATTTTTACTATTTCCTCACTCTATTTGTTTGAAAGCATATCCTCAGTCATGTTTTACCTTTTTATTATTTAAATCTAGTTTTTATCACTCTACTTCCTAAAATGTGAAAACTGTTTGGGCTGAGTTTCCCGATTCCCACTATTATGCCCGAGTAGCTGTAAGGTGAATGACTCAGAGAGGTTGAAGACATAATGGTGAGGATTGTAAATATTATGGATCGGGCTGGCTACAACAATATTATATGTATATATTAAGGATCGGGTTGCACGTCGCAACAATATATGTATGGATCGAGCTGCACGTCGCAGCGATATATATTGGATCGGGATGCGCACCACATCGATATGATGTTTGGACTGTAGGAGCCCTTCCAGAATCTGTACACCCCCAGTGCGGTAATACTGACTCTCCTGGTTAATAGGGCTATCAAACCAATTGTCACGCCCCAAATCGAGGACATGACCGGCGCCTGACCGGGTTGCCCCAGTCAAGCGGACCTGGGTGCCTTTCATTCCCACGCGTTACCCCCGTGTTGATTGTTTCTCATTAACCAAATATCTTACTAACCATGAATGATTTCACATTAAACAATTAAAACCATACAAGTGATTCATTAACAAGTTTGCAGTTTTTACAACGCCCGACATAACATAATGTATACATAATACTGGAGTCCCACAGTTTACATGTCTATAGAGCCTCTAGGATACATACAAAAGGGAATACAATACTTGCCGGTAACAAGGCTCCGGCTATACCTTAAAAAAATCAAAATGGAGTCTACAACAAAAGTGGCATGAGCCACACCGGGCCCCTGTGGAAGAAAGGGGCTCACCAAAACGGGCAGTGGAAGATGAAGGATACTAGTGCCGATGAGCTGAAGTAACTGCTACCGATCCACCTACAATCATAACACGAATGTAGCATCCCCGGCAAAAGGGACGTCAGTACACTTGAATTATACTCGTATGTATGGACAAACTTTGTCCCAAGTAAACTCAAGCCGTTAAACAGAAATCACGATGACAAGACATCCAGCTAACCATGTTTCCACATTTTCCTCATTTCAAATAATTCTCAACACAAAGCACTTTCTACGATCAACCAATTTAACAATAACCAATCAATCACGTAAAGCACAAGTAGTCAAACAAAGGGGCAATCGGTGCCCCACAGGTTGCAAACTCTCCTGCTGTCTCCTTTCACAATTTCACATTATTGATTTTTGTATCAATTTTCAATAGCGATTCGATCGCTTTCCATCCTTATTGCCCCTGACCACCCTTATTACCTCGGCCACCCTTATCACCCCAACCCACACCTTATTTCCCCGCGTTGCGGCGCGCAACACGACCCCGCCTTACAGTTTAAAACACAACAATTTCAAAAAGCAGATAAGGTACTACACACAATTTCAACAAGTTCAAATAAGCAACTTACACATTGGTTCATGTTCTCAATTTCTTCTCAAGCCAATATCAAAACCAAGTTACAAGTATTCCAAAATTGAAAATGCCCACATAATCGTGTTCAACAATTTACCACAATTAAGGTGTTTCAAATTCCTTCCACAATAAGCCAAATATGCCATCACAATGGTTGTTCCCAATTCTTTACCAATCTCGATTACCTTTTTATCTTTCAATTCATATTTCATACCACACCACACGTAGTTCAACATCAATCGAATGCTCAACAAGGAAATCAAAGAATTACGTAAAATTTCTCAATTTGACACATGCCAAAACAATTCGCACACATTTGGGCGATTTTACAAGAATCAAAATTAAGCCATACATACCTGGTGATGAGTTTTCTTCCGTTAACTTCCTACTTTATGCTTACCCACGCTATTTTACTCTTGCCAACCTTGTTCTTGAAGACTCTTACTTCTACTCACTTCTTTTTACTAAAAATCAAGTTCAATAATCATGCATGAGTGTAAAAATTCTATCTTCAAAAGCTATTATATGCAAACCTCTCTTTACCCAATTAAAACTGAAAGTCAAAGAAAATAGTTAGGGTTTTTACCTTGAAAAGATTGGGGAAGTTGAATCCTTGCCCTAAGATCCCTTGGAATTAAGATGGTTGGAACAATCTTTGAAGATGAAAGATTTCTCTCTCTAAAAACCCTCTCTTCTCTCTCTAATTTTGGTAAGATGATATGATAAAATGAAGAAGAAGTGTGTTATATTAAAGAAGAGATCGGGTCAAAATGTTACAAAAATCGGGGCCGGGGTCAATTATGCGGTGCACTATGCGACCGCAGAATCAACATGCGGTCCGCATAGTGACCGCAGAATTGCCCCAAATTTTACACAGGTTCTGTTAAGGAATGCGGCCAGAATGCGGTCCGCATGCTTGATCTGCGGTCGCAAAGTGCACCGCAGATTTGACATGCGATCGCATATCGACCGCACTTTTGACACGATTTTTGGGAAACTTTCTGGAACGTTTTGCGGCAAGAATGCGGTCCGCATGTCAGGTTTGCGATCGCATTCTTGACCGCATATTGGACACTTTTCGGAAAAATTAATTCTCTACATTTTTGAAACTTAAATCACTACCAAGGGTCCGAACCGCGGCGGACCATGGCACTACATCTACTAGGTTTTATGCACAAAAAAAATTTCACGGGGCCTTACATCCTCCCCCCCTTAAGATCATTCGTCCTCGAATGAGGATTTTGAAATAAATGAGTTGGTTTTGAAAGACATGATACGCAACCATCAAAATTTTGACTAACTCTTATATTTTAGAAAAATTTCGCCAGAGTTTCCTTTGTATTATGGACATATCCACCTGTCAGAGGGCCCCCGAAACACATTACCAAACAACAATATACAACTACAACACTTTTCACAACTGGTATACACTTTCTTACCTCAACGAATGCACATATTCTATCACATTGTTACAATTGCACATAAACTAGTCACTTCAATGAATTCTTACCTTATTTAACCATTTTAACACACCATGTACACTTAACAAACCATTACCAATCTACACTTACTATTAGTTGTTTATTAAACACGTAAATCTTTATAAGGCTTTCATTTATCAAGAACGGTTCAAGTGACCCAAGGTAACAACACATTTAACTCATTACAAAATGAAGGAGACTTTACTAATACTAAGAGGGAAACAACATAGGCAAGATGACGGTTACTAGGAGTAGGAGGGTCACCTAATTTCTTCTAGGCTTGATCGAACAAATGGGGGTACTTTTCCTTCATCTCTTTTTCCGCTTCCCATGTGGCCTCCTCAACTTGTTTACTTTGCCACAATACTTTAACAGAGGCAACTTCCTTATTTCTCAACTTACGGACTTGCCTATCAAGAATGGCAACTGGAACTTCTTCATATGACAAATTTTCATTAACCTCTATAGCTTCGACTGGCATGATGGTGGATGGATCTCCAATCACTTTCTTCAACATGGACACATGGAATACCGGATGCACTGATGACATCTCAGGAGGCAACTCTAGCCTATAAGCAACTTGACCAATCCTTTGAACGATCCGATATGGCCCGACATACCTAGGACTCAATTTCACTTTCTTTCCGAATCGCATGACTCCCTTCATAGGAGATACCCTCAAGAACACCCAATCATCGACTTGAAACTCCAAATCCCTTCGACGAACGTCCGCATAGGACTTTTGACGACTCTGTGCTGTTTTCATTCTCTCCTGAATAACCTTGACCTTTTCCATAGCTTCGTACACCATATCTGGCCCTAGCAATTCCGCTTCACCTACCTCAAACCACCCGATTGGCGATCTACATCTTCTCCCGTACAATGCCTCAAACGGGGCCATTTGAATGCTAGCATGATAGCTGTTATTGTAAGCAAATTCTATCAGTGGCAAGTGTTCATCCCAATTACCTTTAAAATCTAAGACACAAGCCCGCAACATATCTTCAAGCGTCTGAATGGTCCGCTCGGCCTGTCCATCGGTCTGTGGATGGAAAGTTGTGCTGAGATTCACCTGAGTTCCCAAACCTTGCTGAAACTTCTTCCAAAAGTTAGCGGTGAACTGAGCCCCGCGATCTGAGATGATAGAAAGTGGAGTGCCATGAAGCCTTACTATCTCTTTGATGTACAATCTTGCATATTGCTCCGCGGTATCAGTGGACTTGACAGGCAGGAAGTGAGCTGATTTGGTGAGTCGATCTACTATCACCCATACTGAATCGAACTTACGCTGAGTGCGAGGTAACCCCACCACGAAATCCATATTGATCATCTCCCATTTCCACCTTGGTATTTCTATAAGCTGAGTTAATCCACCAGGCCGTTGATGCTCGGCCTTCACTTGTTGACAGTTCGGACATTTAGCTACAAAGCCTGCCACATCCCTTTTCATACCGTTCCACCAATAAATCTCCTTGAGATCGTGATACATTTTCGTTGAACCGGGGTGCACAGAATACCTGGAAGTATGAGCCTCTGCCATCACTCTTTCCCGAAGCTCGTCCACATCCGGAACACATAGCCTATCTTGACACCGCAATACACCATCTTCGCTGCTGAGTACAAATGCCGAGGTCTTGTCATTCATGACTGCTTCCTTCACCCGAACCAATGCTGGATCCATGAACTATTTTTCCTTGATTTCCGCGACCAATGATGATTCCGCTCCATTATGCACCAAGATATCCCCCTCGTCTGACGCCGAAATACGAACCCCCAAGCTGGCTAATTGGTAGACCTCTCGAGCCAGGGGTCTCTGATCCACACCCAAATGAGCCAAACTACCCATGGATTTCCGACTAAGAGCGTCGGCTACCACATTTGCCTTCCCTGGATGGTACAATATGTCCATATCATAGTCCTTGAGTAGTTCTAACCACCGCCGCTGTCTCAGATTCAGCTCTTTCTGCTTGAACAAATACTGGAGGCTCTTGTGGTCCGAAAACACATCTACATGAACCCCATAAAGATAGTGTCGCCATATTTTCAAGGCAAACACAACAGCTGCAAGTTCCAAATCATGCGTCGGATAATTCTTCTCATGGTTCTTGAGTTGCTTGGAAGCATAAGCTATAACCTTTCCGTGCTGCATCAATACACATCCCAAACCGACTCTGGAGGCATCACAATAGACTACAAATCCCTCTGTGCCTTCCTGGCAAGGCCAATACTGGTGCCGAGGTCAATCTTGACTTCAGTTCTTGGAAGCTTTTCTCACATGCTTCGGACCACTGGAACTTAACTGCTTTCTGCGTCAATTTAGTCAATGGGGAGGCGAGGGTTGAGAATCCCTCTACAAACCTCCGATAGTACCCTGCCAGACCCAAAAAGTTGCGAATCTCTGTCGGGGTCATGGGTCTAGGCCAATCTTTCACTGCCGCAATCTTCTGAGGATCCACTTGAATCCCCTCACTGGAAATAACATGCCCTAGAAAAGCTACGGACTCCAACCAAAACTCACATTTTGAGAACTTGGCATACAATTGATGCTGAAGAAGGGTCTGCAATGCTGCTCTGAGGTGAACGGCATGATCTTCCCCGCTCCGAGAGTAGATGAGAATATCGTCAATGAATACAATCACAAAGGAATCTAGGAATGGCTTGAAAACCCGATTCATAAGGCCCATGAAAGCTGCTGGGGCGTTGGTTAGCCCAAAAGACATGACCAAAAACTCGAAGTGACCATAACGAGTTCTGAAGGCGGTCTTAGGAATATCCTGCTCCCTGATTTTCAACTGGTGTACCCGGACCGTAAATCAATCTTTGAGAAGAACTTCGCTCCCTGCAATTGGTCAAATAGATCATCCACTCGAGGCAATGGATATTTATTCTTAATGGTGACTTTGTTAAGCTGCCGATAATCAATACACATTCGAAGTGACCCATCCTTCTTTCTGACAAAGAGAACCGGAGCACCCCATGGCGACACACTCGGTCGTATGAACCCTTTCTCTAATAAATCCCTCAATTGCTCCTTTAACTCCCTTAACTCTGCTGGCGCCATTCTGTAAGGTGGAATGGATATTGGCTGAGTATCTGGCAATACATCAATTCCGAAATCAATCTCCCTATCCGGCGGGATGCCCGGAAGCTCATCTGGAAACACTTCAGGAAATTCATTCACAATTGGCACGGACTCGAGGGTAGGCACATCTGAGGTGGTGTCCGTTACCCGAACCAGGTGATAGATACACCCTTGCTTAATCATCTTCGAAGCCTTAAGGTAGGAAATAAACCTACCCCTTGGCACTACACCATTTCCTCTCCATTCAATAACTGGCTCATTAGGGAACTCGAGCCTCACAACTCTCGTCCGACAGTCAAGCTTGGCAAAGCACGAATAGAGCCAATCCATCCCCATAATTACATCAAAATCTACCATCCCAAGCTCAATAAGATCAGCTATGGTATCACGACCACCCACTGTAACAACACAATTTCTATAGACTCGTGAGGCTGTAATAGAATCACCAATAGGAGTCGACACAGAGAACGGCTCATGAAGCTGTTCGGGTTCTATCCCAAAGCTTGAAGCAATGAATGGAGTAACATAAGACAAGGAGGACCCCGGATCAATAAGGGCATAGCAATCAATAGTTTGAACAGACAGGATACCTGTAACAACATCTGGAGAAGCCTCGGCATTCCGGCGGTCACTCAATGCATAGAATCGGCTAGGTCCACCCCTACCCCGAGCTCCACCCCTAGCCGCACCACGCCCTGCTGCTCTGCTGGAGTACGCGCCGATGATGTAGCAGTCGAAGAACCGGATGATTGAGCGGATCCCCTACCTATACCCCGACGGGGTGCACGGCAGAGTCCCGCCGAATGTGACCTCTCACCCCGCACCCGAAGCACACTGGAAGGTCAAGGTAGCAAGTTTCTGTATGAAATCTCCCACACTTGGGGCATGTAGGTCTCCTCTGCTGCTGGGATCTCACCCCAGGATGACCAGACTAACGAGACCTCCAGCTGCCAGGTCTCGAGTAACTGCCCTGCTGATGACTGTGCATGGATGGCGGTGCACTCGCGGAGGACTGAGCATATGACTGGGATGGCCCTGATGACCCCCTCCCTGGAAGTGATCTCCCTGAACCACCCATTGACCGGGCCCTGCTGCTACTTTCTCTTTCTGCACGAATCTTCAATTTCCTGGCCTCTGTGGCCTGAGCAAACACCACAATCCTCCCATAGTTCATGTCTGAGTGCAAAGCTGCTGTGGCGGCCTCATTCACCACCAAAGGGCTAAGGCCCTGAACAAACCGTCGAACCCGGGCATCCATGGTCGACACTAAATGAGGAGCATACTTGGACAACCTTATGAACTCCATGTGATACTCCCAAACACTCATACCGCCCTGCTTGAGGACCTCGAACTCTGTGGCGCGAGCTGCCATCACCTCGGCAGGCAAGAAGTGGTCCATAAATGCATCTACGAACTCATCCCATCTGGCCGGAGGGCTCCCTTCCTCACGGGAATCCTCCCATATTTCGAACCATGAACGTGCCGCTCCCTTCAGCCTGTAAGAGGCCAACTCTACCCCCTCTATATCTGTAGCCTTCATCACTCCTGAGGGTCTTGTATATCTCATCAAGGAATTCCTGTGGGTCAGCCTCTGGATCGGTGCCTGAAAATTCCGGAGGGGCCAATCGCAAGAATTGATGGACTCTGGAGCCAAAGGAATCTCCCTGTCCGCTGGAGGATGCAGGGGCATCATGGGATCTCTGGGCCTGGGCGGCTACTAACTGAGTTAACATATGAATGGCTCCCCTAAGATCTTCATTAGAGATACCGAAACCCGAAGCGGGAACTGTATCTGAGTCAGGAACACTGGCAGGAGGAATGGTGGCATCCTCTGCCGCAGCTGGAATAGGGATACTTGGGTTTTGAACAGATGGGCCATGCAAATTCGGGACCGGTGGGTCATTCTCTCCCACGGCATCGGGTACATGATTAACAGCTGCACTTGGGTCGGCATTGGCCCTAAGGCCGAGTCTAGCCTTCTTCTTAGGTGCCATATTCTGAAAATTTGGGAACAAGGCACGAATTAGACACGGATATCTCCACATTGCACTTTACCGCACGATATAGATTATCAAAGAAGTAGGTAAATTCCTAAATGCCCGTGTAGCCCCCTACTTATATGATGTGGTCGACAACACACCTATAAGAAGGGTACTACTAGACACGGCTCTGAGACATCCTAGGACACTTTAAAACCTTAGGCTCTGATACCAAGTTTGTCACGCCCCAAATCGGGGAACATGACCGGCGCTTGACCGGGTTGCCCCAATCAAGCGGACCTGGGTGCCTTTCATTCCCACGCGTTACCCCCTGTGTTGATTGTTTCTCATTAACCAAATATCTTACTAACCATGAATGATTTCACATTAAACAATTAAAACCATACAAGTGATTCATTAACAAGTTTGCGGTTTTTACAACGCCCGACATAACATAATGTATACATAATACTGGAGTCCCACAGTTTACATGTCTACAGAGCCTCTAGGATACAAAAAAGGGGATACAATACTTGCCGGTAACAAGGCTCCGGCTATACCTTACAAAACCAAAATGAAATCTAAACAAAAGTGGCATGAACCACACAGGGCCCCGAGGAAGAAAGGGCTCACCAAAACGGGCAGTGGAAGGAGAAGGATACTACTGCCGATGAGCTGAAGTGCCTGCTACCTGATCCACCTACAATCATAACACGAATGTAGCGTCCCCGGCAAAAGGGACGTCAATACACTTGAATTGTACTGGCATGTATGGACAAACTTTGTCCCAAGTAAACTCAAGCCATTGAATTACATCAACAATTAATTAAGCCAGCCAACCATGTTTCCACATTTTCCTCATTTCAAATAATTCTCAACGCAAAGCACTTTCTACGATCAACCAATTTAACAATAACCAATCAATCACGTAAAACACAAGTAGTCAAACAAAGGGGCAATCAGTGCCCCACAGGTTGCAAACTCTCCTGTCGTCTCCTTTCACAATTTCACATTATTGATTTTTGTATCAATTTTCAATAGCGATTTCGATCGCTTTCCATCCTTATTGCCCCCGACCACCCTTATTACCTCGGCCACCCTTATCACCCCAACCCACACCTTATTTCCCCACGTTGCGGCGCGCAACACGACCCCGCCTTACAGTTGAAAACACAACAATTTCAAACAGCAGATAAGGTACTACACACAATTTCAACAAGTTCAAATAAGCAACTTACACATTGGTTCATGTTCTCAATTTCTTCTCAAGCCAATATCAAAACCAAGTTACAAATATTCCAAAATCGAAAATGCCCACATAATCATGTTCAACAATTTACCACAATTAAGGTGTTTCAAATTCCTTTCACAATAAGCCAAATATGCCATCACAATGGTTGTTCCCAATTCTTTACCAATCTCGATTACCTTTTTATCTTTCAATTCATATTTCATACCACACCACACGTAGTTCAACATCAATCGAATGCTCAACAAGGAAATCAAAGAATTACGTAAAATTTCTCAATTTGACACATGCCAAAACAATTTGCACACATTTGGGCGATTTTACAAGAATCAAAATTAGCCATACATACCTGGTGATGAGTTTTCTTCCGTTAACTTCCTACTTTATGCTTACCCACGCTATCTTACTCTTGCCAACCTTGTTCTTGAAGACTCTTACTTCTACTCACTTCTTTTTACTAAAAATCAAGTTCAATAATCATGCATGAGTGTAAAAAATTCTATTTTCAAAAGCTATTATATGCAAACCTCTCTTTACCCAATTAAAACTGAAAGTCAAAGAAAATAGTTAGGGTTTTTACCTTGAAAAGATTGGGGATGTTGAATCCTTGCCCTAAGATCCCTTGGAATTAAGATGGTTGGAACAATCTTTGAAGATGAAAGATTTCTCTCTCTAAAAACCCTCTCTTCTCTCTCTAATTTTGGTAAGATGATATGATAAAATGAAGAAGAAGTGTGTTATATTAAAGAAGAGATCGGGTCAAAATGTTACAAAAATCTGGGCCGGGGTCAATTATGCGGTGCACTATGCGACCGCGGAATCAACATGCGGTCCGCATAGTGACCGCAGAATTGCCCCAAATTTTACACAGGTTCTGTTAAGGAATGCGGCCAGAATGCGGTCCGCATGCTTGATCTGCGGTCGCAAAGTGCACCGCAGATTTGACATGCGATCGCATATCGACCGCACTTTTGACACGATTTTTGGGAAACTCTCCGGAACGTTTTGCGGCAAGAATGCGGTCCGCATGTCAGGTTTGCGATCGCATTCTTGACCGCATATTGGACACTTTTCGGAAAAATTAATTCTCTACATTTTTGAAACTTAAATCACTACCAAGGGTCCAGAATCTGTACACCCCCAGTGAGCGTAATCGACTATAAATTATGGATCAAACTGCACGTCGCAACGGTTACTATGATTATTACTATTATGAGTGTTATTAAGCCTGAGTGCTGAGTGTGAGTACTGTGTGACGATATCTGAGTCATGAGAGTCTGAGGGCCTTGCCCAAGAGGCTATATTCAAGTATGGTACTTTGCTCTAGAGGCCAGTTTATGATATTTTGTTGATTTCACTGTTATTTTATAATAAGCCTTTTAAGTAAATAATTTTGAAGTATCACAACTGAAACTGATGTTTTACGATGTAACTGGCTTTTGAACTATAGATTTAACTTGATATTTTTGTTGAGATTTGTTATAATCTTTAATGCACGTCATTGCACTCAGACGTTATATACTTTAGTTACTTACTGAATTGGTGTACTCACGTTACTTTCTGCACATTCTGTGCAGATCCAGGTGCCCGAGCGTCAGAGTGAGAGCTTCCAGCACTCTCTGAGTCGTATCTGGAGATTGCAGGATAGTTGCATGGCGTTCGCAGCCCTATTTTCCTCCTTCTTATACTTGTTCTTCTGCATTTTAGGCTTGTTATGTATTAGACAGTCAGAC
Organism: Nicotiana noctiflora; assembly: GCA_032618575.1. Lineage (NCBI taxonomy): Eukaryota > Viridiplantae > Streptophyta > Magnoliopsida > Solanales > Solanaceae > Nicotiana > Nicotiana noctiflora. The sequence continues at coordinate 59,915 of JASVEL010000736.1, forward strand.
TTGTGTATTTAGAGGCTCTAGACTCGTGACACCAGATATTTGGGCGGTGTTAGTTTAATGTTTTACTATTTTCCGTGCATTTTAGTAATTTAAATATTTTATTAAAAAATTGATACTTAATTAATGTTAGAAAAATGTTTTTATGAAAAGAAATTTACTGTGGGTACTTGATTGGGTTGGATTATCTAGTATTGTGATAGGCGCCATCACGATAGGTATTTAGGGTCGTGACATTTTGACCTTCTCAAACAGAGAATGTGATGAGAGAAGTACATACGGGATACCGTGAAAATTACTTAGGAGGAAAATCCTTGGTAAAAAATCTAATCAAAGCAGGATATTATTGGTCAAAAATGGAAGAAGATGCAGAAAGTTGTATGGCCAAACGTGACAAATGTTAACGATATGTAATAACATGCATCGCCCAGTAGAGTTGTTACATCCGGTTATTGCACCTTGGACTTTTATGAAGTGAGGGATGAATATCGTGGGTCCGCTACCCTAAGCCAAAGGAAAGATACAACTTTTACTAGTACTAACCGATTATTTTACCAAGTGGGTAGAAGCAGGTGCCCTCAAATTGGTGCGGGAAAAAAAAGTCAGGGGCTTAATTTGGCGAAACATCATATGCCTGTTTAGAGTTCCAAAAGAAATCGTGTGTGATAATGGCCCGCAATTCATAGGCGCAAAAATCACAGAATTCTTTCAGAGTTAGCAAATTAAGAGGATAACTTTGACACCTTATCACCCTGTGGCTTATGGGCAAGTTGGATCAACAAACAAGGTTATTATTAATAGCTTAAAGAAAATATTAGAGGAGTCAAAAAGTAAGTGGTCAGAAGTGTTAACAGGAGTATTATGGGCTTACCGAACAACAACAAAAATAGGTATGGGAGAGACACCATTCTCTTTTGTTTATGGCGTTCAAGCCTTAATTCCGGTTGAAATAGCAGAATCAAGTACGAGGTACATCCAAGCAACCGAAGAATCAAATGAGGAAGAGATGCGAGTAAATCTCGATTTGCTTGAAGAAAGGACAGAAATAATAGCTATGATAAGGATGGAAGCGTAGATAAGGATGACAACACAAGAACAAATTATTGAGCGATATTACAATTGGAAAGCTCATCTTAGGTACTTCAAGATTGGGAACTTCGTACTCAAAAAGGTTTTTCAATCATCAAAAGTAGCCAATGCAGGTAAAGTGAACCCAAATTGGGAAGGACCTTACAAGATTCGAGGTATTGCTGGAAAGAGTACATATAAATTAGAAACAATAGACGGAAAGTACTCCTATCAAATTGGAATGTTGTTCATTTAAAGAAGCAGTACTTCTGAAAGGGAAAACCCCCGATCAGGTATCGTTTATGCAAAATTATGATTTTTTTTTTAATTGTACTAACCATTTTAAATGATAGGCATAAATCCAGTCCTCACCAAATAATAATTTTAGACCTAAAAGACACGTGGAATGCAAAATCATCCCCGGTTTGGGTTACAACCTATTTAATGGAAACAAAAGGGTTAAGCAGTCATCATCTAAAACATATATATACCTCCGAGTCCCGTATATTTTTCCTTTTCAGGAAATGGATCACATGGAAGAAATAATCAAGTGCTCGAGATTACATTATTAAACTGCGGCCTCTGGCCTAATATACATATATATATATATATATATATATATATATGTGTGTGTGTGTGTGTGTGTGTGTGTGTGTGTGTGTGTGTGTGCGATATATAAAGAAGACTATAAAGGACATAATTCTAGTCAAGCTTGAGCCAATCTACCCAACAGTTCGAAAATTGAGAGCAAATAGAGCAAAAAATACAAACCCGATTCAAAACCTACGATGAAGTATACACTTGCAAATGTATTTAGTTTACCAGTATTTAGGTTAAAGGCAATAATAGTCATGGGTTGCAAGATATGCCTTTGAATTTGGTAAAATTTGTTATAAAGAAAACAATTACGAAAGAGTTGCACATGTTACTTGAATACATGTATACTATTTGAAAGTTAGAATACAAGACTTCCTCAAATTATTAAAAGATATATATATGTTCCTACTCCTTCTTTCGTATGTTTACACCAATATAAAGTTGAGACGTCTTTTTCATTTAGTGTCATTTATAAAAGGGCTATCTTTTATAATTCGTGTTTATTCAAAAGAGTCACGAAGCATTAAAGCCTTTTTTATGCCAAGTTAAATAACAAAGGCGGAAAATAAAGCCAAAATTTATTTATAAAAGGCAAACATGTGTCTTCCAACCCTGAAATAAGACAAGGGTAAACCAATAAAATAGTAGAACAGAAACTCAAAATAAGATATTATAAGATTTGGACAAAAACACAAAACGTAATATTATATAAAACTAAGTGTAAACTTAGTTTCAACCTAACTAGTCAATGTAAAACACCAAAACAGACCAGGGGGTAAAACATTCCAATCATTGCTAAACCCCAAAATGAACTCGGGGTAAACTTCCCACGCACTCCACCAATAATAAAAACACACAAAACATCAAACTTTTCGATCAAACTTTCACTCTTGGGTAGGTTCTGAACTAGTATTATTAGAAGGATTCAAGATGGCATCATTAGCAGCAGCAAGAGGTTACTTGAGCGGAAGAGGTTTGTACAATAGCTTCACCATGAGTAAGTTCATCACCCACGGTAATGTCAACCTCATGTGAAGAAAAGTTTTTACTATGTTGAGTTTTCTCAATGGTTTCTTTAGTTTTTGCAATTTCAGCAGCTAAGTCAAAGCCTTCATAGCTTGCTTACATTAAAGTTTTGAGGCCTGTGTTCAAGAAAGACCAACTAACATCAATAGTAGCTTTATCCTAAATAGCTTCATAACACTGCTCAATATAGGCAATTAGCTCTTTCTTTTTCCGTCAAAGTAGCATCATATGAAGCTTGTTAGGGAGCGAGTGACATCTTTAAGAACTAAACTTTATCATAAGAAACACGGAGATCTTCTTGAGTTTGGGTGAGAGTTTGAACAAGCTCCTCGACTTAAACTTTCTTTTGGTTCAACAGTTCTTTCAAACTTCTAAATTCCTCAGTGGCTTTAGAAGGTTGCTCAGCAAATGAAGACTCGAGAAGGACTTTATCCTTGTCCACTTGACTAGAAGAGGCCTTTTCAATCGCCAACTCTGCTGCCATTATCATCACTTGTTGCTCCAAGGTACACTTCTTCTCATCTAAAACTTCTTTCTCCAGCTCAAGTCCATCACATTGTTCCTTCCAGTTGTTTGATTCGGTGGGATAGTCATTCATTAGTTGCTCAGTATGGATGATCTTCTTCATCAGCTCCAAGCCAATTAGGTTGATCTACACGAGGAAAAGGAAAGTGTGATTATCAAATATAGATGAAAAGAAAATCACATGCAAAATGAAAAGGTAAGGTTTATACTTTTAAAGATGAATGAACAGTTTTATTCATCCACGTTAAATAGATATGGTCTTCCAATTTGGACTTCTCAACTGGGCCAATCAATGGTTTTAGCCACACATTAGCATGACCAGATTTCTTCATAAGATTACCATCATCATGGACTTCTATGGTATCCTTTTTTATTATGCTACTGTTACTGGAAGAACCAAATTCAACATGAGAAGTTGTAGCAGTAACAGTTGAGGGGATCAAAATAGCCACGGGCAGAGCAGTAGCGGTAGTAATAGGTGCGGGGAAATGAGGATAAATTGGAACAGATGCTGGAAACTAGGCAAGAGGCACTTCCTCAAAAATAATGTCAAAATCATTATTATCAAACCCATGACAAAAAAGTTATTCTGTAAAGTCACAGGGTACAGTAGGCATCTCTTCATCGGAGCTCACCAAAGTGGGACTTTCAGGATCGTGCATGGGAACTGAAAATGGAGAATGAGTGACTTCGTCATCTGAAATAACATGTTTCCTAGCTCGAGACCTTCGAACTAACGAGTCCTCCTCTTGATCTTCTACACCCTCAGAACCGGGTGCCTTATAAGCTTTTCTCTTTAATGAGGAACTCAAAATTATCTCTTGATCCATTGAGGAACTCAAAATTATCTCTTGATCCATTGACAGATAAAGTCTAGAAGTGGCAATAGATGCAGCCCTAATACCCCGAATGGGAAAACCTAACAAATAAAAAGTTAGAAAACTTTCAAGTGAATATTAAAGTAAGGCGAAAAATTGAAAGGAAAGATACCGCGCGTCTTCACTTTCCAACCAACCATATTAGAAAGGTACTTCCAATACCTTCCTTCCATAGTAGCAACAGACAACAATTTTTCTACCCAACCATAGAAGTCTAGAATCTCCTCAACAACTTTCATAGTTGCTGAAAAAGAAAACAATATATAGTCATGAAATTGTAAGTTCTTGTTTTTTCAATAAAAAGGTTGAAGAATAAGGTTTAAAAAGAAACCTACTTGCAAAGTTCCATTTTTCTGGAAAAGGTATATTCTCATCACCCACTAAATCTTTTGTTGGAGCAACAACGAAACGGGCACACCATCCACGATCCGTGTCATTTTTAGGGCTAACCAAAACCCTTTTACTCTTGGCCATGAGAGTAAATACCCTAGCATGAAAAAACTTGGGGGGAATATAGATGAATCAAGTGATAAAAGTAAAGGTTAAAACGGTCAAATTCGAGAAGTATATTAAGTATGCCACGGCTATCCATACAATATGGACAACCTGTCCTAAGTAAACATTAAAGAAACGATAAAATTTTATAATGACTGGATCAATAGGTGGTCTGAAGCCTAATGTAAAGGGATATGTATAAACAAAGGAATAACTAGCTTTGATTTGCGTTAGGGACTAAAATTGGAAAAACAAATTTCCAATGGCATTCACTTCGCACAAGAGAAATCAAACTCTCAATAATTTGGGAAGGGTAAACATGCGCACGATCATGGGAAGTCATAAATGTAATTTTATATCTAATCGATTCTCAGTCGGTAGAAAAGGAGAGTTCAACGAGGACACTCTCATCAAAAGTGGGTTCTCTAAGAGGTTTGCCAGAATCCCTACTTTTAGCGGAAGATCTATGAGAAGAAGAAACCCTAGTTCTAGAGGACGAATGAGTAGTAATACTAGGTTGAGAAGAAGAACCACGAATTGATACAGACCCTAAATTACATAATCTGTCACCTCTTCTAGTTCTGATAGGAGTAGATGAAGGGGGAAGTTCATCTACTATAGCTACACTTGGGGATCGGGATTTTGAGAAGACATGGTTATATAAGAAAATAATATGACCTGATGAACAAGAACTATTATAAAAGAAGAATACTATAGATTGAAGGTTTTTATGAAAGCAAAGGTATAAGAGGGTATGTACACAACGAAGCAACCGTCATAAGAAGGGGTTCATGATGGAAATGTCATAATGAAACCAGTCACTTCGTGACTGATGCAACCGCAGAAAAGCCCCAAAACATCTGAGGAGTTGCAGATCCACATGTCACAGATATAAAATGAAAGTGACATACGACGCGCTGGTTCTTAAGAAGACATAATGATACATAAGAAACGGCGGCAAAAAATTTCTGACATAAATATGATCCACATCCCAAATATTCAATTGCTGAATAATTGATATGTGGGGGGGCTATCTCTATTGGTAAAAATAAATAATACACGTGAATTTATGTAAGTGGCTGATGTGCAAGATACTTGCATCATTAAGAAAGCAACAACTGGAGAGATGCATTTAAACATGCACGAGTCATAATAGGTCGAGCAAATCACCCTGTCAGAATTGCTATATGAAAAGACACAAGCATAATGAATCAAGACAGTAAAGAAGGAAGATTCATGAATCGCCAATTAATGTGCATGAATGATCATAGATGTTACAGAACCTTCATAAACAGTAACGATTGTCAAGTATAAAGTCTTATTAATATCATTAATATTCATAATGATTCAGTCATAAAAGGGAAGAGACGTTGTACTTATAGATTCCTATATAAAAGGGGATTTCACTTGTAAAGGTACGTTCTGATTATTATTGGAAAACAATTATTATTTTTTTTGCTTTCTATTGATTACTTTGTTATTTCATTTCCTTTCTTATCGCTGAGAAAGTATAGAATTTCTTGATTATTAGTAGTCCAAGTACTTCTAAAAATAAATTTTGATCAAAGTACACAATTTTTAGTTAAACAGCCGAATAAGTGTTGGTGGGAGAAGAAATATATAATTTTGTAAAATTAATTGAGGTGCGCGAAAGCTGACCCAAATACTACTGTTATTTTAAAATAAAGTACATGTTTGACTCAACATATACCACGCCGGAAATTCATCGATCTTCAGTGGTTTCACATGGTCAGTGTGAATTGATCAAGAAGAGAGAATAATATGTAGGGAAAAGCTCCAAATATAACACTGTACTTTGCGAAAAGGGACAATTATAACCTTCGTTAAAAGTTTGGCTCATCCACAGAAACGAAACTAAGTAAGTTATTTTTCAAATATTAGAATCAAACCAAACCAATTAAATCAGTTTTTTTTTCGATTCGGTTTATGCCGGGTTTTATCGGTTTTTTTTTATTTGTCGATTTTTTTCTTAAATATAATACATACACAACCAAACACATATTCCGGCGATCACATTTTCAACGTAATACTATCCAATCAATTGCTCTTTGAGAAATCTATTATTTAATAAGATATATTGATGATAATTGAATTAATTATAGTGATGAATAATTTAAGGACTCATTTAAAAATACATTATTTTAACACGAAATATATTCTTACATTTAACAAAAGAAAACTACTAATCAAACTAGTATGTAAAGATAAAGAACTATACTAAAAAGTGCAAACTATTAACATTTAATATAAAAATTTTGAAACTTTATATATATACATATATATATTCATAATAAATTTGAAATAGTTACTCCTATAGTCGGATTTGTTCGATTTTTACTGATTAAAAACATAACTAGACCAAATTTAATCAGTTTTTAAAATTTAAAACTAAAACCAAATCAAACGAAAAAGTATTAATTTTTTAATCGGTTTGATTGGTATTCATTTTGATTCGATTTTTCAGATTTTTACGAACACCCTTATCAGGGGATCATCAAACGATCGATAATACAACTTAGAATAAGCTGCACTTTTGTAAATAAAATCCTCAAAGAAAAAATATTATTAATATACTGAAACAAAAGAAAGTATAGATGTTAAACTGAAACTTTGGTAATAATTCACAAAAATCCTATTCACTCTCACTTGCAATCAAGATCTTGAATAACACTTATAGTTAAATTAATATTCATAGTACAACTCAAATCTGCAGATTTCTTCCTCCCAAACACCCTAAAAATCTGCACTTTTCCTCTTATCTTAGCCTGGCTACTCACTGGCAAAATCCCGTTAGTATTATTGACTCCTTGTCTTGCAGGTGTGACAATATTTGCATTAATATATAGTTTTTTCGTCGAACGACGTCTTACCTCTGTTTCAGGAATAATAAATTGGCCAACAGTCTCACTTCCTGAAGTAATAGTAGCTAAACTACTATCAAATTCGTAACGCCAATAATTACTATTTTTCACAAAAACTTGCGCAACAAAATTAATATTTCCATCACCATTGTTCGAGACTCTGATGTTTTCGAGCCAGATTTGAGGTGATTTGATTCGAACAAATATGAGAGAAAATAGAAGAACGATTCCAGTTACGAACAATGCGAAGAACAAAATATTTCTGATTTTGTTTTTCCTCTTGATATTATTGGATTGGAAATTGGCTAATGATTCTGCATCACTTCTTGGCATAAAATTTGATGGGGCTAAAGGATATGATTGTTGATATTTTTGATCAGTTGCCATAGTTAGAAATAGAGGAAATTTTAGTATTTGTTTTGAATTGAAGTTTGAGACTGTATTTATATATATTTTTATTGAGACACTTTCGTGGAAAATGTTATCAGCCACATATGTTTAAGACTTTGTGTCTAAGTTTTCTTAATTTTCTAATTTGCTATACGTGTTGATTTGGAAAAGTTGACTTGTAGAGAGGGTCTTGACTTCAACGATATTGTAATTTTCATGTGACATTGACAATTTTAGTGGTTCGAATTTTTATTTGTTTAAGTTCCATTTCAGAAAAAGGGTGAGTGTGACTAAAAGTTTTAAAATAGAATTAAGGATGAGCTAAAGATGACACACTAGATTTTCTTAATACAACTTTATCTCATCAAGTCTTGAATATTTTAGAAATCTTACTGAGGAAATAGATGATTTTTTTTTTTTACATTTAAATAGAAGAATATGACTCGGTTAATTTGAGATTTGTTATGTACAAAAATAAATATCTCTCGTAAAAAAAATATAAAATTTAAAATAAATTTGTAAAGAACTACAAAATGAATCGACATGCATCATCATTTAATCCAGCTTCTGGTTTTATATTTTGGACACAACAAGATGGAAAAGTTGTACATACGTTCCAATTGTCACAAAGGCATTGGTATTTTATATAAAACGTCTTACTATTTCACTTTTCAGCGCAGAATAATTTATTAGCTATCGTTTTTACTTTGCATTTTTCTTCTGAAATTCATGTTGTTCCTATTTCTCATCTGAGTTCTTTGTTGATACTAATATTGTCTCCTTTTGTCTTTTTATTTTCCTGAGCCGAGGGTCTTACAAAAACTACCTCTCTACTCCTGCGGGACAAGAGTAACGTCTGCGTACACACTACCTCCCCAGACCCCAGTAGTAAAATTTTATTGAATTATTATTGTGTCGTTGTCGTGTTATCAAAGTTGATAGCTCCGTATAACTAAATTTAACTTATATTTCACCACCCAATAACTTGATTAAAGGGATAACAAAAAACATAGAATAGATAAAAGGATTATAGAGAAAAGGTCGTCCATATGACCAAATGAATCAATAGCACAAGAAAACAACCAAACATAGATACTTAATTTAACTAAGCTGAGGTTATTGTGAATACATTTCAAAAAATAAAAATTTATCAATAAGAATTGTAATATAACTCAGTTGTGTTTAATTAATATGATTCAAGTTTCATTCTTTTTAATAAGATATTATAGAGATTTATTTATCATTCATATTATAAAATCGTGACACCGCTTACAAAAATTTTTGCGTAAGCCGCTGAGTACATATACTAGACTATAGGCAGTCTTCTAATATAAAAGCTATGACTAGTTGCCCATGCTACTTTTGTAAATTAGGTTTTGAAAGAGAATTCTTAGAAAGTTAAGGCAAAATATTCTTTTCCTATGCAATTACAAGCTCTAAATAGTTGGCACAAGGTCAAATAGTCATTTTGTCACAAAATTAAAAGTTTATAGGACAACTTTTTTACAAGTGTTTAACTAGTCAAAGAAAAATAGTACTTATATCTATATGCACTATTGGAACTTGTAGTAAAAAAAAAGTCAGGATTGTGATAGGATCAATACGATTGATTTATCATTTACAAAATATCTTTGGTATAAAGGATATCTAGCATGAAGCGCCTTCTTCCTTTAATGAGTCTTATACGATACAAATTCAAATTAGTGAAAAACCAAAAAAGAACTTTTGGTAAAGAATAATTACTTTAGAACTTGTTAGGATAAAAAACATAGTATGAAGAGTCCTCTTACACCAATAGGTTTCGTGAAGGGGAAAGGCTAAGTATTAGTCCAACCACTCAACTCGTTTTCACACACAATGTTTTATTTTACTTCCTTCGGTTTAAAATAAGTGATTTTTGATTATTGTTGTATATATTAAGAAATTCATTTTTTAACATTAATTAGTAATAAAATAAATGTATTAACTTTTACTATCTCTTCAAATAAACATTCCTAACACATACTAATATTATTTACTTCAAGGACAATGTAGGAAAAAATAATTAATTTATTCTTGAAAATCTGAAAAAAAATCACTTATTTTAGATCGAAGAAATATAAAAAAAAATCACCTATTATGGACGAAGGGTGTATTTTTTATTTTTGTTTCGTCTTCTTCCACCTCCTCCTTACCCTTAATTTGTATTGTTTGATTCTACAATTTTGCCAAATACCTCGATTAAATCTGTATTAGCTAGTTTATCCAACTCTATCTCAGATTATACAATTCAACACAATCCATTTGCTGAGAATAACACATTGCTCCCCGTATCAAACTCTATGTACTGAATTTCAGGAAACTAATTAATATTACATATACAACAGTGATTCACTTTGTTAAAAAACTGACAAATGATAAACATCATTTTGGATGAAAAAGTAGATTAATTTGAATCAAAACTTCCAATCCTCTCCCTTAACGAGTTATCTTGATTGTTCAAAAGAAACTAACAAGTCCTAACTAGAGCTGCAATATAAGGAGCAAGTGCGTAGATAGTGATTCTCAGAGATGCTATTTATATATTAGACATTACTTATTTTAGGGAAACTTATACAAATGTCCCATATAAGTTTCAATTTATCAACCTCTAGTCATTAGTCATAAACTTACCAAAACTAGCCATACACAATAAAATTTGAAAAACTAAATAAATAAGATTCTTTATCTCAAAGAACCACATGAGTTAGTATAATTGTATTTTATTATTAAAATAAATTCCTATAACTCCCACAACTCCATGATATAGATAATGGCCATAACTCTTTTGTAACTCTTCTCCCATGTTCTACCATTAATTATCCCATGTTCTCCATGATATAATAACTTATTAACCCACTTTCTTCCAATTTAATTCAAGGAAGAATTTTTACACCTATAAATAGGAGTCTTTCTTCCATATTGTGGTATGAAAAATAATTGTAGAGTGTTTCTATAAAGTGAGGTTAAAATTGTGGGAACAAAAAGAGAGTTTTTTTTTTTTTTTTTTTTTACTTTTGTTGAAGGAAGGTGTTCATCTTTGTGGAGCTTTGGACTCTACAACCTGTCCAGAGTTTGTTCGAGTCATACGACGTGATCGGGCTGTTGTATCCTGGGGGAGACAACTCAAGAGGATTACTACTGGACCAGTAAAAAAAACTTTGATGCAGTGGGCTTGAATCTCCCTAAAAAGAGCGAGATATACGCACCTCAGCTTGAAGATATTTTATTCATTTTATTTTATTTTCAACTGTAATTGTATTTTCACCAATAATTTTAAGGAGATTTTTATGGCTATAGTTGAAAAACGCATGGATATCAAGGTGGGAGATCTCAATCCATTCCGTTTCAACGCTACTCATTTCAAGAGATGGAAGGGTAAAGTACTTTTTTATTTGAGTCTTCTTAATGTTTCTTATGTTTTAACTGAGAAGAATCCTAGCAAAGTAGACACCTCCTCCATGAGCTAATTGCCCTTCAAGAAAAAATTGAAAAATAAAATGATGACTCACACAAGTGACGGTATTATCTTTTTAATTGTCTATCTGATAAGTTTTATGATTATTATGATAGAACTTACTCTATTGCAAAAAAAAATCTGGAAAGCATTGCAGAGTAAGTATGATACCGAGGAGCCAGGTGCGAAAAAAATATGCTGCAAGCAGATTTTTTTTCGTTTTCAAATGGTGAACAACAAATCTATAGTAGACGAAGCTAAAGACTTCATAATGATCGTTGGAGAGCTCAGATCCGAGGATATTAAGATTGGAGACAACCTTATTGTTAGTGGCATAATAGATAAACTACCACCTTCATGGAGGGAATTTCAAAAAACTATGTGGCACAAACAAAAAGAAACTTCACTTGAGATGTTGATTATGCGGATTCACTTGGAAGAAGAAGCAAGAGACCAAGATGCAATTATGCAATCAGAAGAGAGCACTCGACAAACCGTCACTACAAAGGTAAATTTAATTACTTCAAATAATATAACTCCTGAAACTCACAAAAATACTTCTTTGAAGCCGAAGAAGAAAACTTTTGTCACGACCCGGATTTTTCACCATCGGGATATTGATGGCGCCTACTCATGGTAGCTAGGAAAGCCAATTTACTCATCATTTTTCAATAATAACACCATTTTGTTGTCAATTTAATAACATGAATAATAATAATAACTGCGAAAGTCTGATTTTATAAATTTGAAGTATATATGAAATACTCAACATAAATTCTTCACCCAATATGTGGAATCACTAACTCATGAACCACTAAGAAAAAAACTACATATAATGGTTTGAAATAAATATAACAACCATCTGTCTCAAAACAATGAGACTACAATATAATGAAAAGCATAAGAAGAGATGTCAGGCCTGCGGACGCCTGAAAGCTACCTTAGTCCCATAATAATAAAAATTTTGCTATCGAACTACTGTTGCTGCTGCTGCTAAAAACCTGGACCTGTGCAAAAATGCACAAAAGTGTAATATCAGCACAACCGACCCCTGTGCTGGAAAGTGTCCGGCCTATCCCGGCGAAGTAGTTACAAGGCTAGGACCAGACACTCACTTAAACCTGTACAGTTCTATATACATATGTACCACAACAACAATAAAAATACTGAACTAAATAAATAAAAGGGAGGGAACATGCTATGGGGAGCACAAATGAATATATATATATATAATTCATTAGTGAAACAGAAATAGAGCGCAACAATAATTATCACAAAAATAAGAAATTCAATATTGCACGACATCACCCTTCGTGCTTCCACTCTCATTCTCAACCAAAAATCATATAAAAATGCACGGCATCACCCTCCGTGCTTTAATTTTCCGCACATAACTCTTATTTCATGGCACGGAATGACCCTTCGTGCGAATATGATCAACAATTGCATGGAATGTTCCTTCGTGCATAAATAATCAACAATGGCACGGAATGAACCTTCATGCACAGATAGTAAAATATGGCACGGAATGACCCTTCGTGCAGTACCACTGTTCCTCAACCAAACAATAGTCACAACCAAATGGGCAGGAAGAATAAATTAATAAATAACAAGTACTATTGATAATAGGTGAATTTGACTATATTTATGCCCTAAATAATCACACTTTATTGTTGTTTTGATATTATTTACGATGACAAAATGCTCTTATTAGTATTTTTAGTGTGTTATAGGTACACAAGAGTTAATGAAGGCTAAAAGAGCGGTTTTGGAGTCAAAAGAAGGTGAAAAGGGCCAAGTGTGAAACAAGTCAAGAAATTATGCTGAAATAGCCGGAAGAATCCGAGGCACTGTTTGACCGCGATTCCACCGCGACCGCAGCAGAACCGCGGTAGAACAGGCATGCGGATGTTTTCAAGATTCAGAAGACTCTGTCCACCGTAGTTCCACCGCGACCGCGGTCAAACCGCGGTGGAAGACGGAATTTTTAAGGACTAAAGTGTAAAAACGAATGTTGTATAACCTAAACCTTATATATATTGTTGGGATTCGCCCAAAGGGGGAAAATTTTGTACTATTGACTACTTTTGCAAGCAAACTAGTTAGAGAGAACTCTCTCAACATCTTTCTTTCTTTTACGTTGAATTCTTGATTATGAAATTAATTATCTATTTTGTTTTCTTAATTATGAGTAGCTAAATCTTTATCTAAGGTTTTGATGGAACCTATTGATTGATGAACTTCTGGGTTATGTGAATACAAATTGTTAGATAAATTTTTATTTGTTCAACTTCATTCTTGCTATAGTTAATTGATAGGATCCTCAATTAGCTTTGCCTATTTAGTGTGTATAACTTGGAAAAGAGTGCATATTTAAGTTATTGTTGAACAACACCATACCTAGATTATTGGAGGAATCTATAATTATGGGCGTAGAGGTGGGGTTAGGAATAACGAAACCTTGGGTGCAATATAAAGTGAACTGTACAAATTAAAGCTAGCTAGGGTAGCTTGGAAGAGTGCAATAGTAAATTATTGTAGTTGCTCGGGAGAGAATTACAGTAGAAATAGAGGTCATGATTCATAGAAAAATATTGACAATTTGTATGAGCATAAACAGAAGGGATTCCATCAATAGGGGAAATCAATACCTTAGTCTTTCTCATTATTCTTTACATCACATTCAATTATTTTCTTCAATTCTTCAGTTTCTTGCAAAAAGTAGTTAGTAGAAACTATTCACAAATATATTCAAAAGTTCGGGAAGCTGATTCAGAAGTATTGTTGGGTTTTGAAAGTTGCAATTGATAGTTAATTCTCCGTGGGATTCGACTCCGGACTTAATAAACCAGATTATATTGACAGCGACCGCATTGTCTTTTATACGACATAGTTGGGCGTGATCAAATTTTGGCATCGTTGCCGGGGAATTAACAGAATTATCAATTGCCATTGGCAGAACTACAAGATTCTTGTGTATCCATGTTCTTTCTACACACTCTAAATTGAAAATTTTTACGGTTGTTGAATTGGGTGCTCAGGTGCATGCCTAGAAAATCTGCAAGGACTGGAGAACTAATTAAAGGACTCTCAGACCCAGAGCAAACATTTCGGGCACGTAACAGGGCAATCAGACAACTTCAACAATCTCAGCAACCACTGAAACTAGATTTTGACATGGGAGACGTAAACGACCCAAATCAGCAAGCTGGGTTGAACGTACAGGAGGCGCAGGAGGTGCATGAAGGTGCTCTGTTCGATTGGACACAACCAACTGCTGATAATTTGGCAAGTACCATTATTGTGCCAGCCATCCAAGATGAATCATTCCAGATCACTAATAATATGCTACACTTGTTGGAAAACAAGGGACTATTTTCTGGGACTCAGGTTGAAGATCCACAACAGCACCTGAAGAATTTTCTTTCTATATGCAAGACGCAGAGGCAGCCAAATGTTACACCGGAAGCCATCATGCTATTGCTATTTCCATTCTCAGTTACAGGGGCTGCACAGGTATGGCTCAACTCACTCCCCATTAACTCTATTGCAACATGGGATGAGTTAATCAAACAATTCCACAACAAGTTTCATCCACCTAACAAGGCAGCTCAGCAAATTGATGAGATTGTGAGCTTCAAGCAGAAACCAATGGAGACATTGCGTGAAACTTGGGGCAGATTCAAAGGTATTCTAGTTATGTGTCCTTACCATGGGGTTCCCGAACAAATGTTGGGTCAAAGGTTCTACATGGGGCTCTCAGAAAGCATGAGGAATATAGTAGATGCCTCAGCGGGTGGGGCTTTTCTGAGCAAGACCTGGAGAGAAGGCTAGAATTTGCTTGACAAGATGGCTCATAACTCTGGGTGGACGACCAAGAATGCTCCTATCACTCTAGTGGTACACTCTGTACCTCTAAATCCTTCCAACACTATGGAGGAAAACATGGCTACTTTATTGACACAAATGAGCATCCTGACGAAAAAGGTGGAAGAATCTGGGGTAAAGGAGCAGGTTCATATTGTAGATACTACCAATGGTGGTTTATGCACATCATGCATTAGCCAACCCATAGGTAATCCATGGGCTGTAGACCAAGAATATCATCATCATCATGAAGACATGAACTACGTGGCTAATTATGGAGGGTAGCGACAAGGAAACCAGAATTGGGGTCAGCAGGCTCCACAACAGTACAGACCCCCTCAGCCACAATACAATGCAGCAGGTGTGAGCCCAACAACATGGCTCCATATCCTAGACCTCAGACCTTCAACAATCAGCAGCAGGGGTATCATCCACCTCCACCACAAAATGGGGGTAGACATGATGATGGGTTCGCAAGGTTGGAAGCTATAATGCAACAGGTAATTGGGTCACATGCCAAAACCAATGAGAGGATAGATGCATATGACACGACTATCAAGAATATAGAGGTGCAGGTGAGCCAGATTGCTATGACTCTTAACAATCGTCCTCAATGGACATTTCCCGCAGACACACAAACAACCCAAAAGATCACATCCCAAAGCAGCTGATAGCAGTTAATCTGAGAAGCGGTAGAGATCTTGATGCTGAGCAGGACAGCGCTAGAGGCAATTTGCAGGTTGAGATACTCATTCCAGTAACGGATGGAGGATATGCATGGACTACAGGAAACTGAATCTAGCCACCCGTAAGGACCACTACCCACTTCCCTTCATTGACTAGATGCTCGATAGATTGGCATGTAGGTCACATTTTTGCTTCTTGGATGGGTATTCGGGGTACAATCAGATCTCAATTGCCCTTGAGGATAGAGAGAAGACCTCCTTCACATGCCCATATGACATTTTTGCCGTCAAGAGGATGCCATTCGGCCTATGCAACGCACCTGCCACATTTCCAAGGTGCATGATGGCCATATTCACTGACATGGTGGAAGATATCATGGAGGTGTTCATGGATGATTTCTCAGGGGTAGGGAATTCATTCGACGAATGCCTTGTCAATCTGACAAGAGTACTGAAACGGTGTATTGAGACCAACTTGGTGCTAAATTGGGAGAAGTGCCATTTTATGGTACAAGAAGGTATAGTCTTGGGGCACCGGGTTTCAAGATAGGGTATTGAGGTGGATCGAGCCAAAGTTGACGTCATTGCAAAGTTGCCTCCACCAACGTCTGTCAAAGCCATTAGAAGCTTTCTTGGACATGCCGGTTTTTACCGGAGGTTCATAAAAGACTTCTCCAAAAGTGCCAATCCCCTCTGTAAGTTAATTGAAATAGATCACCCATTTGTATTTTCTGATATTGCTGGACTGCATTTGAGGAGCTGAAGAAGAGGCTATTCACAGCACCAATCATTGTTGCCCCCAACTGGGAGCAACCATTTGAGCTTATGTGCGATGCAAGTGATTATGCAGTGGGGTAGTGCTGGGCTAGATGAAGGACAAGCTGATGCATCCAATCTACTATGCTAGTAGAACACTGAGTGGAGCACAGCTGAATTACACTGTGATGGAGAAGGAAATGCTGGCGGTAGTGTTTGCGTTCGACAAGTTTAGGTCCTATCTCATAGGATCCAAGGTAATAGTATACACTAACCATGCAGCACTGAGGTACTTAATTGAAAAGAAGGACTCTAATCCACGCCTAATTTGTTGGGTGCTACTTCTGCAAGAGTTCGATCTTGAAATTTGTGACCGCAAGGGCACTGAAAATCAAGTCATTGATCACTTATCACGACTTGAAGGAGCTGAAATTGTTACAGAAAGTGGAAAATTCTGGAAACCTTTCCAGACGCGCATCTGCTTGCTACCACTCTCCTTGCAGCGCCATGGTATGCAGATTATACAGACTACATGGCCAGTGGTATTGTTCCTCACGACCTGTCATCGGCCCAGAGGAAAAGATTTTTTCGTGAAAGCCAACTTTATTATTGGGATGAGCCCTATTTGTTTAGAATATGCCTTGATAACATGATCCGGAGATGCGTTCCCGAGATCGAACAATCTTCTGTCTTGCAGGCTTGTCATGCTTCAGCGTATGGTGACCATTTCGGAGGAGTTCGAACACAGCCAAGATACTTGAGGCCGGTTTCTACTGGCCAATGGTATTTAAAGATGCACACTTATGGTTGAAAGGGTGTAACAAAAGTCAACGCACGGAGAATATCTCCCGGTGCCACGAGATGCCCATGAACCCAATCCAACAGGTGGAAGTATTTGACGACTGGGGGATAGATTTAATGGGTCCCTTTGTTAGCTCAAATGGCAATAAGTACATTCTTGTTGCTGTAGACTATGTGTCCAAATGGGTGGAACTGTAGCATTACCCACCAACGATGCTAAGGTGGTGCTGGGATTTCTAAAGAAAAACATTTTCACTCGTTTTGGTACGCCAGGGGCAATTATCAGCGCCGGGGGCACTCACTTCTGTAATCGGGCATTTGAGAAATTGTTGGCTAAGTATGATGTGAAGCACAGGGTGGCTACTCTATATCGCCCGTAGACCAGTGGGCAATTTGAGGTCTCCAACAGGGAGATAAAGTGTGTATTGCCTAAAACAGTGAACACCACGAGGACCGATTGGTCAAGAAAGCTCGAGGATGCATTATGGGCGTACAGGACAGCTTTTAAGACACCAATCAGCATGTCACCATACAAATTGGTGTTTGGGAAAGCTTGTCCCTGTTGAACTAGAGCACAAAGCATGGTGGGTACTCAAGGAACTAAATCTTAGTTGGGATGAAGCGGGTAAATCAAGAGTCACCGGATTACATGAGCTGGAAGAGTTCCGGTATCTAGCTTTTGAGAGCAGAAGATTATACAAGGAGAGAATGAAGCGGCTACATGACCAAAATATCATAGAGCGCAACTTCAAAATCGGGGACAAGGTACTACTCTATAACTCAAGATTACGGTTGATCCCGGGCAAATTGAAATCAAGATGGTCTGGCCCATTTCAAGTAATTGTAGTCTTACAGTCTGGCACTGTGGAAATACAATCTATAGAGGGCTCTCGCACTTTCATAGTCAATGGACAGCGGTTGAAATTGTACATTGGAATGGATGACATCAATGAGACGGTTGAATTGCAGTTGGATGAACCTCAAAGGTCTAGCGAGCCTTAAAATGCGCTAAGTTGAGTCGTGTCGCGATGTTAAATCAGGCGCTACGTGTGAGGCAACCCACGAAATTATTGTAAGTGTAAATCATTATATATATATATATATATATATATATATATATATATATATATATATATATATATATATATATATATATATATATATTGTATAAAGACGCTGCCAGGTTTAAAATTCAGAGAAGTCCTCTCACCGCGGTTCCACCGCGACCGCGGTGAAACCGCACTAGATTGGCCTCCTTGAACCCAACCCATCGCAGTTGGACCGCGACCGCGGTCAAACCGCGGTGGGAAGATCTTTTTGAATCCCCTGCCTCGCGGTTCCACCGCGACCGCGGTGGAACACGGACAGCCAAGGTATCATTTTGCATTATTGACTTGGTTCGCGGTTCCACCACACGAAAATTTTCAAATTTTTTAATTTTGCATTATTGACTTGGTGCTTCATCACCCAGCGTGACTTTGATGCTGCCCGTCTGATAAGTATGAGAGGACGCTGAGGGGACCCCTCAAGTCTAAGGGATTTTACTTCCCTTCTTTGGTCACCATCCTTTGCCTTTCCCACCTGGCTCCCGTATTACCTACAGATGGTGAGCTTCCACAAAAAGCCCCATTCAAGGCTTCTATTATTCAGGTGGGTAGAGCCACCGACCCCATTGACATTGATGATGATGATGACCGTGTTCTGGTTGTCCAGTCCCAGAGGTCCACTGACTCCACACGTACTTCTAGGCAAGCTCACTATGGAGCTGGCCTGTCCAGCTCCCAGTCCACAAGACCTATGCTTAGGTCTTTGGAGGATGAGGATGCGCATTTACGCACTTCCGTGGACGGCCTGCACATGTATATGGACGCGATATCTTAGAGGCACTCTAGGTTTGAGAATCATTTCATGGCATGGTTCAGAGCTTTGGGTCGAGCATACAATGTCGACCCCGCCACCGTCTCCGACTCAGATTGAGTCCCAGGTAAGTTTTCTCACCCTTCTGTGCTTTACATTAATTATTATGCCATGAGGACATGTCTTGATTTTAAGTGTGGGGTGGGAGACTTATCTTGTATTGTATGTTGTACATAGTAGATTTAGCTGTATAGTATATTAGTTGGCTTGGCCTGATGATGGACACTTGGCGACGGGTTTCTTAAGGGTCTAAGTCGGAATAAAAACACAAAAAAATCAAAAATTTAAAAGAATCCAAAAATATGAGTAGAGGGCTCTTCCTGATGACGGACTACTCGGACAGTAATCTTGAGGGAAGTAGTCCGTGTAGGAATTTTTATTTATTTTCTTTTCTTTTTCTAGGTAGTGTATTACCTCCTCCTTGGTTTTTCTTTTGACCACAGTTCTTTTCCAAGGGTTTTTATTGAACCGGGATAGGTAGATATTTCTTTTTTAGGATTAGAGGGTAAAAGTTAATATGTAACCCCAAGTATGCACATTAGCAAAACTAAAATTAACTTGAGAGTGTATTATCTAAGTTTGACTGTAGATCTAGGGTATGCTTTAAATTGCACAATACAGCCTGCTTGAACGTTGATAGGACTCTATAGATGAACCTGATTCTAAATGAGTTGCGTGGTAAGTGTCTGTGAGTTTTTAGATGCATTATATGTTTTACATGATACCTAGAACTTGCCATGTGTGTGTGCAAAAAAAAAATATAAGTTGTTTAGTTAGAGAGATGATAGAGGCATTTCTTTGTGTTACCCCATAAATCAATAAACTGTGAATTCACCTGTACATAGTATCTTAGTTAACCCCTTTGAGCCTTAAGCATGTTCTTTGATAACCCTATAATGTTCACAAAAATATATATCATATATTGTTGTACCTTACTTCCTAGAAGCACTTGAGTTGTAATGAATATGCAAAAATAAAAGTGTGGGGTGAGGGGAAATTGAAAAAGGGAAAATCTAGAATGAATGGTAGAAAATGGTGAACTGGAAATATACAGTAAAAGCTGTACA
This sequence comes from Nicotiana noctiflora, assembly GCA_032618575.1. Lineage (NCBI taxonomy): Eukaryota > Viridiplantae > Streptophyta > Magnoliopsida > Solanales > Solanaceae > Nicotiana > Nicotiana noctiflora. The sequence goes on from JASVEL010000736.1 coordinate 80,342, forward strand.
AAGCAATGAAAAATAAATGTATACATGTAAATAAGAAAGCCAGTTACACCAACAGGAAAATGAGGATTAAAAGTGAATAAAAGGTGAATGAATGGTTAGGGGGAGCATAACGAAAAAGCTTAAAGGGAAATTGTGAAAAAAAAATGCTTATGGAGGTTAGCCACTATAACCAAAAGTATCCTAACCGTCCCATAGCCTACATTACAACCCTTAAAGACCTCTTGATTTGTGATTGAATAACTCGATTAGTGGAGTATTACACTAGGGGCAAGCGTATGGTATATCTATATACATATGAATGCTTTTTGCTGAGAGTGAGTGAAATTTTTCTATATCTATAAGTTTCATGTTCTAAATTGCTTATGTGTGGAAACTTCTCTCAATATAATTGTGTGAGGGCATGTAACTCAGGAAGAAAAGGGTAAGTTTGCAAGTTTGTGATAATAATTAGAGTAAGCAATGATGTGTTGGCATTTGAGTTTACAATTAAGTAAGGATTGTGCATTTCTTAGGTTAATCATGAATGAGCGCTTGTGTGACATATTTTGGGGGAGACATTGATAAAATTGGCCTAAAAGTGTGATTAAGGTTGCTCGCGGACAAGGAAAGGTTTAAGTGTGGGGTGTTGATAATAGGTGAATTTGACTATATTTATGCCCTAAATAATCACACTTTATTGTTGTTTTGATATTATTTATGATGACAAAATGCTCTTATTAGTATTTTTAGTGTGTTATAGGTACACAAGAGTTAATGAAGGCTAAAAGAGCGGTTTTAGAGTCAAAAGAAGGTGAAAAGGCCAAGTGTCGAACAAGTCAAGAAATTGTGCTGAAATAGCCGGAAGAATCCGAGGCACTGTTTGACGCGGTTCCACCGCGACCATGGCAGAACCCGGTAGAACAGGCCTGCGGATGTTTTCAAGATTCAGAAGACTCTATCCACCGTGGTTCCACCACGACCGCGGTCAAACTGCGGTGGAAGACGGAATTTTTAAGGACTAAAGTGTAAAAACGAAAGTTGTATAACCTAAACCCTATATGTACTGTTAGGATTCGCCCAAAGGAGGCAAGTTTTGTACTATTGACTACTTCTGCAAGCAAACTAGTAAGAGAGAACTCTCTCAACATCTTTCTTTCTTTTACATTGAATTCTTAATTATGAAATCAATTATCTATTTTGTTTTCTTGATTATGAGTAGCTAAATCTTTATCTAAGGTTTTGATGGAACGTATTGATTAATGTACTTCTGGGTTATGTGAATATAAATTGTTAGCTAAATTTCTATTTGTTCAACTTCGTTCTTGTTGTAGTTAATTGATAGGATCCTCAATAAGCTGTGCCTATTTAATCTGCATAACTTGGAAAAGAGTGCGTATTTAGGTTATTGTTGAACAACACCACACCAAGATTATTGGAGGAATCTATAATTGTGGGCGTAGAGGTGGGGTTAGGAATAACGAAATCTTAGGTGCAATATAAAGTGAACTGTGCAAATTAAAGCTATCTAGGGTAGCTCGGAAGAGTGCAATAGTAAATTATTGTAATTGCTCGGGAGAGAATTACGGTAGAAATAGAGTTCATGATTGATAGAAAAATATTGACAATTTGTATGAGCATAAACAGAAGGGATTCCATAAATAGGGGAAATCAATACATTAGTCTTTCTCATTATTCTTTACATCAAATTCAATTATTTTCTTCAATTCTTCATTTTCTTGCAAAAAGTAGTTAGTAGAAACCATTCACAAATATATTCAAAAGTTTGGGAAGCTGGTTTAGAAGTATTGTTAGTTTTGAAAGTTGCAATTGATAGGTTAATTCATTGTGGGATTCGACTCCGGACTTAATAAATCGGATTATATTGACAGTGACCTCATTGCCATTTATACGACATAGTTGGGTGTGATCAACTATCCCGGCAAAGGAGTAACACAATTAACAACTGAGTCCTGGCAAGGGAACAATAAATATAATTGTCGCAACCCGGTAAGGATTCAGTAATTTAATCATCCCGGCAAGGTGTTAATCATAATTCCTTTCAATACTTTCAACTTTAATTCAATAATATTCATCATTTGTGCCAACGCTCCAAAATATAAATATTTCACCATTTATTCTCGAACTCTTCACATTCGTAGCAAATCATACTTTTAGCTTAGGAGAGTTCCACATTAATTCAAGACATGTACAACAACACTCACGGTCATGCTAGACACCAGTGCATAGACACTCGATCATTTAGCAATTAGCAATTTATTATACTCTAATCCTAATCCCTCAAGTTATGATAGATCAAACACTTACCTCAAAGCCTTGAAGTCCGCTTAACCTTCAACTATTGCGTTAACTCGTGATTCAGCCTCCAATTCGCTCGAATCTAATCACAATTCGTCAATTACATTAATAAACACTATATGAATTAGTTTCAGTGCATAAAAATAGTTTTCCCAAAGTTTTACTCAAAAGTTACCAAAATGCCCCAGGGTCCACGTGATCAAAACCCGAGGTTCGAATTAAAATCCGGTTACCATTCCCTTATGAGTTCAAATGTATGATTTGTTTTGAAATTGGACCCCAAATTAAGGTCCAAAACCCCAAATTTAGGAACCCTAGTTCTGTCCTAAACTCCCAAATTCCCCCATTAAAATTCTTGTTTTGAAGTTAAAATTATGTTTAAAGATGTTAAAGAGTAAAGAAAATCGAGTGGAAGTCACTTACCAATCATTTTGAAAAAGAAGAATTGTCTGGAAAATTGCCTCTTATGTTTTGGGTTTTGAAAAAGTATAAAATAGATGAAAATCTCGGGTTTTATATTCTTTTCTAGAAGCTGGCGCGGACCGCAAAAAAATGCCATGCGGCCGCGCCAAAAAGGGGAGGAAAAAGCACTATCTGAATCTACCTAGCGCGGACCGCACTGTTTTCTTGTGCGGCCGCGCTGTTCAAACTCGACCCCACACCTCTCTGAACCTGGCCATGCGGACCGCATAGAGTTGCATTGCAGCGACGTGGCTTCCAGCACGGACCGCACTGTATTGGTGTGCAGCTGCGCTGGTTGAGCATAAACCAAGGCCTTCTCTGAACCAGTCCACGCGGACCGCATAGAAATGCATTGCGGCTGCGTGAGACCTGCTGTACTGCAGCATCTCATATTTTTAAGCTAAGGCCTCCCGAGACATACTCAAAACTCACCCGAGCCCTCGGGGCTCCAAACCAATTATATACATTGACTTTAAAATATCATATGAACTTGCTCGAGCGATCAGATCGCTAAAATAACATCAAATTCAATGAATTAAACCCCAAGATTATCAATTCTCATTTTCCTTAATAATTTTCAGAAAACAATTTAACAAAGAAATTCTTTTACTCGGGCTCTAGACCTCGGATTTCGACTCCGGCATATGCCCGAGTCCCATATTTTTCGACGGGCCTTCCGAGACCTTCCAATCTTGGGTCCGGGTCCGTTTACCAAAAAGGTTGACCAAAATCAACTATTATCATATTAATATCAAAATTTTTCAAGTTTTTCATAGAATTCACATATTCCAACAAAAATAATTTTCGGCTACGCACCCGGACTGCACACGCCAATCGAAGCAATATAAAATAAGGTTTTCCAGACCTCGAAAGCAAGGAGCAGATGAGGAAAACATGTCATGACCCTAGTTCACGAATCGTGTACATGTCATGACGGCACCCCATTTTCGTGACTAGGTAAGCCTAACATAACGCAGAATATATACTTTTATGAGCAAAAGATAAGATAACAGTGGGATAATATAAAAGAAATGTAATAAGTGCCGCTCGGCACATACACTTTGCCAAATACTAGAAGAAATACAACCACCAAGACCCGGAAACTCACGGGCAGCACAGACTAAGAAAGAGTATAACCGTGGCTCTATACATCAAGAGAGTCTACACAGCAAAAATAAGGAGATAACTGATATCACTAAGAAGAATAGAAGAAGACCCTCCGGATCTACGGATGTAGCAGATCATACCTCGAGTCTCCTGAAAAAGCTCTTAAGTCACCTGTAGTGCGCCTGATCAGATGTACCTGGATCTGCACAACAAAAGTGTGCTGAAGAGTAGCATGAGTACACCACGGTGGTACTCAGTAAGTGCCAAGCCTAACCTCGATGGAGTAGTGACCAGGAAGGTCAGGGCCCTACCGAGAAGAAATAGAAATAATAATAATAATAATAATAATAATAATAATAATAATAATAATAATAATAATAATAATAATAATAATAATAATAATAATAATACCGAACAACTCAAATAAGAATAAGTCTGAAATAACAGCAAATGAGATAAATACTACAAACCGTCTACAATTAAGCTAACAAAGAGAAATCAACACAACAAGTACAAATCAACAAATCCATGATCTCCGGGAATTGAACCCGCAGTCCCTCTTTATACTAAACAACTCAGGATCACCAAGAATCGAACCCGCAGTCCATATATCAGTCTCACAGGATCTCTGAGAATTGAATTCGCAGTCCGTATATCTGTATCTCTGATCTCCGAGAATTGAACCTGCAATTCGTGTATTAGTATCTCTGGATCTCCGAGAATTGAACTTGCAATCCGTATATCAGTATCTCTGGATCTCCGGGAATTGAACTCGCAGTCCGTATCTCAGTATCTCAGGATCTCCGGGAATTGAACCCGCAGTCCACATATACCAATAGCATCGGATCTCCGGGAATTGAACCCGCAGTCTACAAAACACAAACACAATCAATATAAGGAAAACATAGAGAAATATGAAGTACACAGCTACAATCTACACCAAATCTAGTCTCAACAAGTTCCTGGGAATTTCAATTAAGTCAAGTAGGCACTTAGACAGATAATCCTATCTAATCATGCTTCCCTAACTACCACCAGATAAATCTTGCAATTAAATCAATTAAATAACAAAGATATCACGATTTGAACAGTTCAAGTAAGGTGATTTTCAACAATCTGTGCAAGTACACGCCCGTCACCTCACGTACAAGGCATTTAAATCAGCACATAATCCTAGGAGAGAAGGTTCCCCCACGCAAGGTTAGACAAGTCACTTACCTCAATCCCAGTACAAAACCGCTAAGAAACGACTCCCTTGCCACGAGTATCTGACTCCGAGTGGCCCAAATCTACTAAAACCAATTACACAGTGTAAATAACATCACGAGTAACTAATTATAGTGATAAAATTAAAGCTACGACGCGAAATGGGTGAAATGACAAAAATACCCCTATAGTCATCGGCTCGGAATCGAAATATTTTTACGTTTTTAGAACTTTCGTACTCTCACGAGTCTAACCATATAAAATGTATTAATATCAGACTCCGTTTGCCTATTCAAATCAATGATTTTCGACAATCCATGCTTAGAGCAAAATCCTCCATTAATCCACCTCCAATCCCCTATTTTCAGAGGTTTAATCCGTGATTTAACAATATATTAACATAAAATTAGTCTATGAGTGATTACCTGATCTTTCCCCTTGATTTCCTCCTCAAAATCACTAAAAACCTCTCCTAGTTCGAAGCTTCTAATGTGTCTAATGTTCTGAAATTTCGAGTTAGACTGATATTAAACCCTTTAGGGGTTTTCACTTCTGCGGCTCTGGGATCGCTTCCACGATCCCGCTTCTGCAGAGAAGCTGCCGCTTTTGTGGCTCCACCTAAGTTCTCCCAGGTTCGCTTCTGCGGTCCAGTGTCGCTTCTACAAAAACCACTTCTGCCAAATTTATTCGCTTATTCGGAAAGTCCATAAATCCTGGCGGCCGCTTCTGCGAACATGGGCTCGCTTCTGCGAGCCCGCCCCTACGACATCCTAGCCGCTTATGCGGACTTTACCCCTTAGGCTTTTAATTCTTCTGCGATACGCTTAGCCACTTTTGTGGTACCGCACCTGCGGTTCCATGGCCGCAGGTGCGAAAACACAAGAAGATCAAAAACTCAGACCTGCAACTTTCCACATTCTCTTTCGTTTAACCATCCGAAAACACCCCGAGGCCCCCAGGACCTCAATCAAACACACCAACACATCCTAATACTCTATTCAAACTTGTTCTAATCTTAAAAGCATATCATTAAACAAAAAAATCATCCAATTATGGCGGATTCAAGCCAAAGTTTCAATCAAAACTTCCGAAACCTACATGCTATCAAAAAACCCGACCAAACGACGTCCGAATGACCTGAAATTTTGCAGACATATCCAAAATCACCTAACGAAGCTACTGCAACTGTCAGAATTCCATTCTGACTCCCGGATCAAAATCTCACCTATCGATCGGATTTCCAAAAATTCCAAACTTCGGCATTTCAAGCCTAATTGAGCTACAGACCTCCAAAATATATTCTGGACATGCTCCAAACCCCTAAATCACCTAACGGAGCTAACGAAACCATCAGATTTCCATTCTGAGGTCGTCTTAACACTGTTTTTAATACGGGCCATTTTTTAACTATAAGGTTCTCATTTTGGGACTAAGTGTCCCAAAACACTCCAATTTCTAAAATCGAACATCCCGGTGAACCACAATAGTATAAATGAACTTAGGGGGAACAGTTAATTGGGGATCGGGGTGTAAATTTAAAAAACGACCGGTCGGGTCGTTACATCTTCCCATACTTAAACATTTGTTCGTCCTCGAACGAGCATAGAAAGCATACCTGAAGTGGTAAAGAGATGAGGGTACTGGCTGCATATATCATGCTCGGTCTCCCAAGTCGCCTCCTTGGCCGGCTGACCCCATCACTGGACCTTCACTAAATCAATGTTCATTGACCTCAGCTTCCTGATTTGCCTATCCAGAATGACCACTGGCTCATCAACATAAGACAGATCCTCGTCTAGCTGAATAGAAATAAAATCCAACACGTGCGATGGGTCACCATGGTATCTCCGGAGCATAGAGACATGAAATACGGGATGGACTACAGCTAGGCTGGGAGGTAAGGCCAGCTCATAAGCAACCTCCCCAATACGCCTCAAAATCTCAAAAGGGCCGATGAATCTCGGACTCAGCTTCCCTTTCTTCTCAAACCTCATGACGCCCTTCATGGGTGAGACCCGAAGTAGAACCCGCTCACCAACCATAAAAGCCACATCACGAACCTTCTTGTCCGCATAACTCTTCTATCTGGACTAGGCTGCACGGAGTCTGTCCTGAATCACCTTGACCTTGTCCATTGCATCCTGGACCATCTCAGTAACTAGCAGCCTAGCCTCACCCGGCTCGAACCAACCCACGGGGGACCTGCACCTCATACCATATAGGGCCTCATACGGTGACATATGAATGTTGGAATGATAGATGTTATTATAAGCAAACTTCGCTAGTGGAAAGAAGCGATCCCATGAACCTCCAAACTCAATCACGCACGCACCGAGCATATCCTCCAAAATTTGAATAGTACGCTCGAACTGGCCATCAGTCTGGGGGTGAAACGCTGTACTCAGCTCCACCCGAGTGCTTAACTTTTGCTGCATGGCTCTCCAGAACCGTGAAGTGAACTGAGTGCCTCTGTCTGAAATGATGGAAAATGGAATAGCATGTAGCTGGACTATCTCCTGATGTTGATCTTCGCCAACCGCTCCGATGAGTATGTGGTGTATACAAGAATGAAATGGACGGACTTGATCATCCGATCCATAATGACCCAAATGGAATCAAACTTCCTCACAGTCCGTGGAAGTCCAGATACGAAGTCTATAGTGATGCGCTCCCATTTCCACTCGGGGAACTCAATCTGCTGCATTAACCCACCCGAATGTTGATGCTCATACTTCACCTATTGGTAGTTGGGGCACCTAGAAACATAATCAACTATATCCTTCTTCATCTACCTCCACAAATAATGCTGCCTCAAGTCCTGATACATCTTCGCGGCACCCGGATGGATGGAATACCGCGAGCTATGGGCCTTTGCTAAAATCAGCTCTCGAAGATCATCTACATTGGGCACACAAATATGCCCCTGCATCCTCATCACTCCATCATCCCCGATGGTGACATCTTGGGCATCACCACGCTGAAACTTGTCCTGAAGATCCTACAAATACGGGTCATCAAATTGTCGCTCTCTGATGCGATCAAATAGAGAAGACCGAGAAACCACACAGGCCCGAACCCGACTAGGCTCCCAAAGGTCCAATCTAACAAATTGCTTGGCCAAAGCCTGAACATCCATCGCCATAGGTCTCTCCGAAGCTGGTAGATATGCCAAACTCCCCAAGCTCTCTGCCCGGCGACTCAAGGATTCGGCAGCTACATTGGCCTTGCTCGGGTGATAAAGAATAGTAATACCATAGTCCTTCAACAACTCCAACCATCTCCTGTGACCCATGTTCAGGTCCTTCTGCTTAAGCAAGTGCTGCAAGCTCTGATGATCAGTGTAAATCTCACAAGGAACCCCATACAAATAATGACACCAAATCTTCAAGGCGTGAATAATGGCAGCTAGCTCAAGATCGTGGATAGGGTAGTTTTTTTCATGTACCTTCATCTATCGGGATGCGTAGGCAATCACCCTACGGTCCTAAATCAATACTGCATCGAGTCCAACCCGTGAGGCATCACAATATACCGTATAGGACCCCGAACCGGTAGGTAATATCAAGATAGGGGCCAAAATCAAAGATGTCTTGATCTTTTGAAAGCTTGATTCACACTCCTCTGTCCACTGAAAAGGGGCACCCATTTGGGTCAATCTGGTCATAGGTACTGCGATCGAAGAGAACCCCTCTACAAAACGACGGTAATAACCCGCTAGACCAAGGAAGCTACGAATCTCAATAGCTGGGGAGGGCGTGGGCCAACTCTGCACGGCCTCAACCTTCCTCGGATCCACTCAAATACCCTTGCTCGACACCATGTGGCCTAGAAATGCCACCAAGTTCAGCCAAAATTCACATTTAGGGAACTTTGCATATAATTGCTTCTCCCTAAGAGTCTGAAGCACTATCCTTTGGTGCTGCTCGTGCTCTTCCGGTCTCGGGGAGTATACCAAAATATCATCAATGAAAAAAATCACGAACGAGTCAAGATACGGCCTGAATACACTGTGCATCAAATGCATAAAAGCTGTTGGGGCATTAGTCAGCCCGAAAGACATAACAAGAAACTCGTAGTGACCATACCAAGTCCTGAAGGCAGTCTCCGGGATATCTGGCTCCCGAATCTTCAGCTGATGCTAACCAGAGCGCAAATCAATCTTGGAGAATACATATGCGCCCTGTAGCTGGTCAAATAAGTCATCAATACGTGGCAAAGGATACCAGTTCTTCACTATAACTTTGTTCAACTGGCGATAGTCAATACACATACGCATAGAACCGTCCTTCTTCTTCATAAACAACACAGGAGCACCCCAAGGCGAAACACTGGGTCGAATGAATCCCTTACCCAACAACTCCTGTAACTGATCCTTCAACTCAGGAGGAGCCATGCCGTACGGAGGAATAGAAATAGGCTGAGTGCCCGGCAATAAGTCAATACCAAAATCAATATCTCTGTCGGGCAGCATGCCCGGGAGATCAGCTGAAAATATATAAGAGAAATCACGTACCACTGGGACGGAATCAATAGAAGGAGTGTCAACACTGACATCCCTCACATAAGCTAGATAAGCTGCACACCCCTTCTCAACCATATGTTGAGCTTTGAGAAAGGAAATAACACGGTTGGGGGTGTGATCTAGAGTACCACTCCACTCAATACGTGGAATGCCTGGCATAGCTAACGTCACGGTCTTGGCGTGACAACCAAGAATAGCATAGTGTGGTGACAACCAGTCCATGCCCAGAATAATATCGAAGTCAACCATACCAAGCAATAAAAGATCAGCTCTGGTCTCAAAACCACAAATAGTGACCAAACACGACCGATACACACGGTCCACAACCAAAGAATCTCCCACCGGAGTAGAAACATAAATGGGAGCACTCAAAGAATCTTGAGGCACACCCAGATGTGAAGCAAAATAATAGGACACATATTAAAAAGTAGAACCAGGATAGAATAGAACCGATGCCTCTCTGTGACTAACCAAGATAATACCTATGATAACAGAATCGGAGGCGACAGCTGCGGCGCGATCATGAATAGCATAAAATCTGGACTTACCCCTTTCTCGAGGGTGGCCTCTGGCACCCTGATCCCCGCCCCTGGCTGGCTGGGCAGGTGGGGTGGCGCTGGGGCTGGAATGATGGCTTGCTGACCCTGTGAACCACGTTGAGGTTGCAAAGTCTTATGGAGACACTCCTCTCCTATGCTTGGGGCACTCTCTAACCAGATGGCGAGTATCCACACACTCAAAACAAGCCTTGGAGGACGTGGTAGCTGTAACTGACCGGCCCCGCTCCCGTTGGACTGACCCTTGGAGGTACCCCGCACGGGAGGCGCATTGGAAACTGGGGAAGCATAATAAGGCTCCTGAGTTGCTGGAAGAGCTGGAGTACTACGAGCTGCTGGCAATGCTAAATGAACTGGACGACCAAAATAACCCCTACAAAACTACCGACTGCTGAAGTACGGGTACCAGAGAAATGACCCGACTCACGAGACCTCTTGGCCTCGCTCTCTCCTCGCTCTCTAGGGAGCATACCCTCGATCCACCTGGCAATACTCACTGCCTGCTGATATGGTACATCTGTCTCCAGCTCTCTAGCCATGCTGGACCGAATAGGCAGAATAAGGCCCTCAATAAACCTCCGCACTCTCTCCCAGACCGTGGCGACCAAGGCCGGTGCATGTCTGGCTAGCCGGGTGAAACTGATAGCATACTCCGATACCATCAAAGAGCCTTGACGCAACCGCTCAAACTCCGATCCAAGCATTCCTAAGGCTCTAGGGAACAAACTCCCTTAAGAACATATCAGAAAATTGTGCCCAGGTCAACGAGGCAGACTCGTCTGGACTGTCCAACTCATAGGTGGGCCTCCAATCATAAGTGGCCCGTCGAAGCTAAAAAGCGGTAAAAAAATCCTCACTGGTATCCACTATACCCATAGTACGGAGGATACGATGACACTCCTCCAGAAATACCAATGCATCATCTGAAGCCAAGCCACTGAACACTGGGGGATCATATTTCTTGAACCTCTCCAACCTACACTACTCATCCTCGGAGGCAGCTGGCCCACCTCCGGGCTGTATGGTAATAACCTCCGGAACCTGCTCCGCGGGCTCTCGCTACTCAGGTGTGCAGTCTGCAAGAGTCTGGGCCCCTCCCCCGGCCTTAGATGTAGCTGCAACGAGAGGAAGCAACCACGCCTTTGATAGAATAATATACATGCTCATAAACTGGGCTAGAGTCTCCTGGAGTGTTGGAGTCGTAGCAGCTAGAATAGGTGTACAAGGTTCCTGCGCTCCAACCTAATCCACCATTGGCACCTCAGCGGCAGCGTGTGTTGGTGCAGTGGCTGCACCTCGGGCGCATCCTCGACCTCTACCACGACCCCGACCTCTGGCGGTGGCAGTAGGGGGCGCGTGTGCCTGATCCTCACGAGTAGCACGTGTCCTCACCATCTGTGAGAGAATAGAAGACAGAAGTTTAGATTTGGTGTCAAAATATCGCACGACAAGGAATTCAAAAGAAATGAAGAGTTTCCTAAATAGTTACATAGCCCCTCGTAGATAAATACGGACGTCTCCGTATCGATCAGCGAGACTCTAAATAACCGGTCTATGTCCTGTGACTCCTATGAACCTAGAGCTCTAATACCAACTTGTCACGACCCTAGTTCACGAATCGTGTACATGTCATGACGGTACCCAGTCTTCGCGACTAGGTAAGCCTAACACAACACATATACACTTTTTCTGAGCAAAAGGTACGATAACAGCGGAATAATATAAAAGAAATGTAATAAGTGCCACTTGGCACATACACTTCGCCAAATACTAGATGAAATACAACCACCAACACCCGGAAACTCACGAGCAACACAAACTAAGAAAGAGTATAACTGTAGCTATATACATCAAGAGTGTCTACACAACGAAAATAAGGAAATAACTGATATCACTAAGAATAATAGAAGAAGACCCTCCGGATCTGCGGACGTAGCAGATCATACCTCGAGTCTCCTGAAGCGCTGCTGAATCACCTGGTATGCGTCTGTCCTGATGTACCTGGATCTGCACAACAAAAGTGTGTAGAAGAGTAGCATGAGTACACCACGACGGTACTCAGTAAGTGCCAAGCCTAACCTCGATGGAGTAGTGACGAGGAAGGTCAGGGCCCTACTGAGAAACAATAATAATATGATGATATAATAATAATAATAATAATAATAATAATAATAATAATAATAATAATAATAATAATAATAATAATAATAATAATAATAATACCGAACAACTCAAATAAGAATAAGTCTGAAATAACAGCAAATGAGATAAATACTGCCAACCGTCTATAATTAAGCTAACAAAGAGAAATCAACACAACAAGTACAAATCAACAAATCCAGGATCTCCGGGAATTAAACCCGTAGTCCCTCTTTAATCTCAAGAACATAGGATCTTCGGGAATCGAACCCGCAGTCCATATATCAGTCTCACAGAATCTCCAGGAATTGAACCTTCAGTCCTTTATCTCAGTATCACGGGATCTCTGGGAATTGAACCCAGAGTCCGTATATCAGTATCTCTAGATCTCCGGGAATTGAACCCACAGTCCGTGTATCGGTATCTCTGGATCTCCGAGAATTGAACCCGCAGTCCATATATCAGTATCTCTGGATCTCCGGGAATTGAACCTGCAGTCTGTATCTCAGTATCTCAGGATCTCCGTGAATTGAACCCGCAATCCACATATCTCAGTAGCATCGGATCTCTAGGAATTGAACCCGCAGTCCGTAGAAGACAAACACAATCAATAAGAGGAAAACACAGAGAAATATGAAGTACACAGCTACAATCTATACCAAATCTAGTCTCAACAAGTTCCAGGAATTTCAATTAAGTCAAGTAGGCACTTAGACAGATAATCCTATCTAATCATGCTTCCCTAACTACCACCAGATAAATCTTGCAATTAAATCAATTAAATAACAAAGATATCACGATTTGAACAGTTCAAGTAAGGTGATTTTTAACAATCTACGCAAGTACACGCCACTCACCTCGCGTACAAGGCATTTAAATTAGCACATATATATCCTAGGGGAGAAGGTTCCCCCATGCAAGGTTAGACAAGTCACTTACCTCAATCCCGGTACAAAACCGCTAAGAAACGACTCCCTTGCCACGAGTATCCGACACCGAGTGGCCAAAATCTACTCAAACCAATTACACAGTGTAAATAACATCGCAAGTAACTAATTATAGTGATAAAAGTAAAGCTACGGCGTGAAAATGGGTGAAATGACAAACATACCCCTATAGTGATCGGCTCGGAATCGAAATATTTTTACGTTTTCAGACGTACTCTCACGAGTCTAACCATATAAAATTTATCAAAATCGTACTCTGTTTGCCTATTCAAATCAATAAGTTTCGACAATCCAAGCTTAGAGCAAAATCCTCCATTAATCCACCTCCAATCCCCTATTTTCAGAGGTTTAATCCGTTGTTTAATAATATATTAACATAAAATTAGTTAAGTGATTATGTGATGTTTCCCCTTGATTTCCTCCTCAAAATCGCTAAAAACCTCTCCTAGTTCGAAGCCTCCAATGTGTCTAATGTTCTGAAATTTCGAGTTAGACTGATATTAAACCCTTTAGGGGTTTTCGCTTCTACGGCTCTAGGATCGCTTCCGCGACCCCGCTTTGCTGCTCCACCTAAGTTCAACTAGGTCCGCTTCTGTGGTCCAGTGTCGCTTTTGCGACAACCGCTTCTGCAAAATTTATCCTTTTCTGCGGCAAGTTCCAAAATCCACGTGGCCGCTTCTGCGAACATGGGCTCGCTTCTGCGAGCCCGCCCTTGCGACATCCTAGCCGCTTCTGCGGACATTACCCCTCAGGCTCCCAATTGCTTATACAATACGCTTTGCCGCTTTTGCAGCACCACACATGCGGTTCCATGGCCACAAGTGTGAAAACACCATAAAATCAAAAAACTCTGACCGTTTAACCATCTAAAAACACCCCAAGGCCCCCGGGACCTCAACCAAACACACCAACACATCCTAATACGCTATTCAAACTTGTTCCAGTCATAAAAGCTTATCATTAAACACAAAAATCATCCAATTATGGCAGATTCAAGCCTAAGTTTCAACCAAAACTTCCGAAACCTACATACTATCAAAAAACCCGACCAAACGACGTCCGAATGACCTGATATTTTGTAGACATATCCAAAATCACCTAACGAAGCTACTGCAACTGTCGGAATTTCATTCCAACTCCCGAATCAAAATCTCACCTATTGATATTATTCCAAAAATTCCAAACTTTGGCATTTCAAGCCTAATTGAGCTACAGACGTCCAAAATATATTCTGAACATGCTCCCAACCCTGAAATCACCTAACGGAGCTAACGGAACCATCAGATTTCCGTTCCGAGGTTGTCTTAACAATGTTATGAATACGGGCCATTTTTCAACTATAAGGTTCACATTTAGGGACTAAGTATCCCAAAACACTCCAATTTCTAAAACCAAACATCGCGGCGAACCACAATAGCAGAAATGAACTTACGGGGAACAGTTAATTGGGGATCGGGGCGTAAATTTCAAAAACGACCAGCCGAATCATTACAAAATAGCGGATGACCCTTTGGGTTATCACATCCTCCACCTCCAAAACAACCGTTCATCCTCGAACGGACAAGAGAAGGAAGTACCTCAGTCGGGAAACAAATATGGATAACGACTCCGCATATCAGACTCGGACTCCCAGGTTGATGCCTCGGGAGGCTGACCTCTCCACTACACACACACTGAATGAAAACTTTTCGACCTCAACTATCGAACCTACCGGTATAGAATAGCTACAGGCTCCTCCTCGTAGTATAAATCCTTGTCCAACTTGACAGTACTAAAGTCTAACAGATGCGTAGTATCTTCGTGATACCTCTGAAGCATAGACACATGGAAAACTAGATGCACGGCTGATAAGCTAGGTGGAAATGCAAGTCTATAAGCCACCTCTCCCACTTGAACCAGAATCTCAAATGTACCAATGTACCTAGGGATAAGTTTGCCCTTCTTTCCAAACCTCATCACGCCCTTCAAAAGCGAAACCCGGAGTAATACTCGCTTACCAACCATGAAATCTACATCTTGGACCTTACGGTCTGCATAACTCTTCTGTCTAGACTGAGCTGCACGCAACCTCTCCTGGATAGTCTTGACCTTATCTAAGGCCTCCTGAACTAAGTCAGTACCCAACAATTGAGCCTTTCTCGGCTCAAACCATCCGACTGGAGACCGACATCGCCTATCATACAACACCTCATATAGAGCCATCTGAATGCTAGACTGGTAGCAGTTGTTGTAGGCGAACACTACTAAAGGCAAAAATTGGTCCCACGAGCTTCTAAAGTTAATTATGCAAGCTCGGAGCACATCCTCTAGAATTTGAATGGTCCGATCAGACTGACCGTCTATCTGAGGATGAAAAGTTGTGCTCAACTGAACCTGGGTGACTAACTCTTGCTGAACCTCTCTCCAGAAGCGCGAGGTAAACTGCATACCCCGATCTGAGATAATAGATACTGACACCCTATGAAGGCGAACAATCTCCCGAATATAAATCTCGGCTAACCTTTCAGATAAATAGGAGACTTCTACTGGAATGAAATATGCTAACTTTATCAACCTATCAACAATAATCCAAATAGCATCAAATTTCTTCTGAGTCAATGGAAGTCCAGTAATAAAGTCGATTGTAATTCGCTCCCACTTCCACTCGGGAATCTCAACTCTCTGAAACACACCACCAGGCCTTTGGTGCTCATATTTGACCTGCTGACAATTTAAACACCGAGCGACATACGCAACAATGTCCTTTTTAATCCTATGCCACCAATAATGCTGCCGCAAGTCCTGATACATCTTTGTGGAGCCCGGGTGAATAGAATATAGAGATCTATGGGCCTCCGCTAAGATCAACTCTCGAATCCCATCAAAATTGGGCACACAAACTTGCCCCTGTAATCTTAACACCCCATCATCACCTAAGGTTACCTTCGTAGCACCTCCCCATTGCACCGTGTCTTTCAGAACACACAAATGGGGATCATCAAACTATCATTCACGGATACGCTCCAATAGAGAAGAACGAGTGACCGTGCAAGCCAACACTCTACTAGGATCAGAAATGTCTAACCTTACAAATAGATTGGCTAAGGCCTGAACATCTAGAGCAAGCGATCTTTGGCTAACCGGAATATAAGCAAGACTACCCATGTTGGTAGACTTTCTACTCAACGCATCGGCCACCACATTAGCTTTATCTGGGTGATATAAGATAGTAACGTCACAATCCTTCAGAAACTCTAACCTTCTCCTCTGACGTACATTTAACTCCTTTTGCTTGAACAAGTACTGAAGACTCTTGTGATCCGTGTATACCTCACACGCCACACCATATAGATAATGCCTCCAAATTTTCAAGGCATGAACAACCGCTGCCAACTCTAAGTCATGAATCGGATAATTCTTCTCATGGATTTTCAACTGTCTCGAAGCATATGTAATAACCTTGCCATCCTGCATCAATACCGCTCCAAACCCAGTACGGGAAGTATCACAATAGATTGTGTAAGGACCTGAACCTGTGGGAAAAATTAATACTGGTGTCGTAGTCAGAGCTGTCTTAAGCTTCTGAAAGCTCGCCTCGCACTCATCTGACCACTTGAACTGGGCACCCTTTTGGGTCAACCTGGTCATCGGGGTTGCAATAGAAGAGAACCCCTCTACGAACTGATGGTAGTAACCTGCTAACCCTAAGAAACTCCGAATCTCGGTCACTGAAGCTAGTCGAGGCCAATTCTTGACTGCCTTAATCTTCTATGGGTCCACCTGAAAACCCTCTACCGATACAATGTGATCAGGAATGCGACCGAATTCAACCAGAACTCACATTTTGAAAACTTAACTTATAGATGATTATCCTTCAGGGTCTGAAGAACCCCTCTGAGGTGTTGCTCGTGCTCTTCCTGGCTGCGGGAATATACCAGGATATCATTTATAAAGACTTTGACGAACAAGTATAGATAAGGTCTGAACACTCGGTTCATTAACTCCATTAATGTTGTTGGGGAATTGGTCAACCCAAAAGACATAACCAAAAACTCGTAGTGCCCATACCGAGTGCAAAAGGCTATCTTAGGAATATCAAACGCCCTAATCTTTAGCTGATTGTAGCCAGATCTCAAGTCTATCTTTGAGAACACCCTTGCTTACTGGAGCTGGTCAAACGAATCATCAATCATCGGTAGTGGATACTTATTCTTTATCGTCACTTTCTTTAATTGCCGGTAATCAATACACATTCGCATTGAGCCATCCTTCTTCTTTACGATAACACATGCGCACCCCAAGGAGAAACACTAGGCCTAATAAAGCCCTTCTCTAGCAAGTCTTGCAACTGATCATTTAACTCATTTAACTCTAGCAGGGCCATGCGATACGACAGAATAGAAATAGGCTGAGTGCCTGGTGCCAGATCATTACAGAAGTCAATATCCCTGTCGGGTGGCATACTCGGCAGGTCTGAAGGAAAAACCTCGGTGAACTCCCGTACAATAGGAACCGAGTTGATAAAAGAAACCTCTGCGCTGGAGTCGCGAACATACACCAAATAAGCTAAACATCCTTTCTTGACCATGCGTCGAGCCTTAACATATGAAATAACATTGTGGGTGGCGTGACTTGGGGTCTCTCTTCACTCTAGTCGGGGTAATTCTGGCAAGGCAAACTTCACCGTCTTGGCGTGACAATCTAGGATAGCATGATACGGGGACAACCAATCCATCCCCAATATTACATCAAAGTCCACCATATCTAACGATAATAAATCAACAGGAGTCTCAAGACCCTCAAACACAACCAGACATAAACAATGCACCCTATTGACTACTACGGAGTCACCCACTGGCGTAGACACATAAACAGGAATGTCTAAGGCATAACTAAACACGGCCAGGCATAGTGAAAAGTAGGAAAACACATATGAATATGTAGACCCAGGGTCAAATAGTACTGATGCATCTCTATCGCTAACCAGAATGGTACCTGTGATCACAGCACCTGATGTCTCTGCCGCTGGCCTAGTTGGGAAAGTATAAAATCGGGGATCAACACTACCTCCCTAAACTATGTATCTGGTACGGTCATCCACTGGCTGACCTCTACCTCTAGTGGGAGGGCCTCCACCTTTACGGTCTCTACCTCTACCTCTACGATCCTTACCCCCGTCCATGGCTGGCTGGGTAGGCTGTGGGTCAGCTGGTGCCTGAATCATGGGGCGAGGACCCTGCTGCTAAGAACCGCCCGATGCTTGAGGGCAAAACTTAACAATGTGATTGGGGTCACCACAACCATAACAAGACCTCGGCTGCTATGACTGCTGGCCCTAACGGCCCAAACGACCTCCACGAACACTCTGAAGAGGTTGAGCACTGATATGCTACTGATCTGAATACTGTTCACGAAACCCACATTCACCTGAACCACCCTGTGAAACCTGGAGAGCTGACTGAAAAGGTCTGGAAGACTGGCCCCTATCATAAGAATCCTACCTCCAGATGGGGCGCCACTGAATCTGCCAGAATGACGAGGCCTCTTTTCTGATGCATGGCCACCTCCCCGAGTAAGGGCCATCTCATCTCTACGGGCCGCATTAGCCGCCTCCTGAAAGGATATGTCACTACCAACTCCCATATCCATCTCAAGTCGGATCGGCTGGATCAACCCATTAATGAACCTTCGGACCCTCTCCCGCTCTGAAGGGAGTATCACAACTTTATATTATGCCAAATCCACAAATCTAGTCTCATATTGAGTAACGGTCATGGAGCCCCGCTGGAGGCGCTCAAACTGCCTCCAAAGTGTATCCCGCTGAGTGACGGGAAGAAACTTTTCCAAGAATAATTCTGCAAACTGAACCCATGTCAAAGCTGGGGATCCTGCTGGTCGGGATAAGCAGAAATCTCTCCACTAAGTCTTGGCGGATCCTGCAAGCTTGAATAGGAAGTCCTGGGGGTCCGCCCCGTTGTACTTCACTATTCCTATAGTCCTGAGAATCTCGTGGCAACTGAATAGGAAGTCCTGGGGGTCCTCCAAAGAAGCACCGCTGAAGGTGGTGGTAAAAAGCTTGGAGAACCGATCAAGTCTCCATAGAGCATCAGAAGTCATGGCCGCTCCATCTCCGGCCTGAGTTGTAGTGCCTGTCTAAGCTACCACTGCTAGCTGAACCACTGGGGCCTAAGCCTGGGGAGCTACTAGCTCCGGATTACGCGTAACAGGAGTCTGTACCCCTCCTCCAGCCTGAGAAATGGCTGGTGCAACTGGCAGCAAGCCTGCTCTGGCGACACTGTCCATAAAGCCTGCTATGCGGACCAGAGCATCCGGAAGGTCCGGGGTGAACATAACCTCTCCTTGGACCTGAGCTGGGCCTGTTGGAGATGCTACAGCTAAACCTCTTCACCATTATCAATATGAGGCTCTACCTCTGGAATTGCCGCCTGGGGCTGAGCTTTGCTCCTACCACGGCCTCTGGCACAACCTCGATTTTACCCCTCGCGGGAGCTACCTGACACTCGGACTGCTGATCAACGGATGAGGAAGCGCGTGTTCTCGCCATCTCCAAAAGAACAGAGTAGAAATTCGATCAGAATTGAGGAATCAAATTGCACGACAAGAAAGAAAAATTGAGAGATTTTTTTAAACTCAATAAACTCTGAGGAACAAGTACAGACGTCTCCGTACCCACCCCTCAGATTCTACTATGTTTTTTCGTGAGTTGTGAGACCTATGTAACCTAGTACTCTTATACCAACTTGTCACGACCCGAATTTCCCACCATCGGGATCGTGATGGCGCCTACTCGTGGTAGCTAGGCAAGCCAATTTACTCACCATTTTTCAATAATAACACCATCCTGTTGTCAATTTAATAACATGAATAATAATAACAACTGCGGAAGTCTGCTTTTTTAATTTGAAGTACATATGAAATACTCAACATAAATCCTCTACCCAAGATGTGAAGTCACTAACTTATGAACCACTAAGAATAAACTACATATAATGGTTTGAAAGAAATATAACAATCGTCTGTCTTGAAACAATGAGACTACGTATAATGAAAACCATAAGAAGAGACATCGGGCATGCGGACGCCTGCAAGCTACCTCAGTCTTGTAGTAATGAAAATCCTGCTATCGAGCTACTGTTGCTGCTGCTGCTCAAAACCTGGACCTGTGCAAAAATGCACAGAAGTGTAATATCAGCACAACCAACCCCATGTGCTGGTAAGTGCCCGGCCTATCCCGGTGAAGTAATGACAAGGCTAGGACCAAACACTCAATTAAACATGCACAGTTCTACATACATATGTACCACAACAACAACAGAAATACTGAACTAAACAAATAAAAGGGAGGGAACATGCTATGGGGAGCACAAGTGAATATATATAATTCATCTGTGAAACAGAAACAGAGCGCAACAATATTTATTACAAAAATAATAAAATCAATAGTTGCACTGCATCACCCTTCGTGATTCCACTATCATTCTCACCCAACAATCATATAAAAATGCACGGCATCACCCTTCGTGATTTCCCTCACATAAATCTCATTTTATGGAACGGAATGACCCTTTGTGCGAATATGATCAACAATGGCATGGAATGTTCCTTCGTGCCTAAATAATCAACAATGACACGGAATGACCCTTCGTGCACAGATAGTAAAACATGGAACGGAATCACCCTTCGTGCAATATCACTCTTCCTCACCCAAACAGCAGTCACAAGCAAATGGGCAGGAAGAATAAATAAATAACAAGTACTATCCCTACAAGGGAGTAACATAACTATCAACTGAGTCCCGGCAAGGGAACAATAAATAGAAATGTCATAACCCGGCAAGGGTTTAGTAATTTAACCATCCCGGCAAGGGGTTAATCGTAATTCCTTTCAATACTTTCAACTTCAATTCAATAATATTCATCATTTAGCCAACGCTCCAAAATATCAATATTTCTCCTTTTATTCTCGAACTCCTCACGTTCGTAGCAAATCATACTTTTAGCTTAGGAGAGTTCCACATTAATTCAAGACATGTACAACGACTCACGGTCATGCTAGACTCTGGTGTATAGACACTCCTCACCACGCCTATACATCGTACTCGATCATTTAGCAATTAGTAATTTATTATACTCTAATCTTAATCCCTCAAGCTACTTTAATAAACACTATATGAATTGGTTTGAGTGCATAAAAATAGTTTTCCCAAAGTTTTACTCAAAAATTCCCAAAATGCCCCCGGGTCCACGTGATCAAAACTCGAGGTTCGAATTAAAATATGGTTACCCATTCCCCCACGAGTTTAAATATATGATTTGTTTTGAAATTGGACCCCAAATTGAGGTCCAAAACCCCCAAATTTAGGAACCTTAGTTTTGCCCTAAACTCCCAAATTCCCCAATTAAAATCCTTGTTTTGAAGTTGAAATAATGTTTAAAGATTTTACGGAGTAAAGAAAATACAATGGAAGTCACTTACCAATATTTTTGAAGAAGAAGAAGAAGAATTATCTGGAGAATCGCCTATTATGTTTTTGAATTTGAGAAAATGTAAAATAGCTGAAAATCTCAGTTTTTATATACTTTTCTTGAAGCTGGCGCGGACCACACAAAATTGCCATGAAGCCGCACCGAAAAAGGGAAGAAAAAGCACTCTTTAAATCTACCCAGCGCGGACCACACTATTTTGGTGCGCGACCCGCTGGTCAAACTCGACCTCACACCTCTCAGAACCTGGCCACGAGGACCGCATAGAGTTACATTGCGGCCACGTGGCATCCAGCATGGACCGCACTGTTATGGTGTGCGGCTGCGTTGGTTGTGCTTAAACCAACGCCTTCTCTGAACCAGTCCACGTGGACCGCATAGAAATGCATTGCGGCCGCGTGAGACCTGCTGTACTACAACATCTGATATTTTTAAGCTAAGGCCTCCCAGGACCTACTCAAAACTCACCCGAGCCCTCGGGGCTCCAAACCAATTTTATGCATTGACTAAAAAACATCATACGAACTTGATCGAGCGATCAAATCGCTAAAATAACATCAAATTCAACGAATTAAACCCCAAGATCATCACTTCTCATTTTCCTTAATAATTTTCAGAAAACAATTTAACGAAGAAATTCTTTTACTCAGGTTCTACACCCGAATTTCGACTCCGGGTACATGCCCGAGTCCCATATTTTTCTACAGACCTTCCGGGACCGTCCAATCCCGGGTTCCGGTCGTTTACCAAAAAGGTTTACCAAAGTCAACTATAATAATATGAACATCAAAATTCTTCAGGTTTTTCATTGAATTCACATATTTCAATATAAAAATTTTCCGGCTATACGCCTAGACTATGCACGCCAACTGAGGCAATATAAAATGAGATTTTTCAGGCCTCAGAAGCACGAAATAGATGAGACAAATATGTGATGGCCCTTTGGTTTGTCACAACATTTAAGAAAAATTAAGGTAGATCTCTCAAGAAAAATAATGGTGCAAACAACCAAGCACAGAATCAACAAGTTCAAATTACGAAACCATGCTTTGTCTGGGGCAAGAGTGGACATATTGCTCGATTCTGCAATTTTCAGAAATGTGGTCCTACACCACAAGCAAATGTTACCGAAGCGCCACTTGTGGCGGTGATAATAGACATTAACATGGTATAAAATGTTGATGGATGCTGGGCTAATTCTGGAGCAAACCGTCATGTTTGCTATGATAGAGATTGGTTTAAAGTATATACTATATTTGAGGAGTCCAAAACGATCATGTTTGGTGATTATCACACAACCCAGGTGCTTGGAAAGGAAGAGGTCGAGTTGAAGTTTACTGCAGGAAGAGTATTAACATTGAAATACGTACTTTATACTCCTTCAATGAGAAAAAGTTTGATGTCTAGTTTTCTTCTTAACAAGGCAGGCTTCAAACAAATATTGAAAGTGATCAATATGTAGTAGTGAAAAGGGGTATTTTTGTGGGTAAGGGGTATTCATGTGATGGGATGTTTAAATTGAATGTTGAGATGAATAAAACTACTTCAAGTTCTGTTTATATGCTATCTTCTAATAATTTTTGGCATGCTCGTTTGTTTCATATTAATAATCGTTATGTGGTAATCATGAGTAGTTTAGAATTAATCCTTATGATTAAAAAGAATTCTGAAAAATGTGAGGCTTGTAGTGAAGCCAAAATAACTAAAAGGCCTTATTTCAAGTTGAAAGAAAATCTGAATTGTTAGAATTAGTTCATACTGATATTTCTGAACTTGGAGGAATTTTAACCCGTGGAGGAAATAGATATTTTATCACTTTTATTGACTATTTCACTAAATTCACATATGTTTATTTGATGAAAAATAAAAGTGATGCGTTTGAAAATTTTAAAAATTGTCTCCATAAGGTTGAAAATCAATTTGATAGAAAAATAAGAAGAATTAGAAGTGATAGAGGTCGTGAATATGAGTCTAATAAATTTAATTCTTTCTGAGATCATTGGAAATAATTCATGAAACTACTCCACCTTATTTTCCAGCATCAAATGGTGTGGCTGAAAGAAAATATAGAACTTTGGTAGAGTTAACTAATGTCATGCTTATTGAGTCAAATGCACCTTTAAATTTGTGCGGTAAAGCTATTTTGACTGCATGTTATGTGTTGAATAGGGTGCCTCATAAGAGAACAAAGTTGACACCATTTGAGTTATGGAAAAAATACAAGCCAAATTTTAGTTATCTAAAAGTTTGGGGTTGTTTAGCCTATGGTAGGCTAACGGATCCTAAAATTTCAAAATTAGGTAAACAAAAGTTGCTACTTATGCTTTTCTTGGTTATGCTTCTAATAGTACAACCTATAAATTTTTAAATCTGGAAGAGAATATAATTATAGAATCAAGTGATGCTATTTTTCATGAAAATAAATCTTCATTTGAGTCTAGAAATAATGGGGGTCAAAAAGATAAAGATAATTTTTTGTCTATGTCAAGTTCTTCTACTTCTATTTTGCAAAATGAAGAAAATGATGCTTATGAGTTAAGAAGAAGTAAAAGAGCTAGAATAGAAAAAGATTTTGGTCCTGATTTTTATATTTTTAATAATGAAAATGACCCTCTTATTTTATAAGAAGCTTTCTTATTGCCTGATGCTATTTTTTGGAAGGAGGCTGTAAATGATAAAATGGAGTCATTAATTTCTAGTAAAACTTAGAAGTTGGTTGATTTACCACCAGGTTGTAAAACAATTGGGTGCAAATAGGTCCTAAGAAATAAATTAAAACCAGATGGATTGGTTGATAAGTATAAAGCTAGGTTAGTTGCTAAAGGTTTTAAGCAACTAGAAGGCCTAGAATTTTTTGATACTTTTTCTCCAGTAACTAGAATTACATCCATTAGACTTTTAATTGCTATTACTGCAATTTTTGATTTGCATGTTCATCAAATGGATGTAAAAACTGCTTTTCTAAATGGGGACCTAAATTAAGAAATTTATATGGATCAACCTGAGGGTTTTATAGAAGCTGGACAAGAAAGTAAAGTGTGTAAACTTACTAAATCCCTATCTGGCTTGAAACATGCACCTAAGCAATGGCATAAAAATTTGATTCCTACATGTTATAAAATGGTTTTAAATCGAATGAATGTGATAAGTGCATCTATCATAAGTCTTAGAATAATTCACATGTAATTATTTGCCTCTATGTTGATGATTTGTTAATATTTGGCTCTAACATGAATGTTATTGGAGAAACTAAAATCATGCTTAATAGCCATTTTGACATGAAAGATTTAGGAGAGGCAAATTTCATTCTTGGAATGAAGATTACTAGAACATGTGATGGAATTTCCTTAATCAGTCATATTATGTTGAGAAAATTTTGAAAAAAATATAATTTTATTGATTGCAAGCATATTGTAACCCCTTTTGATTCAAGTGTTCACTTATTTCCTGTACAAAGTGACAATGATGTGATAAATCAAAAGGAATATGCTAGCTTAATTGGAAGCTTGAGATATGTCTCGGCCTGATATTGCATACGTAGTAGGAGAACTTAGCAGGTTTACAAGCAAGCCAGGTAAAGAACATTGGCATGCCATAACAAGAGTTATGAGGTATTTACTTGGTACAAAAACCTATGGCTTATTTTATAAAAAATATCATGTTGTACTCGAAGTCTTTTCTGATGCAGATTAGAACACTTCATCTGGTGATTCTTGTTCTACTACAGGTTATATTTTTACTTTGGGAGGTGGTGCTATTTGTTGGAAATCGAAAAAGCAAGCAATAATTGCTAACTCTACCATGGAGACTAAGCTAATTACTTTAGCTTCAGATAGTGAGGAAGCAAATTGGTTGAGAGATTTATTATTTCAAATTCCTTATTTAGAAAACCCAATTCCTCATATTTTAATTCATTGTGATAGCACCGCTGCAATTAGTAGAGTACAAAATCGCTATTACAACAGTAAATCTAGACCTATAAGGAGAAAATATAGTACTATGAGATCATATTTGAAAAGCGGTACTATTAATGTTGGTTATATTAAATCTTGTGATAATCTTGCAGATCCACTGACTAAGTCCTTAGTAAGAGAAAGGGTCTGGAGCACATCGAGGGGGTGGGATTGAAGCCCATAAGCTCATAAGTCATATTTGAGGAAACCCAACCTGGGGTGTGACGACCCGGCCCGTCGTCACGAGAGTTACTGCCCCGTTTTCCCTTCATTATGTTATTTCATATTTCTATGTCTGTATTAGATTCTATCGGGTGAATTTGGATTGATTCTGGTTGAAAATAAGGCATATGGCCTTTTAGAGTAAAGCTTGTTTTAGAAAAGTCAACCTGAAGTTGACTATATAGTTAGAGGGCTCGGATGTGGATTATGGTGATTCGGTTAGCTTTGGGATGTGATTTGTGACTTAGGGGAGCGATCAGAATTGAATTTGGAGATCCGGCGTAGAAATAGGCTTGAATTGGCGAAGTTGGAATTTTGGCAAAATTTGGTGATAGGTGAGATTTTGATCCGGGAGTCGAAATGGAATTTGACAGTTGCAGTAGCTTTGTTAGGTGATTTCAAGTCATTTGGATATCATTTGGTCGGGTTTTTAATGGAATATAGGTTTCGGAAGTTTTGGATGAAACTTAGGCTTGAATCCGCCTTAATTTGATGATTTTGTGTTTAATGATGTATTTTTATGATTGGAACAAGTTCTTATTCTGATTTGGAGTAGGTTTGTGGTTTTAATTGAGGTTCCGAGGGCCTCGGGGGTGATGCCGGGGGTCAAATGGACCATTTTGTGTTGAAGATCACAGTTGAAGTGCTGTCATAAAAGTTGTAGACTTTTATTCTATGCGATCGCAAGGGTTGTGATGCAATCGCATAGAAGGATTGGGGGAGGCTCTATTTTTGTTCAATGCGATCACGGTGTGGGAGCATGTGATCGCATAGTTGGTGAAGTTTGTTCTCCGCGATCGCAAGTGGAGCTATGCGATCGGATAATGTATTTGGCTAGGGGTCCCAATGGAGTTTTTGTGCTATGCGATCCCAGTGCGATCGCGGGGCATATGTTGCGATCGCATAGGTCATTTTGAGAGGCTGGAAAATTTGTTCTATGCTATTGCAGGTAAGGTGATGCGATCGCATAGTGTAAATTAAAAGGTCGGGCAGAACAGTTATATTACACATCAGATGCGAATGTTTCATAATTTCACCATTTTTGGGAAAGTTTTGAAGCTAGTGGACAAGGGATTAAGATATTTCCACATAGATTTCGATTGGAGGTAAGTTTTATGGTCTAATTACGTGATTTTATCCTAGAATCTTCATCTATATTACTGAAAATTTGAGGAATTAAGGTATAAAATGGGGGTCTTTCTTGAAGCCTAAGAAAATAGTAAATCGATGATTTGCAGGGGCAAATGAACTTCGATTTTGATAAAGTTTATATGTATGGACTCGCGGCGAGACGAGGATTCTGAAAATGTGGATTTTGTAATTTTTCAAGAAATGGGCACGGGGCTCAGGTTTTGGAAACTTCGTATTTTTGGGTGTAATTCCAGTTATTTCGATTGGGTTATGTTTCTTTAGCCTATTTTGATTCTCGTGGCAAGGGCATTGCGGACTAGTCTTTGAGCCGGTTCGAGGTGAGTAATGGGTGTGGATGATGACCTGAGGGTTTGAAACCCCGGTATATCACTATGTGACGCTTTATTGAGGCAAGACACGTACTCTACTATGAGTGCAGGGTCGATTGTGATTGGGGACTATGGCTTAGTCCGACTGTGTAGCATTGTACTATGTTGTTGGCTATAAATGAGCCGGTAAACCTCATACTTGGATGGTTGTGGTTATATTTGGGCTCTAAGCCAGTTATTTGGATCCCGAGAGGATCGTTATCATTTCTTCTATGATTATAACATGTTATCATGATATTAGTCCTGGGCTAAACACTGTCTAAAAAGTAAAGTTTATGCTAGACTTTGTATCTTTCTTGTCAATGTTAATATTTTTAAAGTAAAGTGAGAGCTGGTAGCTCGATATTTTGAAAGGTTGGTCAGGCTGGCCTGGCAATGTAGTGGGCGCCAATCATGACCAGGTTTTGGGGTCGTGACAAGTTGGTATTAGAGCCTAGGTTACTAGGCCTCATGAGTCTTGAGTCGGTTAGTAGTGTCTCGCGGATCCGTACGGAGACGTTTGTATTTATCCTCAGGAGGCTGCAGACCTTTTAGGAAACACTTCATATTTCTTTAACTCTATCGTGAGGTTTTGATGTTTCAAGAACTGAACTTCTGTATTCTATTCTCTCGCAGATGGCGAGGACTCGTGCTACAGGACAAGGTGGACGACCACCATTGCCACCAACTAGAGGTCGTGGTCGCGGCCATGGTTGTGGTTGTGGTAGAGTGGCAGGGGTAGTGCTAGTAGACCAACCTATTGCCCCTATTCAGGATCAGCCCCCAATGGTTGAGGCTTCAACAGCACCCGCTCAGGCACTAGCAGTGCCTATTGTTATTCCTGGCCTTCAGGAGGCATTGGCCCAGATATTATCTATTTGCACTGAGTTGGCTTAGGTAGTTTCAACTACTACTGTAGCAGCAACATCTCAAACCGGGGGTCATCATCAGACCCCCGCAGCTCGCACACCAGAGCAGGTTGTGCAGGGACTTCGGACGCAAGAGGCAGTCCCAGCTCAGGTAGTTGCACCGGCTGTTGCAGTTGCACCAGTTGCGCCAGCCCTAGGGTATGTTGTTCCGGTGATGCCTGATGACAAGCAGCGTTGGTTAGAGAGATTTTGCAGACTTCAGTCGCCTACATTCAGTGGTACTAAAGGCAAGGATGCCCGGGGATTCTTGGACAAGTGTCAGAGGATGTTGCGTACAGTAGGGATTCTTGAGTCTAGTGGGGTTTCTTTTACTACATTCTAGTTTTTGGGTCCAGCATTCATTTGGTGGGAGGAGTTCGAGAGGCGTAGGCCCGCAGGGGCAGCACCCCTTACTTGGCAGCAGTTTTCATCTCTCTTTTTAGAGAAGTATGTGCCGTAGTCCCGCAGAGAGGAGCTGCGCCACCAGTTTTAGTGGCTAGTGCAGGGTGATATGACAGTGACTCAGTATAAGTTGAGGTATACTCAGTTGGCCAGGCATGCTATTTGGATGATCCCGAGAGATGAGGAGAGGATAAGGAGGTTCCTAGATGGCCTCAACTATTCTATTCGTATCTTGATGACCACAGAGAGAGTAGTGGCAGCGTCTTTTAAGGAGGTTGTGGATATGGCACACCAGATTGAGGTGGATCGTCGTCGTGACCGAGAGGAGAGGGATTCCAAGAGGCCTCGAGGTTCAAGCAGCTATAGTGGTGCTCCATCTAGAGACCAGTTTCATCAAGGTATAGGTCGTTCATCTAGACCTCCTCAGTCAGGTAGCCTAGAGCATAGTGGAGCTTCTTTCGGTCGTGGGCGTCAGGGTTTTCAGCATGGCCAGTCTTCACTCAGGGCCCTCCCAACTCAGAGTTCAGCACCTTCTTTTTCAGCCCAGGGTTCATCTGCGGTGAGAGGTTCCCTTTAGTCCCCTTCTTCAGTGCCAGACAGTTGTTTTGAGTGCGGAGCGTTTGGCCACATAACGAGGCAGTGTCCTCGACTCCGCAGGAGTAGGTCTCAGTAGAGGGATCAGCCCTCCTCTTTAGCTCCATCTACTTCAGCACCATCCTAGGCTAGTAGGGGAGAAGTCCAGTCTTCTAGAGGTCGCCCCAGGAGTGAGGAGCGATTGAGTGGTGGTCAGGCACATTTTTATGCACTTTCTGATATGAGAGATGATGTTGCCTCAGATGCAGTGATTACAGGTATCATTTTTGTTTTTCACAAAGATGCTTCTATTTTGTTTGATCCTGGGTCTACATATTCGTATGTGTCTTCTTATTTTGCACATCATTTGGGTACGACCCGTGGTCGTCTTGCCTTGCCTGTTCATGTATCCATCCCGGTAGGTGATACGGTTGTTGTGGATCACGTCTATCGATCCTGTATTATTTCTATTGGGGGTCGGAGACCCAAGTGGATTTGCTATTGCTGGGTATGGTGGATTTTGATATGATTTTGGGCATGGATTGGCTATCCCTGTGTCATGCTATTTTGGACTGTCATGCCAAGACAGTTACATTGTCTATTCCAGGTATTCCTCAGATTGAGTGGTGGGGTTCGACTGATTATGTCCCTAGCCGTGTGATTTCATTCTTAAAGGATCAGAGAATGGTTGAAAAGGGGTGTTTATCGTATTTAGTGTTTGTGAGGGATGTGGGAGCTGAGACTCCTAATATTGATTCTGTGCCCGTTGTGAGTGACTTCCCAGATGTGTTCCCATCAAACCTGCCGAGCATGCCGCTGGACGGGGATATCGATTTGGGTATTGATTTTGTGTCGGCCACTCAGCCCATTTCTATTCCTCCTTATTGTATGGCACCAGCGGAGTCTAAGGAATTGAAAGAATAGCTTCAGGAGCTATTAGATAAGGGATTCATCCGCCCTAGTGTGTCACCGTGGGGTGCACTGGTGTTGTTTGTTAAGAAGAAAGATGGCTCAATGAGGATGTGTATTGATTATAGACAGCTGAATAAGGTAACAGTGAAGAACAAGTATCCTCTGCCGTGCATTGATGATTTATTTGAGCAGCTCCAAGGAGCGAGGGTGTTCTCGAAGATTGATCTTCGTTCAGGCTGTCATCAACTGAAGATTAGAGATTCTGATATTAAGAAGACAACATTCAGGACGAGATATAGGCACTATGAGTTTCTTGTGATGTCTTTTAGGCTGACTAATGCCCCAGTCACGTTCATGCACTTGATGAACAGTGTGTTCCAGCCGTAACTAGATTCCTTCGTTAATGAGTTCATTGATGACATCCTGGTGTACTCTCAGAGCCAGGAGGAGTATACTCAACATCTGAGAGTTGTATTGCAGAGGTTGAGGGAGGAGAAGTTGTATGCGAAGTTCTCTAAGTGCGAGTTTTGGCTCGAGTCTAAAGCTTTTCTGGGTCTTGTGGTGTCTCGTGATGGTATATTCAGGTTGACCCGAAGAAGATAGAAGCAGTGCAGAGTTGGCCTAGACCGTCCTCGGCTACGGAGATCCGGAGTTTCCTTGGTTTGGCGGGGTATTATCACCAGTTTGTTCATGGATTTTCATCCATTGCTTCTTCTTTCACCAGATTGATGCAGAAGGATGCACCATTCGTGTGGTCGGATGAGTGCGAGGAGAGCTATCAGAAGTTAAAGACAGCTTTGACCACAGCTCCAGTGTTAGTTTTGCCATCAGCTTCAGGCTCATATACCATATATTGTGATGCATCGAAAGTGGGGATAAGTTGTGTATTGATGCAGGAGGGTAGAGTTATTGCTTATGCTTCTCATCAGTTGAAGCCTCATGAGAAGAACTACCATGTTCATGATTTGGAGTTAGCTGCCATAGTTCATGCCTTGAAGATTTGGAGGCACTATTTGTACGGCGTGTCCTGTGAAGTGTATACTAATCAGCGTAGTCTCCAGCACTTGTTCAAACAGAAGGATCTCAATTTGAGGCAGCGGAGGTGGCTTGAGTTGCTCAAGGATTATAACATTACTATTCTATATCATCAGGGGAAGGCCAATGTAGTGACTGATGCTTTGAGCCGAAAGGCGGTTAGTATGGGCAGCTTTACGTATATTCCAGTTGGGGAGAGACCATTTACATATGATGTTCAGGCGTTGGCCAATCGGTTAGTGAAGTTGGATATTTCGGAGCCAACAGGGTGTTGGCTTGCGTTGTTTCTCGATCTTCTTTATATGATCGTATTCATGAGTGCCAGTATGATGATCCACACTTGCTTGTCCTTAAGGGCAGAGTTCAGCATGATGATGCCAGAGATGTTACCATTGACAGCGATGGTATGTTCGGGATGCAGGGCCGGATTTGCGTGCCCAATGTTGATGGCCTTCGTGAGTTGATATTTGAGGAGTCCCATAGCTCGCGGTATTCTATCCATCCAGGTGCCGCGAAGATGTATCAGGATTTGAGATAGCATTACTGGTGGAGAAGGATGAAGAAGGATATTGTGAGTCATGTAGCACGGTGCCTCAAATGTCAGCAGGTCACGTATGAGCATTAGATACCGGGTGGCGTGTTTTAGCGTATTGATATTCCCGAGTGGAAATGGGAGAGGATTACTATGGACTTTGTTAGTGGACTCCCTCGGGCAGCAGGGAAGTTTGATTCAGTTTGGGTGATTATAGACAGACTGACCAAGTCAGCTCATTGCATTCTTGTGTGTACTACATACTCCTCGGAGAGGCTAGCAGAGATATTCATTCGTGAGATTGTGAGATTGCATGGAGTTCCAGTTTCTATTATATCAGACAGAGGTACTCAATTAACTTCGCAGTTTTGGAGGACATTTCATCGTGATTTGGGTTCAAAGGTTGAGTTAAGTATTGCATTTCATCCTCAGACAGATGGACAGTCCGAGCGTACCATTTAGATCTTGGGGGATATGTTACGGGCTTGTGTTATTGATTTTGGTGGTTCATGGGCTGATTACTTGCCTCTTGCAAAGTTTGCTTATAACAATAACTACCAATCTAGTATTCAGATGGCGCCGTATGAGGCCTTATATGGGAGGCGGTGTAGATCTCTAGCTAGTTGATTGGTTTGAGCCCAGTTAGGCTAGGTTGTTGGGGACAGAGTTGGTCCAGGATGCTTTGGACAAGGTAAAGGTGATTCAGGAGAGACTTCGCACAGCCCAGTCACACTAGAAGAGTTATGCGGACTAGAAGGTGCGGGATGTGTCTTATTCAGTGGGTGAGAAGGTCTTACTGAAGGTTTTGCCTATGAAGGGCGACATATGATTTTGGAAGAAAGAAAAGCTCAGTCCGAGATTCATTGGCCCTTTTGAGATTTTCAAGAGGATTGGAGAGGTTGCTTATATGCTTGCTTTGCCACCCAGTCTATCAGGAGTTCATCCGGTGTTTCATGTGTCTATGCTCCAGAAGTATGTTGGCGACCCATCACATGTGTTGGATTTCAGTACAGTTCAGCTTGATGATGACTTGACCTATGATGTGGAGCTTATAGCTATATTGGGTCGTCAGGTGCGGAGGCTGAGGTCCGAGGATATTGCATCAGTGAAGGTTCAGTAGAGAGGTCGGCCCGTGGAGGAGGCCACTTGGGAGACCGAGCAGGAGATGCGGAGCAGATATCCTTACTTATTTGAGACTCCAGGTATGTTTCTTGACCCGCTTTTACTACCCCGCACATGCGTAAGGTGTATAAATACACTTGTAGGGTATACCCCGACGCTCAATTACCCGAGACGGATAAAATAACGTAAGGGAAGGAGTTTTTCCAATTTAAGGACAATCGGTTCGGGATATATTTAGAGATTAGTCAGAGTCGCCACTTGGGAATGACAATGGTGTCCCAAGTCACCGGTTAATCCCGAATCCGAGGAATTTTGACTCTTTGAAATGTATGCGAAGCAGAGGTCCGGATAAGGAACTCTGTTAACCCGGGAGAAGGTGTTAGGCACTCCCGGATTCCGTGGTTTTAGCACGGTCGCCCCACTGTCGTTTTTGACTTTTATTTGACTCAATTATAGATTTTAATAACACAATATGCTTTACGCTTAAATATTATTTTTAAGGAGTTTGCGGTATCGCGAAAACACGCCTCGAGTCATACCGCAACCAGTACGCCTATGACTTTCGGTGTATTTCGGCTTTACCGAGATTTGGATTTGAGTCGCACCAAGTGCACACTCATTCATAGGAAGGTATATTAAAATCGTGCCCTAAAGTAACGTCTATCGGCTTTTAAATCTTCCGGGAGAAGCTATGGAATTAACTATTAGCTTTCCCGAGTCTATTTGTGTTTATATCATTACTAAATGGGGGCCCCGGTGTTATTCGGGCGAGGCTCGTCCCAGATTAATTTATTAAGTTCGGTCCTATTTCGTTTAACTACATTTGCTATTCATTGTTTTTGCCTTAGTCGTGTGCTATTACTATTATAATTCCCCGGCCCGTTCGAATTTCATTGTTTATTGGGCCTGGTTCTCATTTTTGCATTCACATTGCCCCAATCCGGGCTTTGAAAGCCCAGGTATTTACTGATTTCAAGGGGGGGTCATTAGCCAATTGGCTACTTGCTATAGTTTGGACTTATGCCCAGAATCAAACCCAGACAGAAATGAAATTGCACTGAAAATAAACAAAGTGGCACGTTTTGATCAATAAGAAGGCATTTTATTAATATCAGATGTACATAAAGCAACGATTATAGATCAGTGATATTCTGTATATGAAACTATACATCAACATCATTTCTTACAGTTAAAAACGTACTATTAATTACTGGCTCAAGGTTAATGCCAATTCTAAGAGATCTGTTTGATTACCTAAGAGAACTTAGAAAAAATGATTATTCTAATGAACTAACTAATTATCCAGACACAGGTAATTACCGTACCAATTTCAATTGCATCCTATACTTAATATTATCTCCAATCGTTCTTTTCTATAGCCTACTGATTAATCCTATGAATTAAACTCATGCATATGTATATACAATTACGGATTCTAATGTGACTTAACCCAGACATTACTTTTGAATTTAATCTCAGATATTACTTCATGTATGCGATCAAACACTGTCATTAACACTAATTGAACTCATTTAATACTATCAAGCCAGTCGCATCCCAATTATCTACCTTATTCGATGGTTTCTTCTTCTTAACTAATTTTAAGTTGACTGATTAGTGAAATGAACTAACTATGTGATCATGATTGTCTAACTCATGTGATAGCCATTTGACTTGTTTTTTAGGAATTTTACCTAATTAGCTAAGTGATTTATACTACATTACCACTATACTACTACTATTACATTGTTTCTATTCTTGTTTTTCAGCTACATATTACATCAGTCAAACTACAAATACTGAAACTAACTAAAAACAATATGAAATCATAACAGGGACGTTAAAATAAGATTTCATTTCATCATCTCAGCAATTACATCTTCAATTGATTGAGAAATGTACCTGGATCAAGGAGAATAAAACCAATGAGTTCTAAGGGGAGGCGAGTAATGAGCAAATAGCAGCAAGGACTCAAATGACCAATGCAACAGTGAGAAGAAAGGCACAGCACTCAGCAACCAACGAATCCACAGTAAACAGAGAAGGCTTAAGCAAATAACCCAGTGAAATCCGCTAGAAGACCCAGAAAATCTTACTATTCTATTGCTAATTCTCTCTCTCTCAATCTTTTGTATCTAATGAATTTCAATTTTTCAATGTATTCTCCAGATTACTCTTCAGTGAAATCCCAGATATATTGCTAATATTACTCCCTGGAATCCCCCATTTTCAGCCCCTTTTAGAGATATTTATAGCTAACCTTTTAGGGCTGAATACTTGGGGAGGAAGTAATGGGATTAATCCCACTTCTCCCCTCCTAAAATTACCTATTCTACACTTTGGTCCCTATTTTCAGTTATCAAAACCCTTCCAGCATGTGCTGGAAGGTTCCAAAAGATTCCTTTTAGGGCCTTTTACTAGTATATCCCTAAGGGTTTGAGATTTTTACAGATTTCCCATATTTAGGAGACCATTATACCCCTGAATCTCTGCAAAATTACAGAAATCGGGAGCATAAATGTCCCCATTACCCTTTTAAGTTCTAAACTATTACTAACTTACCTTTTTAATACCCAATTATGCCCCTGAGGGCATTGCTGATTTACCAGCTATGCCTAGGGCAGATTTTAGTTAATTTGAACCTATTTAACTAATAGCCAGCCCTGGCATTAATATTTAAGGGCTGGCCAGATTTATTATTAAGAACTATTTCAATTTTAGCCACTTTTAAACTAATTTCAATCAATTAAGACCAATTTATTCCTAATTAAAGCTAATTGCAGGCATAGCCTGTTTTGTTATTATGATTAACCTATTTAAAAGTTAGCCAGTCTCAAGTTGAGACTTAGCTTGGGCTATCAAAGCCACTTACTGGACAGCTGGGCCCAAAACCTTTACAGGTTTGGCCATTTTGCTGTTCAGGGCTCAATATAGAGCCTGGGCTAGTCTGCATTTGCAGACATAGCCCTTTGCACAACCAGCCACTGTTAAACAGTGAGCTGTGTGTTAGGGCTCACAGAATTGGTCAACCTTTGCAAGGTTGACCATTCTTAGGCCAATTATTAAACTTGTAACCTATTTTTGTTCATTTTCAGTTTATGTCCTATTTCAAAACTAGCCACTTAATGAGACTTAGCAATTAGCAACTATAACCAATTCACCTAAGCATGAAAGCATTAACAATGTTCAATTGACAAGGAACTATTGCAGTTTTAGCCATTTCAACATATAATTATACACATAACCACATGAAACCAAACAAGGTTTATCAACTAATCAAAATTCAGAAGAGAGAATAGATAATGTTGAGTTTTAATCAGTGACTCACAAACTCAATCTCACATGGCAAAGTGTCAATTAAGATCAAATAGGCTTAACCACAATCAATTCATGTCAAGTGATATACTGGAAAGAACCCCAAAACACTTAGCATTCATGGGTATAAACATATAGACACTAAAACTCTCAGAAAACAGTCAACAAGGGAATAAAATAGAACTTATTTTAAACAGGAGAGCAATGGACTAAGCATGGCAATCAAAATCCCTTTTCAAGTACTAAGCCTAGTCTTAATGATCATAAAAATGAAGAAGAGAAAGGTATAGAGAGAAACAGTGAAGAAAACAAGAGAATTCAATCAGGGTGTTTCAAAAACAACTTAGTGTAAAAGAGAAAAAAGCTAAACTATGAAAGCTAAAAGAGGCCCAGTCCTATCATTAACAGACCTTAACAAACACAGGGAGCCTAGGAGATGAACAAGTTAAGAAATTATTGTGGTCACAGAGAACTAAACATGGACTCTCATCATGAGAAGATAAGCAAAAAGGGTCCTAGACTAGCATGAGAAGCATAGGATCGAGATAACAACAGAATCACCAAAAGAGAACTAAGGGTAGCCCTACAACTATCATATGAAACGCAAATCAATCAAAACATGCAGGGCAAAGATATACAGGGCATATTAAAACAAAAAATGAAATAAAGAAAAAGAACAGGATATCAACAAGACTAATTGATACTTATCATGCAAAGGAACTAAAAAGAAAAGAGCAACTGGTAAGCAGGGAAATAGAGAAACTAAAACTAATATGCAAATCAACTAACGAAATACAGCAGGGATAACAATCAACGGAGAAAAACAACACAGAAAAGTCAAACTAAAGAACATAACTAATCAGAAACAAATCGAGGACAAAAGTATTAAACAGAAACAAAAGGAGAAGCACATAAAAATCCCATGACTGGCATGTGAGACACACAATCAAAGAAAACCTAGGAATCACGCAAAACAACTAAACATGCAGAAGAAGCAAAGGAAAAAGAAACAGGCATAAAAGGAAAGGGACTTAACTCGCGGGGCCTGTCCCCCGAGCTTCCTATCCTTTTTCTTCTCCTTTTTATTCTCTAAAACTCTCCTAAGCCTTCTTCTTGTTTCTCTTTTTTTCTTTATTCTTTTCCAGATTTTCCAATCTTTTCTGATTCTTCTTTCAAGCTTAAAGACGAGGCCTTTTTGATTTGAGTTGCAAGAGGGTGTTCAGGGGGTGGTAAAGGCGAGGTCTTGATTGTGTGTTAGATTTGGGGTCGCCGGAGTTAGGGTTCCGGCGACCTTTCTCGGGATATTCGAGGCGTTCCGGTTTGATTCGAGGTTGAACAGTGGTATGAGCGGATAGATCTCATGGAGAGGAAGATAACGGCATTGGTTTCGTGTGGGTTCTCATTGTTTGGGTGGTCACCGGTGTAACTCCGGTGACCGGGGTTTTGAAGAAAGGTGTGTTTTTCTGGGGTTTTTGGGTGTGTTAGGATATGAAGATGGAGGAGAAGAAGATGGGAGTGATTGGAAAGGCCGGCGACCACCGTATAAGGTGGTGGCCGCCATAGCCGCCTAAGGCTTCTGATGAAGACGAGAGAGAGAAGGGAGGGGTAAAAGGGGCGGCTAGGGTTTTGAATTGGCAAAAATGATAACCATTCTCGGACATAAGCCTTATATAGGCCATATGTCCGAGATAATCTGGACCGTTCGCTTGATGATGATCAACGGCTCCTAACGAGCGTTACTTAAACGACAGCGTATCGTCACAAACAAAGCTCAGGTTCTCAATCGTCGGATCAACCTAGACGGATGGTTGAGATCAAATCACCATTAATTAATTAAAACTCAAATCCAATTAAATGTCCCAGCCGTTGGATCAATGAGATTGGACGGCTAGGATCAAGTCCCTTAGAGACCTGGACCGGGTCTGCTTTGGGCCTAAGGATTGGGCTGGCTACTTGGATTCACAATTAGCCCAGATTATTACACAACCTATTTTGTATTTTCGGATTTTAAGGATTTTTATATATTTTCTTTTATACTTTTTTTTTTCTTTTCTTTTATGAAAAATTATAAATCCTAATCTACTAATTACTTCTAATTTTCTAATGTTTTTTGCAATTTTTCTGCTATTTTTTCCTTTATTTCTACTAATTAAGCTATTTTACTAATTTCCTAAACTAACAAATTACTTACTACTATTTTTGATTTTTTCTAATTTTTACCTATTCAAACACACAAAAATATAACTAATTTCAAGCAAAGCAAGTAATTGCACTCAAAAAATATATTTATTTTAATTTTGGAATTTAAAGGCTTAGTGCAAAAATCATGTGCTCACAGCTGCCCCTCTTTGCTCGGGAACACGAAGAGTTTCAGTGCAAAGATAAGTGAGCAGTAATGAGAGATTTTTGCACATCGGCATATTCCGTGAAAGCATTTTTGAAAACCTTTTGACCGCACCCTGCTTCAGAGGTTGCCTACATATCCTGGGCTAAACAGGAATCAGGTCAGTGTAGTTCGGGAAGGTCTGGCAGTTTTAGAAACTACCAGACTCACTGTTGCATTGACTGTTGAGACCTGCTGATTTACTCCTTATTACACCGGGGAAAAATGTAAAATGAAGAAGCTATTCTAAGCTATGACCCTACAATTACAATTGTTCCTAATCTAGCTTTTGCTCTTCTTCCCTTTCCGGTGATGCAGAATCTTCCTTTTTTTGTTGATTTTCTTGTTTTTCTTGATGACTCTCTTTTTTTGATTTTCTTGTTTTCTCTTGTTGACTCTCTTTTTGTTGATTTTCTTGTTTTTCTTGATCCCGAGCCGAACCTGCTCAAAACAAAACAACAAACTACCCCCTTTTTTTTTTTTTTTTTTTTTTTTTTTTTTTTTTTTTGTGGGCTTTTAAATATATAAACCATGACAATGCGAGAAAATATTCCCGAATTTGAAGGTGGGCGCCTAACGGAAATTTAAACGTGCAATGCGAATGGAGAAAATATTCCCGAATTTGAAGGTGGGCGCCTAACGGAAATTTAAACGTGCAATGCAAAATGCAGAAAATATTCCCGAATTTGAAGGTGGGCGCCTAACGAAATTTAAACGTGCAATGCGAATGCAGAAAATATTCCCGAATTTGAAGGTGGGCGCCTAACGGAATTTAAACGTGCAATGCGAATGCGCAGAAAATATTCCCGAATTTGAAGGTGGGCGCCTAACGGAATTTAAACGTGCAATGCAAATGCGCAGAAAATATTCCCGAATTTGAAGGTGGGCGCCTAACGGAAATTTAAACGTGCAATGCGAATGCGAGAAAATATTCCCGAATTTGAAGGTGGGCGCCTAACGAAATTTAAACGTGCAATGCGATGCGAGAAAATATTCCCGAATTTGAAGGTGGGCGCCTAACGGAATGTAAACATGCAATGCAAATGCAGAAAAGTATTCCCGAATTTGAAGGTGGGCGCCTAACGGAAATTTAAACGTGCAATGCGAATGGAGAAAATATTCCCGAATTTGAAGGTGGGCGCCTAACGAGAATTTAAACGTGCAATGCGAATGCGAGAAAATATTCCCGAATTTGAAGGTGGGTGCCTAACGAAATTTAAACGTGCAATGCAAATGCGAGAAAATATTCCCGAATTTGAAGGTGGGCGCCTAATAGAAATTTAAACGTGCAATGCGATGCAGAAAGTATTCCCGAATTTGAAGGTGGGCGCCTAACGAAATTTAAACGTGCAATGCGAATGCAGAAAATATTCCCGAATTTGAAGGTGGGCGCCTAACGGAAATTTAAACGTGCAATGCAAATGCAGAAAATATTCCCGAATTTGAAGGTGGGCGCCTAACAGAAATTTAAACGTGCAATGCGAATGCAGAAAATATTCCCGAATTTGAAGGTGGGCGCCTAACAGAATGTAAACATGCAATGCAAATGCAGAAAAGTATTCCCGAATTTGAAGGTGGGCGCCTAACAGAAATTTAAACGTGCAATGCGAATGCAGAAAATATTCCCGAATTTGAAGGTGGGCGCCTAACAGGAATTTAAACGTGCAATGCGAATGCAGAAAATATTCCCGAATTTGAAGGTGGGCGCCTAACAGAAATTTAAACGTGCAATGCGAATGCAGAAAATATTCCTTCAGCCTGAGGACTGGGGAGCGGATTCTAAAAGATGTTACCTTCCTCTTTTTGGTATTTTCTTTTTACCAACTTATCTCTTGCCTCTGTGAATTTCTCCACTTATTCGACAGACTTTCTCTTTTTGGTATTTTTTTTTAAATTTTCCACATTGGTCACATTCACTTCAAAGTGATTAGTGACAATTTGTTCCTGCATGAAACAAAATTTATTAGATATAAGCTGCTGGCAACTGGCATCTGCCGTCCCCGCTTCTTATTGCTTCCTTTGTTTTTGCTTTTCTGATGTCGCATGACTTCTAACTGCTTGTCCCATGCAAACTCTTTTTGTATTTTCTCATTTTTCATTTTTGTTTTGTTTTCTTTTCCTTTGGCCATGTCTGCCAAGCTTCTTTATTCCTTTCCCGAATCTTCTTTCCTTTCTGATCCAGTGTTGTTTCAACTTCCGTTATCAGGAGCTGGTAGTTAGCTCTCAAAAGGTAAACAATGAAATGCAGAAAAATGAAAGGAAGGTAAGGGTATTTTGGAGAGATGACGGAACTTATCTGGGTATTTGCTGGCTGATTCCGATGACCATGCCATGTATTTAAACTCTGACCCAGTTCGTTCCAATCATTATTCTGACTCTGAATTGCCTTTGACCCAAAACCGATACTCTTTTTTGTTGCCTTTTCTCTTTTCCGATGATCGCCTTACGGTGCCTCGAAAGGTTTTCACCAATAAGACTCTCTCATTTATTCTCTCAACCTCACAATCATCTCACAGTGCCGACTAAGGTTTTCACTGACGAGACTCTCTCATTTTTATATTTTCTTTTTTCATTATTTTTCTTTTTGTATTTTGTTTTCTGTTCCACGGGTATTGTCCGATACTTCGCTCCTCCTTCGTTGTATTCGTTGTCATTTCAGAATTGATCAGAAGGTCTTTCTTTGGACTGTAACGTGGCTTTTGGATGGGTTAAGAAAGAAAGATATAAAGGCTCAAAATTTCAACGAGGGTTAAAAATATTTACAACTCTCGGAATTATTAAACATAACTTCTGCCCCAGTTTCAATATGTGGGGAATTTTTGGATTTTTCCTTTATTGTGACTGAACCTCAAAGAGGCTGCCTACGTACCCTTTCGGGATCAAGTCAGACGTAGTTCATCCAACTTCCTAAGTTAGATGGATTTCTTTTTGACTTTTTCCCGATTTTTGTCTTTTTCTTTTTTTTTTCATTTTTTCATTCACTTTTTCATTTTTTTCATTTTTCATTTTTTCTCTTTCCTTTTT
Organism: Nicotiana noctiflora; assembly: GCA_032618575.1. Lineage (NCBI taxonomy): Eukaryota > Viridiplantae > Streptophyta > Magnoliopsida > Solanales > Solanaceae > Nicotiana > Nicotiana noctiflora. Next base: position 121,940 of record JASVEL010000736.1, read on the forward strand.
TTTCCCTTTTTTTTTCTTTTCATTTTTCCATCATTTCATTTTTCATTCGGGCAATTTCGATCTTATTGCATTAAAGTGATTCCGAGAGAGGGATATGAAAGAATTCATTCATTAAGGCTCAAAGGGGTTAACAATGGATAAAGTGTTTGGATAGAGAATAAAATGCCTTCGTCATTTCAATTCCAAAATCACAACAAAATACAAAACATACAATTGAAAAGGAATCATACATAGTATCTTTTGACTGCATCTGAATTGATAGCAGTCTCTACGCACTTTCCTTCAACATCAGTTAAGTATAATGCTCCATTAGACAACACCCGTGATACCACGAACGGTCCCTGCCAATTCGGTGCAAACTTGCCTTTTGCCTCTGCCCAATGTGGTAAGATACGCCTCAGTACCAGTTGTCCAACTTCAAACTTTCGAGGTCGTACCTTCTTATTATATGCTCTGGCCATTCTCCGCTGATATAACTGTCCATGGCAGACCGCGGCTAATCTCTTCTCATCAATCAAATTCAACTGTTCTAACCGGGCCTTTACCCATTCATCGTCATCTATCTCAGATTCGGCTATAATTCGCAATGACGGTATTTCTATTTCTGCGGGTATAACGGCCTCTGTTCCATACACCAGGGTATAAGGTGTGGTTCCGATAGAAGTACGTACCGTTGTGCGGTATCCCATGAGAGCAAAGGGTAACTTTTCATGCCATTGCCTGGATCCCTCCACCATTTTTCGGAGAATCTTCTTGATGTTCTTATTTGCCGCCTCTACTGCACCATTCGCCTTTGGCCTGTAAGGCGTGGAATTGCGGTGCGTGATCTTAAACCTTTCACAAACTTCCGCCATGAGATGACTGTTTAAATTGGCTCCATTGTCTGTGATAATCACCTTGGGGATTCCAAATCGGCATATAATATTCTCGTGCACAAAATCCACCACCGCTTTCTTCGTCACTGCCTTGAATGTCTTAGCTTCTACCCACTTGGTGAAATAATCAATTGCAACCAGGATAAACCTGTGCCCATTAGAAGCGGCTGGATCTATTGGGCCGATGACATCCATACCCCAAGCAACAAAGGGCCATGGTGCCGACATTGTGTGCAACTCATAAGGCGGGGAGTGGATCAGATCCCCATGTACCTGGCATTGATGGCATTTCTTTACATACCTGATACAATCACGCTCCATCGTGAGCCAGTAGTACCCAGCTCTCAAGATCTTCTTTGCTAAAACATATCCGCTCATGTGGGGTCCGCATACTCCAGCATGTACTTCAATCATAATTTCCTCTGCTTGTTGTGCGTCCACACATCTCAATAAACCCAGATCTGGTGTTCTTTTGTATACCACTCCTCCACTGAAGAAAAATCCATTGGCTAGACGCCTGATGGCTCTCTTTTGGTCTCCTGTGGCTTGCTCCGGGTATTTGCCAGCTTTCAAGTACTCTCTAATATCATGATACCACGGCTCTCCATCCGACTCTTCTTCCACAACGAAGCAATAAGCATTCTGATCTCGGACTTGGATCTGGAGCGGATCTATGTATGTCTTGTCCGGATGATGTAACATAGAGGACAATGTGGCCAAAGCATCTGCAATCTCATTGTGCATTCTCGGGATATGCTTGAATTCTATAGACTGGAATCTTTGAGACAACTCGTGCAAACAATACCGATATGGTATCAATTTTAAATCTCGTGTCTCCCATTCCCCCTGAATTTGGTGTACCAAGAGATCCGAGTCGCCCATGACCAAAATCTCTTGAATACCCATGTCAATTGCCATCCTTAATCCCAAGATGCATGCCTCATATTCGGCCATATTGTTGGTACAGAAAAATCGGAGCTGGGCTGTGACGGGATAATGTTGACCCGTACCTGAAATGAGTACCGCTCCGATACCAACGCCCCTGCTGTTAACAGCTCCATCAAAGTACATTTTCCATCCTGGTTTCTCCTCTTGCTCTGTCTCCTCAACAAGCATTGCCTCTTCATCCGGAAAGTACGTCTTCAATGGTTCATACTCATCATCTACCGGATTTTCGGCCAAATGGTCTGCAATAGCTTGTGCCTTCATTGCCGTACGAGTTACATAGACAATGTCAAATTCTGTGAGCAGAATCTGCCATTTGGCCAATCTTCCCGTAGGCATGGGCTTCCGAAATATGTACTTGAGAGGATCCAGTCGTGATATCAAGTATGTGGTATATGCTGACAAATAATGCTTTAGCTTCTGAGCCACCCAAATCAATGCACAACAAGTTCTTTCCAGTTGAGTATACTTAACCTCGTAAGATGTAAACTTTTTGCTGAGGTAGTAAATGGCTTGTTCTTTCTTGCCTGTCTCATCATGTTGACCCAGTACACAACCGAAAGAGTTATCTAGCACCGTCAAATACAAAATCAGAGGACGCCCTGGTTCTGGAGGAACTAACACTGGAGGATTAGCCAAATATTCTTTGATCTTATCAAAGGCTTCCTGACACTCGTCGGTCCATTTCACTGCTGCATCTTTCTTTAACAACTTGAAGATCGGCTCGCATGTTGACGTCAATTGAGCAATGAACCGACTAATGTAATTCAACCTTCCTAATAAGCTCATGACCTCCTTCTTGTTCTTCGGCGGAGGTAGACTTTGAATAGCCTTGATCTTTGACGGATCCAGTTCAATACCTCGCCGACTCACAATAAACCCCGGTAGTTTCCCTGAAGGTACTCCAAAAGCACACTTCGCCGGATTGAGTTTTAGATTGTACCTCCGGAGTCTTTGGAAAAACTTCCTCAAATCTTTCACATGATCAGGTTGTTTTCCGGACTTTATGATGACATCGTCCACATATACTTCAATTTCCCGATGCATCATATCATGAAACATTGTGGTCATTGCCCTCATGTAAGTTGCTCCGGCATTCTTTAATCCAAACGGCATTACTCTGTAACAGTACGTTCCCCAAGGTGTAATGAAGGCAGTTTTCTCAGCATCTTCTTCGTCCATAAGGATCTGGTGATAACCAGCATAACAATCCACAAACGAACCGATTTCATGCTTGGCGCAATTGTCGATCAATATGTGGATGTTTGGCAATGGGAAGTCATCCTTCGGACCGGCTTTGTTGAGGTCTCTGTAGTCCACACACACTCTGGTTTTTCCATCTTTCTTTGGGACCGGCACGACATTCGCCAACCAGGTGGGGTATTTGGTAACTCTTATGACCTTTGCCTCGAACTGCTTATTCACCTCTTCTTTTATCTTCACGCTAATGTCCGTTTTGAATTTCCTCGGCTTTTGTTTCACCGGCCGGCATTCAGAGTATATAGGCAACTTGTGTACCACCAAATCAGTGCTAAGCCCGGGCATGTCATCATAGGACCAGGCAAAGATGTCCTTAAATTCATGTAACAACCTTATCAATTCATCCCTGAGGGGTGCCTCCAAATGCACACTAATCTTTGTTTCTCGGACATCATCTTCGCTCCCCAAATTTACAGATTCCGTATCACTCAGATTCGGTTTGGGTTTTTCTTCGTATTGTTTCATGTCCTTACTTATTTCCTCCAGGGCTTCCTCATCCTCACATTCTAATTCACTATCTTCCTCGATTTCTTGTATAGTAACGTGATTGTCAGAACTGGGTCTAGAATCCTTCACGCATGACATGGCATTGGAATCAACACATGCAAAACTGTACAAAAGGAAAAATAAAGAAGAAAAATAAGGCAAAAGTGAAGAAAAGGGAAAAACTGCATTTCATTAATAAAAGAAACGAACAATGTTCGGGATACATGGTGATTTTTTTTTTCATGAGGGGAATGGGGAAAATAACAACTTTCGGGGAAGCAAATGATGAAATTTTGAGCTAACTACCAAGACTCCTTCCGGATAAGGAAAGGAGTAGCTTCCCAATTGTTCACTGTGACTCTGGGCCCCACAAATTGCACGTCCATGTTGCTCGTGCCTTCCCCTGCTTCAATCGTGTTCACTTCCCAAAACATTTTCCTGAAACCAAGCATTTCTTCATCAAATTGAGTCTCAATGCACTTCGCTGCAGCAGATGGTTGGTGTTTTGTACCAGGCCTGATAAAGATGTCGAACAATTTGGGTATGGGTTTGGGCAAGGTCCAGTTTTTCTTGGCTTTAGAGGCTCTTTGGATATCGGCAAAGGTGGGTTTAAACCCTAAGCCGAATGTACCTTTATTCTCCGGAAGCTGAACTGGTTGAGTGACTCCCTGCAGTGTTTTACCTAACCCCTTCCCCGGTGCAAATCCGTTTTTCAGCATTTCTTTGGCCACCATTATAGCAGTTGGTGCCAACATCGGGGTTGATAACTTTTCACCTTCAGCTACTCTATTCACCTCAACAGCATCCGTCACTTGGTAAACCCAAGGACCCCTATCCCCATCATTACCGTCAAAAGGTGCCACCACATTACAGGCATTTTCCTCTCCGTGCACGACAATCTCTTGCTGTTCCCATTCAAACTTGACCATCTGGTGTAGAGAAGATGGTACTGCCTTAGCTGCATGAATCCAGGGGCGACCCAACAGCAAGTTATATGATACGGCAATATCAAGCACCTGGAACTCCATTGTAAAATCAACGGGACCGATGGTCACTTCCAAAATAATATCTCCCAGCGTGTTCTTTCCTCCGCCGTCAAACCCTCTCACATTGATACTGTTTCTCCGGATTCTGTCCGGGCTAATGTTCAGCTTCCCTAAGGTTGACAGCGGGCAGATGTTCGCGCTCGATCCATTGTCAATCAATACCCTGGTCACGACTGAATCTTCACTCTTTACCGTGAGGTACAATGCTTTATTGTGTTCGGTTCCTTCCACCGGCAGCTCCCTATCAGAAAAGGTAATCCTGTTGGACTCGAAAATTTTGCTGGTAATCTTCTCCAAATGACACACTGAAATCTTCTCCGGAACATGAGCCTCATTTAAAATCTTCATAAGAGCCTTCCGGTGCTCCTCCGAATGTATCAACAAAGATAACAAAGAAATCTGGGCCGGGGTCTTTCTTAACTGCTCGACCACTGAGTACTCTTGTGACTTCATTTTCTTAAGAAATTCCTCTGCTTCCTCCTCCGACACTGGCTTCTTCAGTTGACTTTCTTTTACCGTTTTCATCTTTCTCAGTTCCTCTGAAGCAAAACACCTTCCGGATCGAGTAAGTCCATGCGTTTCATTAATTTCACCAGAAATCTCTTTTCCCTTGTAAACTACTGTTACCTTGTTATAGTTCCAAGGCACAGTCTTTGTATTCACCACTGGCATTTGCACTACTGGTTTTATGATCACTGGCTCTGCACTTGCTCCTTTCACAGTCACGATCGTCTTTGCACCTGGAACTACCACCTTTAAACCTCCCATCACTACTGGCTTTGGTTTCTCAACAATTGCTTCCTCTTTCACAATTTCTTTCTCTAACTTGTCACTCGACTTTATCATCATGACGGCCTGAGATGGTTTTTGATTGCCATCACCCTGCACCAGTTCTATCATATTCGTTTCGTGGTGATTCGGCAATGGATTCTGGGTAATGTTTGGGGCCTCGGGAGCCTGCACTTCAATTCTCCTCTCATCGATAAGATCTTGAATGGCATTCTTTAATTGCCAACACTTCTCGGTATCGTGGCCCAACGTTCCCTGAACAATATTCACATTTGACAGAAGAATCAAGATTTTTCGGGGGTGGGTTCGGATTTTTTGGTGCGATTGGTCTCACCATCCCCAATTCTTTCAACTTGTGGAAAAGACTGGTATATGACTCTCCGAGAGGAGTGAATGTTCTTCTTGCTTTGTTTCTCCAATCAGCGTCCGGCCTGGGTCTATTCTGGTTTCGGTAAGGTTTAGGGGTTGGGTATGTATTTTGGGTATGGTACACATTGTGTGGAGCTTGAGCTCTCCACACGTGGGGTGGTGGTGGTGAATAAGCTTGGGTTTGAGGGTGATGGTAATGTGGTACAGTCGGTGGGTATGGTGGTGGTGGTGGGTTATATGGGCTTGGTGCATTGTAGGGATTTGGCGGGTAAGATGGTGGTGGTGGATTATATGGGGTTGACGGGCTTGGTGGGTGTTGGCGGTAAGGTTTGGGTGGGTTATAATGTGGGTTGCGACTCCAGGACCTGCTTTCAACGGTTGCCACTTCTTCTTTCTTCTTCTTTCCCATCAATCCTCCACTTCCACTCTGTATAGCTTGATTTGTGGCTTTGATAGCCGAAAAACTCATAATTTTGTTTGTCTTCAAACCCTCTTCTACAAAACTTCCCATTTTCACAACTTCGTTGAAACTTTTCCCAATTGCTGACACTAGATGGCCGTAGTAGGTTGGATCCAAAGCTTGCAGAAAACAATCCACCATCTCTCCCTCTTTCATCGGTGGATCCACCCTAGCGGCCTGTTCTCTCCATCTAAAACCGTATTCTCTAAAGCTCTCTCCTGGCTTTTTCTCCGGCTTGGTAAGGGATAACCTGTCGGGTATGATCTCCAGATTGTACTGAAAATGACTAGCGAAAGCTTGTGCTAAATCATCCCAAACGAACCATCTTGTATGGTCCTGTCGGGTATACCATTCCAGGGCTGATCCGCTTAGACTTTGGCTGAAGTACGCCATTAACAATTCATCTCTTCCTCCCGCGCCTCTCATCTTACTACAGTATCCTCTCAGATGAGCTACCGGATCCCCATGTCCGTCGTACATGTCAAACTTTGGCAATTTAAATCCCGCAGGAAGCTGCACCTCTGGGAACAAACACAGGTCTTTGTAGGCTACACTTACCTGCCCTCCCAGCCCTTGCATATTGCGGAAAGCGTTCTCAAGACTCTTCACCTTTCGAGCCATCTCCTCCTGCCCGGCACTAGCTTCTATCATGGGAGCGTGAGACTCGTGTTGTCTGAAGGTAGGCTCCGGGGGGTAGTAGTGAGAATCCTGAATATGAAACATTGGTTCGCTAGAGGATTTGTGGATAACAGCGGGCGGAGGTGCCACATATACAGGAGCAACTTGTGGAACCTGAGGTGGTGTTTGCTTGGCTGGAGGTGGTGGCATTTGGGAGGTGGAAGCATAGTAGTGAGGGTAATCGGGGTAGGTGGATGATGAGTTCGGTGTTGGTGGCTCGGGGTTAGGATTGGCTGGAGGGACATATGCAGGGTTAGCAGGGTAGGCTGGTAGTGGTTGACCTCTCGACCAAGCCTGGTACATTTCAGCCATCTGTTGTCTTAACTTGTACATTTCTTCTTTCATCCCCGCCACATCCACGATCTCTTCTTCGTGAGCAGGGTCTACAATGGTTGCCTCGATCTCCTGGGATACAGCCTTTGTCATCTTTTTGGATCTGGTGTTGTATGAGTGGGTAGCCAGTATGCCAGTTGCCTAGAAAATCTGGACTCACAAACATCAACACTCGTTAGTTGTTAGCGCATGAATAAGATGTAACGACTTAAAAATAAACACATTTGCTCGAGTCGTTATGCATCATCCCGGCCACTGCTCACTTCAATCATCTTTTCTTTTCCGCTCTTTTGTTTTCTTTCTCTCTTTTCTTCTTTTCTTTTTCTCTTTTCTTGCTCTCTTTTTTTTTTTTCTTTTCTTTTCCTTTTCTTGCTTTTTCTTTCTTTTTTCATGGTCGTTTTCATGATTACGCTCCTATTTATTTGCCTAGCGGATATAAAAGAAATGACACAAAGTAAAAGAATTGGTAACAACACTTTGTTTTCTCATTGATAATTCAAAACCTTGATTACAAAGCGATGTTTAAGAAAAAGAAAAATAGAATAAAAGACGATGCATGACCTAAGAGTACATTAATGCACCTAGTGCCCGCGAGGCATCGTTCGGCCTTGCCGCGGGCCTATATGCTAAACCCCTTTGAAGCCTATCCAGGTCGGCCATGACTTGTTGTACAAAATACTTCACTGCAGAAACAAAAGTTCTCCGAGTCATATCTTCACAAAGCTGAGTCTTTCGGGTGATATACTGGGCGATGCGAACAATCTTTTCTCTGATGACCCCTTTTTCTTGCAATAGACGGCTTATTTGCTGATTGCGAGCGTCCAAGACATGTTGGTTGTCCTTTTGCACCTGTTGTAGCTCCAATTTTAATCTAGCCATGGTCGTGTAGCAATATTCTCTTTCTTCCTCAAGATCTTTGATAATCTTGTTGCTCTTGGCCGTGGCTGAGATCATTTTCTTTCTAAGCCGAGTTATTTCAACATCATGCTTGCTTTGTAGCTGTTGGACTAACTTGGCTCTTTCCTCGGCGTCTTTGTCCATTTGCTTCCGAGCCTTGGCTAACTCTTTTTCAGCTACATCCAAATCGAAGCCATAGTCGTTTACTTTCCGCCGGAGAATCTCAATTAACTTTTCATCGCGGGCTGAACGAACTGGAGTCTCGGATGCAATTTTCATTTGAGCTATTTGAGCCTTCAACATATCATTTTCTTTTTTCAGCTGTTTCTTTTCCCCTTCATCGGATGCTGCTTGTAAGCCGCTTTCGAAATGAAGATTTCTCAGTTTATCTTCCAACAGACCGATTTTGGCTTTATATTCCTTTTCCTTGGCCGCCCATCTCAGATTTTCCTCGGATTGCTCTATCGGGTCTTGCAAGTGAGGTCTCTTTGAAAGACGTTCATGTTCAACCCCTCGTCGGTACCAGGTGGAGTATCCAGGTGATATCTCCCCCTTTGCTCTATTCGGCACACAAGTATCAATCTTCAGATTTTGGCATTCGTTCCAGATTTGCCGGATTTTTGCTTCCGGGAATTGCCCGTCTGGACCAATCTCCACGGCCTGCACACTGAGATCCCCATCTCTCGGAATAATCTGACACCGACCCAACTGTCGCAGGGCTCTGTATGGGGCGTAAGGTTGTATACTCTTCAAACCCATGATCAAAAACGGTGATCCCTCCGTTGGCATGTATATCACCTCATCAAGAGGTAACCAATCATACGTCCAATCAATTTGACCGTCAGTTAGTGATCGAAGATACACAATCCAACCTTGGACTCCCTCGGGCAACTTTACTTCTTTTGTCCTCGTATTGAACTCTTCCAAACATGTCCGATCGGCCGAACCATAGCTCGAGAATGAAGGGTGGTGGCACAGATGCTCAATTAGCCAGATTTGCAAGATCAAGTTACACCCTTCGAAGAAAGTAGCCCCCGCTTTGCACGCGGTCAGAGCTCGATAGATATCCGCAACAATCATTGGGGCCAAAGTACAGTTTTCTTGTACTATCAGTGTGGTAGCTACCCCGGCGACTTTTATATTGATATGGCCATCTTTCCTCGGGAATATAACAACTCCAAGAAATGCCACCAAAAATGCGAACCTCCGGTGTTCTTCCCATTTCGCCCGGTTGGACTTACAGCATAATTTGTTGGTTGGGTCGTTGAAACCCCCAACGTGTCCAAACCTGTTGTAGATGAAGCTTAAAGAACAAAATCCATCGGCCAGATCTTCATTATGAACATTCCGGGCGATTTTCAAAGAGTCGAGGAAACGATGTACCGTCACCATCCTCGGAGATACCGGGTATTTTCCTTTCAGCGGAACCTCAGTTTTCCCGATGTAGAATGCAATCTCCTCTAAAGTAGGGGTAAGCTCAAAATCTGGGAAATGAAATACGTTGTGTGCCGAATCCCAAAACGAGACCAACGCTCTAATCACATCACCCCGAGGAACTATTTCAAGTAACCCCGTAAGGCCCTTCAAGTACTTTTTGACCCAGTCTTGACCATCGGATCCCATGTCCTGCCACCATAACCTCAACTCCAAAGGGATTTTATTTAGAGAAAATTGTTCATTCATCATCGTGCTCGTCCTGCACATTTATTAAGGTGATTTTATTTAGAAAAGGAAAATTTTTTTTTTTCAATGCAAGTTTTCAATTTTCGAATGAAAGAAAAGGAAAATATTTTTCGAAGTGGCCATTTTTTGCAAAAACAGCCTTCCGTTGTCCTTTCGGAACATTCGGCCATTTCCAAAAATAGCGATCACCTCGATTATTTGAAAAGAAAATCTTTTTGGTCTTTTTTCTAAAAATGTGGTTGGACCCGTTTAAGGGTTGCCTACGTATCCCACCTAACGGTGAGAATCAAACCTGCGTAGTTCGGTCAGATTATTTGACCAATTATTTCAGAAAATGTTCCACCTATTTTTTTCAAATTTCAAATTCTTCCATGTACCTATTTTCTAAAAATCATTATTTTCCTCTCTCTCTTTTCCCTTTTTCAACAACTTTCCAATCTCGGGATTTTCGCCGGTCCGCATAACGATCAAGGACAATAAAATGCAACACATAGCATGCTCGGTCTTTTCAATACCGGGTCACCTATCCTAGACGGACCCAACCCCTGTGTTGAGTCCCCTAAGTCAAATATGATGCAAATAATCGTCCTAGACCTATGTTCAAAATCTTACGGTTTCATGGATTGCTAGACCGTGTACCCGAGCGGACAACTCGAATCGAGGAGGGGGCTACGTACCGGTGACCCGCGGAGTCAATCGGCTTTGTAACTTATCCGGCCTCTGTTTTTCTTAATTTAAGGTGACTTTAACAGAAAGGGGAGTCTCAACCAGTAAGCACATCCCCGGGGAGAAGAGAGAAGGGTTTTCGGCACAATTTTATATACAGTCCACATAATATCAAAGCGATAAAGCACATAGCATGTTATTCAAATCATATAATGAAGTCAAATAAAAACGCGAACGGCAGTTCTAAGGAGCTCGAGTTCTTAAACCCTGAAATCGAAAATTCGGGGTTGGATCCCCAGCAGAGTCGCCAGAGCTGTCACACCTCCCTATTTTACTACCCCGCACATGCGTAAGGTGTATAAATACACTTGTAGGGTATACCCCGACGCTCAATTACCCGAGACGGATAAAATAACGTAAGGGAAGGAGTTTTTCCAATTTAAGGACAATCGGTTCGGGATTTATTAGAGATTAATCAGAGTCGCCACTTGGGAATGACAATGGTGTCCCAAGTCACCGGTTAATCCCGAATCCGAGGAATTTTGACTCTTAAAATGTCTGCGAAGCAGAGGTCCGGATAAGGAACTCCGTTAACCCGGGAGAAGGTGTTAGGCACTCCCGGATTCCGTGGTTTTAGCACGGTCGCCCCACTGTCGTTTTTGACTTTTATTTGACTCAATTATAGATTTTAATAACACAATATGCTTTACGCTTAAATATTATTTTTAAGGAGTTTGCGGTATCGCGAAAACACGCCTCGAGTCATACCGCAACCAGTACGCCTATGACTTTCGGTGTATTTCGGCTTTACCGAGATTTGGATTTGAGTCGCACCAAGTGCACACTCATTCATAGGAAGGTATATTAAAATCGTGCCCTAAAGTAACGTCTATCGGCTTTTAAATCTTCTGGGAGAAGCTATGGAATTAACTATTAGCTTTCCCGAGTCTATTTGTGTTTATATCATTACTAAATGGGGGCCCCGGTGTTATTCGGGCGAGGCTCGTCCCAGATTAATTTATTAAGTTCGGTCCTATTTCGTTTAACTACATTTGCTATTCATTGTTTTTGCCTTAGTCGTGTGCTATTACTATTATAATTCCCCGGCCCGTTCGAATTTCATTGTTTATTGGGCCTGGTTCTCATTTTTGCATTCACATTGCCCCAATCCGGGCTTTGAAAGCCCAGGTATTTACTGATTTCAAGGGGGGGGTCATTAGCCAATTGGCTACTTGCTATAGTTTGGACTTATGCCCAGAATCAAACCCAGACAGAAATGAAATTGCACTGAAAATAAACAAAGTGGCACGTTTTGATCAATAAGAAGGCATTTTATTAATATCAGATGTACATAAAGCAACGATTATAGATCAGTGATATTCTGTATATGAAACTATACATCAACATCATTTCTTACAGTTAAAAACGTACTATTAATTATTGGCTCAAGGTTAATGCCAATTCTAAGAGATCTGTTTGATTACCTAAGAGAACTTAGAAAAAATGATTATTCTAATGAACTAACTAATTATCCAGACACAGGTAATTACCGTACCAATTTCAATTGCATCCTATACTTAATATTATCTCCAATCGTTCTTTTCTATAGCCTACTGATTAATCCTATGAATTAAACTCATGCATATGTATATACAATTACGGATTCTAATGTGACTTAACCCAGACATTACTTTTGAATTTAATCTCAGATATTACTTCATGTATGCGATCAAACACTGTCATTAACACTAATTGAACTCATTTAATACTATCAAGCCAGTCGCATCCCAATTATCTACCTTATTCGATGGTTTCTTCTTCTTAACTAATTTTAAGTTGACTGATTAGTGAAATGAACTAACTATGTGATCATGATTGTCTAACTCATGTGATAGCCATTTGACTTGTTTTTTAGGAATTTTACCTAATTAGCTAAGTGATTTATACTACATTACCACTATACTACTACTATTACATTGTTTCTATTCTTGTTTTTCAGCTACATATTACATCAGTCAAACTACAAATACTGAAACTAACTAAAAACAATATGAAATCATAACAGGGACGTTAAAATAAGATTTCATTTCATCATCTCAGCAATTACATCTTCAATTGATTGAGAAATGTACCTGGATCAAGGAGAATAAAACCAATGAGTTCTAAGGGGAGGCGAGTAATGAGCAAATAGCAGCAAGGACTCAAATGACCAATGCAACAGTGAGAAGAAAGGCACAGCACTCAGCAACCAACGAATCCACAGTAAACAGAGAAGGCTTAAGCAAATAACCCAGTGAAATCCGCTAGAAGACCCAGAAAATCTTACTATTCTATTGCTAATTCTCTCTCTCTCAATCTTTTGTATCTAATGAATTTCAATTTTTCAATGTATTCTCCAGATTACTCTTCAGTGAAATCCCAGATATATTGCTAATATTACTCCCTGGAATCCCCCATTTTCAGCCCCTTTTAGAGATATTTATAGCTAACCTTTTAGGGCTGAATACTTGGGGAGGAAGTAATGGGATTAATCCCACTTCCCCCTCCTAAAATTACCTATTCTACACTTTGGTCCCATTTTCAGTTACTAAAACCCTTCCAGCATGTGCTGGAAGGTTCCAAAAGATTCCTTTTAGGGCCTTTTACTAGTATATCCCTAAGGGTTTGAGATTTTTACAGATTTCCCATTTTTAGGAGACCATTATACCCCTGAATCTCTGCAAAATTACAGAAATCAGGAGCATAAATGTCCCCATTACCCTTTTAAGTTCTAAACTATTACTAACTTACCTTTTTAATACCCAATTATGCCCCTGAGGGCATTGCTGATTTACCAGCTATGCCTAGGGCAGATTTTAGTTAATTTGAACCTATTTAACTAATAGCCAGCCCTGGCATTAATATTTAAGGGCTGGCCAGATTTATTATTAAGAACTATTTCAATTTTAGCCACTTTTAAACTAATTTCAGTCAATTAAGACCAATTTATTCCTAATTAAAGCTAATTGCAGGCATAGCCTGTTTTGTTATTATGATTAACCTATTTAAAAGTTAGCCAGTCTCAAGTTGAGACTTAGCTTGGGCTATCAAAGCCACTTACTGGACAGCTGGGCCCAAAACCTTTACAGGTTTGGCCACTTTGCTGTTCGGGGCTCAATATAGAGCCTGGGCTAGTCTGCATTTGCAGACATAGCCCTTTGCACAACCAGCCACTGTTAAACAGTGAGCTGTGTGTTAGGGCTCACAGAATTGGTCAACCTTTGCAAGGTTGACCATTCTTAGGCCAATTATTAAACTTGTAACCTATTTTTGTTCATTTTCAGTTTATGTCCTATTTCAAAACTAGCCACTTAATGAGACTTAGCAATTAGCAACTATAACCAATTCACCTAAGCATGAAAGCATTAACAATGTTCAATTGACAAGGAACTATTGCAGTTTTAGCCATTTCAACATATAATTATACACATAACCACATGAAACCAAACAAGGTTTATCAACTAATCAAAATTCAGAAGAGAGAATAGATAATGTTGAGTTTTAATCAGTGACTCACAAACTCAATCTCACATGGCAAAGTGTCAATTAAGATCAAATAGGCTTAACCACAATCAATTCATGTCAAGTGATATACTGGAAAGAACCCCAAAACACTTAGCATTCATGGGTATAAACATATAGACACTAAAACTCTCAGAAAACAGTCAACAAGGGAATAAAATAGAACTTATTTTAAACAGGAGAGCAATGGACTAAGCATGGCAATCAAAATCCCTTTTCAAGTACTAAGCCTAGTCTTAATGATCATAAAAATGAAGAAGAGAAAGGTATAGAGAGAAACAGTGAAGAAAACAAGAGAATTCAATCAGGGTGTTTCAAAAACAACTTAGTGTAAAAGAGAAAAAAGCTAAACTATGAAAGCTAAAAGAGGCCCAGTCCTATCATTAACAGACCTTAACAAACACAGGGAGCCTAGGAGATGAACAAGTTAAGAAATTATTGTGGTCACAGAGAACTAAACATGGACTCTCATCATGAGAAGATAAGCAAAAAGGGTCCTAGACTAGCATGAGAAGCATAGGATCGAGATAACAACAGAATCACCAAAAGAGAACTAAGGGTAGCCCTACAACTATCATATGAAACGCAAATCAATCAAAACATGCAGGGCAAAGATATACAGGGCATATTAAAACAAAAAATGAAATAAAGAAAAAGAACAGGATATCAACAAGACTAATTGATACTTATCATGCAAAGGAACTAAAAAGAAAAGAGCAACTGGTAAGCAGGGAAATAGAGAAACTAAAACTAATATGCAAATCAACTAACGAAATACAGCAGGGATAACAATCAACGGAGAAAAACAACACAGAAAAGTCAAACTAAAGAACATAACTAATCAGAAACAAATCGAGGACAAAAGTATTAAACAGAAACAAAAGGAGAAGCACATAAAAATCCCATGACTGGCATGTGAGACACACAATCAAAGAAAACCTAGGAATCACGCAAAACAACTAAACATGCAGAAGAAGCAAAGGAAAAAGAAACAGGCATAAAAGGAAAGGGACTTAACTCGCGGGGCCTGTTCCCCGAGCTTCCTATCCTTTTTCTTCTCCTTTTTATTCTCTAAAACTCTCCTAAGCCTTCTTCTTGTTTCTCTTTTTTTCTTTATTCTTTTCCAGATTTTCCAATCTTTTCTGATTCTTCTTTCAAGCTTAAAGACGAGGCCTTTTTGATTTGAGTTGCAAGAGGGTGTTCAGGGGGTGGTAAAGGCGAGGTCTTGATTGTGTGTTAGATTTGGGGTCGCCGGAGTTAGGGTTCCGGCGACCTTTCTCGGGATATTCGAGGCGTTCCGGTTTGATTCGAGGTTGAACAGTGGTATGAGCGGATAGATCTCATGGAGAGGAAGATAACGGCATTGGTTTCGTGTGGGTTCTCATTGTTTGGGTGGTCACCGGTGTAACTCCGGTGACCGGGGTTTTGAAGAAAGGTGTGTTTTTCTGGGGTTTTTGGGTGTGTTAGGATATGAAGATGGAGGAGAAGAAGATGGGAGTGATTGGAAAGGCCGGCGACCACCGTATAAGGTGGTGGCCGCCATAGCCGCCTAAGGCTTCTGATGAAGACGAGAGAGAGAAGGGAGGGGTAAAAGGGGCGGCTAGGGTTTTGAATTGGCAAAAATGATAACCATTCTCGGACATAAGCCTTATATAGGCCATATGTCCGAGATAATCTGGACCGTTCGCTTGATGATGATCAACGGCTCCTAACGAGCGTTACTTAAACGACAGCGTATCGTCACAAACAAAGCTCAGGTTCTCAATCGTCGGATCAACCTAGACGGATGGTTGAGATCAAATCACCATTAATTAATTAAAACTCAAATCCAATTAAATGTCCCAGCCGTTGGATCAATGAGATTGGACGGCTAGGATCAAGTCCCTTAGAGACCTGGACCGGGTCTGCTTTGGGCCTAAGGATTGGGCTGGCTACTTGGATTCACAATTAGCCCAGATTATTACACAACCTATTTTGTATTTTCGGATTTTAAGGATTTTTATATATTTTCTTTTATACTTTTTTTTTCTTTTCTTTTATGAAAAATTATAAATCCTAATCTACTAATTACTTCTAATTTTCTAATGTTTTTTGCAATTTTTCTGCTATTTTTTCCTTTATTTCTACTAATTAAGCTATTTTACTAATTTCCTAAACTAACAAATTACTTACTACTATTTTTGATTTTTTCTAATTTTTACCTATTCAAACACACAAAAATATAACTAATTTCAAGCAAAGCAAGTAATTGCACTCAAAAAATATATTTATTTTAATTTTGGAATTTAAAGGCTTAGTGCAAAAATCATGTGCTCACACCAGGTATGTTTCTTGACCCGCTCGAGGATGAGAGTTTGCTTAAGTTGGGGAGAATGTGACGACCCGGACCGTCATCACGAGAGTTACCGCCCTGTTTTCCCCTTATTATGTTATTTCATGTTTCTATGTTTGTATTAGAGTCTATCGAGTAATTTGGATTGATTCTACTTGAAAAAAAAGGTATATAGCATTTTAGAGTGAAGCTTGTTTCAGAAAAGTCACCCTGAAGTTGACTATGTGGTTAAAGGGCTTGAATGTGGATTCCTGTAATTCGGTTAGCTTCGGGGGTGATTTGTGACTTAGGGAAGCGATCGGAATTAAATTTGGAGGTCCAGTGTAGAAATACGCTTGAATTGACGAACTTGGAATTTTGGCGAAATCCGGTTGATAGGTGAGATTTTGATCGGAGAGTCGGAATGGAATTCTGACAGTTACAGTAGCTTCATTAGGCAATTTTGGATATGTCTTCAAATTTTAATGCCATTCGGACATCATTTGGTTAGGTTTTTAATGAAATATAGGTTTCGGAAGTTTTGGATGAAACTTAGGCTTGAATTCGTCTTAATTTGATGATTTTTGTGTTTAAAGATGTTTTTATGACTGGAACAAGTTCGTATCATGATCTGGAGTAGGTTGGTGGTTTTAGTTGAGGTCCTGGGGGCCTCGGGGGTGATGTCGGGGGTCAAACGGACCATTTTGTGTTGAAGATCACAGCTGAAGTGCTGTCCTAAAAGTTGCAGACTTTTGTTCAATGTGATCGCAGGGGTTGTGATGCGATCACATAGAAAGATTGGGGGTGGCTCTATTTTTGTTCAGTGAAATCGTGTGGGAGTATGCGATCGCATAGTTGGTGAAGTTAGTTCTCTGCGATCGCATGTGCAGCTATACTATCGCATAGTGTATTTGGCCAGGGGTGTCAATGGAGTCTTTGTGCTATGCGATCGCGGGGCATATGTTACGATCGCATAGATCATTTTAAGAGGCTGGAAAGTTTGTTCTATGCGATCGCAGGTAAGGTGATGCGATCTCATAGTGTAAATTAAATGGTCGGGCAGAATAGTTATATTACACATCAGATGCGAGGGTTTCATAATTTCACCATTTTTGGGCAAGTTTTGAAGCTAGTGGACGAGGGATTAAGATATTTTCACCGAGATTTCGATTGGAGGTAAGTTTTATGGTCTAATTAGGTGATTTTATCCTAGAATTTTCATCTATATCACTGAAAATTGGAGGAATTAAGGTATAAAATGGGGTTTTGCTTGAAGCCTAAGAAAAATAGTAAATCGATGATTTGAAGGGGCAAATGAACTCCGATTTTGATAAAATTTATATGTATGGACTCGCTGCGAGACGAGAATTCTGAAAATGTTGATTTTGTAATTTTTTGAGAAATAGGCTCGGGGCTCTAGTTTTGGCAACTTCGTATTTTTGTTGTTATTTGAGTTATTTCGATTGGGTTATGTTCCTTTAGCCTATTTTAATGTATTTCTATTGGTTTTGATCAGATTTGGCACATATGGAGGTTGATTCTCGTGGCAAGGGCATTGTGGACTAGTGTTTGAGCCGGTTTGAGGTGAGTAATAGTTGTGGACGATGACCTGAGGGTTTGAAACCCCGATATATCACTATGTGACACTGTATTGAGGCGAGACACGTATTCTACTATAAGTGCGGGGTTGATTGTGATTGGGGACTATGGCTTAGTCCGACTGTGTACCATTGTACTGTGTTGTTGGCTATAAATGAGCTGGTAAACCTCCTACTTGGATACTTGTGGTTATATTTCGACTGTGAGCCAATTATTTGGATCCCGTGAGGATCGTTATCATTGCTTCTATGATTATAGCATGTTATCATGATATCAGTCCTGGGCTAAACACTGTCTAAAATGATTTTTTCAAACTCTGGTATTTCTGAACACTGGTTCCTACTATTACTGTTAAAAATGATTTCAAAATGATAATTTACTGTGCCTGCGAGGCTTGCATTGCATATAGCTGGACTAGTAGTAGATTGGGCTGCGTGCCGTAGCATATCAATGATATCGCGCTTGGGCTGTAGCAGCCCCTCCGGAGTCTGTACCCTCACAGTGACTGCGGGTACCTATATGGATCAGGCAACGCGTCGTAGCGGTCATGTTCATGCATCTGCATTGCATTTAGACATATCTGCTGTACTGTTTTAGCTGTCATTGCTTTATCTGATATTTACACTACTGTAAAGGACGAAAGAGGTATTATATAGCTTTGATAAGTGGTTTATTGGGTATTTTTACCTTCAATGTCTTTATCCGTGCTTATTACCACTGAGTTAGAAGTACTCACACTACTCCATGAACCTTGTGTGCAGATCTAGGTACTTCACAGCAGGGTTGACTTCCCAACTGCTTCAGAGCATCTATACGGGCTGTCGAGGTAGCTGTTTGGCGTCCGCAGGACCCGACCTTCCTTGTTATCTCTTTTCCTTACTTTTCCGCATTTTGTCAGACACTTATGTATTAAGTATTATAGTGACACTCTTGGTAGAGGGTCCTGACTCATGTCCCCAGATTCTGTGGGGAGTATTGTGCTATTTTGGGATATTTTTACAGTTTATGCTAGATTCCGTATCTTTCTTTTCAATGTTAATGTTTTCAAAGTAAACTGAAAGCTGGTAGCTCGATATATTGAAAGGATGGTCAGGCTGGCCTGGCAATGTGCTGGGTGCCATCACAACCGGGTTTTGGGGTCGTGACATGGGGACTAGAGATATTATAACCAAGTTCAATGGGAAGAACAAAATCATATGATGGCTTGGTTTAAAATGCACTATTTTTATTATTATTCCATCACTATGGTGTGAGTGCATTTATCCAGTAATGATTTTTCGAGGTTGACTTTTATTAACTTTTAATGTAAAAATTTGTAGCTCGTATGAGTGGGGTGTTAAAGTTACAGGAGCACCCTTGATAGATTTCACCTATGTGAGTGTGGAAGTAGGCCGCTTTCTATGAGAAATGGGCTTGTTCTCAAAAACACTCATGAAAATCGGGATAGCACAAGACCGTAATGTGCTGGCTAATAAAGCGCATGTCAACACCTTGATTATTAAGTGTAAGCAGCGATATTTAATTTCCCTAAAGCAGTCATAGTTCAAGTATGAGACCCCTCCGAACTCTGAAGTTAAAATCATTGTTTTGCTAAGTAGAGGTTCAATGCAGAGCACACATTCATTATGCATGATAGCCTCTTTTAACTGGTAAATTCTCTTACATATTTTAATATTAAAATGAGTAAGGGAATGTTAGTATAATTGCGTTTTATTATTAAAATAAATTCATATATCTCCCCCTACTCCATGATGTAGATAATGACCATAACTCTTTTGTAACTCTTCTCCTATGTTCTACCACTAATTATTTTATGTTCTACATGATATCATAACTTATTAACCCACTTTCTTCCAATTTAATTCAAGGAAGAATTCGTACACCTATAAATATGAGTCTTTCTTCTATATTGTAGTATGAAAAAACAATTGTAGAGTGATTCTATAAAGTGAGGTTAAAGTTGTGGAAAAAAAATAGAGTTGTTTTTAACTTTTGTTGAAGGAAGGTGTTCATCTTGGTGCAGCTTTGGACTCAACAACTTGTCCAGAGTTTGTTCGAGTCATACAACGTGATCGGGCTATTGTATCCTGGGGGAGACAGGTCAAGAGGATTATTGCAGGACCAGTAAAAAAACTTTGCTGCAGTGGGCTTGAATCTCCTTAAAGAGTGCTAGATATCCGCGCCTCAGCCTATTCTATTCATTATATTTTATTTTCAACTATAATTGTATTTTCACCAACAACATGCAAAACTCTCCTTCCATATTTTTAAGCATGATTAGAAATATTAGATGCAAGACGGAAAGGTAATTTCATGGATAAGGTGGCAAATAAGGTGATAAAATACAAAATACAATATTCAAAAAAATTAAGCAAAAAAATATATTTATTCAATGGGTTTAGTTAAAATTCATTGAAACATATAGATAAGTCAAAAACAAAATTTGAGAAAAATTGGAGGTGATTTGGACTGATTTTCTATCAAAAATGTAATTAAATCGAGTTCAAAAAATTTCTTCTGCGGCACATGTATCAAACATGTATCACGCATGTATGTCACACACAGGTATACATAAATATATATGTGATACATAATTGATACAAATATAATACATATGTGATATACAAAATGATACACAGTGTGATACACATATCATTTTCTTTTTTATGTTCGCATTTTACTTTGAATTTTCAATTCAAACCACCTCAAAACTTCATCAAATCATCCCAAAAGTGAGATTACAACTCATTAAGACGTATCCAATCTATTCTAATAACACCCACTAAAAAACAAAATTTTGACCTAATTTTGTTACAAATAGCTAATTGGATAATATTAATGATATTTTATGAATCGGTCAATTCAAAGATTTAATCGAAGATTTTTTGATTAAATGACGTATTAAGACCACGAGACTCACCTCCAATCACCTCCCTATGAAATCCCCTTCAAATTCTACCAACAAGCTCTCAAGGTGTGCAAAAATGGAGGAAAAATGGAGATAAATCGTGGATGAAAAGATGTTAAAAACTCTTCTGTCGCTCAGATTATACCCTATGCGATCGCATTCAACACCATGTGATCGCACTGAAGAATTCTTCCAAGCCCCCAAAAATGGCCTATGCGACTGCATATCCCCAGTCCGCGATTGCAGCGTACAATTTCCCCCTCTTATGCGATCGCATTGCTCCTAACCGCGATCGCATTGAGTAATCGGCAAGGCCTCTCAAATCCTTCTATGCGATCGCAACTGCTCCTCCGCGATCGAATAGAACAATAATCTGCAACAATACCAGCAGAAAATCTAATCTCATAATATGCCAAAAATGATCCGTTTGGACCCCTAGAATCACCCTGAGGTCCCCGAGACCTCAACCAAGACCACCAACCTACTCCAAAACACGATACGAACTTGTTCCAATCATAAAAACACGCCCTTAAACACAAAAATCATCAAATCAAGGTGGATTCAAGCCTAAGTTTCAACTATAACTTTCGAAACCTACATCCAATCAAAAGCCCGACCAAACGATGTCTGAATGACCTGAAAATTTGCAGACATATCCAAAATCACCTAACGAAGCTACTGCAACTGTCGGAATTTGCCAAAATTCCAACTTCGCCAATTCAAGACTATTTCTACACCGGACCTCCAAATTTGATTTTGGTCACTCTCCCAAGTCACAAATCATCCCCCCAAAGCTAACCGAACCATCGAAATTTGATTTTGAGCCCTCTAACTCACAAGTCAATGTCCGGATGACTTTTCCAAACTATTCCATCATCAAAGAGACTAGTTATCCTATTTCCTACCAAACTCGATCCGAATTGACTCAAATTTACCAAGTACATATATTGAAACATAAACAAGCATATAACAGGGAAAATGGAGTGGTAACTCACGTGACGACGAACCGGGTCTTCACATTCTCCCCAACCAAAACAAACGCTCATCCTCGAGGAGGTCAAGTAACATACCCGGAGTCTCAAATAGGTGGGGATATCTATTCCGCATCTCCTGCTCGGTCTCCCAAGCTGCCTTCTCCACGGGCCGACCTCTCCACTGCACCTTTACTAAAGCAATGTCCTTGGACCTCAATTTCCGAACCTCTCAACCCAGAATAGCCATCGGTTCTACATTGTAAGATAAATCATCATCCAACGAAATCGTGCTGAAGTCTAACACATGAGACGGATCCCTGGCATACTTCAGGAGCATAGACACATGGAATACCGGATGCACGCTGGACAAGCTGGGTGGCAAAGCTAGCTCATATTCCACCTCTCCAATCCTCCTTAGTATCTCAAAATGACCAATAAACCTGGGACTTAGCTTCCCTTTCTTCCCAAACCGCATAACACCCTTTATGGGTGAAACCTTCAACAAAACCCTCTCGCCAACCATGAAAGACACATCTGAACCTTCCGGTCTGCATAACTCTTCTGGCGTGACTGTGCTGTGCGAAGCCTCTCTTGGATTAACTTCACTCTCTCCAAAACATCCTGAACTAACTCAGTCCCTAAAAATCTAGCCTCGCCAGGCTCAAACCATCCCACAGGAGATCTACACCGTCTACCATACAATGCCTCATACGGGGCCCATCTGAATACCCAACTGATAACTGTTACTGTAGGCAAACTCTATAAGAGGAAAAAACTCATCCCATGAACCTCCAAAATTGATCACACAGGCACGCAACATATCCTCCAAGATTTGAATAGTGCACTCTGACTGTCCGTTTGTCTGAGGATGGAATGTTGTGCTCAACTCTACTTGCGTACCCATCTCCTGCTGAAATTCCCTCCAGAACTGAGAAGTGAACTGAGCACCTCTGTCAAAGATAATAGACATTGGAACCCCATGTAACCTAACAATCTCCTGAATAAAGATCCCTGCCAACCGTTCCGATGAATAAGTAGTACATACTGGAATGAAGTGCGTGGATTTGGTCATTCGATCAACAATCACCCAAATTGAATCAAACTTCCTCGAAGTCCGAGGGAGACCACTCACGAAATCCATAGTAATTCACTCCCGTTTCCACTCAGGAATAACCATACACTGAAGAACACCACCCGGTCTCTGATGCTTATACTTGGCCTACTGACAGTTGAAACACCGGGCTACATGACTCACAATATCCTTCTTCATCCTCCTCCACTAGTAATACTGTCTCAAGTCTTGATACATATTCACGGCACCTGGATGAATGGAGTACCACAAGCTGTGAGCATCCTTTAGTATCAACTCTCGAAGTCCATCTACATTGGGCACGCAAATTCGGCCTTGCATCCTCAAAACACCATCACTATCAATAGACATATCCTTGGCATCATCGTGCTGAACTCTGTCCTTATAAACAAGCAAATGTGGATCATCATACTGCCACTCTCTGATGCGATCATATAAAGAGGACCGGGAAACAACGCAAACCAATACTCGACTCGGCTCTAAAATATCCAATTTCACCATCCGATTGGCCAACGCCTGAACATCAACCGCGAAGGACCTCTCCCCAACTGGAATATAAGCCAAGTTGCCCATACTAACCGCCTTCCGACTAAAAGCATCGGCCACTATATTGGCCTTCCCCAGATGATACAATATGGTAATATCATAATCCTTAAGAAACTCAAGCCACCTCCGCTGTCTCAAATTAAGATCATTCTATTTGAACGGATGCTGAAGGTTGCGATGATCAGTATACACCTCACATAAAACACCATACAAGTAATGCCTCCAAATATTTAGAGCGTGACTATGGCTGCTAACTCCAGACCATGCACGGGGTAGATCTTCTCACGAGGATTCAACTGGTGAGAAGTATAATCAATAACCCTACCCTCCTGCATCAGCAGACATCTCATGCCAACTCTCGAGGTATCACAATACACAGTATAAGAATCTGAAGCTGACGGCAATATCAAAACTGGCGCTGTGGTGAATGCTATCTTGAGCTTCTGAAAGCTCTCCTCACACTCCTCGGACCACACAAATAGAGCACCCTTCTGAGTTAACTTAGTCAAGGGTAAAGAAATAGAAGAAAATCCATGAATAAACCGACGATAACATCCTGCCAACCCCAGGAAACTACGGATCTCAGTGGCTGAGGTCAATCTAGGCTAACTCTACACCGCCTCTATCTTCTTCGGATCCACCTGTATATATCATCACTAGACACCATGTGTCCCAGAAAATCCACATACTCGATCCAGAACTCATACTTGGAGAACTTTGCATAAAGCTTCTCCTCCCGCAACCTCTGTAGTACAACTCTCAGATGCTGAGCATGGTCCTCCTGGCTATGAGAATACACCAGGATGTCATCAATAAACACAATCACAGAGGAATCTAGATACGGCTGGAACATGTTGTTCATCATATGCATGAATGCGGTTGGGGCATTGGTCAGCCCAAAAGACATGACTAGAAACTTGTAATGCCCATATCTCGTCCTGAAAGTTGTCTTCATGATATCAGAATCCCTAAACTTCAGCTGGTGATAGCCTGAATGAAGATCAATCTTCGAGAATACCCTTGCTCCCTGGAGCTGATCAAACAAATCATTAATGCGTGGTAGAGGATACTTGTTCTTCATTGTTACCTTGTTCAGCTGCCTGTAAT
Organism: Nicotiana noctiflora; assembly: GCA_032618575.1. Taxonomy (NCBI): domain Eukaryota; kingdom Viridiplantae; phylum Streptophyta; class Magnoliopsida; order Solanales; family Solanaceae; genus Nicotiana; species Nicotiana noctiflora. The sequence goes on from JASVEL010000736.1 coordinate 146,523, forward strand.
CAATACACATCCTCATTGAGCCATCATTCTTCTTGAAAAACAAGACTGGTGCACCCCACGGTGACACACTCTCCCGAATGAAACCCTTATCTAGGAGTTCCTGAAGTTGCTCCTTCAATTCCTTTAACTCATCTGGTGCCATACAATAAGAAAGAATAGATATAGGCTGAGTGCTTGGAACCAAATCAATGCCAACGTCAATATCCCAGTCCAGCGGCATGCCTGGTCGATCCGAGGGAAACTCATCAGGAAAATCTATCACAACGGGAACAGAATCAAGGCTAGGAGTCTCAGCTCCAACGTCCCTCACAAATGCCAAATACGACAAACATCCCTTCCCAACCATCCGTTGGGCCTTCAAGAAAGAAATTACCATGCTAGGTACATAATCAGTCATGCCTCGCCACTCGATCCTCGGGATACCCGGCGTAGCCAATGTGACTGTCTTGGCATGATAGTCTAGAATAACGTGGCATAGAGATAGCCAGTCCATGCTCAAACTAACATCAAAATCAATCATGCTCAATAGCAGAAAGTCTAAGACGCCCAATAGTAACAAGACAAGACCGATACACATGGTCAACAACAATGGTATCGCCCACCGAGGTAGATACATGCACGGGCAATGCAAGACACCCTCAGGTCGTGCACAAATGAGGAGCAAAATATGAAGATACATAGGAATAAGTGGAACCATAATTAAATAACACTGAGGCATCCCTATGGCAGACTGAAATAATACATGTAATAACAGCATCCGAAGCAACCTTATCTGAATGACCCTAAAGAGAATAGCAACGAGCCTTACAACCTAATCGACCACCCCCTCGAGGGCGACCCCTGGATGTCTGACCCTCTCCCCTAGCTGGCGGGGCGGGTGCTGAAGTAGATGGACCAGAAGATGAGAGTTGTCCCCTTTGCTGAGATAATCTGGATACAAGGTGGGGACACTCCCTCCGAATATGCCCAAACTCCCCACACTCAAAAAAACTCCCGGGTGCTAGGGGCTGGGACTGAAGGGAACCCCTCGTGCCATAGTGGCTAGTTGATGAACTTGGTCGGGATGAAACCTGAGCAGATGGAGCCTGAGATGAACTCTGCGCTGGAAGGGCACTGAGAGATGCCTGACTCTGATTAAAGCCCTGATGACCTCGGCCAGAAGATGACCCACGGTACTCTGAGCGGGTTGGCTGTGGAGGCCTAAAAGAATGACCTCTGGTCTGCTGACCCTGGCCTCTAGACTTAGCACCACTAAAACTACTTGATCCTCGAGGCCTCTTGGCCATTCTCTTCTCTCGCTCTCGACGATGGTCTGTCTCAATGTCGCAAGCCATATCAACTGCATCCTCGAAGGAATGACTCAGTACCCTCTCTCGAGTCATCAAAATGCGAATAGGATAAATACGTTTGTCCACAAATCATCTGATCCTCTTCTGATCAGTAGGAACCATACATAGGGCAGATCGAGCTAACTCTGAAAATCTCACCTCATACTCTGTCACAGACATATCCCCCTAACAGAGCCACTCAAACTGCTTGCGTAACTCCTCCATCTATGATTGTGGTATCCACTTCTCCAAAAAGATAGTGGAGAACTCCTGCCAAGTCAATGGTGTCGCACCTGCCGGCCTACAACGCTCATATGCCTCCTACCATGTGAAGGCAGCTCCCTGGAACTGGAAAGTAGTAAATGATACACCACTCGACTCGAGAATCCCTGCTGTAAGGAGCATAGGTCGACACTTGTCGAGAAAACCCTAGGCGTCCTCGCCCGGAATACCACTGAATGTAGGAGGTGAAAGTCTGTTGAACCACTCAAGACGACGTTACTCGTCATCAGGCATCACAGGGACCCTATCACCTTGAATTGGAATAACCAGCTGAACTGGGGCCACTGGCTAGACTGGGGCAACCTGTAGAATTAGTGGTGCCTCTGGTGTCTGTAGACCCTGCACTACCTGCTCTAGAGTGCAAGCTATGGGCGTCTGATGACCACCCCCGATTTAGGATGTAGCTGCGATAGTAGAGGCCAAAACTGCCCGAGCCAGGCTAGTGCAAATTGTCAAAATCTGAGCTAGGGTCTCCTAAAGACCCGGAATCACAATAGGCACAACTGGTGCCTGAACAGGTGCTGCTAGAACCTCTGCAACTGGAGGCTGATCTTGAATGGGGGCAACTGGTGGGTCAACTGGTACTGCCCTAGCTGCTCTACCCCTACCACGACCACGGTCGCATCCATGGCCTCTAGTAGGTGGAAATGGTGGTCGTCCGCCTCGTCCGGTAGCACGAGTTGTGAGCACGTGATTTTTGCCCTACATGAGAATTACTCCCAAAAATTCAAAATAAAATAGTTTTGTGCTGAGCATGATTTTCATGATTTTTGTGTTGTTTTTCTTTTATTATTTGTATCTTTGTGTGCGCATTTATATTTAAATTAATATAAAATACAAAAATATTTGCATTTTTTGCATATAAATTCATGTCTGTAATTTATAGTAATTAAGTTCGTTCTACGAAAATGAAAAATAACAAAAAATATGTATCTTTTGCATTTTTTTTTAATTGTGTGATTTTATCTTATTTTTTGTATTTAAATGTGTGTGTTTAATTGATATTAGAGGTTAATTAATATGGATAAGTTAATTTTGTCCTATAATGTAACTTAGGATTTTAAAATCTTGTTGAAATTATTTTAGGAGCAAAATAAAAAGAGAAGAAAAGAATAAAAGAAGAGGAAATCCAGAACTGGGCCAAAAAAATCGAGCCCAAGTCTCCTAGCCCATACCCACGCCCAAAACCCGTCCCGTACCCGGAAACCCATCTCCCAACCCGTTACCCCTCCAAACGACCCCGTTTTAATATATTTCATTTGATCTCAGCCGTTGATTGTTATAATCCAACGGCTAAGATTAAAATTATGATTTTAATACACAAAAAACCCCCCCAAAACCCATTACCCGGTCATTTGCCCAAAAATCCTTTCCCCAATCGTCTCTGAGAGACGAACAAGTCACCCCAAAACCCTAGCGCCGCCCTCCACTTCCACCGCTCGAAACCCGGTGGCCAGACGTCGCCGGCCACCCAAACCAGCACCCCTGAATCCCCAAACTCCCGTCTCCACGAATCCAGGCCCCGCTTCACTCGAATCAAGCCCTAACTCCTCAACCCTCAAATTCGAACACCAAAGAAACCTAGGAAATTTTGAAGTCTGTTTGGAAGATTTTGAGGTCCCAATGGATTTTAGTCGAGTTGTTTTCACTCGAGAACACTCGATTACAGCCCGTTTGGCTTCAAAAAAAAAATTTCGAGTCCATTTGAGCCCAAGGCTGTTCGATTTCGGATCCCCTTTCTTAAGGTATTTTACTTTCTTCTTTCTGTTTTATTGTTGTATTCGTTATTTAGTATAGTTTGTTTATTCACCCCCGTTTGTGTTTAGTCTTTTCTGTTTGCTTCTTCTCAAAGACTTTCATTTGTTCGTTTGTTGATTTCTAATTTTGCTTGACGAATGTGTTTAAGAATACAAATTCGTTTCGATTGACATCGTCGAATGTTTAGTTTCGTATCTTTGTTTTGCCCGTCCCTGGGAATCACTGCTATCACAATTGTGATAATGTGTTATTGTTACGGTTATAGGTAGTGATTAGTTATAGCTTTAATTTAGAAATTAAAGGCTAATAATGAAGATGTTCAAATTGCTTGGCATATGGGTATAGTCATGTGAAGCCTGCAAGACAGCAGGGGATTCCACTTAATCGTGGGACTTTAGAGTTAAAAAGAGACAGACCCATACCTAAACAATTAGGAGTGGAGAACAGAAGGAATATTATGGTTGTGCAGTATTAAAATAGTTAAAAGTTAAGGGGTGCACATGGGAGAAGACAGCCTGGGGAAAGGGTTGAGGGCTGGTTCTGGTTTTGGTTCTATAAGAGGAGACTAAGACACACACAGTAGGGGGAGCAGATAGAGGAGAGAGTTTTAAAACATAGAATAGAATCTGGAAAATAGAATAGGGAGAAAGAAAAGAACACACACACATCAAAGGGTAAAACACACTGAAAAAAAGAGGGGATAGGCAGAGGAAAGATAGATTTCAGAGCATTGAGAAGTTTTAAGCAGTCGATCAGTTCAACTACTATTGTTACATAGAGTGAATGAGAGTTCCAATAGTTATCCTCTATGAATTGTTTGTTTTCAAGTCAAACTTGGTGTTTTTTAAGTGAATCATGGTCTGTTGAGTTGCTGGAGCACTTTAGAAGCTATTTGGTATCATTGTTGGTTCAGTTTCTGTTTCTGTTTGATCCTAAGAGTCAATGAATCATTCCTGGAGATCAAATTGTTATATTGGTTGGTGTAAACTGTTTCATTGCTGCTGATACCTACTGTTGTTGTGCTGTGGAGATTGTTGTTGGTTTGCTGCTCTTGCTGATACTTTATTACTCTTTTTGTTCATTTCCAGGTATTTATTACAGTCGTTTGGTACATGAAATAGAAGGATATGAAGTTTGTTTGATTCGACATGAAATCTGTAACATATCATGTTGGTTATATATCATTTCTGCACCTATCGAAATAATTGACTGTTGTATCTTAGCTTAGTTCGTGTTATGTATAATATTTAATCATTCTATTGTTAAATTCTGAAAGTTATAGTAAGGGGGAATTATTTTCGTTAGAGGTTCCATTTGAGTTTCCCGTGTCACTATGTTTCTGTTTGAACCCCATCGTTTGAGTTTGTTCTGCGTCGATTTCATCTATTGTAATTCCATCGGATACACTTGACAATAAAGGAGAGATTAATTACTAATAGTTTACAAAGGCTGCTAGAGCTTGGAATTGTTGTCTATTACTGTTCATTGTTGCCTGTTAAGATTAGTATTTTCTGCCTTCCAGTATGTTATACGCCATGTTATGTCCGAATTGTTTCACGTCTAATGTGTGATTTTATTTGATCAGATTGAGCATTTCACTCCCTATGTCTTGTTTCATTGCCCTTTTGGTTACACTTAATGCCTATTAATATGATACAGTAAAAGTTTTTTTTTAGTTTATGATGATTTTCTTCATACAAACTGTTATTTGATTTTGGCCTTATGTATCGTTGTTAAACTGCTTTAATCATGTATTATATTCATTTTTAACTTATTGTTTCTTCGACCTTAATGAATTGGGGCTTTCTACTTCCACGTTTCAACAACATAGAAACAAAGTTATGGACATGAAAGCTTACAAAAAGGAAAAATTATAGTAGTATTACATTTTGTTTCTTAGGTACTTATTTTGAATTGATCTTTGAGTAAACAATTTGAATGTTCTGAATAAAAAAAAATTAGGATAGGATAATAGTGTAATCCTAAACAATCGGGGTGCATTTTATGTAACCCAATTATAATAATTTTGAATAATAAAACCCTTTAAAAATTTTGTAGAAATGTGAGATATTAATTTTAAAAAAAGGTAAAATTGGGTTTCGAATTAGATAGTGGGTTCAAGTTAAACGTATCTTCCCTTTTGTTTGAAATTCGGACTTGAATTCGAGGCCCGAATTTATAAATGTGAATTAATGGGCGTTTTAGAGATAAATAATAAAAACTTTAGTTTGTTTTAGGTTATCCTTCTAATAATAAATTAGACGCACCTCGCCAATTCAAAATTATAAATGTGGGGCCTTCATTAATTACTTAATTAAAATAACTTAGAATTCGGGATGGACCGTTTAGCGAATTTTACGGTGTTCCTCAAAGATGATAAATGCGTAGTTGCTGTAGGCGCGTACTTTGATAATATTACTTTCCTAAATTCGGGTATACATTTATGTGACTCAAATCTAGATCTCAACGAAGTCGAAATGTGTTAAGGTCACAGGCGTACTGGTACGGTGTGATCCGAAATACATTTTTACAACATTGAAATTCTTGTAAAATAAGACTAAAAGCGGTTAAAAGTTGAATTTTCTCACATGAATTAAAGCAAGGTATAAATCAGATAAATAAGCCAAATACGACAGTTGAGCGACCGTGCTAGAACCACGGAACTCGGGAATGCCTAACACCTTCTCCCGGGTTAACAGAATTCCTTATCCGGATTTCAGGTATGCAGACTGTTTAATAGAGTCAATCTTTTCCTCGATTCGGGATTCAAACCGGTGACTTAGGACACCATAAATCTCCCAAGTGGCGACTCTGAATTAATAAATAAATCCTGTTTCGATTGTCCTTTAATTGGAAAAACTCCATCGCGCTCTCGCGGGTACGTAAAAAGGAGGTGTGACAGCTCTGGCGACTCTGCTGGGGATAATTGACCCAGAACTTCGGTTCAGGGTTTAAGAATTCGAGCTCAGTTAAATTGTTGTTTTTGTCTATATCCGATTTTATTATATGTTTAATTAATGTGCTACATGTCTACCGCTTTGATACTAGTTGCACTGTATATACAAACTGCTATATGTTTACCGCTTTGATACTATCTGAACTGTATATACAAACTGCGCCGAGTCCTTTCTTTCTCTCACCCCCGGGGATGTGCTCACTGGTTGAGACTCCCTATTCCGTTAGTGTCATACCCCGAAATAATAAAGAGGCTCGGAAAGTTTCTAAGCCGATTGGCCTTTTGGTTCCCGGAAAGGAGCTCCTTCCTTAACTCGAGTTGTCCGCTCGGGTACACAGTCTAGAACACATACCCAGGTTTTGAACTTAGAATAACGTGACTTCATGCCGGATCCCTAGTATGAACGCTTATTTGCATCATGTTGCATTTGACTTAGGGGACTCAACACAGGGGTTGGGTCCGTCTAGGACAGGTGACCCGGTAATCAAAGACCGAGCATATTATATGTTACATTTATTTATCCTGTATTATTATGCTGATTGGTTAAATTCCAGAAAACAAAATGAAAGAAATTTTGGAATAGAAAACTATCGAAAATATTGACGAAATGCTGTCGAAAATTTGAAAATTTGAAAATAGGAAGAGCAATTTTGTTGAAATAATTGGTCATAAAATAATCTGACCGAACTACGCAGGTTTGATTCTCCCCATTAGGTGGGATACGTAGGCAACCCTCATCGGGTCCAACCACCCCTTAAAATAAAATAAAAATGTCGAAGTTTTAGTTTTCAATAAAATCAAAGTAACGCTGTTTTTAAAAATAGCCGAATGTTCCGAAAGGACACCGGAAGGCTGTTTTTGCAAAAATGGCCACTTTGAAGTCTTTTTCTTTTTGAATAATAGCCTTGAAATATTCCATGTGGAAATGTTGAAAGGTCGTAGCCTCAAAATAAAGTTTGGGATACCACCCCTTTTAAAAAAAATTCAAAAAAAAATTGTGTGTTTAATTTCGTCAATAAAATCAAAGTGATGCCATTTTTGGAAATAGCCGAATGTTCCGAAAGGACGTCGGAAGGCTGTTTTTGCAAAATAGCCGCTTTGAGTCATTTTAGATAATTCACGAGCATAGCCTTTAAATATTTCTTGTGGAAATGTTGCAAGGCCATAGCTGCAAAATCAAGTTCGGGTTCACACCCCTTTTGCAAAAAATAACCAAAAAAATGTCAAATTTTTTATTTTTGTTATAAATAAATCGGGTGATGCTATTCTTGTTTAAAATAAGCCGAATGTTCCCCAAAAGGACGCCGGAAGGCTATTTTGCAAGAATAGCCACTTTGAGTCTTTGTAAATAATTTTGGGCACAACCCTGAAATATTTCCTCGCGGGAATGTCGAAAGGCTGTATCCGCAAAATCAAGTTTGAGTCATCACTCAACTTTACAAAAATAACCACTTTATCAAATAAGCCATTACATGGCCGGTTTTGCTGAAATAGCCACATTTGGCATTTAAACTTTCTCAGTCTTGTGTTGGCCTGTGTCGGTGCTGAACGATGCCCCATGGGCCCTAAGAAGAAAAATTTTGAATTTGTAGTCTCTTAAATAAAATTTTGCAAAAATATCCGCTTTGTCAAATAAGCCATTACATGGCCAATTTTGTAAAAAATAGTCAATTGATATTAAAAACTTCTCAGTCTTGTGTTGGTTTATGGCAATGCCGAATGATGCCCCCATGAGCCACATGATGAAATTTTTTTCAAAGTTTATCTTTCTTAAATAAATTTTGCAAAAATAGCCATTTTGCCAAATAAGCCATTACATGGCTAATTTTGTAGAAATAGTCATAATTGACGTTAAAACTATTCTGATTCTTGTAGAAATCTCTGGCACAAGGTGTGAAAGTTTTTTTTTTTTTTTCATGAGAGTTTGTAGTTGGAGTAAGCTTTTACAATTTTTCTTCAAAAAAAGAAAACAAAAAAAAATCAAATAAATATCTCTTTATTTCTTGCATTAATTTGCAAGAACTATGCTCGGTCTGATTCATGCGGGGTCATGATATGTAGGCAATCTCCATAAGATTCGACCACAACTGTATATGTATATATATATATAAAACAAAAGGGAAAATAAAAAAATAAAAAAAAAAAAGGGGAAGAAAAAGAACCAGCAAGGTTTTCAAGGATAATTGAAAAGGAAAAACTGGAATGACGCATGCGGTGAATACGTATATGGTTAACCGGCTAGGTGCATTGCATCCTACGTGCTATAACATATCTGTTAAACTCAGTAAGCTAACAAGTTTGTTGCGATTTCAGAAAAGTTTAGCAGTTGACTTGACAGAATATACTGGCCAGCCACCATTACCGTACTAGATCTAAAGGGCCAATTCCAGCAAGCATGTCTAGTTCCGGTAAAAGTCTCGAGGAAGAGAAATCAGAGATACAGATCATGAAAGAAGAGGTAGATCGGTTGAAACGACAGATAACAGAGATGCACCTAGCGTGGGCTAGGGGACAGTCATCACTAAACCTTCCTACTCTTACACCAGTTCCAGAGCGTCCGCCTATTGATCCCTCGACAAGTGCACCGATCTATCCATATTATCAAGGGGAAAACCCTTATACATCCCAGGTTCCACCAGCTAGACAAAATACTCCTCCTCCGGTCACCCTTGTTTTCGTGGCACCTCCACCTGCTACTTTACAGAAGTCGTCCAGTGAACCGCTTTTCCAAATACATGACAATCATTGTTATGATCCCGAGCCTACCTTTAAGGCTCCTGAACCGCATTCACACACCCCTCACTGGGATAACCCGGTAGAACCGGAAAAGCACTTCAAAAGTTTGGAGCATGAGGAGGTTATTCGGAAAGTTAAGAGCCCGGAGCAATCCTTCAGGAATATGCATGGTTTGGGCAACCAAGTCAGTGTCGCTTACAAAGATCTGTGTCCATTCCCAGATGTCCAGTTGCCAGCCGGGTTCAAAATGCCCAAGTTTGACCTATACGAGGGGCATGGTGACCTAGTAGCCCATCTTCGAGGTTTTTGTAGCAAAATGCGAGGAGCCGGAGGGCGAGATGAAATTCTGATAGCTTACTTCGGTCAGAGCTTGGGAGGGTCTGCACTAGAGTGGTACACCAGGCAGGATCCCAGCAGATGGTTTACATGGGATGACCTGGCCCAAGCATTCATCGGCCGGTTTCAATATAATCTTGAAATAATCCCTGATCGCTTATCATTGCTAAAACTAGAGAAGAAACCCGCCGAAAGCTTCAGAGAATTTGGGTTCCGCTGGAGGGAACAGGCGGCAAGGGTAGATCCACCGATGAGAGAGAACGAGATGGTGGATTACTTCTTGCACACACTGGAGCCAACTTACTTTAGTCACGTGGTGACATCGGTTGGTAAATCTTTCAATGAGGTGGTCAAAATGGGCGGAATGATAGAAGAGGGACTTAAGTCCAATAAGATCTTGAGCTATTCCGCGTTAAAAGCAACAACTCAAGCTATTCAGAATGGCACAGGGGTTGCATTCGGGAAGAAGAGAAAAGAAGAAGTTGCAACAGTAGACGAGGGTACTTGGTCCAGATCGAAAGGTCCTTCACCTCATTACCAAGCCATACCCTACCACCCAAATCACCCTAATCACCCTCCCCGAAACACATATCCACTACCAAGGGCTTACAATAACCCTCCAGGACCAGGTTTCCGAGGGAATCATGCCTTCAGAAAGGAAAAGACACAAAGAACCTTCACCGAGTTGGGAGAAACTTATACTGCTCTGTTCCACAAATTGAAGCAGATAGGTTTGTTGAGTCCTGTTGAGACAAGAGTGCCAAATCCCCTACCCCCAAATGTGGATCGCTCGGTAAGCTGTGAGTATTGTTCAGGAGCTCCCGGACATGATACCGAGAAATGTTGGAAACTGAAACATGCAGTACAAAATCATATTGACACCAATAAGATCGAGGTGCAGACACCAGAGGCACCCAACATTAATCAGAATCCATTGCCAGCTCACCCTTAGACCCATATGATCAAATTGATACACAAGGGAAGGGAGAATTAAGAAGCTCAATCTGTATTCCAAAGCAAAACCAATCGGCAAAAGTTGGTATATGAGAAGTCATGCTTGGTAATCGGGAGGAGTTTTCGGTGGTTTGTTTTTGTTGTCATTTCTTTTGTCCGAGTTGTTTCCAGAGTTGTGACCTAGATTTTGTCTTGTAGTGAAGCCCTCTTTCTTTCCATTTTTGGTCATTTCAGTTTGCCTAGTCTTATCAAGTCTCGTTTCAGGTTTGTATTTTTGGTTTCGCTTGTTTGTATTTGAACTTTTTCTCTGTTTAATGGAACTTTCGGTCTTTTATTACCCAGTCGTCTTTTGGTTAGTTCTTCCGTATTTAGATTTGTCATCTGTTCGAACGCCGATTCTAGTGACATGACATGCACGCATAATTGTGGCCTAATCTTAAAAGTTAATCATGAAGGAATTGGAAGATAGTCATGGCATTTTAAAAGAAATAATTATTTGAGATTATTTGGAACCCGAGTCACGTGAAATTTGGGGCGGGTAAAATACAAAGAAAACCTTAAGGGCAAAATGACCATGCTGACATGGGGTTCGCTCGTGATACTGAAATGGAAGTGTCGTCCAGCAATACTTTAAAATGGCGGATGAAAAAGGCGAATGGACGATATGGTTATCACTCCTAGCACAACCAGAAGATGTCGTGAATATGTTGTTTGTACTTGGCATGTTTTGAAGATTGAAATGACGAAGGCATTTTGTTCTGCTACCCAAACACTTTATCTTTCGTTAACCCTTTGAGCCTTATTTTGATTTCTTTCATACCCCTCCTTCGGAATCGGTACCAAAATTAGAAACACAAATGGGGAAGATAAAGAAAAAAAAAAAAAAAAAAAAAACAACCAAAAAGGAACGAAAAAGAAAAGAAACGGAAAATGAAAAAATGATGAAAATAAAAAAATGAAAAGAAGGAATTGGGAACTACGTTTGACCTGATTCCTTAAAGAGGATACGTAGGCGCTTCACATCTCGGTCATAGTGTAAATAAAGAAATAAAAATCCCCAAGTAAGAAATTGGGGCAAAGAAAAATTGTGTTTATTATAAATAAATTTAGATCCGAAGGTTGTAAATTTTGAACCCAAAGTTGATTTGTTTTGAGCCTTTAATACCTTTTCTTTCTAGCCCTATCCAAATCCTACATTACGGTCCAAATAAAGACCTTCTGATCAGTCTTCAAAAGATGCCACGTCAAGCGAGTGAGAGAGTCCTATCAGAATATAACACTCTGATTCTCAGCAGAAAAGACTCTGATTCCCAGCAGAAAGGAAACACGAGAGAGTCTTAGCAGTGACACCCCAATCCCCAGCTAAAAGTAATACAAATGAGAGAGTCTTACCGGTGAAAACCTTCACAGGCACCATAAGGCGACGAAAGCTGAGAGAAAATCAAAATGAGAGAAGCTTGAAAGTGAAAACCCTTCGGGCACTACAAGTCGAATAAAGGTGATAATCAGATGGAAATCACGAGACAGAAATCGTGAAAGTAAATTAACGACGGAGGATAAGCCATATGTGCATGTCATGACCAGTAGAGTTGGTATCCGCGTTTGATAAGTTTTATAGTTGTTTCTGGTTAGAGAGTCAGTCCTCCATTGTCTTCTATTTTGTTGTTTCTTTTTATCTTTCTCCTTTTGTCAAAATTCTCCATCAAAGTCAGTCTAGTCAAAACATAGTGAGAAATGACTTCAAAACTTGCCACCAACTTTCCAATTATTATGCAAGGCAAGGAAATGCCATTGACGGCAGAGAAGTATGGTGCAAAGAAGATTAGTAAACTGGGGCAGAAAATTTTCTTTTCAGTTTGAAAATTTTCTGGAAGTCAATACCCACTTGGGGAAGAAGGAAGATAGGACAAGCATTAAGGGAAATGGTCTTCGAACCAGTGTCATCCTCAACAATCTTCAGAATGGTGAAACACCAATTTTGAGGAAATGAAAATCCACCAGCAGTGTTATCTTCAGCAAGTTCCGAGGTGGTCGGACAACACAGAGTGGTAAAGGAAGAAAGGAAATCTCATCCTCAACAAAGTAACCCCCAGCAAGTTGAGAAACACAGAACGGGGAAGGGATAAATGGAAAAGCCCATCCCCAGCAGGAATATCATCTCCAGCAAATGAAATCATTCCCAACAAGTTTTGGGAACCCCAAGCGAGGAAAAGGGGAGAAGGAAAAACCACCACACAGGAGCGGCACAACCGCTCACAATGTTTTGAACTAACAAATTTTCTTTGATTTGAAACAGGGAAAGAAAGTGCTATTGATAGCAGAAAGTCATGCCACAAGGAAGAACACCAATACTGGGGTAGAAAATTTTCTGCCGTTGTTGAAAATTTTCTCGGAGAAACGAAGAAGGCAATTCAAGATGACATTTCAGGTTTGTCCACCTTCGAACAGGACATCTCAGGTTTGTTCACTTTTTGAAAACAATGGGAGTATTCGCCCTCGAATAGGATACGATGGGAGTATTCGCCCTCGAATAGGATACAATGGGTGTATTCGCCCTCGAATAGAATACGGTGGGAGTATTCGCCCTCGAATAGGATACAATGGGAGTATTCGCCCTCGAATAGGATACAATGGGAGTATTCGCCCTCGAATAGAATACGGTGGGAGTATTCGCCCTCGAATAGGATACAATGGGAGTATTCGCCCTAGAATAGAATACAATGGGAGTATTCGCCCTCGAATAGGATACAATGGGCGTATTTGCCCTCGAATAGAATACGATGGGAGTATTCGCCCTCGAATAGGATACAATGGGAGTATTCGCCCTAGAATAGAATACAATGGGAGTATTCGCCCTAGAATAGAATACAATAGGAGTATTCGCCCTCGAATAGGATACAATGGGCGTATTCGCCCTCGAATAGAATATGGTGGGAGTATTCGCCCTCGAATAGGATACAATGGGAGTATTCGCCCTAGAATAGAATACAATGGGAGTATTCGCCCTTGAATAGGATACAATGGGCGTATTCGCCCTCGAATAGGATACAATGGGAGTATTCGCCCTTGAATAGGATATAATGGGAGTATTCGCCCTTGAATAGAATACAATGGGAGTATTTGCCCTCGAATAGGATACAATGGGTGTATTCGCCCTCGAATAGGATACAATGGGAGTATTCGCCCTCGAATAGGATACAATGGGAGTATTCGCCCTCGAATAGGATAGGATGGGAGTATTCACCCTCGAATAGAATACGATGGGACTATCGGCCCTCGAATAGGATATTTTACATTGGTTTTATTTTACATTGTCCTTTGCATATTTCATAAATTATTGCCAGAATGCATTTTTAATTCAAAAGTTGCTACTAAAAGCAGGCGCCTACCTGTATAACAAAAGGCAAGTCTTCCGTATTTACATTGCAGGTCTTGAAACCAGTAACCCACCATAAAGCAGAGGGTTACAACAAGGGATCCCAGCGCAAATTCAAGCGCATGAGTCAAAGGAAATGAGGGAATGAAGGAAAATTTTCCCAGCATCATTATCCTCAGCAGGAAAGTAAACAGTTCTAAAGATATCCCCAGCAGTCAGGAGGGAAACCAACACGACCCAGGAGGAAAGCAGTTCCGAAACAGGGTAATTTAGGAGAAATGATGGTTCAAGAGTCGATGCAGCAAGAATAAATGGTACAAGAAGCAAAGGAAGGCGATCTAGTTCTGAAGTTGTAGTTGAAGTCAGGGAGCCCGCCTGAAGAATGGAGTGTCGATTTATTTAGAAGTTGTAGTGGAAGTCAGGGAGCCCGCCTGAAGAATGGAGTGGCGATTTAGTTTTGAAGTTGTAGTCGAAGTCAGGGAGCCCACCTGAAGAATGGAATGGCGATTTAATCTTGAAATTATAGTTGAAATCAGAGAGCCCGCCTGAAGAATGGAGTGGCGATTTGGTTTTGAAGTTATGATTGAAGTCAGGGAGCCCGCTTGAAGAACGGAGTGGCGAGAGATTATTTTTGAAGTTGTTGTTGAAATCAGGTGCCTGCCTGAAGAATGGAATGGCGATTTTTGATTAGAGTTTGTCGATAAAGTCAGAAGCCCGCCGGAAAAGTAGAACGGCGTCTCAATTTCCAAGATTTGATAAGGATAGTGAAGAATCGAAAAGTTACAGAGTGTAACAGAAATCCCCGGCATAAATCCAAGTTCATAAGCAGAAGGAAGGCAACAAGGATCAGAAAAGATAGATTCAGACTTCGAAAGAAAATAGTTCGAAGATCACAAGGAAGAGACCAACGGTCAGAGTTCGGCAACCAATATAGGCCGAGATAACAATTGTCAGAAGAGAAGAAGCATGTGAAGGAACATCAAGTCCGACAGAATAGCAAGGAACATGGGAAAGTCAAGATGAAGAGATAGATAAGATTTCGCAATGCTGTGACTTAGTCTAGCTTCTTATTTTTGTTTAGCACGATGTAATAAGGAGATTAGTTAAGCAGTGGCAACAGCAGCAACAACAGTAACAGCAAGATCACAGCAGTCATGGTAGTCCCAGCTACCAAAACTTCCCGAACTATATTGACATGATTCCCTTTTAGCCAGGGATATGTAGGAGACCTTCGGAAGCAAAGGTTCGGTCAACCTTTTTCAAAAAAAATGCTTCATACGGAGTGCTCGAACGGGCAAAAAATCGCTCGTATCCACTCACTTTTCTTTACACGAAAACTCTTCATGTTTCCGCGCAAAGAGGGGCGAGTTGTGAGCACGTGATTTTTGCCCTACATGAGAATTACTCCCAAAAATTCAAAATAAAATAGTTTTGTGCTGAGCATGATTTTCATGATTTTTGTGTTGTTTTTCTTTTATTATTTGTATCTTTGTGTGCGCATTTATATTTAAATTAATATAAAATACAAAAATATTTGCATTTTTTGCATATAAATTCATGTCTGTAATTTATAGTAATTAAGTTCGTTTTACGAAAATGAAAAATAACAAAAAATATGTATCTTTTGCATTTTTTTTAATTGTGTGATTTTATCTTATTTTTGGTATTTAAATGTGTGTGTTTAATTGATATTAGAGGTTAATTAATATGGATAAGTTAATTTTGTCCTATAATGTAACTTAGGATTTTAAAATCTTGTTGAAATTATTTTAGGAGCAAAATAAAAAGAGAAGAAAAGAATAAAAGAAGAGGAAATCCAGAACTGGGCCAAAAAATCGAGCCCAAGTCTCCTAGCCCATACCCACGCCCAAAACCCGTCCCGTACCCGGAAACCCATCTCCCAACCCGTTACCCCTCCAAACGACCCCGTTTTAATATATTTCATTTGATCTCAGCCGTTGATTGTTATAATCCAACGGCTAAGATTAAAATTATGATTTTAATACACAAAAAACCCCCCCAAAACCCATTACCCGGTCATTTGCCCAAAAATCCTTTCCCCAATCGTCTCTGAGAGACGAACAAGTCACCCCAAAACCCTAGCGCCGCCCTCCACTTCCACCGCTCGAAACCCGGCGGCCAGACGTCGCCGGCCACCCAAACTAGCACCCCTGAATCCCCAAACTCCCGTCTCAACGAATCCAGGCCCCGCTTCACTCGAATCAAGCCCTAACTCCTCAACCCTCAAATTCGAACACCAAAGAAACCTAGGAAATTTTGAAGTCTGTTTGGAAGATTTTGAGGTCCCAATGGGTTTTAGTCGAGTTGTTTTCACTCAAGAACACTCGATTACAGCCCGTTTGGCTTCAAAAAAAAATTTCGAGTCCATTTGAGCCCAAGGCTGTTCGATTTCGGATCCCCTTTCTTAAGGTATTTTACTTTCTTCTTTCTGTTTTATTGTTGTATTCGTTATTTAGTATAGTTTGTTTATTCACCCCCGTTTGTGTTTAGTCTTTTCTGTTTGCTTCTTCTCAAAGACTTTCATTTGGTCGTTTGTTGATTTCTAATTTTGCTTGACGAATGTGTTTAAGAATACGAATTTGTTTTGATTGACGTCGTCGAATGTTTAGTTTCGTATCTTTGTTTTGTCCGTCCCTGGGAATCACTGCTATCACAATTGTGATAATGTGTTGTTGTTATGGTTATAGGCAGTGATTAGTTATAGCTTTAATTTAGAAATTAAAGGCTAATAATGAAGATGTTCAAATTGCTTGGCATATGGGTATAGTCATGTGAAGCCTGCAAGACAGCAGGGGATTCCACTTAATCGTGGGACTTTAGAGTTAAAAAGAGACAGACCCATACCTAAACAATTAGGAGTGGAGAACAGAAGGAATATTATGCTTGTGCAGTATTAAAATAGTTAAAAGTTAAGGGGTGTACATGGGAGAAGACAACCTGGGGAAAGGGTTGAGGGCTGGTTCTGGTTTTGGTTCTATAAGAGGAGACTAAGACACACACAGTAGGGGGAGCAGATAGAGGAGAGAGTTTTAAAACATAGAATAGAATCTGGAAAACAGAATTGGGAGAAAGAAAAGAACACACACACATCAAAGGGTAAAACACACTGAAAAAAAAAGGGGATAGGCAGAGGAAAGATAGATTTGAGAGCATTGAGAAGTTTTAAGCAGTCGATCAGTTCAACTACTATTGTTACATAGAGTGAATGAGAGTTCCAATAGTTATCCTCTATGAATTGTTTGTTTTCAAGTCAAACTTGGTGTTTTTTAAGTGAATCATGGTCTGTTGAGTTGCTGGAGCACTTTAGAAGCTATTTGGTATCATTGTTGGTTCAGTTTCTGTTTCTGTTTGATCCTAAGAGTCAATGAATCATTCCTGGAGATCAAATTGTTATATTGGTTGGTGTAAACTGTTTCATTGCTGCTGATACCTACTGTTGTTGTGCTGTGGAGATTGTTGTTGGTTTGCTGCTCTTGCTGATACTTCATTACTCTTTTTGTTCATTTCCAGGTATTTATTACAGTCGTTTGGTACATGAAATAGAAGGATATGAAGTTTGTTTGATTCGACAGGAAATCTGTAACATATCATGTTGGTTATATATCATTTCTGCACCTATCGAAAAAATTGAATGTTGTATCTTAGCTTAGTTCGTGTTATGTATAATATTTAATCATTCTATTGTTAAATTCTGAAAGTTATAGTAAGGGGGAATTATTTTCGTTAGAGGTTGCATTTGAGTTTCCCGTGTTACTATGTTTATGTTTGAACCCCATCGTTTGAGTTTGTTCTGCGTCGATTTCATCTATTGTAATTCCATCGGATACACTTGACAATAAAGGAGAGGTTAATTACTAACAGTTTACAAAGGCTGCTAGAGCTTGGAATTGTTGTCTATTACTGTTCATTGCTGCCTGTTAAGATTAGTATTTTCTGCCTTCCAGTATGTTATACGCCATGTTATGTCCGAATTGTTTCACGTCTAATGTGTGATTTTGTTTGATCAGATTGAGCATTTCACTCCCTATGTCTTGTTTCATTGCCCTTTTGGTTACACTTAATGCCTATTAATATGTTACAGTAAAAGTTTTTTTTTAGTTTATGATGATTTTCTTCATACAAACTGTTATTTGATTTTGGCCTTATGTATCGTTGTTAAACTGCTTTAATCATGTATTATATTCATTTTTAACTTATTGTTTCTTCGACCTTAATGAATTGGGGCTTTCTACTTCCACGTTTCAACAACATAGAAACAAAGTTATGGACATGAAAGCTTACAAAAAGGAAAAATTATAGTAGTATTACATTTTGTTTCTTAGGTACTTATTTTGAATTGATCTTTGAGTAAACAATTTGAATGTTCTGAATAAAAAAAAATTAGGATAGGATAATAGTGTAATCCTAAACAATCGGGGTGCATTTTATGTAACCCAATTATAATAATTTTGAATAATAAAACCCTTTAAAAGTTTTATAGAAATGTGAGATATTAATTTAAAAAAAATGTAAAATTGGGTTTCGAATTAGATAGTGGGTTCAAGTTAAAAGTATCTTCCCTTTTGTTTGAAATTCGGACTTGAATTCGAGGCCCGAATTTATAAATGTGAATTAATGGGCGTTTTAGAGATAAATAATAAAAACTTTAGTTTGTTTTAGGTTATCCTTCTAATAATAAATTAGACGCACCTCGCCAATTCAAAATTATAAATGCGGGGCCTTCATTAATTACTTAATTAAAATAACTTAGAATTCGGGATGGACCGTTTAGCGAATTTTACGGTGTTCCTCAAAGATGATAAATGCGTAGTTGCTTTAGGCGCGTACTTTGATAATATTACTTTCCTAAATTCGGGTATACATTTATGTGACTCAAATCCAGATCTCAACGAAGTCGAAATGTGTTAAGGTCACAGGCGTACTGGTACGGTGTGATCCGAAATACATTTTTACAACATTGCAATTCTTGTAAAATAATACTAAAAGCGGTTAAAAGTTGAATTTTCTCACATGAATTAAAGCAAGGTATAAATCAGATAAATAAGCCAAATACGACAGTTGAGCGACCGTGCTAGAACCACGGAACTCGGGAATGCCTAACACCTTCTCCCGGGTTAACAGAATCCCTTATCCGGATTTCAGGTACGCAGACTGTTTAACAGAGTCAATCTTTTCCTCGATTCGGGATTCAAACCGGTGACTTAGGACACCATAAATCTCCCAAGTGGTGACTCTGAATTAATAAATAAATCCTGTTTCGATTGTCCTTTAATTGGAAAAACTCCATCGCGCTCTCGCGGGTACGTAAAAAGGAGGTGTGACACGAGTTCTCGCCATCTACGAGAGAATAAAATGCAAAAATTTAGTTTCTGATCAGCAAAGTCGCACGATATGAATTTCAAGAATTTGAAGTTTTTCCTAAAGGTTCTGCAACCTCCCGATGATAAGTACAGACATCTCCGTACCGATCCGCCAGACTCTACTGAATAGGCTCATGACTCGCGAGACCTAATAACCTAGGCTCTGATACCAATTTGTCACAACCCAAACCCCGGTCGTCATGGCACCCAACGCATTAATAGGAAAGCCCGACTATTACCCGTTAACCAATCCAATTATTATTTCAAATATTCCAAATTAGGTAAAATTTCCTGTTTTCATAACAATGATAAGAGTGCGGAAAACCAAATATCTGAAATAACAGGCCAAAAAGATCTGGTGTCACAAGTCTGAGCCTCTAAACATTTGAATAATATCTTATACAAACCAAGTCTAATCATGAGTAAAAGAGATAATAGGAAGGAGAGATCGGGTCCTACGGACGCCGACAACAACCTCGATAACTCCGCAATCAACTGAAACAACAGGACGATATGAACTGCCCTCCAAAATCCATGTATCTGCACACAAAGTGCAGGGAGTAGAGTGAGTACTTTCAACTTAGTGAGTAATAGCAATAAATAATAACTGAACGAAAGAAAATCTATAAGAACACTAAGTAGTTCTATAAATAATAGTAAAGGTAGGAACATTTCTAAAGAGGAAAGTCTAGTATTAGTCTACTATGGTCCAACAATTATCCAACACTGCTACGACACGTAGCCTAATCCTTACTAATACTGCTAAGGCATGCATCCTGATCAGATATAATATATATAGTGTTGCGGCGTACAGCCTGATCCAATATATTATATATAATGTTGTGGCGTGTAGCCCGATCTAATACAATAGTAAATGCGCTCACTGGGTGTGTGCAGACTCCGGAGGGGCTCCTTCAGCCCAAGTGCTATAATACTGCGGCATGCAATCCGATCCACATACATATATCACTGCGGTGTGCAGTTCGATCCATATATATCATTGCGGCGTGCAGTCTGATCCAATACATGTATATGTATATACTGCTGCAGCACGCAAACCGATCTGGTATATAAGAAATACCCTACTACGGGTCCTTGACGCCTCTCAGTCATCATAGACTTGGCCTCACGGCCCACTTAGCTAGAACAGGATATTCAACCCTAGGTATTCTCACTTAGAGTACATTACTAATACCGGTTCAGGTCATGTTTTACAGTTAAGAGTACGATTGAGAGTATATGTTCAATAGGTAAAGTGTGGTCATTTAGCTTAATAGGCTCCCCTAAGGGTTCTATAGATTGGTACAAGGCCCCAAACATGGCAACTAGCCCAAATGCACGGATATAAGCTCAGTCTCAGTTAATAAGTACAGTAAACCATTTGTCGGGAAGGACCAAGTCCGAATCCCCAGTTACAATATCACCACGCTCATCACACGACGCGTGTTTCATATCCACATAGTACCATATAGTGCAAATATGAGGCTTCAACCCCTCAGTATATCATTCATAACTACCACTCACCTCAAACCGGCCAAAATCCTAGCTCGCCTTGCGCTTTCCTTGCAAATCGACCTCCTCCAGTGAAGAATATGACCAAAATCATAAGGAATATGTTACAATAAGCTAATGGAACATAACCTAATCGAAAGAACTCGAAAAATACCAAAAAACACGAAATTGCAAAATCCAAGCCCCGGGCCCACTTCTTGAAAAATTACGAAATTCACATTTTTGGAATCCTCATCTCGCCACGAGTCTGTACATATACAATTTATCAAAATCAGAGTTCAAATGAGCCACCAAAATCCAATTTTTATAGCAAAAATCCAAGTCCTAACTTCCTCAATTTATACCTAAATTCAGAGATTTAACGGAAGATTCTTTGATTAAATGACGTATTAAGACCACGAGACTCACCTCCAATCACTTCCCGATAAATTCCCCTTCAAATTCTACTAACATGCTCTCAAGGAGCGCAAAAATGGAGGAAAAATAGAGATAAGTCGCGGATGAAATAATGTTAAAAACCCTTCTGTCGCCCAGATTATACCCTATGCGATCGCATTCAACACCATGCGATCGCACTGAACAATTCTTCCAAGCCCCCAAAAATGGCCTATGCGATCGCATCTCCCCAGTCCGCGATCGCAGAGTACAATTTCCCCCTCTTATGCTATCGCATTGCTGCTAACCGCGATCGCATTGAGTAATCAGCAAGGCCTATAAAATCCCTCTATGCGATTGCAACTGCTCCCTCGCAATCACATAGAACAACAGTCTGCAACAATACTAGCTGAAAATCTGATCTCCTAACATGCCAAAAAAGATCCGTTTGGACCCCCGGAATCACCCCGAGGCCCCCGGGACCTCAACCAAGACCACCAACCTACTCCAAAACACGATACGAACTTGATCCAATCACAAAAACATGCCCTTAAAAACAAAAATCATCAAATCAAGGCGGATTCAAGCCTAAGTTTCAACTATAACTTCCGAAACCAACATCCAATCAAAAACCCGACCAAATGATGTCCGAATGACCTACAAATTTGCAAACATATCCAAAATCACCTAACGAAGCTACTGCAACTGTCAAAATTTCATTCTGAATCCCGGATCAAAATCTCACCTATCGACCGGAATTCGCCAAAATTCCAACTTCGTCAATTCAAGCCTATTTCTACACCGAACCTCCAAATTTGATTCTGATCGCTCTCCCAAGTCACAAATCATCCCCCTGAAGCTAACCGATCCATCAGAACTCGATTCCGAGCCCTCTAACTCATAAGTCAATGTCCGGTTGACTTTTCCAAACTATTCCTTCATCAAAGAGACTAGTTATCCCATTTCCTACCAAACTCGATCCGAATTGACTCAAATTCACCAAGTACATACATTGAAACATGAACAATCATATAACAGGAAAAACGGGGCGGTAACTCATGTGACGACAGACCGGGTCGTTAGAATATCATAATGTTTTAGAAATGTATCGCAGTTGTATTATAATTGTGTATGTATCATAATTATTGTAGGAATTGTACTACAAATTTAGGATAATTGTATAATCATTGTATATTGTTACAAGCAGGTGTGAGTTCATGACAAATTTCACTATTTGTATCACAAGTATGATAATTGTATATTAATTTATTACTATTGTATCCGGTATCATTTTGGGTATTAATGTATCGAATACAAATTAGATATAATTTTGATACAAGAGTGATAAAATTATGCATGTTTTAGACATTGATGTATCCGATACAATTCAAATACAATCATGATACAACTATCATATAATTATCTTATAATTTTTTAATATGTTTTAATAATAAAAAGTTATCGGAAATGGTGGAAAGAGAAAACAAGTAGATTTCAGGCGTAGAATACAGGATTTTGATGTTAAAAAAATGAGAGAGAAGAAGAGAGGAAAAAAATTATGTAATTGAATCCCTTAATCGAAGGCACTAATTGGGATGGGAGCCTTTTAAAGAACAGTGTATACAATTTGTATGAAACTTAGATACTCATTAAAAATAAAAATTAAAACGATGAGCCTCCCGGTATCGGGAGGCTCAGTACTTCAACTGAGATAATAAAAAATCATTTCACCTTTTTAGTTCTTTTTAGTTGGAACTTTAGGCGGTTCTCGAAAAAAGATAGCGAAAAAATTATCCCTAGAGTCAAGACTAAGAGGAATGTATAAACCAATGCTTCCATAGATTTGATCGTGGTTTATAATTATAGCTTTCATACCTATTTTTTTTATCATCTTCCGGATAAAGAACGATATATTTTGATTCTATAAAAATTCAAGTTTCATTTCTGAATGAAGTTAGACGATACATCTTTTATTAGTTTAATAGTTTACTCAAGAGTTACTCAATAAATCGGTTGATTGGAATTGGGAGATGGATAGATGTTACAGATGATGAATTAATTTCCTTTATATGTCTGTCACTTTATCTTTGTTAGTATTATCCGCCTATAATTAATATAGGTAAATAAGTTTCTAATATAGTATAGCTAGGTAAACAAGTCTATTTTGAAGGCGAGCAATTTATCTAAAGGCCCAAGAGAATATATAGATAAGATGCGCACATGATAGCCCTAACCTACAAAATACGTGGGCTTCCAAAAAGTCGTTAACAACCCTTTAATTTTTGGAAATTTTAACTGTATTGAAAATATATACATCCTATTTATTATTAAAAAATTTATTTTAAAAAATTATTTTCTATAGATACCTTTTATATTTTATAGCAAAATAGGTATTTATGGTATACACTACCATCAAGTCATATTCTCTCTCTCTCTCTCTCTCTCTCTCTCTCTCTCTCTCTCTCTCTCTCTCTCTCTCTGTTAGCACATGATTCTCTAAAAATCGCAGCAATGGTTTTCTTCTTTCTCTCTCTCTTCGAGCAAAATATATGCTTCTAATCGTGAATTCTTTTGTCGAATCATCAAGGGTTACTCTAATTGAAAACACTTCTATTTGAGGACTCGGCTTTTGTCCGTCTCCATTTTTAGTTTTAATGCAATGTATACTGTATTTTATTTGGCCAGAAAAAACCGTTTCTGACAAACTTTCTTCTCTTTTTGCCTTTTAGTCACATACAATGATATAAATATATTGTATTCCATATAAATTGTTGGCCTAAGTAAAGTTTTTTGTTGAAGATTGACAAAGAAAGCTCATGCATGAACCATGTCCATCCCTTGTGTACATGGGCATAGGCAGATTCGAGCATATGGGATGCACATGAAGTAGATAAGCTTAATTAGGTATAAGTGATATCTCCTGATCGAAAAGGTTGCATAATTGATAAGGAGAATGACTCCTTATTCAAAGAGAATACTATCCAAGATAAGGAAGGAGTTAGAGGTTGAAGTTAATTAGAACTCTTCCACCAAGGAAGAGTAGCATTATAACTCTAGTTATTTTCTACTCTACTAACTCTATAAATCGCAAGATGTTCTCACTTTACAGGGATGCAAAAAAGCATAAGTTAAACGTGAATTGAGAGCAAAATAGCAATGCATTTTGCAAGCAATTCGTGTGTGATTCGAGTGTGCAAACCTGAAGCTTCATGAACCAGATAGAAGAACCAGCACCAAGTGTATGTCTTTTATTTTAGTTCAACTGTAGTAGGTATTTTCATATTGTACCTTTTAGCTTTATGTAGAAGCAATTGTAATAGGTAATTTGAGTATTCAAGTTAGAGTTAACTTGAAGTTGTCGTAACAGTTAGAGGCTGGTTGCCATAATGGGATTAGAGGTAACCTTTATATTTACAAAGAGTTTATGTAAAGGTTATTTTGGCCCATTGATTTAGTGAAATGTTGGGGAAAATCCTAGTGAGTAGTAGGTCGTGGGTTTTTCACTTTTTGAACCAGGTGTTTTCCACGTAAAAATACTTTTATTCTTTGATTTACATATTTATTAATTATGCAACAGTAGGTTAAGGAACACATAGAAGAAACATGTTCTTCTATTATATGTGCACACAAAAATTGGACACCACACAATCATCCTAGTCTTGTGTGACATTGAAGTATAAAACATCAATTGGTATTAAAGCGGATTATTTTTGAACAGGCTAACACCTCAAGAATAGATCAAGATGAGTGCAGCAGTTGGAAACATGGAAGGGCAATCCACTGCTAGGCCACCACTCTTTAATGGACAATACTACTCTTGCTGGAAAAACAAGATGGGAGATCACATTATATAAGAGAACTATAAGCTATGGGACATTGTCATAGTTGGTCTATTGGCTACCTTGAATAAAAATGTTGAAGGAGTAGATGTGGTAAAGACAATAGCTGACTAGGCTGCTGAAGACTTGAGGAAATGGGAGAAGAATTCCAAAGACAATAAATGGCTTATTTGTGGACTTGGTTCAGATGAATACAGTAGAATCCAAAGTTATACCACTGCTAAAGAAATTTGGAACACCTTGCAAGTGGCCCATGAAGGAACACTTCAAGTGAAAAGGTCCAAATGAACTCTAATGTATTCTCAATATGATAATTTTATCATGAAGTAAGGTGAAATCATTCAAGAGATGTACACAAGATTCACTACATTGACAAATGAATTAAAGTCTTTTGGAAGGATTATTTCTGAAGAAGACAGAGTTGAAAAACTTTTGATAAGGGTTTTGCATGTTACTTGGGAGAGAAAAATCACTACCATTCAGGAATTAAAGAACATTGCTACCCTCCGACAAGATGAGTTAATTTGAAATCTTACTATTTATGAACTTAGGAGGCAAACCATGAAGATGGATGTATCTAAGAAGGAAAGGAGCCTGGCACTTAGAATTACTGAAGGTTCTGATCTAGAAGATGATGAAATGGCTATGATCATAAAGGACTTCAAGAAGTACCTAAGGAGAGGAAAAGGTCCTTCAAAATATGGAAGCTATAACAAGCCCAAGGTCCCTGAAAAGTAAACCAATGAAGAATGCTACAAGTGTGGGAAGATGGATCACCACATCAAGAACTCCCCTCAATGGGAAATTGAATGGAAGAGTGAAAGAGTTAAATGGAGGAACAGGTAAAAAGACAATTGATCATACACAACCACTTTAGAAGAAAGTGTAGGAAAAATAAAAGATGAGTTGTACAAAAGAGATGAGCAGATAAGAGTCCTAAAGGAGGATCTAAGTAGGTCAAACATGAGCTAGACAAAACCTGTAAATGAACATATCCTCTGATGTACTTTCATGGCTACACGAACACCATAGTAGCAACAATAGAGGACTTAGCTAAGGAACCCGTGCACCTAAGTGGGATCCCAAAAGCAAGTACCCCTCACTCTTTGAGAATAAAATTTGCACACACTGTGGTAAAATTGGTCATTATTAAAGTGAATGCACTAAAAGAAAAGGCTAGTCAAAAGAATAAATAATTTGTTCAAGGAAAAAATAGGCTGCCGGGTTAGGCTGAAAAGAATCTGACTCATCCTTTTGCCTATAGAAAAGACTCCAAACTAATTTGGCTTCCTAAGACTAACCTTTGATTTCCTTTTGCATGTTCAAGTGAAGGAGAGTATTTAAATATGGTACATTGATAGTGGCTGCCCAAAGCATATGGCAGGAAGCAAGAACTAGTTGCTTTCATTTGAGGACCTTAAAGGAGGTAATGTCTCATTCGGAAATGGGATGAAAAGTAAGATTATTGGGGTTGGCAAGGTTGGTAAGAATGATTCTCACTCTATTGAGAATGTCTACCCGATTGATGGACTGAAATACAGTCTATTAGTGTATCACAATTATGTGACAAGGGTAACATAGTCGCATTCACCCTCTAAAAATTGCTTTGTGATTAATCTTATCACTGATACGATTATATATATATATATATATATATATATATATATATATATATATATATTGGATCTGTCCACACTCTCAGATAATAAACTCACATGCTTAAGTGTGTTGGATAATGATCCCCTCATTTGGCACAAAAAACTTGGACATGCTAGTCTAAGTCAACTCAACAAACTTATCTCCAAGGACTTGGTGATAGGGCGCCTAACATTAAGTTCGAAGAAGATAATGTTTGTGAGGCTTGTGCAAGGGTGAAGCAAGTAAGATCATTTTTCAAAAGCAAAAAAAATGGTAAGTACCACCAGAATGATGAAACTGGTCCATATGGATCTTTGTGAACCAATGAGAACTCTGAGCAGAGGTGGTAAGAGATATGTTATGGTTCTTGTTGATGATTACTCTAGGTTTACTTGGACACTATTTTTGACATCTGAAGATGAAGCATTTGACATGTTCACTTCTTTTGTTAGAAAAACTCAAAAATAACTAGGTAATCAACTTGCATCAATTAGGTCTGATCATGGTACTGACTTGGAAATTCTAAAATTGCTAAATTTGGAAATGTGCATGGCATAGATCATAACTTTTCTGCACCTAGGACTCCATAACTAAATGGTGTAATTGTAGAAAGAATAGGTCATTGGAAGAAATGGCTAGGACTATGCTTCTTTCTAGTAAACTACATCATAGTTACTGGGCAGAAGTTGTGAATATTACATGTTACATCATAAATAGGTGCAAGACTAGACCTCATGTTCAGAAGACTTCATATGAGTTACTTAAAGGGCGAAAGCCAAATATATCTCATCTTATGACATTTGGATTCAAGTGCTTTGTGCACAATAATGGTAAAGACTCCCTAGGTAAGTTTGATCCCAGAAGTGATGAGGGAGTATTACTTGGATATTCTTTACATAGTAAAACTTATAAGATCTATAACAAAAGAACTATGTGTGTATAAGAAAGTGTACATGTAGTTTTTGATGAAACTAACATTTTTTCTAAGAGATATGAACATGAAAATGAAGCGATTGGGCAGACAGGATGTTCTCACTTTACAATGATGCAAAAAAGAAGAAGTTAAAAGTGAACTGAGAGCAAAATAGAAAGGCATTTTGCAAGAAGTTCGTGTGTGATTCAAGTGTGAAAATCTGAACCTACATGAACCAGATAGAAGAACCAGTTCCAAGTGTCTGTCTTTTATTCTAGTTTAATTGTAGTACGTGTTTTCATATTGTACCTTTCAGCTTTATGTAGAAGCAATTGTAATAAGTACTTTGAGTATTCAAGTTAGAGTTAACTTGAAGTTGTCGCAACAGTTAGAGGCCGGTTGCCACAACGGGATAAGAGGTAATCCTTAAATTTACAAAGAATTTTTGTAAATGATGTTTTGGCCTATTGATTTAGTGAAGTGTTAGAAAAAATCCTACTACGTAGTAGGTCATGATTTTTTCACCTTTTGAGCTCGGTGTTTTCTACTTAAAAATACATGTATTCTTTACTTTCCACATTTATTATCTACGCAACAGTAGGTTAAGGAACACTTAGAAGAATCAGGCCCTTTTATAATCTGTACACACAAAAACTGGACATCACACAAATCACCCCTCCCCTTCCCCCCCCCCCCTCCTGCACTCTTGTGTGGCATTGAAATATAAAATATCACAAATACATATTTTTTGTATAAATACATTATTTTTTATATGTATTTATGTATTTTGAAGGTTTCTATTTTTAAAATATAGTCGAATATCACTGCCTTTTGTGATTTTTTGTTGTTTTAATATAATGAATTAAATACTGTGTACTTGAATACAATGTATAATAACGAATATATGTGAATTGAATATAATATATACAGTCGAATTGGATAGAATGGTATATGCCAGTTTTCTTGATTACGCCTGTATAAATATAGTCGCGCGAATACACGGAGTACAACACAGTAGCAACGAAATTTATGTAGAATTGATTTTGGTGAGCTAAATTAGGAGTGATACACGCTATTTGATCCTCTTTTCGTTATTAAACCGTTGGATTCACCTATTTTTAGGCGAATTTTGGTTTTTTATTCATGAATACAATAGCGCTAATACAACGAATACAGTCGCACGGCTAGACTCCCTTATTTTTAGGTGAATTATGTAGTATTCATGAATATAGTAGCGCGAATATAGTCGCATAGCAACTAAATAATAGCTATAGGAAGTAATTATGTATATGATAGCTATAGAAAGTTAATAACCACTAAACAATAGTAGTTTCTGAAAATTCCTCTATATTGGTCGAAATTTGTCATTGCTAGTCGAAAAGAGTATAAAAATGTGTATTATATATATATATATATATATATATATATAGTATACCATTGCCTATTATTTTTTAAATTGACTAAAAATATAAATTTCTCTTTATATGGGCTTCTGCACAGAAATCTATTTTCTATTCCAAGCGTGCTGTAAAGCCCATTCATTTGAAGCTATATACAAGCTAATGTTAACATGATGAAGCCTGGATCGAACTGCCAAGTTCAGTGGTAAACTGGAAATCAAGACAAAAAATAGTTTAGGTATGCACCGAATAAAATGTGTCAAGTTTAGAAGGGTACCAGATATTTTGTGCTCCTTTTTTGGATAAGCGTACTCCTGCATAGGGGTGGGCATCGGTCGGTTCGGTTCGGTTCGATTTTGAAAATTGTCGATTTTATCTTTTGGTTATCGGTTTATAAATATCATCACCTGATAATCAACCCGATAAGATATTGGTTATCGGTTATTGGTTTATCGATTATTGATCATTATCGGTTCAGTTATCGGTTTATCTGATAAGGCAAAACTAAAATTAAAAGTGATGAACGCTGAATATTAAAACTGCTGAATATTAAAAGTGAATGCAACAGAAGACTGCTAGTATGCTACTGCTTTCAAATCCAGCTGCTAGCCTACACAAAGATTAAAAGATTCAGCGTTACTGCTTTCTAAAAAATCAGCGCTACTGCTTTCTCAAATGTAAGAAATCACGAACTATAACTGGGCAGTGCTATTGCTTTCTCACAACTGGGCAATGCTACTAGTCCTAAAATATTTCTCACAACTGGGCAACGCTACTGCTGAGTACAACGCTACTGCTTTCTCAAGTTCAAGACAGAACACCAATAACAATTTTAGAGCTGCTATATATGACACAACTGAGTAGATGGAATGAAACCAGAAAGATTATTAGATCCAAGATAAATGTGAGTAACAGATTCAAAGTTTACAATTGAAGGACTCAAGGTCCCAAAAATATTAGACCTAGGCAAGTTTATGAGAGTAACCTTATGGTTATTGTCACGGCTTAATCCCCACCAACTTCCATCACAAGGATTCTTACCAGACCATGATTCAACAAGCCTAGAAGGATAATTCACAAGAAGCAAACAGAAAAATTAACAGAACAATTAACAAGAAGCAGAAAAAATCTTGAGCAAACATATTGAGCAAACAGAACAATTAACAACAAGCAAAGTAGCAAATAGAAGACAGAACTGGTGCGATTGACAGAAACAAACAGAAACAAAAATAATCTTGAGCCAAAACTTACACGATGAGGGAGTATGTCGGACAAGCGGAGAACTGGTGGTGAGACTCTTGACTCTTAGGGGTTGGGGCTGCAGCGAACTAGGGTGACTCGAGAGCACTGAACTCTCAAGACTGAGTGAACTGTGAAGAGGGAAAGAGAATTAGGAAAATAAAACCCTAGTATATACTTAAGGGTAAATTAGTAAATTATTTAATTCTTATTGGGTTATCGGTTTTTACCCTATAACAAAAATGCAAATCGAGACTGAACCGATAACCAAATAACACAATAAAAAATGAACGGTTCGGGTTATCGGTTTGAACCGATATATGCCCACCCCTACTCTTGCATTCCAATATTTACGGGTTGCAATTTGATCCCAAATCCATCTAATCCATCTAGAGAATAATGGGCTGGGCTACAAATATTTTAGCTTATGGTTAATTTTGGTAGCCCAAGTTAATCCATTATTTTTTAGAGAAATTTTCATAAAGCACTATCTTTTAGAAGTAATTAACCTTAAATAAATACCATTTGCGATATTACGGATTATAGATACCTTTTAAGTGGTTATAAGATGTAATATATTTGATGTATTTAAGCTATTGTATTCATGAATACAGTAGCAAAAATAGGCGTGAATCAGGAAATCCAGCTAATCAGTTGTTGTATTTGAGTGTATTCGACTGAATTCATGGAGTGAAACATGGAATTACAACTGGACAGATTATTGTATTCGACTGTATTCACGGTGTGAAATAAGGGATTACACTGTTTTCAAAACGTAAAGTGAATCAATCAAACATAATAGACTCCTAATATAACTCAACAAACTCAATTATAACACACAAAATTTGTATTTCAGTTATAAAAAAGATTCTCAACCAAAAAATAACCAAAAAACATAGCAATTTTCAAAGAAATTATATAATACATCTGATACATAAATTATATTAATTAAAAAAAACTTATGAATATATTCATGGCATATAGTGAGACAGTGAATATGATGAAATACATAGAATACAACGAAATACGTTGAAATACAATAAATAAAAAAAAGATAGAGAATACAATAAAATACATAGAATACAACGATATACATTTAATTACAATAATAAAAAAAGGTGGTGGAAGGATCATCGAGGAGGTTAAGGACTGCTTGTGAGAGGGCAAAGAGGACTCTGTCATCGACTACACAGCCGACAACTGAGATTGATTCTTTGTATGAAGGTATTGATTTTTACTCGACTATTACTGGAGCGAGATTTGAGGAGCTGAATATGGAGTTGTTGAGGAAGTGTATGGAGCCAGTGGAGAATTGTTTGAGGGATGCCAAATGAATAAGAGTAATGTTTATGATGTGGTTCTCGTCGGTTGATCAACTAGGATTCCCAAAGTTCAGCAATTACTTCAAGATTTCTTCAATGGCAAGGAGCTTTGTAAAAGCATCAACGCGAACGATGTTGTATCCTTTAAAGGGGGTCTTAAAGAGGTTTTTCGGTCGCCGAAAAACCAACCAAAAACGGCGACGGAAGAATCATCACGCTGGTGTAAAAGAGGGAAAAATGGAAAGGGATATAAAGATAATCGGTTGAAGGAGGAGGAGATCGGAAATTTTAATGGGATGAGGGAAGAGAATGAGATGTATCAAAGTAGAAAGAGAAAGAAAATAATGTAACTGATTAGCGTATTTAGTGGTTTAGGGCTAGGAGGTAACCCAAAATAAATATTTTGCTATAAACCTTAAAAGGTATCTATAGAATATAAATTTTTTTAAATAATATTTATTTAAAATAAATAAGGTGTTAACATTTGCTATAGGAGGTAAAAATTCCTATTTTTTATAGTCCGTTCTAACCCATTAAGCAACCAAAATACAACTCATTAAACTCACCAAAAACAAATGATCTCAATTCTAAACCCACCTATCCAAAAATTTACATAACTGTCCCAATTTTACTTTTTTTTTTTTTTTGTAATTTCAATTTTATGCACCCCCACCCCATGGCGCAAACACCCTCAATAGATTTTCTTCTTTATATATATATTTTTAATTTTTAATTTTTTTTGTTAGCCTGCACCACCTTACACCCTAAACACCCCTCCCCCCAAGCCTCATCCAAAAATAATTTACTTTTTAATTTGTGTTTTAAATTTTTTGTTCTTTTATTTTCGTGCACCCCCCCCCCCCTCTCCGCCGCAAACCCCCTCAATACTTTTTTTATTCTAATTTTTTTGTATTTTCAATTTTTTTTGTTTTTCTACTCCAAACACAAGAAGCTCAAATAGCCACTCCAGAGTATATGGGCCGTGCAATAACGCCCAAAATATCATACTTTCTCAAAACCTGGTGAACAGTCGCTTTGTACATGACAGGTTATTTCGTTTTCCTTCTTTCAACCTAAAGATCATGAACAAAAAGAGCGGAAAGAAGAAAAAGGAAAAGCGCCAACAAGATTGATGAGATTTTCCGTTGATAGTAACCTTTGTCCAAATTGAATAGCTACGACACAAAAACTTTACTAACAAGAATTGCATGTACACGTATTTCCTATCCTCTTATCTAATAATAGTATATTAAAATACCCCCAAAAATACACAAAAGCAAAAGAAGAAGAAAAAGTAGATTAAGTAGTACATGGACATCATTTGGAAGGATTCCCCTCGCCCACCTAAAAAATAGAAGTTCCACTAACAAAAGTTATCAGTCCCCCACTAGTCCTACTAATATTATCTTCTTCTTTCAAAATTGTATTTTTCCCATCCACAGCCATGCGTGTCCGATCTTCCTGCTTGCCATGTTCGAAGTGTTTCTTTATCAAGAAGGTCAACTACTTATTAGCTGTTTCCCAATAATGTCATTCTTCCATGTGTTGACCATTCAATAGTCCTCCTTTTTTCCCCCATAGTATTTTTCACATTCTAAGCCATCTGATCAAGCAGAGACCTCCCTTTTGGAGTTCTGATTTTGGTATGTGTAGACAGACGACTGAATAAAACCTACACATATCATATTAGTATGTATGTATTTTTCTCTTGAAATACTCTTCCTCCTATTATGTACAATTTGTCTCTTGACTTATTGCTTACTAATGTTAGGCCTTCATCAGAAACATCCAATCAGGTATTGAAGATGGATGAAGTAAATACTGGTTTACCAATGTGTTTGCAGCAGTTGATGCAAAAACTTTTCTCTGGGGCCTTCTAAAAATGTTCTTTGTGAAACTCGAACTTTGTTGCGCCCTTTTGATTATACTCTTTGCAAAGTTTGCTGAGTTCTTTTGCTAATATGGGTGCACCACAGTAGAAAACCCCTGCTCCAAATTAACATAATTGTAATTAACTCTTCGTAAAACAATGACAATTTTCCATATCCGACAGGTCAAACGATTTCCATACCTATTCTTGCATTTGCATGCTTGGTTAAGGTCTTGGAAAATACTTTCTTCCAGTTTGGCCTAGCAAAATGTGTCCTCACCTGTTGATAAGAGTAAATCAGTGAGGGGTTCAAAAAGCTGAAGTGACCATTAGGCAATAATCAGTTATTCCATCTCTAACAGTATCCTAATTTGTGCTATTGGGTAAGGTCTAAATGGAAAGAACTTAATGAGATAAGACTGAAGTGAATGAATCAGCAAATTTAATTTCAAGACATGAGGAGTCTTACCCTGGTGCCTGATACAATATCAACCCCATTCTTAGCATGGTTAAGCGCCTGGACCATGGTAATGAGAGCTGAACGAGCATCCCCTTCCTCATAAACACTCGTCAAGTAGTTGTGCATCTCGATGACCCCCTGAATATCACGGGGAATTATCAATAAGTATTGAAATAGGAAGCAAATAAGTCGGAATATTGGACATTTTGCAATACCCTTTGATCAAGTTCAGCCACTTCATTCATAACTCCTTTGAACCAATCAAATGATCCTTGCTCCCGGGTAACCCAATAAAAATATGCATTTGTGGTTCTTAGAGTACTCTTTCTCCTTTTCGGAGAAATCTTGTTGAGGGCTGGTTGTTCACTAGTTGCAACGCTCATGTCTGAGTTCCCACTGAAATCTGAGGTTAAATCCTGCGAACAGAAAAATCATGCAATCCTGAGAAGGTGACAAAAAGATGAATAAAACTGGCGAAGATTATGTTAAATGTAACACCAAATCAAATCTTAGATACTCACTGCTTGCTCCTCCATTTTCACGATGTTGACGAGCAAGTCTTTCAGGATACTAATAAAGGGCGTTGCTCCAATGCCAAGACCAACAAGCAGCAAGACATCATATTTTTTGTAATCTTGTGCTGGAGCTCCATAAGGTCCATCTATTAATAGCTTTGGCAAACTGAGATTTAGGAGCAACTTTTTGCATCAATAATAATAAAACCACCCAAAATACTCATATATTTCTTTCTTAAATATACCAGAAAATAAATTTCAGTAGTATTTCTTTCTTATAGAAATATACCTTTTCTTGGTGTTTTCGTCAGCTCTGAGCAGGCCACTCTTCCCAGCCTCTGGCCGCTCGCAAGCCTCAGAAAAGACCCGCTTGAGTTCTTGAGTCCAGTCACCAAGTTGCCGGATGTGAATGCTCAAGTAGTCATCCCCGGGAGCTGAAGTAATGGAAAATGGATGCCTGGATATTCAGCATATAGAACCACAGCAGATAAGCATACTGAAGAAACCAATTTTCAGAAATAGACAGGAGCAAAAAGCCACGGCCTAAGAATTTTGTAAAGTTGACTCTCAGTTTCATAAATGATGGAGTAATTTTTTAACTGTTTAACTACTTTTCTGATAGGTTCCTTCATACGTAAAGAATAACCACCGAATACCCAATCTGCCGATTTGAAACTTTGTTTGGATACGTGCGATAAACAGTGTATGCAGAGCATGGTAAAAATCTGAGTCTTATCAAATGTTTAACAGAAGATTGAAAGCGATTTAGATTTGCAACTCCCCCTTTCCCTCCCTCCATTTCAGAACAGTTCACATATTTTATCACCATTCTACACCTTCATCAGAGTGCTTTAACTGTTCCGCGGAGTCAACAGGGTAAACTAACAACTCTAAATTGGTGCAAATGAGAAAGTCAGGTGGTCGTGTACTTTATTAAAATTGAAACTTTGATCTTCGGGGTAAATCAATCTCATTCAAAGTAAAATGCTTCGATCCAATTACCACTCGAATGGCGAAACCGCTGGACACTGGACGAACATATATTGTCCACTCTTGTATCGAAATTGGGGAGGCTTAGACATTTGTAGAGTGAGGACATTTCCAGGATATATTGCTACCTGAAACAAATTGATAAGATTTAAATACAGTAGAATAGGGTGAGAGAATGAAATATTTATTCAGCATTTGCATTAAGTGGAACGCTTATGATGAAATTTATCTAAACTAGCATCAGTCTACTAACTGACTTGTG
This sequence comes from Nicotiana noctiflora, assembly GCA_032618575.1. Classification (NCBI taxonomy): domain Eukaryota; kingdom Viridiplantae; phylum Streptophyta; class Magnoliopsida; order Solanales; family Solanaceae; genus Nicotiana; species Nicotiana noctiflora. The sequence continues at coordinate 181,965 of JASVEL010000736.1, forward strand.
GTATGTTGAATTTAGCTACTGAATTTTCTAGTTTACTCTTTATTTATAACTCCACCTATGTGAGCTTACTAATATTGCCAGTTCCAAGTCTAGACAAAGGAGGAGTATTGCGGTAGGTTGACATTCAGTGTGAAATTAGTAATATCGGATGAACCCGTGCCCCCAATCTTGGGTTTAAGGCATAGTTGTTGTTATTGTTGTTTACTCGTTTTCCTTTATGAATGTCAATGAATTTTACCATATGAATTGCCTAAGGGTTTCCAACATAAAATAGACCACATGAACAACCAACTGATACCGGAATACCTAATGAAATTAAAACGAGGGGTCAATCTGATCAGAAGCTTACTTTTAGAAGCCGGACAGTGTACAAGCCTGACCGGAAGAATCTGAGAGTTCTTTCCCCAGCATAGAGAAGCACAGGAACTGCTAGATACATCCATGTCTGGAAACAAATACCATGTTAATAGCATGAAAACAATAAAATGAGAGCCATACTTATTTAAAATGAAAGAGGAGAAGAACTCAGAAGCTATACCGTCTTGGAGTACCATTTATGCACAAGGAAGAGGAATGTGCCATGGATGATCAGTAGGATGTAGACAATGACAAGAAGGTGGTGCGAATACCAGAATGCGTTGAAGCCAGTGAGTCTATCAAAAGGTTTGGGCAACTTAATGAGGCTCCGCCTAAACCATCGTGTTGCAAGGGTGAAAGCAATGACCATGAAGATTACCATTATTATTCCCGTCACACCTTCAACTCCTTTAACAAGGTCTATGTATCCAGGCTTACTTGGTCCAAAATCATTCGACAAATAATCCCGATAATCTTGATTATTTGCATGTATAAGCCTTGGGAAATCACATACAAGGTGGTTACCAGCATGGAGTATGATACCAACAACGATGGCTGCAGCGACAGTCTGCAGACACAGAGTAAGAATATTAGAGTAAATATAAACGTCATCTGTTTGCAACTTAAAGATAAATGAACCCTTAATTAAGAAATCATACTTATCACTCATCACTGTGCCATATTTGCATTAACTATTTGGGAAGTCGAGCACTATTACTATACTTTTGTCCTACTAGTCCAAAACTCTGCCATTCTTTTGTTAGAAAAAGTAGGGACTATCACTTATGTGGTTCACATATATTGTGATTGTTAGCAGTCTTACATGTATAATTAGGAAAATTTTAAGCACAGCTTAAGTACAGAGTTACTTCTGCATAGGACCAACCACTTATGACCCAGAGTTACTTCTGCATAGGACAAACATACTGAAAACTGTGGTGATGATAATGGTGAATGATCCAGAATTTTCACATTCTGTTCTTAGTTTATTATCCTGTGAAGCAGTAATGCAGCCGCGAGAAATCTTTGATGAACTGTGTTTAGTCCCTCCAACATTAAGTTATTGTATCGAGACTTCAATCCTTGCCAAGAAAAGAAAAGCAAAACTGGAGAGCGAAAAAGTCAATCTTTGCTGCTCCGACAACATAACCTTAAGCTAAGAAAAGAAGAGAGCATTTCAACCTCAATATATCAGTTTATAAGATCCCGTTTAGGATCCGCAGGACACGCCGTTGTCACCATTCCAATTAATTGGCAAAACAGTAATTTATTACTCCTAACATATTCGTTTTGGATTTAAGAAATGTTAAAGATAGTTGAACTGATGACATAACGATCTTCCTAGCCACACATGGTTCTGGTTAGATGGCAATTCATCAAACTGTGATAGGTGCACATGCATTTATACGATTTATAAACAAATATAGCACTAATATGTGTGTATAGTAGAAGGGACTGTCATTATAAAGAGCACTCAGTTTGTGGAATAATTTAGTTTTGTAACCCATTACACATTTTATTTTAATCTTTTCTACAGAAGTTAAGTAAAAGAATAACACAGTTAAATAAGATATCTTTGTAGGATAATTTTCTTCAAATCAAATAGTAAGAAAGAGATCATTTCCTGCACTTTGTGACCCTTTCCAACATATAAAACAAGATAATGAAAGGGGCAGCCTACCTTGTGAAAGTTGATGTTGTCATCAAAGGGTACAAAATGGCTCAACTTGGATGACCTGAGCCATGTGATGGTGTTTCTGCATACAGGCAATAATATAAGAGCCATGTTGAACTTGAGAGTCTCAGCAGCGCCCTTAGCCGTGACAAGGCAGTAACCCATGACTTGGAATGCACTCTTGTTTTTGTACTGATAGAACTTCCAAAGAAAAAGCCCAATCATTATCAAGATCCATAAAGTGAGAACCCAAATTCTCTTCCAGTTTTCTTGCAATGAATAGACAAGTTTTGTGCTCATTCTTTTTATTGGGCTTCTCTTCCTTAATCCGTGCAGGTTTTGGCTCAAGGCTTGACTCGTGTAGCTTAGTGCTTGACTATAGTTGAGGTATGTGTCCTTTTGGAGGAGAAGTGTTTCCAGCTGCCATAGCTGCATTATCATCATAACAAACAGAACATGCAAGAAACATGATCAGAGAGTTGGGTCATGGCATCATGTACAATCAATTAAAGATGGTGTCACCAAATGTTTATTGATGAAAGATTTTAATTTTTATGCAGTGGCAGGGTACATTATAACCTCTCATATTGAATATACGCAATTACAAGTAACTCTTTTTTAATCTCTTGAGAAATACATATTTTTAATCACTTCTAAAAATATGGCCGACATAATATTTACTTTTTTATGTATGTGTATCATATATACTAAAGATATATAATATAAGTTTATATAAATTTTTACAGGTGAATTCTATTAATTTCGGTCAATCAATCAATTTTATATTTTGCCTAAATCTCTATAGGTCAGACCAACTGTAGATTTCGAAAATTTTTAATCACTTCTAAAAATATGGCCGACATAATATTTACTTTTTTATGTATGTGTATCATATATACTAAAGATATATAATATAAGTTTATATAAATTTTTACAGGTGAATTCTATTAATTTCGGTCAATCAATCAATTTTATATTTTGCCTAAATCTCTATAGGTCAGACCAACTGTAGATTTCGAAATTCAGAGTTATGGGTCCGTTCTTTACCCTTATTCCCTCAAATAAGTTGCATAGTTCTCCTGGCGCAGGACGCGAACTGTCGAATTCTGTGACCTAAGTCAAAAGTCCCTTAGACCTTTATCACATGAACTAAGTTCTGGTTTTAACTATAAATAAATGTTTGTAACAATAGATAAACGCTAATTCTTTGCACTTTGACCAAGAGAGGCCTTTCAGTTCGTTCAAAGGCAATAAGTTGAAACATCCATAAATTTGCTATTGGGAAAGACATCTGTAGTACACGTGTTTGAGTGCTCAAAACGCGCATTTGATGTGCAAAGAGGAAGGTCCACATGGGAGCTTAAGAAGATGTCAGGACCGCCAATATGGTCAGACTCCACCTTCTAATGATGGAACCATGGACTGATTTTTTGGCCTTTTTTTGTGGTCCAAAATAAGTGATTTTTTTGGATTTCAAGAATGACTTGATCATATTTTTCCTACATTGTCCTTGGAGTAAATAATATTGAAATATGTGTTAAAAGTGTTTATGTGAGATAGTAAGATTAAAATGGTCAATTCTATTGCTAATTAATGCAAAATGTGACTTTCTTACTATGTGTGAAAACATACAAAAAATCACTTATTTTGTATCGGAGGGAGTAGTAGTATAAGTTTATAATACTCTTATTAAGAATTTAATTCTTTATCCTAAGAGTCTATATAAATTAAATGTAATTAGATTTGGTTTGAATCACAAGTTTAATTTGGGTCGCCATCGTAGTATTGTACTAGTGAGAAAGAGAAGGGATACAAAAAGGTGGGATGGTAGAAGCATTACTTTCAATTCAAATTTCAAAAAAAAAAAAGGAAAACTATAAAATAAAGCGAAAAACTAGAAATAAAAATACTACCTGTTCAGTTTAAGAGATATTTATTGCAATTGGACAATTTTGAACTAATACTTCACTTGACATTTTCAAAGTTATGAAAATGGTAGTAGGCATGTTTAGGTTACTAACTTTTTTAAGAGATAGAAAGTACTGTCTAAAATGTATAGATTATGTTCCGGTTGTGATAAACAAAAATCTAAAACACTTAATGAAATTGGTCAAACTCCGTAAGTAAGTCGAATAATCACAGTCAATGGACAGCTAATTTTAAAAGTGAGAATGCATTTTTTTTTTCAGATTTTGTTCTATCAATATGCATCCCAACAATTGTATTGCATAATTTGGCGTAATGGCCACTCAAACTTAAGCAGATTTTAAAAGCGATATACGATCTTTAAATTTTCATATTTGAACGCTCGAACTTAAAATTTTTTTAACTAATAAATATATTTAAGCTTTGACCATGTCCATATGGCATAATTTATCCTAATCAGCCTGCTGCGTGATTAACGTGATTTACAGGAGCGTGAAAACTCTTCTCAACGCCCAACAGTCCAAAATGGGTTGTATATGTATAGAAATTTATACCAGCTAACAAAGCCTCGATTGCTAGTGAAGTTGGAGTACCTCAACGAAGGTGTTCATACGAACCAGAGAGAAGCCATAGTGAAAGAAAAACAAGATGGAATTGGTGAAGGACACAAGGCTCCGGAATATAGGGAGCTTCGATTGGGAAGTGAAGGTTTTGAAAGCGAACTCGCGTCCATCCCAAATGCCAAATGAGGAATCAGATTCAGAAGGTAGGACAAAGAGATTTAGATATTTAGTGTAATTCAAAGCGTGGTAGTTCTTGAGGTGAAGAATGGAGGCACCGGCCTCGAATGTCTCGCCGGAAATAGCCATAGTTGCCATACGCCCTCCGACGAAATCGTGCCGCTCGAAAATTCTGATTGCTGTGTGGAGATTCTTCGTCATTTCGTTGCTTACTTGATATGTTATTAATTAATGGAGCTTCTTATAGCCTCTTTGTTTAATCTTCTAATTAATAACGAACAAAAAGAGAATGAAGAAAAAGAGAAAGGAGAAGAAAGAATAGTAAAGAAAGGAAGGAGGGTGAACGAAGAAGAAGGGGGGTTGAGTACAAGGTATTTTTAGTTTTTTTTTTTTTTTTTTTTTTTTTTGTATTTGTAACTTTCTTTTCTGATTTTATATTTAAAAATAGAACCCTCAAATGACACATGGCAAGCCTATATAGCTTAGCATTAGGGGTGGCAAATGGGCGGATTGGGCTTAATTTGGGCGGGTCAAGATGGGTTAGTCAATAAATGAGTCATTACCCAACCCAACCCAAAGTGAATTTGGGTTAAGATGGGCTGGGTCAAGATGGGCTAAACAATGGGTCATAACCCAACCCGCCCAACATGACCCATATTTTAAAATCATGCTTATCTTGCATACAATTTTTTTAAAGGGGTTTGCGCCCGTGGTGGGGGGAGGGGTAGGGGTAGGGGTAGAAGGTGTAGAAAAATAAAATAATAGAAAATTAAAAATACAACAAAAATATAGATTTTTTTAGGGATTTTGCGTGGCGGGGGAGGGGCTGGGGGTAGGGGGTATGGTAGGGTGGTAGAAAAATAAAAAAATAAAAAAATAAAAATTTAAAAATAAAAATAAAAATTTAGGGGTTTGGCATCGTGGGGTAAGGTGTGTGTGTGTGAGTGGGGTATTGATAGGATTGGGTGGGGTGTGGTGGGGTGGGGTGGGGTGGCAGAAAAACTAAAAAACAAAAAATAGAAATTTAAAAATAAAAATAAAAAATAAAATTCTTTTAGGGGGTTCGCGCCGAGGAGGGGGGTTAAATGGGGGTATGGCGAGGGGTGGTGGGATGGCAGGAAAACTTAAAAATAACATAATAGAAAATTATCTTTTATAGGGATATTGCGCGGGGTGGGGGTGTAGGGGTTGGGTGGGATGTGGTGGGGTTGGTAAGTGAGTGGCGTAGAAAAACAACAGAATAGAAAATTAAAAATACAAAAAATAAAAAAATTGGAGCAACTAAGTAAATTTCAAAATAAGTTAGGTTGAGATACTTTGTTTTGGGTGAGTTTCATGAGTTATATTTGGACTGTTAAATGAGTCAGAATGGGCTATAAAAAATAATGGGTTAACTTGAGCTCAATCCAAATTGACCCATAAGCTAAAATGGTTGTAGCCCAACTCATTAATCTCCGGGATGGCAGGAAAACTGAAAAATAACAGAATAGAAAATTATCTTTTATAGGGATTTTGCGCGGGGTGGGGGTGTAGGGGGTCGGGTGGGATGTGGTGGGGTGGGTAAGTGAGTGGCGTAGAAAAACAACAGAATAGAAAATTAAAAATACAAAAAATAAAAAAATTGGAGCAACTAAGTAAATTTCAAAATAAGTTAGGTTGAGATACTTTGTTTTGGGTGAGTTTCATGGGTTATATTTGGGCTGTTAAATGGGTCAGAATGGGCTATAAAAAATAATGGGTTAACTTGAGCTCAATCCAAATTGACCCATAAGCTAAAATGGTTGTAGCCCAACTCATTAATCTCTGGGCTTGTTAGGCGGGTTAGATGGATTTGGGCTAAAATTGTTACCCTTACTTAGCATGATATGTTGTACACGTCAGCGCAATTGATATACACGTCAGTATAATTGATATACACGCTTTGGTGGATGTGTTTATTAGTACTCGTTTTGTCAAGTTTAAGTGTTCAAATTGGTAAATTTAAAATTCAATGTATCGACTTTAAAATCGGTTGTAAGTTTAAGTGGCGAGAGAGTTCAACTATCATTTCATAATCATCTCTACTCTAATTGGATGCTAAATACCCTCTACTTTCGATGTTTCTCACTGGAAGTAATCTTAATTTAAATAAGTAATTAGAGCCACCACTAAATTGACATGTTCGCCAGTGAATATTTAAACACATTTGATCTTCTAAGCTATGCTAATTGGTCTGGGTTTCTTCTTTACAAATTAAAAGAGGTAAAAACTCCAATTTCTGACCAAGGAGTGTCACGGCATGTTTTAACTTCCTAAAATATTGAAATTAATCTTAACAAAATACGGTAAGCTGAACCAACCAAAATTAGGTAGCGTCTTTCTTTGAAGTTTGAACAGATCACCTCCTTATCACTTCAGTTACCTAGTCCTTTTCATATTTTCTTCACTTTCACTCTTGTTTTTTCCCTCACCACACGACCCAGCAGAAAATAGGAAAGAGATGAAGAGAGAAACTGTTGAACGACTACAATTTGGCCATTCTTTACAAAATTAAGTGCTCAGTAAAAGCCCAAAATAAAATAGTATTACTAATATGGAAATAAAAATTTGTTGAACAACACGGTATCCTAGTGTCACTTCTTTGTCGTCTAACAACTTGGACTCTGAAAAACTTTTTAAGTCTAATGCAATAAATTAGTTGCAACCATTTTACATAAGTCGATAACCAATCAACCACTAGTTGTAATTTATTTATAGGAAGAGGTAGTCATAAGACGTGGAAATTTAAGAATACTTCATTTTAAAGCTAAAGTTGAATTGACGTGCAAGCAACAAAAATAAAATAATTTGTGTAACTATTGCAGCCTTCAAGAGGGAAAAATAAGAGGGTCCTACCTCAATGTAGCCGAGTCTTTCAGGATCTAGTTCTTCCATGATTAAAGCTGCATACTCCTCTGCTTGTTCTTTTAATCTTGATAACTTGTTTGCAGATGCACTTAGCATGATGATCTACATTGATCCAATTAAATAATAAAAGGTTATATAGTTTATGTTTATCGTTTTCATTAGAAAGTTCAATAGAAAGAGCCGTAATAGCAAATCTAAAATTTCCATCAAAGGGATTCAAAAAAATAAAAAGGTAAAAATGAAAAGAAGCCAAAATAATCCAACATTTTATATAGTAACTTTTTTTATATGCAGTGTAATTTCCGGCGAAGGGGAATGAATCCCCTTTCGCCACCCTAGCTCCACCATTGGAAAGAGATTGTTTCACTTTTAAGGGTTAATTTAGCCTTGTTGGCACCATAAACATTATTTGAATTTGCAATTTCACTCATGAACATTTTGTTTCAATAAGCCATTAGAGTGACAAGATCAGCTAGAACAAGGTGATTACCAAAAGGATGGAAATTATATCACAAGACGAAATAAAGTTGAAAATTTGGGTTGTAGTAGGCGATATAACTTTGTCCAACTCCAACATAACTTATACGTCCAATCTCATCAAAAGTCTTTCTATTCATTCATATGGCATCACCAAAAAAAGCATTTTAAAGGAAAAATAAAATGAAGACCAAAATAATTAAAAACAGAACAAATGTTTGGATTGGAAAATTATAGTATAAGGTTTATTTGACAAAATTGCCCCCACCAACTCCCCTGAAAATGATGTTAAGTCAGGGAAAAGAAAAAGAAAAAGAAAAATAAAAATGTTAGGACTATTTGCACTATTTTAGGGGTCAATATTATCCTAGGTGGTATATGTTTCGTCAGACATAAAAGGTTTCTAGAGAACATGGGAAGCGTCAGACAGCAAGACTACAGAGATTATGCAAATGCATTATTTTAGAAAAAATATAACTTTTTTCAAATATTTTTGGAGTCGTTGATTCTTGAAATTTTCTTATCTGGCCACCTAATCATCACGCCGATCACATATTATTTTATACCCTTAGGAAAAAAGAAACAACAAAGAACAGTGCCCCAAAGCTTAATCCTAACCACTTCGTAGTATCGTTTTTGGAATGCATGTGTATGTATATTTATAACGAATTCTTTATCTAAGTCATTAAGCTTTTTATAAGGCAAAGTCAGCGATACATTTTAATGAAATCACAACCTGACAGACTGTTCTTCAAAGAAATTATTTTAAAAGCTAGATTAATTTAAACTTTTCTTTCTACTTAACTCAAGTTAAAATAAGTAATTTCCGTCCTTTTAAAATAACAATTATCACTATTTGAAGAACCAAACAACTTTATTAACCAAAATTTCTTAAAACATCTTCCAAAAATGAAAAAATTAACACTGAAATTTAGATAAGTCGATTCTCTAAATCTGAACTAATTAACCAAATTATTTTTCTTAAACAAAAGTATAAAAAATGTCTATTGTTTTTTATTTATATGCATAAGAATCAATATTTAAATTCACATGAACATTATATTCATTGAAACTCATTATAATTTGTTCAGGTAGAGGGAGTATATATAGAAAAGAAAGAGGGATTTTATACAAATAACCAGTTGTATTCAATGTTTTACAATATTATACACAAATATATATATATATATATATATATATATATATATATATATATATATATATATATATATATATATATATATATATATATATATATATATATATATATATATATATATGATATATATATATATATATGTATTATACGTATTGTATATTCTTGCCACCTATTTTTAATTTAAATTAGGTGGATGATTATTTAGGTTAATTCTTTAAAATAAAAAAAATAAAAATATTTACCTCTTTTACTTCGTCTTCAGCAATTCGACCATCTTCATTCTTATCCACCCTGTACCATGTAATGAAAACCATAAAGTTCGTTACGTGCTGTAAAATCAAAGCACTATTAGCTCTTTGCAGAAGTTAGGACTCTATTTTAATTACTGTACTCTGTACTAGATAATGATGTGCCATTTAAATATTTCAATAATTTTCTGTCAGCTGTCATGCAGTGTGGACGAGTGTTCCTCAGGGAAACAAACAGTAAATTTGGCTCTCTAATTTAACTTAAGATAATTCTTATTTTAATACTAATTAATCAAGTTAATGGTGTGTACATGTCGAAGAAGATCTGAAGCCGAGAATCGAAACTCTGATCGGTGATTTGTGACCAGTACTCGTACAATTCCTCCTTGCTAATCTTATCAACCTTTAATCTTCTTCTTCTACTTAAAGCATCAAATAATTCCAATGCAAATTCCTCTGAATCCTTCATACCTTCGTCCACATAATTAACCAAAATCAAAGTTAATGTAAGTAATCAATAAAACTCGTAACAAATTAAATTATTAAAGGATTTTACACTACTGTTCTATGCTAGAACTCGTGATTAAAGTTGTTAGCACTAACCTATGCATTGTGCGAAATCGGAACGGTAAAGATAACCGTCTTTAGCGAGCTTTGAGAAACTGTTTTCAACTTCATTCCATCCATTGGTTTTTTTATTGCTAATGAACTTGAGTCCGCGAAGAGCTCTATGAGCACTAGAACGAGTCCGATCAAGCTGAGCGCGTTGCCGACGTAATGCACGTGCTGCTAAAGCCGAGTCCACGCCGTTACCTGTTCCAACGACGGCGTTTTGAAAAAACGACGACGGCGAAAACGCGCGAGGCGCATGTCCGTGGCTCCATGAGAATCTCCTCAACTCCGCTTTCAGCTCTTGCGAAAACTGCCTCGCTTTCGCGACCGCCTCAGCTTTCAACTCCTGTGAAAACTGACGAAGTTTACTCGATGAACTTCGGCGGATCGTCGGCGATCGAGATTCCGACACCGATGCTGACGTCGGGGTTTCAATTGAAACTCCGGAAATACCGACTCCGGCGGGAAAATCAGGAGCATCAATGTCAATCACAGTAGCTGGTTCGACGCTCCGTAGAATAATTGTATCATCATCCTGAAGATCAAGCGTGACTTCAACAAACTCCTCGGAAGCAAAACCAGAATTATCGCCGGAACCAGCTCCCGGCGATGACTCACCACTAAAATCCTTGTCGGAAGATACCGTATCGGATGTCCACCGGCGTTCATGCCCCGGTAACCCTCTCATTTGACCCCAAAACTCAACAACAAGCAAACACAAAATTATTTTAAAAAACAAATTAATGTAAATATAAAATGTGAATATGCTCTTTGGTGAAAGGTGTGAGAAAGATAGTGAATATTATTATAAAGAAAGGAAATGCAAAAGTGGTAGTACGCGTCCTGAATCTAGCATAAAGGACATGAACGCAGTGGGTTTTTGTAGAGAGAAAAAGCAGAAAGGAGAAACAGACAATGGAGTTTTCTGCTGAATTCTGATATATATGAAGAATAGGGGACCGGAACTGACCGAAAGTTTTTGGTTCGTTCCTTTTTATTGCTAGTATTTTATATATACTATATATGGTCTATGATTTACTTTTGCTATACAGAGAGAGAGAAATTGCTTTGGTTTTGTACTAAGGTGAGATCTTTCGTAAAAATGGTGAGGGTCCTTTAATTTCTGAATTTTGAGAGAAATGGTAGAAGTTATAAATAAAAAAAGTGGAAACTCAGAACCATGCATTTTCTTTCTATTGTGGGTTTGCTTGCTGTAGTGACACGTATACAGTGAATAGATGTTTGTATATACTAGTACGAGTAATAAAAATTACTCTACTACTCTGTTAGGTCCTCTTTTTTACAGTCAAGCTTTACCATTGTACAGTGAATATTACGATTAGGAGTGCATTTGAATATTACGATTAGGAGTACAGAGAAAATTATTTTACACCAAGTCATAACCCTATGATTTTCGTTACCACATTTAAGGAATGATCACATTTAAAGCTCAAAAAATTGGAGTTCAAATTAATAGAAAAATAAAATTAGTCGTGATGATGTATTTTTTTTATACCGTTGGAGTGTTGGCAGCGTACATTTGATCCCTTAATTTAGTTTCATTGCATATGCTTGTTCACATAATTTTTATGTTATAAACGATGTTCGTCTTATTTTAACTTTTTTTTGTTCATATTAGTTAGGCGTGTTTATAGCGTTATACTTTCCGTGGAATCCCACAAATTTTTTTATTGGTGTAATCGATAAACGAATCGATAAGCCCCAAAAATCGGTAAATCGAAATCGAAAAAATCAAAAACTTATTGAAACGATAACGATAAGCATATGTACAAATCAATAATCGATAAGTAATTATTGATAAGGGCCATAATCGAATCGATAAATCGAATGCGCACCCCTAATTACGACTTTAAAAGGTTAATAAATAATAGCAACAAATAGTAAAATTAATGGAATATATAAATTGTTTATATTGGAATTATAATACTATCACACTTGGGCGAAGCTAGAAGTTGGAGTGTGGGCTCGGCAAACAATATATTTGTGTTAAATAAATAATTAAATATATACAAATTTTAGATTTAGAACATAGCACTTGAAGTCCTCCGGATTCTTCTAAATTCCAACAACAATAACAAATTCAATATAATTTCACAAATAGAGGTCTAGGGAGAGGAATGTACTCATCCTTACTTTTACTTTATGCAGGTAAAGATATTATTTTCGGTAGACCCTCAGCTCCAAGTAAGTATACAAATTACAACATTATAGAAAAGAAATACAATAATGTAAAAGTCAAGGAAGCTGTAATAACAATAAGGAAATAAAAACCAAAATACAAGCAATATCATGTAGTCATACAATTTGAACTACTATTTGTATAGGTATGGCAAAAAAAAAAATTATTTTACATACAGTATAATTTTCTGATAAAGAGGACGTCAATAAACCCCGCCTTCCATCCCTTTAGCTACACCGAGGTGTTTTAAAACCAAAATTTACCTATAATACGTTTATACACACTGCTATTAAGTGTTAATTAGTAAATGATAGTCTGAACACAAGTACCCAACATGCATTGACTTAAAATTTAGGATCTCCACTGTTTTATCTCATTGACAATCTTTTCCATAATATAGTAAAGATTCGGAAAAATTAACTATGAGATGCTATTAGAGAGGTGTGAAATAGATTAAATTATTTTTACCATCTTTTGCCCATATATCATTCTCATTTTCTGGAGACAGCTTAATGGCAAAAAATGGCATCATTTGGATTGAATTAGATTGGATAGTTACAAGTCTAAATCAAAGCCGATTCTTAATTCTTGACCTATGTATGACCATGAATTTTGTAAGACAATAATAATGTCACTAATGCATATTCTTGACAATTGGGCTGGACTCCCCTAGTGGGTTGGAATATATCTGGTATTTTGCATAGAATAATCGTAAAAATAACACGGGCTAGTCAGTTTTCAGACTGGTTATTTAAAAATAGTTATAGCCAATATTTTGACGCAACACGAAAAGTTCCAGCATAATATATTCGAGATCAGTGCACATGTATAAGAACTTCCAGCATATTGTGTTGGAACTTCAACACGCGGAAAGTTCTAGTACAATATACTGGAGATTGGAGCACCGATGCTCCAACCTCCAGTATATTATGCTAGACCGGTATATTATACCGAAATTAGAGTTCCAGCATAAATATATTGGAAATCCAGTATATCTCCAGTATATTATACTGTAGTATTTTTCCATATTTTGAGTATTATTTTCGTTCAGATTTATCTTTCATGAAAAGTGGCTAAATTTTGATTACTTTTGAACTGTGATTATTTTTGAATGACCACTTATAAATCTGGCTATTTTTGAATTTCTCCCGGAATAATCGGGAGGAAGTGCACAAACAACTATTCCTAGGGCTAGTTTTTTTAGATTAGCCAATATTTATTTTATTTGACAATTTTGAACTAAAAATATTAATTTCAAGATAGTTCATGATATTTGTGAGTCAAAAAATTAAACTAAAAATAATATAATTCACGATATATTAACTAATTTATAATATAGTAGCCCTTTAGAGTGGTTGTTGGGGTATTTTTACGAATTAATTACTAGGAGATAAGTTGAGCTAGAAACCCACAATTGCTTAAATAGTGTTGACCTACTTGGAGCCTAGCTAGCTGATCACTCATGACCCGGAACACTATTGGGTTAAACATGTCAAATAATGTAATGGGTCAAAATGCAACTAAAACTTAAACAATTCAAAATAAAAATTGGAGATTAAGGATTATGTAAACTTGGAAAAATTTAAACTAATTGATGATGGGTATAATTACGTATTTTAGTCGCTTATTATATTCTAATTTACTGCACTTTAGTTGAGTTTGAGCTTTAATCGCTAGTGTTTTGCACTAACGGTGTTTTTTATGCCTTGCAGGAGTGATTCCGAGCTATATAGATGTTATGAAATGAATTCAAGTGATTTGGAGTTTTAAAATCTGAGTAAAAGCTAAAAGGAATTAAGTCGGGATCGTGTTTGGGGGTCAACGGATGATAGTTAGAGCAAACAAAGACTCTAGTAAGCAGATTACGCACTATCTAGTAAAATACAAATAAATTTTCTCTCACAACTCAATTTTGGCTCCATAATATATGGTTGGAGAGTTAACACAAAGGGCTACAACTTTCATGTTTTACGCTTTTCCAAATGAGAAACAGAACAGGGTGAAAAGGCGCAAAGAACGCGCAAAGTCGTGCAAAGTTTGGGCGCTAAAAAGACTGAGGCACAAAGGTGCGCAAAGTTAGCACGAAGTCGCGCGTCTGACCCGGGAAAAGTGTCCTTTTTCACATTGGAGAAGGTATAATTATTTGGGCTCAACCCTACTTGGTATACATACATGGGAGGACTCCACTTTGGTGAAATCTAAACATATTTTAGAGGAGATCGAACATATTTTGGAGGAAATTCACGTGGAGGAACACACACCACGCTTGGAGGAGGCTTCTAACTAGTTTTTCTTCTCTTCTCTTTCTTTAATTTCATAGTTCATTAATTCGAGAGTTTTGGGTGCTACATGAACGTTGTGGTTTGAAGCTAGAATTGTTCTTATTATTTTATCATATTAGTTTATTTATTCAATCTTGCGCTTAATTATTTGATTGCTTGATAACCAATTGAATATTATCTACGAATCTAGGATTGAATTCGTGAGAGGGAATTCTAGATTGCATATAATATTGAGTAGAGTAAGATCTTAACTCTTAGGGGGAGCGGATATGCGGTTAGGATAGGAATATACGTAATCGCCTTGCTTGGTTATTATACGGAAATTATAAATGCGTTTGTGTTAATCCTAATTCCATAGGAATATAGGCGTTAGGTTATCTTGAATATGCGAGTTGTACTTCGGGAGAAGGCTACGAGCAATATTAACTCCGTCAATCAATAAACTAGATGAATTAATTAGAAAATTTAAGTGGAAACTCAACGGGATTGTTAGCTAACCCATAGCTGTAGAATATTCACTCACATTAAATTCGTGTCTAATTTCATCAATTTGTTTCCTTTGTTTCTTAGTTTACTACTCTAGATTAATTTAGTTAAATATTCATACTTTAGAAAATCGCTTGAATAGATTAATCGTTTGGTTTAATTTAGTTGATAGTTAATCACAAGTCCCTGTGGGTACGTTATCCGGACGTACAATCCTATATTACTTGTCGACCACGTATACTTGCGTGTGCGTTGGGAGCAACAAGTTTTTGGCGCCGTTGGGGACTTAGAAATTAACTAGTCTACTAGGTTAGATTTTTACCTTTTGTCTATTCAAGTTTCTTTTTATTTTTATCCTAGTTTAATATTTTATTATCTTTGTTGACATGGCTTCTTGGAATGAGAATTGGTCGAATATTGGTTATTCTTATTATGATGATCCTTGTCCATATTGTGGAGGACCTCACTGGTGAAAAAATTGTCAGAATGTTCCCGGGAGTGAGTTGTGCGCACAATCTCAATCCTTTGAGTGGAATGTTTGTAATATATGTGGTGGTCAAGGTGGCCATTAGGATGGTTGTCCTAATTCTTACTATCCTTCTCAGAGTTCTTATTATAATATTTCTAATAATGTTTATGAGTTTGATAGGAGCAAGGATGTCACGACCCGGATTTCCCACCATCGGGGGTCATGATGGCGCCTACTAGTGGAAGCTAGGCAAGCCAAATATTAATTACACCTCCATTAATTACCAAATTCTTATTAGGACTTTAAAATTAAAAACATATAAATTACAGCGGAATAATTAAACTTAGCGGAAGACTTAGTCAATCTTATCAAATATGATAAAGAAAACCCCAAACATGATACACTACCCAAGACTGGTGTCACAATACTCACGAACTTCTAAGAAATAATACACACAGTTGTTTGAAAGAAATATAAGCTGTTTATCTCGAATACATGAGATAACGGAATGAAATACATAGATAGAAGAGACAACGGGTCCTGCGGACGCCTGCAAGGCTACCTCGTAGTCTCAGTAGTTGGAATATCCACAATCGCTACTGCCGCTGCTGCTGTCCGTAACCTGTATCTGCGCAAAAAGAGCGCCGAGTGTAGTATCAGCACAACCGACCCCATGTGCTGGTAAGTGCCTGGCCTATCCCAGCGAAATAGTGACGAGACTAAGGCCAGTCACCCACATAAACCTGTACAATTGCAATATATATATACATGTACCAAAAACATTTATAAGGAAAGACTCTACTCTGAAATAGAAGTCAATAACTCGTGATATCCAGAATAATCTAGTCAACAGAATAAATCTTACTTTCATATATTAATTCCTTTTTTATTTCATATCGCGTGGTAGGCGTACCACCCGCTCCCAACTATCACAGTAATTATATCTTGTGGTAGGCGTACCACCCGCTCCCAAATATATCAATAGATTATATCTTGTGGTAGGCGTACCACCCGCTTCCAAATATATCAATAGGCTACCGGCAACTATGGCCAATGCCAAGATTTAAATCACTTTGTGGTCGGCGTGCCACACGATCCCATTTCTTATTATATAAGTGGTCGGCGCGCCACACGATCCCAATTCATAAATATATAAGTGGTCGGCGTGCCACACGATCCCAATTCATAAATATATAAGTGGTCGGCGTGCCACACGATCCCATTTCTTATTATATAAGTGGTCGGCGCGCCACACGATCCCAATTCATAAATATATATATTACCGGCATTTAGCCAATAATCTCTGCATCAACAATATTTATACATAACTAAGTTCCTATTCCTACATCAACAATATTTATACATAACTAAATTCCTATTCCTACAAGCTAGGATAGAACAAACACTTACCTCAAATGTTTTACGAACAATTCAATCCGTGGCAATGCCTTTTCCTTTCAAATTCGGCTCCAATCCAATCGTATCTATACATAATTGATTTAATATCATCAATACTACTCAACAAACTAATTCATAAGGCCAATTTCAACTTTTACAACATTCTGCCCGGAATAGTGAATTTCGACCCCGGGCCCACATGGTCGGAACTCGGGGTTCGGACCAAAATCCGGTTACCCATCCCCCCATGAGTTCAAGTATATGATTTGTTTCAAAATCGGACCTCAATTCGAGGTCCAATTACCCAATTCATGAAAACCCTATATTCTACCAAAAACAAGAAATTCTACCATGAAAACCTTTGATTTCTATTGAAAAACATGTTTAATATTGTTACGAATTGAAAGAATTAAGTAAAAAGTGACTTACAATTATTTTGAAGAAGAGGGAGTCCGTGAAGAATCGCAAATGGGTGTTTTTGGGTTGTGAAATATGAAGAATGAAGCTGGAAATCGTGTTTTTCAGGTCTCTGTGTTCGCATTTGCGAACATGGGTTCGCAATTGCGAACCCCGACCAATTTCCGGAGTTTGAAAAATAAGCTAAGGCTGGAAAGTTCGCATTTGCGAACATTTGTAAAACTGGGAAGTTCGCATTTGCGAACTATTGTTCGCAATTGCGAACACAGGCACAGTAGGGTCAAGTTCGCATTTGCGAACTATTGTTCGCATTTGCGAACACAGGCACAATAGGGGGGAGTTCGCATTTGCGAACTATTGTTCGCATTTGCGAACTCTGCAGAATAGTGGGGAGTTCGCATTTGCGAACTCTGCAGACCAGTTGCAGACAGGAACTTCTAACATGAAAAATTGATCTCGTGGCCTATCCAAAGTTCACCCGAGCCCTCGGGGCTCCAAACCAAATATGCACACTGACTTAAAAACATCATACGAACTTGCTCGCGCGATCAAATCGCCAAAATAACATCAAAATCAATGAATTGAGCCTTAAAACTCAAGAATTCTTTCAAATTTCATAATTTCCAAAATTTCCAATTTAAGGCCGAAACACGTCAAACGACGTCCGTTTTCAACCAAACTTTACAGGAAGCGCTTAACCAATATATTTGACCTGTACCGGGTGTCGGAACCAAAATACGAGCCCAATATCACCACTTTTCAATCAAATTTCAGTTTCATTTTCCTTAAACATTTTCAGAAAACAATTTAACAGAAAAATTCTTTTACCGGGGTTCTAGAGCTCGGATTTCAATTCCGGGCATACGCCCAAGTTCCATATTTTTCTACGGATTTTCTGAGACCATCAAATCACGGTTCCGGGTCCGTTTATCAAAAATGTTGACCAAAGTCAACCATATCAATATTAATATCAAAATTCCTCAAATGTTTCACATATTTCACTTATTTCAACATAACAATTTTCCAGCTTCGTGCCCGAACTGTGCACGCAAATCGAGACAACTATAAAATGAGGTTTTTAAGACCTCAGAAGCTCGAAATGATTAATAAAATAAGTGATGACCCTTTGGGTCGTCACAATCTCCACCTCTAAAACAACCGTTCGTCCTCGAACGGACAAAAGAAAGAAGTACCCGAGTCAGGAAACAAATGTGGGTAGCGATTCCGCATATCAGACTCGGACTCCCAGGTCGATGCCTCAGGAGGCTGACCCCTCCACTGAACTCGCACAGAAGGAAAACTCTTCGACCTCAACTGTCGAACCTGCCGATCTAGGATAGCTACCGGCTCCTCCTCATAGGACACATCTTTGTCCAATTGGACAGTGCTGAAATCTAACACGTGCGACGGATCGCCGTGATATTTTTGAAGCATGGACACATGAAACACTGGATGTACAACTGATAAGCTAGGTGGCAAGGCAAGTTTATATGCCACTTCTCCCACACGATCAAGAATCTCGAATGGCCCAATAAACCTAGGGCTAAGTTTGCCCTTCTTTCCAAATCTCATTACGCCCTTCATAGGCGACACTCGGAGCAATACTCGCTCCCCAATCATGAAAGCTATATCTCGAACCTTGCGATCTGCATAGCTCTTTTGTCTAGACTGAGCTGTGCGAAGCCTATCTTGAATAATCTTGACCTTATCTAAGGCCTCCTGAACTAAATCCGTACCTAATAACCGAGCTTCTCCCGGTTCAAACCATCCAACCGGAGAACGACACCGCCTACCATGCAATGCTTCATAAGGAGCCATATGGATGCTCGATTGATAACTATTATTATAAGCAAACTCTACCAACGACAGGAATTGATCCCACGAACCTCCAAAATCAATAACACACGCCCGTAGCATATCTTCCAGTATCTGAATAGTCCTCTCGGACTGACCATCCGTCTGGGGATGAAAGGTTGTACTTAGCTGAACTTGCGTTCCTAACTCTCGTTGAACCGCCTTCCGGAAATGTGAGGTAAACTGTGCACCTCGATCTGAAATAATAGAGATTGGCACGCCATGAAGGCGAACGATCTCCCTGATATAAATCTCAGCTAACCTCTCGGATGAATAGGTAGTGGCAATAGGAACAAAATAAGCTGACTTGGTCAGCCTATCAACAATCACCCAAACAACATCAAACTTCTTCCGAGTCTTCGGAAGTCCAGAAATGAAATCCATCGTGATTCGCTCCCACTTCCATTCAGGAAGTTCAATTCTCTGAAATAAACCGCCAGGTCTCTGATGTTCATACTTAACCTGCTGACAATTAAGACACCGTGCCACATATGCCACAATATCCTTTTTCATTCTGCGCCACCAATAATGTTGATGCAAATCTCGATACATTTTCGCTGCGCCTGGATGAATAGAATACCGCGAACTGTGAGCTTCTTCTAGAATCAATTCTCTAAGCCCATCAACATTTGGCACACAAATGCGCCCTTGCATCCTCAAGATCCCCTCATCATCTAAGGTGACCTGTTTAGCACCTCCTCGCTGAACCTTATCTCTAAGGTTACATAAATAAGAATCCCTATATTGTTGATCGCGGATACGCTCCAATAATGAAGAGCGAGCGATCGTGCAAGCTAGTACTCGACTAGACTCAGAAATATCCAACCTCACAAATCGGTTGGCCAATGACTAAACATCCAAAGCAAGTGGTCTCTGATTGACTGGAATATAAGCAAGGCTACCCATACTGGCCGACTTCCTACTCAAAGCGTCGGCCACCACGTTTGCTTTTCCCGGATGATATAAAATGGTAACATCATAATCTTTTAGCAATTCTAACCACCTTCTCTCTGCCTCATATTCAACTCTTTCTGCTTAAACAAATACTGAAGACTCTTATGATCGGTGTATACTTCACATGCTACACCATACAAATAATGCCTCCGGATCTTCAATGCGTGAATAATCGCCGCCAATTCTAGATCATGCACTGGATAGTTCTTCTCATGAATTTTCAACTGCCTCGAAGCATAGGCAATAACCTTGGCATCCCGCATTAACACTGCACCAAGCTCAATACGGGAAGCATCACAATAAACAGTATAAGGTCCCGTACCTGTGGGTAAAACCAATACCGGTGTTGTGGTCAAGGTCGTCTTGAGCTTTTGAAAGCTCGCCTCACATTCATCGGACCATTCAAATTGAACACCCTTCTGGGTCAATCTGGTCAGTGGGGTTGCAATAGACGAAAATCCTTCTACGAATCGGCGATAATAACCCGCTAACCCCAAGAAAATCCGAATATCTGTGGCTGATGTCGGTCTAGGCCAGTTCTTGACTGCCTCAATTTTCTTCGGATCAACCTGAATACCTGCTACCGTCACAATATGACCCAGGAATGCAACTGAACTTAGCCAAAATTCACACTTTGAAAATTTTGCATATAGCTGGCTATCTCTCAGAGTCTGTAAGGCCACTCTGAGATGTTGCGCATGCTCCTCCCGACTGCGGGAATATATTAATATGTCATCAATGAAGACTATTAAAAATAAGTCTAAATAAGGCCGGAACACCCGATTCATTAATTCCATAAAAGCCGCTGGAGCATTTGTCAACCCAAAAGACATGACCATAAATTCATAATGTCCATACCGAGTGCGGAACGCTGTCTTAGGGACATCAGATGCCCTAATCTTCAGCTGATGATAGATCTTATCTCAAATCTATCTTTGAAAATACCTTGGCACCCTGAAGCTGGTCAAATAAATCATCAATTCGCGGAAGTGGATATTTATTTTTGATAGTCACCTTGTTTAACCGTCGATAGTCAATGCACATTCTCATCGAACCATCTTTCTTCTTTACAAATAATACCGGTGCATCCCACAGCGAAACACTGGGTCTAGTAGAACCTTTTTCAAGTAAATCCTGCAACTGTTCTTTCAATTCCTTTAACTCTGGCGGAGCCATTCGATATGGTGGAATAGAAATAGGCTGAGTGCATGGAGCCAAGTCAATGCAAAAATCAATGTCCCTATCGGGCGGCATACCTGGTAAGTCTGAAGGAAATACTTCAGGAAATTCGCGAACCAGAGGCACAGAGTCAATAGAAGGAACCTCAGCACTAGAATCACGGACATAGGCCAAATAAGCCAAGCATCCCTTTCCAACTATACGCTGAGCCTTAACATAAGAAATAACATTGCAACTAGTATGACCTGAATTTCCTTTCCACTCTATACGAGGCAAATTCGGCAGAGCTAAAGTCACGGTCTTGGCATGGCAATCTAAAATAGCATGATATGGAGATAGCCAGTCCATGCCTAGTATAATATCAAAGTCCACCATATTTAGGAGTAATAAATTAGCACGGGTCTCGAGACCCTCAATTACTATAATACATGACCGATGAACTCGATCAACCACAATAGAATCGCCTATTGGTGTAGACACATGAACAGGAACACTCAGTGGATCACTGGGCTGAATCAAGTATGGTGCAAAATAGGAAGACACGTACGAATATGTAGACCCAGGGTCAAATAATGCTGATGCCTTTCTATCACAAACCAAAATAATACCTGTAATGACGGCATCAGAAGACTCAGCCTCTGGTCCGGCGGGAAGTGCATAACATCGGGGCTGTGCCCCACCACCCTGAGCAGTATCTCTAGGACGATCAGCTGCTGGCTGGTCTCTACCTCTATCGGTCCGAGCTCCACCTCTATGACCTCTACCTCCACCTCTATGTCCTCTACCTCCGCCTCTAGCCGGCTGGGCAGGCTGTGAGGGAACTGGGGCCTGAATCATGGCACGAGAACCCTGCTGCTGAGATCTGTCAGAAGCTCGAGGGCAATACTTTGCAATGTGACTAAGATCACCGCACGTAAAACAAGCCCTCGGCTGCTGAAAATAGCGAAGTGGTGGTGCACTGATAGGCTGCTGATCAGAGTAGCGTGGCTGAGAATTACGATCACCTGAAGCATCATGAGAAACCTGAAGAGCTGACTGATAAGGCCTGGAAGACTGGCCTCTATCAAAAGATTCTCTGCCACCAGAAGAAGAACCACTAAACCTGCCTGAATGACGAGGCCTCTTGTCCGAAGAATAACCACCTCCCCGAGCAAGAGCCATCTCAACCCTGCGTGCTGCATTAGCTGCCTCCTGAAATGATATGTCACTCCTCATTCCCATCGCCATCTGGAGTCTAATTGGATGATTAAGCCCATCTATAAACATGCGGACCCTCTCCCGCTCTGTGGGGAGTATCACCACTGCATGACGAGCCAAATCAACAAATCTCGTCTCATACCGAGTGACCGTCATAGTGCCCTGATGGAGGCGCTCAAACTGCCTCCGAAGTGCATCCCGCTGAGTAGCAGGGAGAAACTTCTCCGGAAATAACTCTGCAAACTGATCCCATGATAAAGCCGGGGACCCTGCTGGTTGAGTCAAACAATAATCCCTCCACCAAGTCTTGGCGGATCCCGAAAGCCTGAATGTACAGAAGTCAACCCCATTGGACTCCACTATCCCTATAGTCTTGAGAATCTCGTGGAAACTAAATAAGAAATCCCGAGGATCCTCTGATGTGGCACCGCTGAAAGTAGTGGTAAACAGCTTGGAGAACCGATCAAGTCTCCAAAAAGAATCAGAAGTCATGGCCGATCCATCTCCGGCATGAGCCGTGGTACCTGACTGAGTGGCCACAGCTGGCTGAACCACTGGTGCCTGAGGCTGAAGAGCTATTGGCTCCAGAGTACGAGCAACAGGAGTCTGGGCCCCTCCTCCAGCCTGAGAAGCGGCTGGTGCAACTGATAATAAGCCTGCTCTGGAACCGCTGTCCATAAATCCCGCTATTCTGCCCAAAGCCTCCCGAAGATCCGCGGTAAATAAAGCCTTTCCTGGGATATGAGCTGGACCCATTGGAGCTGCTGGGACTGGAACCTCCTCGTCAATCTCAATATGAGGTTCCACCTCTGGAGTAGTTGTCGGGGGCTGAGCTCTACCCCTACCATGGCCTCTGATACGGCCTCGGCCCCTGCCCCTCAGGGAGCTACCAGGGGCTCGGGCTGCTGGTCAGCAGACGAAGAAGCGCGTGTCCTCACCATCTGCGAAAGGACAGAATAGAAGTTTAATTAACATTTGAAAGATCAACTAGCACGACTGGAAAGAATAAAGGGAAAATTTTCCTAACTCTGTAGCCTCTGGAGGATAAATACAGACTCTCCGTACCGATCCTTCAGACTCTACTAAGGTTGTTCGTGAGTTGTGAGACCTATGGAATCTAGTGCTCTGATACCAACTTGTCACGACCCGGATTTCTCACCATCGGGGGTCCTGATGGAGCCTACTAGTGGAAGCTAGGCAAGCCAAATATTAATTACACCTCCATTATTTACCAAATTCTTATTAGGACTTTAAAATTAAAAACATATAAATTACAGCGGAATAATTAAACTTAGCGGAAGACTTAGTCAATCTTATCAAATATGATAAAGAAAACCCCAAACATGATACACTACCCAAGACCGGTGTCACAATACTCACGAACTTCTAAGAATAATACACACAATGGTCTGAAAGAAAATATAAGTTGTTTATCTCGAATACATGAGATAACAGAATGAAATACATAGACAGAAGAGACAACGGGTCCTGCGGACGCCTGCAAGGCTACCTCGTAGTCTCCGTAGTCGGAATATCCACAATCGCTACTGTCGCTGCTGCTGTCCGTAACCTGTATCTGCGCAAAAAGAGCGCAGAGTGTAGTATAAGGAAAGACTCTGCTCTGAAATAACAGTCAATAACTCAAAATATCCAGAGTAATCTAGTCAACAGAATAAATCTTACTTTCATGTCTCAATTCATTTTTCATTTCATATCTTGTGGTAGGCGTACCACCCGCTCCCAAATGTAACAATAAGTTATACCTTGTGGTAGGCGTACCACTCACTCCCAATTATATCAATAAATTATACCTTGTGGTAGGCGTACCACCCGCTCCCAAATATATCAATAAATTATATCTTGTGGTAGGCGTACCACCCGCTCCCAAATATATCAATAAATTATATCTTGTGGTACGCGTACCACCCGCTCCCAAATATATCAATAGGCTACCGCAACTATGGCCAATGCCAAGATTTAAATCACTTTGTGGTCGGCGTGCCACACGATCCCATTTCTTATTATATAAGTGGTCGGCGCGCCACACGATCCCAATTCATAAATATATAAGTGGTCGGCGTGCCACACGATCCCAATTCATAAATATATATATTACCGGCATTTAGCCAATAATCTCTCTGCATCAACAATATTTATACATAACTAAATTCCTATTCCTACAAGCTAGGATAGAACAAACTCTTACCTCAAATGTTTTACGAACAATTCAATCTGTGGCAATGCCTTTTCCTTTCAAATTCGGCTCCAATCCAATCGTATCTATACACAATTGATTTAATATCATCAATACTACTCAACAAACTAATTCATAAGGCCAATTTCAACTTTTACAACATTCTGCCCGGAATAGTGAATTTCGACCCCGGGCCCACATGGTCGGAACTCGGGGTTCGGACCAAAATCCGGTTACCCATTCCCCCACGAGTTCAAGTATATGATTTATTTCAAAATCGGACCTCAATTCGAGGTCCAATTACCCAATTCATGAAAACCCTATATTCTACCAAAAACAAGAAATTCTACCATGAAAACCTTTGATTTCTATTGAAAAACATGTTTAATGTTGTTAGGAATTGAAAGAATTAAGTAAAATGTGACTTACAATTGTTTTGAAGAAGAGGGAGTCCGTGAAGAATCGCAAATGGGTGTTTTTGGGTTGTGAAATGTGAAGAATGAAGCTGGAAATCGTGATTTACAGGTCTCTGAGTTCGCAAATGCGAACTATTGTTCGCATTTGCGAACACAGGTAGACTATTGGGGAGTTCGCATTTGCGAACACAGGCAGATTATTGGGGAGTTCGCATTTGTGAACTATTGTTCGCATTTGCGAACTCTGCAGATTATTGGGAAGTTCGCATTTGCGAACTATTGTTCGCATTTGTGAACTCTGCAGATTATTGGGGAGTTCGCATTTGCGAACTATTGTTCGCATTTGCGAACTCTGCGGACCAGGTGCTGACAGCAACTTCTAACATGAAAAATTGATCTCGTGGCCTATCCAAAGTTCACCCGAGCCCTCGGGGCTCCAAACCAAATATGCACACTGACTTAAAAACATCATACGAACTTGCTCGCACGATCAAATCGCCAAAATAACATCAAAATCAATGAATTGAGCCTTAAAACTCAAGAATTCTTTCAAATTTCATAATTTCCAAAATTTCCAATTTAAGGCCGAAACACGTCAAACGACGTCCGTTTTCAACCAAACTTTACAGGAAGCGCTTAACCAATATATTTGACCTGTACCGGGTGTCGGAACCAAAATACGAGCCCGATATCACCACTTTTCAATCAAATTTCAGTTTCATTTTCTTTAAACATTTTCAGAAAACAATTTAACAGAAAAATTCTTTTACCGGGGTTCTAGACCTCGGATTTCAATTCCGGGCATACGCCCAAGTTCCATATTTTTCTACGGATTTTCTGAGACCGTCAAATCACGGTTCCGGGTCCGTTTATCAAAAATGTTGACCAAAGTCAACCATATCAATATTAATATCAAAATTCCTCAAATTTTTCACATATTTCACATATTTCAACATAAAAATTTTTCCAGCTTCGTGCCCGAACTATGCACGCAAATCGAGGCAACTATAAATGAGGTTTTCAAGACCTCAAAAGCTCGAAATGATTAATAAAACAAGTGATGACCCTTTGGGTCGTCACAAAGGAAGTGGAGGATATGGAAATCATGGCTCGTATTATGGACATGATGAGCAAATAGTTGAGCAATAAGATGAAACTCGAAAGGCTGCATAAATAATTAGTGCAACAATCATGAGAATGAAGGCCGAGGCGGATGAAGTGGCTGAAGAGAGCGAGTTCTCACAAGAAAATTATATTGAAGAAGCAAATATAGTGAGCCAATCTTGGCTTGAGGAACAAGCTCAACAAATAAAATCTCATGACTTTCTACGTGATGGTCTTTCAAATATGACAGAACAATTAATAGAAGGAAGAACTTAGCTTAGGCAAGAGATAGACCAATTTGGCTTAGATATCCATGACTTGTACGATCAATTGAATAAAAAGGTTGAGGCATTTGACACCCTACAACCAATTATTGTGGATACTGGTCAACTTATGGAGCGAAAAGAGGAATTCCAACTATTCGACCAAAATATTATTAATGATGCCAAGGTTGACGAAGAGCTTAAAATTGAGGATGTCAAAAATAATGTAATTTTGGAGTTGGAGCGTATTGGACCTCATTCTAAACATTTTTCAACATGTGTTTGGTTGGTGACATGGAAATTATGCCAGTCGATCATATGAAGGAGACAATGGAAAAGGAACAAAGTGCTTATATTCTGAAACTTATGATGTCAAAGAGGCAAAATGAAATTTCTCACTTAAAGGCCAAGAAGTACAAGATGCGATACCTATTTCTTGGTTTATTTATTTTTATACCACCACCCCAGGAACTTGATAGAAATATTGATGCGAAACTGGAGGCGCAATTTATATCCTCAAAGTGGAGGAAAAAGTGGTGAAAGTGATGGCGTCGTACCGCGATGTTAAATCAAGCGCTTGTTGGGAAGCAACCCAATTCTATTTTTTTTCTTTTGTTCTTTTGTTTATTTTATTTAGTTTATTTTTTTGTAGTATTATTTTTGTATTTTGTAGGACTACTAGCATGGAGTTAAAGCCAATAGGCATGTGCCAAAGAGAGCAGGTGGTTGAAACTAAGTGTGAGGTACCGCACAAAGAATTTTAGTTTATTTTTTTGTAGTATTATTTTTGTATTTTGTAGGACTACTAGCATGGAGTTAAAGACAATAGGCATGTGCCAAAGAGAGCAGGTGGTTGAAACTAAGTGTGAGGTACCGCACAAAGAATCATACCCGGGAAAAGTCTGAGTATCCTGTCAGCTATCAATGCTTCGGCTTTTGGCCTACCAGGGAGTCTCTGTTACCCTCTTATTAGTTATAGTGTGCATTGAGGACATTGCAGAATTTTAAGTGTAGGGTGAGGAGATTTTCCGAGTAACTTTCTATGCTATTTTAGATGTGTTAGGTTAATTGAATAATTCTTTATTTTTTTAGGAAAAACAAAAAATAATTATACTTTTCCCGACGATGGATATCCTAGACAGTTTTCTTAAGGGTTCAATCTAAAGAAAAAGGACAATTTTTTTTTTGTAGGTAGTGTAGCAATTCTCCCTTGGTTTTTCTTTGAGCTGCGGTTCTTTTTTAAGGGTTTTGTTTGAACCGAGGGTAGGTAATTTTTTTTAGGAAAGAAGACATGGTGTTGTGAATTGAATTGAAGTAATATCTCTTGACTTGGTTATGCCTTGAGAATAATGTGTGGTTTGATTGTGACGCTTAGGGTCATTTTTTGACTCTTGTAGAAGTACCTTAAATTGTATTATCTTAACTTTGCTTAACTGCTTTGACTAGAGTGTTTATGAATCCAATCCCGAGTGAGTTATGTGCCAGTTGTGTGTAAGGTTTTGCGTTATTCAGTGTATGGTATTTGATGTTTGGAACTTTCCCCGTGTGTTTGCAAAGTGAAATGGTAGTTTTGTTTAGTCTTGAAAGTGATATATGCATTTCTTTGTTGAGTCGGATATGTATATGTTACCCGCCTAATTATTAAGTATCATAGTTAACCTCTTTGAGCCTATAATCATTTTTCTTTGGCAACCACATTATAAGCTTTACCCATTTATTTGAATTAACCATCTATTTAAATCTTTTCACCTCTCATGAGCACTTGAATTGTTATGAACTTTATAAAAGTTAAAGTGTGGGGTGGTTGGTTTGGCTTTTGGGTGGAACTAATTGAATAAGGAGAAAGGTGCACTGTTTTGAAAAAGTAAGAGCCACTTGAATTGAAAAATAAAAAAAAATATAGTTGGATTATTGTGAGAAAAGATAAGTGGTGGCTCTTGATGTAAGTGTTCTTAAAGAAGAATGGGGTTATTTACATTGATGTGAAGGTGGAGTTTTGATTTAACATAAGTTTGTGGTTTAAATGTTAAAATGTTTGTATTAAAGTGCTTAGGGAGGTGTAGTCACTCTTATATCTAAATGTATCCTATCCGACCCTTAGCCTACATTATAACCAAATAAAGTCCTAACTGATTGTCACGATCCGGATTTTCCATCACCGGGAGTCGTGATAGCGCCCACTATCGGAGCTAGGCAAGTCAGGCATTTAAACATTTTTCCGATAACAACCCAACAATAATAATATTTACGAGTCATTTAACTAAGAGCGGAAGTTTAATATTGCTCTACCGAAGACTGATGTTACTATCTCACGAACTACTAAGAGTGCTACAAACAAGTTTGATTAGAAATACATAAATATTTGTCTCGGTAAAATGAAAACAAACTGAAAAGATGGAAAGGGACTTTGGCCTGCGAACGCCAACTAGGCTACCTCACAAGTCCCTGGACTGAAGTCAGCTCCCGATCAATATCCTACTTATGTGGTCCAAAGGCTGCTCCAATACCGTGATCTATGCAAAAGAGCACAGAGGTGTAGCATCAGCACAACCAATCCCATGTGTTGGTAAGTTCCTGACCTAACCTGACGAAGTAGTGACGAGGCTAGACAGGACTACCAAATCAACCTGTGTGCGTATATATATATATATATATATATATATATATATATATATATATATATATATATGTGTGTGTGTGTGTGTGTGTGTGTGTGTGTGTGTGTGCAATAAAAGGAAAAAATACATAAATTAAACAGTTAAGAAGGATAGGAGCATACTATGTGAGGGTACAATTTGGATATAAAGTCAATAGTTTAAGTAAGAAACATGACAATAATAATAATTAATGAGAGCAGGAAAATCAACAGTTGCACGACATCAACCTTAGTGCTTTTACTCTTATTCTCACAAAAAACAATCAAATAAAGCGCACGACATCACCCTTCGTGCTTTCCTTCACATAACTGTCAAATCATGCCACAGAATTACCCTTCGTGCAATTATAATCAAATCAAAACACGGAATAGCCATTCGTGCATAATTAATCAAAATATGGCACGGAATGACCCTTCGTACAAATATAATCAAAACATGGCACAGAATGACCCTTCATGCAAATATAATCAAAATATGGCACAAAATGACCCTTCGTGGAATTATAATCAAAACATGGCACGGAATGAACCGTCGTGCAAATATAATCAAAACATAGCACGAAATGACCCTTCGTGCATTATCACTCTTCCTCACCCAAACAGTAATCACAACCAAACAGGGCAAGAGTATAAACAAATAATATGAAATGTCCCGGCAAGGAAAAAACATAATTAAACAGCTAAATCCCGGCAAGGAAGCAACAACAATAATTCTCACATCCCGACAAGGGAGGTAATCAATATACTCAAACCATCCCGGCAGGAGATTAATCATATCTCTTTCTATTTCTTTCAATTCTTACTCAATAGTCTTTTTAACGTTCGAGCCCACGCTCCAAAGAATTTACAATTCATAATTTGTCCTCATACTCTTCACATTGCATAGAATTCATCAATTAACATGGAAGAGTCATAACAATATCAGGATAAGTACATACAAGGACCCACAGTCACCTAGACACCGGTGTATAGATACTTGTCCCCATGCCTATACACAGTACTTGATCATTTAGCAATTAGCAACAAAAAATAACACTCTAATCATATTCCCTCATGCCAAAGTTAGATTAAACACTTACCTCGAATGCTCCAAACTCAACTCAATCATCTAGAATAGCTTTACCCCTCGAATTCACCACCAAACCGCTCGAATGTAGTTACAAATTACTAGAATGAATTAACAAATGCTACTTGAATCGATTTGAATGCATAAAAATGAATTTCTCAAAGTTTTTTTTAAAATTCCCAAAATGCCCCTGGGCCCACATGGTCAAAATCGAGGTTCAAACCAAAATCCGATTACCCATTCCCCCCACGAACTCAGATATATAAGTTATTTTAGAATCGGACCTCAAATTGAGGTCCAAAGCCCCCAATTTTAGGAACTTTAGTTTTACCATAAATTCCCAAATCTCCCCACTAAAATCTTTGCTTTGAAGTTGAAATTATGTTTAAAGATTTTAGGAGTAAGGAAAATAAGTTAGAAATCAATTACCAATCATTTTGAAGAAGTAGAATCGTTTGGAAAATCGCTCCTTATGTTTTGGGTTTTGAAAAAGTGGAAAATGACTGAAAATACCGACCTTTCATACTTTGCTGAAGACCCAGCACTAACCACACAAAAATGCACCGCGCCGCGCTGGGGGCCTGCCACACCTGACCTGCAACATCTGATACTTTTAAGTCTAAGAACTCCTCGGACCTACTCAAAACTCATCCGATCCCTCGGGGCTCCAAACCGAACATACATATAATCTCAAAATATACTACGGACTCATCTGTGCGATCAAATTGCCCAAATAACATCATGAATCATCAATTTGGGTATCAATACCTATGATTTCTTCACAATTTCCATAAAACATCAACTTTACAGTTTCTAGCCCAAAACTCGTCAAATGACGTCTAAATTTAACCAAACTTTACAACAATTGCTTGAACCACATTTAAAATTTGTGCCGGCGTCGGAACCAAAAAACGAGTCCAACAGCATAGTCTTATAAATAAATATCACTTTCTAATTCTTTAATTATTTTTAGAAAATAATTTCACATAACAATTCATTTCTGGGACTTCGGACCTCGGAATTTGATTCTGGGCACACACCCAAGTCCCAAAATTTCCTATGGACCCTCTAGGACAGTCAAATCATGATTCCGGATCTGTTTGCCCAAAACATTGACCGAAGTCAAACTTAATTAATTGGAACATCAAAATTTTCTTATTTTTCTCACAAATTCATATTTAAACTTCCCGGCTACGCGTCCGGACTATGCACACAAATCGAGGCAACCCCCAAGTGAGGTTTTTCACAGCCTTAGAAGTACAAAGTGAGTAAGAATATAGGTGAAAGGGTCATCATATTCTCCACCTCTAAAAACACTGTTCGTCCTCGAACGGACAAAAGGAAGAAGTACTTGGGTCGGGGAATAGATGGGGATAACAGATCTGCATATTAGACTCGGACTCCTAGGTCGATGCCTTAAGAGGTTGACCTATCCACTCAACACGAACAGAAGGAAACTAGTAGCTGTGGTGTCATGGTCCGAATAATGTGTTAGGAATGCGTAGAATTCTTCGCGGCGAGCTTGCTCGCCGCGGTTCGGACTCTTGGTAGTGATTTAAGTTTCAAAAATGTAGAGAATTAATTTTTCCGAAAAGTGTCCAATATGCGGTCAAGAATGCGATCGCAAACCTGACATGCGGACCGCATTCTTGCCGCAAAACGTTCCAGAGAGTTTCCCAAAAATCGTGTCAAAAGTGCGGTCGATATGCGATCGCATGTCAAATCTGCGGTGCATTTTGCGACCGCAGATCAAACATGCGGACCGCATTCTGGCCGCATTCCTTAACAGAACCTTGTAAAATTTGGGGCAATTTTGCGGTCACTATGCGGAC
This sequence comes from Nicotiana noctiflora, assembly GCA_032618575.1. Lineage (NCBI taxonomy): Eukaryota > Viridiplantae > Streptophyta > Magnoliopsida > Solanales > Solanaceae > Nicotiana > Nicotiana noctiflora. The sequence continues at coordinate 214,012 of JASVEL010000736.1, forward strand.
CGCATGTTGATTCTGCGGTCGCATAGTGCACCGCATAATTGACCCGGCCCAGATTTTTGTAACATTTTGACCCGATCTCTTCTTTAATATAACACACTTCTTCTTCATTTTATCATATCATCTTACAAAAAAATTAGAGAGAGAAGAGAGGGTTTTTAGAGAGAGAAATCTTTCATCTTCAAAGATTGTTCCAACCATCTTAATTCCAAGGGATCTTAGGGCAAGGATTCAACTTCCCCAATCTTTTCAAGGTAAAAACCCTAACTATTTTCTTTGATTTTCAGTTTTAAATTGGGTAAAGAGAGGTTTGCATATAATAGCTTTTGAAAATAGAATTTTTACACTCATGCATGATTATTGAACTTGATTTCTAGTAAAAAGAAGTGAGTAGAAGTAAGAGTCTTCAAGAACAAGGTTGGCAAGAGTAGGATATCTTGGGTAAGCATAAAGTAGGAAGAAAACTCATCACCAGGTATGTATGGCTAATTTTGATTCTTGTAAAATCGCCCAAATGTGTGCGAATTGTTTTGGCATGTGTCAAATTGAGAAATTTTACGTAATTCTTTGATTTCCTTGTTTAGCATTTGATTGATGTTGAACTACGTGTGGTGTGGTATGAAATATGAATTGAAGGATAAAAAGGTAATCGAGATTGGTAAAGAATTGGGAACAACCATTGTGATGGCATATTTGGCTTATTGTGGAAGGAATTTGAAACACCTTAATTGTGGTAAATTGTTGAACATGATTATGTGGGCATTTTCGATTTTGGAATACTTGTAACTTGGTTTTGATATTGGCTTGAGAAGAAATTGAGAACATGAACCAATGTGTAAGTTGCTTATTTGAACTTGTTGAAATTGTGTGTAGTACCTTATCTGTTGTTTGAAATTGTTGTGTTTTCAACTGTAAGGCGGGGTCGTGTTGCGCGCCGCAACGTGGGGAAATAAGGTGTGGGTTGGGGTGATAAGGGTGGCCGAGGTAATAAGGGTGGTCGGGGGCAATAAGGATGGAAAGCGATCGAAATCGCTATTGAAAATTGATACAAAAATCAATAATGTGAAATTGTGAAAGGAGACAGCAGGAGAGTTTGCAACCTGTGGGGCACTGATTGCCCCTTTGTTTGACTACTTGTGCTTTACGTGATTGATTGGTTATTGTTAAATTGGTTGATCGTAGGAAGTGCTTTGTGTGAGAATTATTTGAAATGAGGAAAATGTGGAAACATGGTTTGGCTGGCTTAATTAATTGTTGATGTAATTTAATGGCTTGAGTTTACTTGGGACAAAGTTTGTCCATACATACCAATACAATTCAAGTGTACTGACGTCCCTTTTGCCGGGGGCGCTACATTCGTGTCATGATTGTAGGTGGATCAGTAGCAGGCACTTCAGCTCATCGGCAGTAGTATCCTTCTCCTTCCACCGCCCGTTTTGGTGAGCCCCTTTCTTCCTCGGGGCCTTGTGTGGTTCATGCCACTCGGTTTAGATTTCATTTTGGTTTTGTAAGGTATAGCCGGAGCCTTGTTACCGGCAAGTATTGTATTTCCCTTTTTGTATCCTAGAGGCTCCATAGACATGTAAACTGTGGGATTGTGGCCTATGTATAGGTATGGGGCGTTGTAAATATAAATTATGAACTTGTTAGTGAATCAATCACATGGTTATGTTTATGCATTATGAAATCAGTCATTATTGGTAAAATATTTGGTTAATGAGAAACAATCAACACGGGGTTAACGCGTGGGAATGAAAGGCACCCAGGTCCGCTTGACTGGGGCAACCCGGTCAGGCGCCGGTCATGTCCCTCGATTTGGGGCGTGACAGTTTTCACTCAACACGAACAGAAGGAAAACTCTTGGACCTCAACTGACGGACCTGCCGATCTAGAATAGCTACCGGCTCCTCCTCGTAAGACAAATCCTTGTCCAACTAGACAGTGCTGAAATCTAACACGTGGGCTAGATCGCCGTGATACCTCCGAAGCATGGACACATGAAATACTAGATGCAAGGCAAGTTTGTAAGCCACTTACCCCACATGATCGAGGATCTCAAATGGACCAATGAATCTAGGGCTAAGCTTGCCCTTCTTCCTGAATCCCATCACGCCCTTCATGGGCGACACTCGGAGCAAGACCCACTCACCAACCATGATAGCTACATCTTGAACCTTATGATTCGCATTACTCTTTTGCCGCGACTGAGCCGAACGAAGCCTGTCCTGAATGATCTTGACCTTATCCAAGGCCTCCTGAACCAAATTTGTACCCAATAACCGAGTCTCTCCTGGATCAAACCATCCGACTGGAGACCAACATTGCCTACCATACAACGCCTTATGGAGCCATCTGAATGCTGGATTTGTAGCTGTTGTTGTAGGCGAACTCTACTAAAGGCAAGAACTAGTCCCACAAGCCTCCAAAATCAATGACACATGCTTAGAGCATATCCTCCAATATCTGAATAGTCCTCTCGGACTAACCATCCGTCTAGGGATGAAATGTTGTACTCAACTCAACCTAGGTGCCCAACTCTCGCTGTTCTGCTCTCCAGAAATGCAAGGTAAACTGCATACCCCGATCCAAAATGATAGATACCGGCACATCATGAAGGCGAAGAATCTCCTAAATATAAATTTTACCCAACCTCTCTGATGAATAAGAGACTGCCACAGGAATGAAATGTGCTGACTTGGTTAGCCTATCAACAATGACCCATATATAATCAAACTTCTTCCGAGTCAACAATTACGAAGTCCATGGTAATCCTCTCCCACTTCCAGTCAGGAAGCTCAATCCTCTGAAATAAACCACTAGGTCTCTGATGCTCATACTTGACCTGCTGATAGGTCAAACACCAAGCTACATATGCAACAATATCTCTCTTCATCCTACGCCACCAATAGTGCTGTCGCAAGTCCTGGTACATCTTTGCGGCGCTCGAGTGAATAGAATACCGAGAACTATGGGCCTCCGCTAAGATCAACTCCCAAATCCCATCGATATTGGGCACACAAACTCACCCCTACAATCTCAAAAACCCATCATCATCTGAGGTCACCTTCGTGGCACCTCCACGTTGCACCGTGCCTCTCAGGACACACAATTGAGGATCATTAAACTGTCGATCATGGATACGCTCCTATAATGAAGAACGAGCGACCATGGAAGCTAACACCCTCCTAGGATCAGAAATAACCAACCTCACAAATCAATTGGCCAAGGTCTGAATATCCAAAGCAAGTGGTCTCTAGCTAACCGGAATATAATCAAGACTACCCATGCTGGAGGACTTCCTACTCAATGCATAGACCACCATATTGGCTGTCCTTGGGTGGTACAAAATAGTAACAACATAATCCTTCAATAGCTCTAACCACCTCCTCTGCCTCAAGTTCAACTCCTTCTGCTTGAACAAGTACTGCAGACTCTTGTGATCAGTGTACACCTCACACTTCACACCATATAAGTAATGCCTCCAAATATTCAAGGCATGAACAATGGCTGCCAACTCAAGATCATGAACCGAATAATTCTTCTTGTGGATCTTCAATTGCCTCATAGCATAAGAAATGACTCTTCCATCTGGCATCAATATCGCGCCAAGTCCAATACAGGAAGCATCACAATAGACGGTATAAGGCCCTGAACCTGTGGGCAAAACTAACACCTGTGCCATAGTCAAAGCTGTCTTGAGCTTCTGAAAACTCACCTCACACTCATCTGACCATCTGAATTAGGCACCCTTCTAGGTCAATCTGGTCATCGGGGCTGCTATGGATGAAAATCCCTCCATGAACCGGCAATAATAACCCGCTAACCCCAAGAAACTTCGAATCTCGGTAGTTGATGTTGGTCGAGTCCAGTTTTTGATTGCCTCAATCTTCTTCGGGACCACCTGAATACCCTCTACTGATACAACGTGACCCAGAAATACAACAGAACTCAACCAGAACTCGCACTTCGAGAACTTAGCATATAACTAACTATCCTTTAGAGTATGAAGAACCACTCTAAGGTGCTACTCGTGCTCCTCCTGGCTACGGAGTACACCAGAATATCATCAATAAATACTATAACGAACGAGTCCAAGTACGCCCCGAATACCCGATTCATCAACTCCATGAATGCTACTAGGGCATTGGTCAACCCAAAGGACATGACCAAAAACTCATAGTGCCCATACCGGGTGTAGAATGCCGTCTTAGGGACATCAGAAGTCCTAATCCTCAATTGGTGGTAACTCGATCTCAAGTCTATCTTTGAGAATACCCTCGCACCCTGAAGCTGGTCAAACAAATCGTTAATCCTCGGCAACGGACACTTATTCATGATCGTCACTTTATTCAATTATCGATAATCAATGCACATCCTCATCAAACCATCCTTTTTCTTCACAAATAATACCAGCGCACCCCAAGGAGAAATGCTGGGTCTAATGAAATCCTCTTCCAACAAGTCTTACAACTGGTCCTTTAACTCCTTCAACTATACCGGGGCCATGCGATGCATCAGAATGGAAATGGGTTATATAGCTGGAGTAAGATCAATACAGAAATAAATATCCGTGCTGGGCGGCATACCTGGCAAGTCTAAAGGGAAATCCTTGGGAAACTCTCGAACTATAGAAACAGAATCAATAGAAGGGACCTTTGCACTAGAAAACGAACATACGCCAAGTAAGATAAATACCCCTTCTCGACCATGTGTCGAGCCTTCACGTATGAAATAACACTGTGGGTGGTATGACCTGGTGTCCCTCTCCACTCTAAACGGGGCAAATCTGGCAAATCCAGGGTCATGGTCTTGGCGTGACAATCTAAGATAGCATGGTACGGGGACAACCAATCCATCTCTAATATGACGTTGAAATCCACCATGTCTAAGAGCAATAAATCAACACGGGTATCTAGACCCTCAAACACTACCACACAGGAACGATGAACTGGGTCGACCACTATAGAATCACCCACCGGTGTAGATATATAAACAGGAATACCCAAAGCATCACTAGGCATAACCAGGTAGGGTGTAAAAATAGGACGACACATACGAATATGTAGACGTGGGGTCAAATAGTATTGAAGCATCTCTATTGTAGACCGGAATAATACATGTAATGACAACATCTGAACACTCAACCTCTGGCTTGGCTGCAAAGCATAACACCGGGGCTGGGTCCTACCTCCCTGAATCATGTCTCTATCGGATACCGACTGACCCCTACCTCTGCCAGTCCGAGCTCCACCTCTACGGTCTCTACCTCCACCTATATGATCCCTACCCCACGCCTCTAGCTGGTTGGGTGAGCTGTGGATCACCTGGTACCTAAATCATGGGACGAGGACGTGCTGCTGAGAGCTACCCGAGGCTCGAGGGCAAAATCTAATAATGTGACCAGGGTTACCACAACCATAACAAGCCATTGGCTACTGAGACTACTCGCCCTGACGACCTATATATCCACCCCGAAAACTTTAAAGTGGCGGTGCGCTGATAGGGTTGCTGATCATAATAATGCTGCTAAGAACCACCACCGCCTGGAGTACCATACGATACCTGGAGTGCTGACTAAAAAGGCCTCGGTGAATGTCCTCTACCATAAGAATACCTACCTCCGGACAAGGTACCACTGAACTAACCAGAATGACAAGGCCTCTTATCCGACACATGACCACCTCCTCGTGTAAGGGCCATCTCAACTCTGCGGGTTGCATTGGTCGCCTCCTGAAAAGAAATCTCATTACCGGCTCCCATAGCCATCTGGAGAAGGATCGGCTGAACCAATCCATCAATAAACCTACACACCATGTCTTGCTCTGTGGGGGTTATCACAATAGCATGGCATTCCAAATCAATGAACCGAGTCTCATACTATGTGACTATTATGGAGCCCTGCTGGAGGCGCTTGAACTACCTTCGAAGTGACTCTCGCTAAGTAACTAGGAGAAAATTCTCCAAAAACAACTCTGCAAATTGACCCCATATCAATAACGGCAACCCTGCTGGTTTGGATAAACAATAGTCGCTCCACCAAGTCTTGGCAAATCCTGCAAGCCAAATGGTGGCAAAGTCGACCCCATTGGTCTCCATAATACCCATAGTCCAGAGGATCTCATGGCAGCTGAATAAGAAATCCTGTGGATCCTCAGAAGAAGCACCGCAAAAATGTGGTGGTGAAGAGCTTGGAGAACCTATCAAGTCTCCACAAAGCATCTAAAGATATCACCGCTCCGTCACCGGTCTGAACCGCAATACCCGGCTGAACTGCCATAGTCGGCTCAACCATGGGAACCTGAGCCTAGGGAGCTACCTGCTCCGGAGTATATATAGCAGGAGTCTGAACTCCTCCTCCATCCTGAGAAGTGGCTGGTGCTACTGGAAGCAAAGCTGGTCTAGTAACACTCTCCATAAAGCCTGTTAGTCTGACCAAGGCGTCTTCGAGGTCTGGGGTGACCATCAATCCTCCTGGGACCTGAGCTTGGCCCACCAGAGCTGCTGGGGCTGTAACCTCCCCATCATAATCAATTGAGGCTCCACCTCTGGGACTGCTGCCTGGGGCTGAGCTATGCCCCTTCCTCGGCCTGTAGCATGGCCTTGGCCTCGCCTTCTGCCCCTCGTAGGAGCTGCTGCTGGAGGCTCAAGATGCTGCGCGGTAGAAGAAGAAGCATGTGTTCTCGCCATCTGCGAAATGATAGAGTAGTAGGATAATTAGCATTTCAGAGATAGGATCGCACGACAGGAAGGAACAAAAGTGGAATATTCCTAACTCCGTAGCGATCCGTCAGACTCTACCATGTTTGTCTGTGTGTAGCGAGACCTATGTAAACTAGAAATCTGATACCAGCTTGTCGCGATACAGATTTTCCACCATTGGGAGTCGTGATGGCGCCTATTGTAAGAGCTAGGCAAGCCAGGAATTTAAACATTTTTCCAATTACAACCCAACAATAATAATATTTACGAGTCATGTAACTAAAACCAGAAATTTTAATATTGCTCTACCCAAGACTGGTCTCGCTATCTCACGAACTACTAAGAGTGCTACAAACAAGTCTGATTAGAAATACATAAATGTCTGTCTCGGTATAATGAAAACAAACTGAAAACATAGAAAGGGACTTCGGTCTGCGAACGCCAGCTAGGCTACCTCGTAAGTCCCAAGACTGAAGTCAGCTCCCGGTCAATATCCTACTAATGTGGTCCAAAAGCTGTTCCGGTACCGTGATCTATGCAAAAGAGCACAAAAGTATAACATCAGCACAACCGATCTCATGTGCTGGTAAGTGCCTGGCCTAACCCCGATGAAGTAGTGACAAGGCTAGACAGGACTGCCAAACCAACTTGTGCATTTCAATATATATATGCAATAATAGAAAAGAATACAGAAATTAAATAGTTAAGAAGGAGGGTAGCATACTATGGGGGAGTACAGTCCGGATATAAAGTCAACAGTTTAAGTAAGAAACATGACAATAACAATAATTAATGAGAGCAGAAAAATCAATAGTTGCACAACATCAACCTTCGTGCTTTTACTCTCATTATCACCAAAAACAATCAAATAAAGTGCACGACATCACCCTTTGTGCTTTCCCTCACATAACTCTCATATTATGGCACGGAATGCCCTTTCGTGCAATTATAATCAAATCAAAGCACAGAATGCCCCTTCGTGCATAATTAATCAAACTCTTCCTCACCCAAACCTTAATCACAACCAAACAGGGCGAGGGCATAAACAAATAATATGAAATGTTCCGGCAAGAGAAAAACACAGTTAAACAGCTAAATCCCGGCAAGGGAGCAGCAACAATAATTCTCACATCCCGGCAAGGGAGCAACAACAATAATTCTCACATCCCGACAAGGAAGGTAATCAATATGCTCAAACCATCACGGCAAGGGATTAATCATATCTTTTTGTATTTCTTTCACTTCTTACTCAATAGTCTTTTTATCGTTCGATCCCATGCTCTAGAGAACTTACAATTCATAATTTTCCCTCAGAATCTTCACATTGCATAGAGTTCATCAATTAACATGGAAGAGTCATAACAATATCAGGATAAGTATATACAAGGACCCACGTTAATGCTAGACAACGGTGTATAGATACTCGTCACCATGCCTATACACCATACTCGATCATTTAGCAATTAGCAAAAAAAAAATAACACTTTAATCCTATTCCCTCAAGCCAAAGTTAGATCAAACACTTACCTCGAATATTCCAAACTCAACTCAATCCTCTAGAATAGCTTTACCCCTCGAATTCACCACCAAACCGCTCGAATCTAGTCATAAATTACTTGAATGAAATAACAAATGCTACTTGAATTGATTTGAGTGCATAAAAATATATTTCCCAAAGTTTGTTCAAAAATTACCAAAATGACCTCTAGCCCACGTGGTCAAAATCTGAAGTTCGAACCAAAACCTGATTACTCATTCCTCCATGAACTCAGATATATAAGTTATTTTGGAATCAGACCTCAAATTGAGGTCCAAAACCCCCAAATGTTAGGAACCCTAGTTTTACCATAAATCCCAAATCTCCCCATTAAAATCTTTGTTGTGAAGTTGAAATCATGTTTAAAGATGTTAAGAAGTAAGGAAATTAAGTTAGAAATCATTTACCAATCGTTTTGAAGAAGTAGAATCATTTGGAAAATCGTCCCTTATATTTTGGTTTTTGAAAATATGGAAAATGACTGCAAATCCTGACCTTTTATACTTTACTGAAGACCCGGTGCGGACAGCACAAATGCACCGCGGACGCGCCAAAGAAGGGAAAAAATGACTCTCTAAACTTACCCAGCGCTGATCGCACTGATTTGGTGTGCGGCCGCGCTGGTGAAATGAACCTCAAACCACCTATCTGAATCTTCCAGCACGGACCATGCTGATATGGCACGCGGTCGTGCTGGTCGATCTAGGGTTACTGTCCCTCTGAACCCAAGCCACGCGGATCGCGCAAGAATGCACCACGGCCACGCGGCTTCCAACGCAGATCGCGCCGGGGTCCTACCACACCTGACGTGCAACATCTAATACTTTTAAGTCTAAGACCTCCCGGGACCTACTCAAAACTTACCCGAACCCTCGGGGCTCCAAACCGAACATACATATAATCTCAAAATATACTACAGACGCATATGTGCAATCAAATCGCCCAAATAACATCATGAATCATCAATTTGGGTCTCAATACCCATGATTTGTTCCCAATTTCCATATAATATCAACTTTACAGTTTCTAGCTCAAAACTCGTCAAATGACGTCCAAATTTAACAAAACTTTACAGCAATTGCTTGAACCATAAATACGAGCCCAACAACACTGTCTTCTAAACAAATATTACTTTCTAATTCTTTAATTATTTTCAGAAAACAATTTGACATAACAATTCATTTCTTGGACTTGGGACCTCAGAATTTGATTCCGAGCACACACCCAAGTCCTGGAGGGTCCGTAGGAAATTTTGGGTTTGTTTGCCCGGACCCTTCGGGACTGCCGAATCACAAGTCCGGGTCCGCTTGCCCAAAGTATTGACCGAAGTCAGACTTAATCAATTGGAACATCAAACTTTTCTTATCTTTCTCACAAATTCACATTTAAACTTTCGGCTACGTGCCCGGACTATGCATACAAATTGAGGCAACCCCCAAGTGAGGTTTTTTGCGGTCTTAGAAGTACAAAGTGAGTAGGAATACAGGTGATGACCCTTTGGGTCGTCACATTGATCCTAGCTTGAATAAGATCTATTAGTGGAGTAGTACACTATGGGAAGCTTATGGTACATCTTATGTGGCATATGAATGTTATTTCTGAGAGTGAGTGAATTCGTTCAATCTTGAGTTCCTAAGTGTTCTTTAGGTTTATTGTGTGAAATAACTCTCTTTTGTTGTGTGAGGGCACTTGATTCATGAAGGAAATGTAGTACCAGTGACCTCTATGTTAGAGCAAGTAGGTGAGTTGCGAATAATGCATGGTATTTGTGAGTCAAATCTTGAGGTGAAGATGTTACACTTTTGTGCTTAATCTATTTTAAACATTCTTGGTGTGATGAGTTAGGAGAATTCTATAAAGAGGTTGTGTCTATAAAAAGTGTAGTTTGATTGCTTGAGGACGAGCAATGATTTAAGTGTGGGGTGTTTATGATGGGCTATGATAACGTATTTTAGTCGCTTATTACACTCTAATTTACTGCACTTTACTTGAGTTTGAGCTTTAGTCGCTTGTGTTTTTCACTAACTATGTGTTTTATGTCTTGTAGGAGTGATTCTGAGCTATATAGATGTTATGGAATGAATTCAAGTGATTTGGAGCTTTGCAATCTGAGTAAAAGCTCAAGGAATTAAGCCGGGATCGTGTTTGGGGTTCAATGAATGATAGTTAAAGCAAACAAAGACTCTAGTAGGCAGATTACGCACTGTCTAGTAAAATATACATAACGTTTTGCTCAAAACTCCATTTTGGTTCTATAATATATGGTTGGAAATCTAACTCAAAGATCCACAACTTTCATGTTTTACGTTTTTCCAAATTCGGAACAGAACTGTGTGAAAACACGCGAAGAACGCGCGAAGTCGCACAAAGTTCGCGCACTAATTAAAAAGACTGAGGCAGAATGGTGCACGAAGTTAGCGCGAAGTCGCGTGTCTGTCTCGGGAAAAATGTCCTTTTTCACATTGGAGAAGGTATAATTGTTTGGTCCCAACCCTACTTGGTATATATACATGGGAGGAGGCCACTTTGGTGAAATCTAACATATTTTAGAGGAGATTGAACATATTTTGGAGGAGAATTCAAGTGGAGGAACACACACCACTCTTGGAGGAGGCTTCTAACTAGTTTTTCTTCTCTTCTCTTCCTTTAATTTCGTAGTTCATTAGTTCTATAGTTTTGGGTGCTACATGAACGTTGCGGTTTGAAGCTTGAATTGTTCTTATTATTTTATCATATTGGTTTATTTATTCAATCTTGCGCTTAATTATTTGATTGCTTGATCATCAATTGAATTGTTTAACCAAAATATGAAATTTCGATTAAAACCAAAGAATAATAGAAAAATCGGGTTACTGATAATCAAGAGACTGAAAAATGTGATAAGCTTTCAATTATTAAAATGAACGGTAAAGAAAAATTGTACTTCAGTAGTCTTTCAATAGTTGACCGTCTCTACAAATGGTATAACTTCCTCCTTTTATAGCTGACTCTTGGCAGAAGAATGAAACCTAGGTTTTAATGACATAATTATGAGTAATAAATGGCATTAAATAGGTCGTTACACAATCATTCTTATTAAATGTTAATTCTTCAACGTATCAGGTATTTAATGATTGAATTTGGACCTCTTTTTGCCTCCAGATCCATGATTTAAATGCTTTTTAACCCGTTGCCTTTGAAGGTCTTGAATTGACACAGAACTCGTATCTATTTGCTCTTGGTATCCTTTGTCTTTAGAATTACGTTCCAACCCACTCTAAACAGATACAGGACTCGTAGTTGAATTACGTCTCGTGTCTAATTTGTTTCCTCGCCTCTTTCGGAATGATAACCTTTTGATCTTTCCACCTGTCTTGCCACGTCATAGAAAAAAAACTTTTTCCCAATACAGATAGTCCCCCCACTTTCCATATATTTATCCATTAAATAAGTGGGAAGTGGAGATAAAGGGAGAAGACATCGAAATTTAAGATCAACGCGTGAAGAATCATCTGGCAATGCTCCTCCTTCCCCGAACTCGAATGTCAAAAGTTCTTCGTCTAAAACATATCCTTCTAAAGGTAAATAGCTTTTCGACCCTTCTCTAGAACCTTCAGTTGAGGACATTGTTCCAAATGATTTGTCCTTTGTGGGTGATAGAACCACTACAAGAAATTGGATAATTAGTGGCGACATTTAGCAGCAACTCTATAAGTTGCTACAAAATATATATTATCAGCAGAAACTTTAAAAGTCGCCACAGTTTGAATATATTTAGCAACGACTATTTCAGAGTTGCCTCTAAAGTGGCTAAAATTTTTACTCCCGCTGAAACTAAAATTTTGGCTCCATATTTATTGTGGCGACTTTTGTGAAAGTCGCCGCTAAATATGAATGGTAGCGACTGGGTCGCTCCTATTCCCATTTAGAATAACAAAAGAAAATAATCAATAGATAACATTAAAGTTGGTCCAGAGACAGTAGCAGCAAACTCTCTTCTCGGAAACATCGACTCGATGTGAAAAATAGAGATTTGCCCAAAATTGATCCTCTATAGCTAGAAATACCAAATTGAAAACCCATAATCGGTGCTCTCTAGCTAGAAAGCTGTCCAGATAATCGAAATCCCTAAAAAATCTCACAAAAATCGATTGGATTTTTATGATACTTGCTGGAAACTTTATTTTGAAGCTAAATCTCAAGATTGGAAGCTGGTTTGACACAAGTTTTTGTTTGAATTTGTGAATCGAGTGTGCGAAGAAGAAGACCACTAGGGTATTTTGATTCAAAGCTTCTTCAACTTCAAGTATTAAAGAACTTGATTACTGCTGCGGAAGTCGGCAAACGGCAAGAAGATATAAAAGTAAAATTTTAACAACTCAGGTATGTTAAAATCCCTAATCTTTTAGACTCGACATTTTGAACTGTACAACTCCTTGCTAAAGCTTTAGTCGATTCATATTTGAAACTAGTTCAGCTTGTACCCCATAGTGTGCGTCTTCCTTATCATGTCCGAGATTTTAAAGGAATAGTATGAAACTACGAATCTGATTGAATATTGTTAATTCCCCAAAGACTTGACAGCGATGAAGTTTATGTGGCCATCTAGTATGATTTCATGGCATGTTGTATTTGTTTCTGCTGATTTGTTGTGTATTATTTTGTAGTCAAATTGAAGTGTTTTAAGTTAGCTTGAATTTGTCAAAATAAGCATAAATTAACATAGCCTTCCACAAAAGCTGTTGTGCAAAAGTTGTTGTTTCCGCAAAAGCTGTTGTTCCACAAAAATGAAACAATTTTCCAGTTTTCTCTTTTTTCCTACCCATGATTGTCCATCAAGATGTCTTCGTGCTACCTTTTTTCTCTCGATTTTATCTAGTTTCTTGTTGTTTTTTTGTTGATTTCAACTCTTGGATTCCTTTATTGTATGTTCTGCTGTGATGAAGTGTTGTATTCCCAATCCAATTTGTACTATGCTTGTCCGAAAATCCTAGCCAACATTGCCTTGTGGATTGCCATTTCCAAATATTCTCCATCATAAATTGCATGAGCTCCATATCGCGTGTGATTCCTATGTTTTTGACAGACCTTGTTCTGTGACTTGATGCCTGGGGTGATGTATTATGCTACTACATCTGTCTTATCTGTTGAGAAGCATCCATCATCAATGAGAAGAAAGAGCACAATGTCCTTGTCCTGTTGGTAGTGGACTGTTCTGCAATTTTTATGCGTGGCAGTGAGTGTAGCACTCAAATATGCCTGGATCCCTGTGTCCTGAATTTTCTTTCCTCTCCTATGTTGCATGAGTCGTGTCCAAAGGTATATCATCCAGCTGATTTCTTTCAACTCAACTGTCCACAGGATGTATATATATGTGATACAGTCTTTTTGAGTGTTTCCCTTGTGAATTACATATTGTTTTCCTACTCTCTGATTGCAGTAAAAATTTCGATTTCTGAGGAAAGCTGTTTGCAATTCCCAGATATTTGAGTATGCAACCTACTCCTTTTTGTCTCTATACTTTTAGCCACCTCTAAATTCATTCCACTGGGATGGGTGCAAAGCACCAATACCACCAGCTGGAAATCCATTAGAAAGTAGTGCTTAGAGACCTCACCTGGAAAAAAGAAATTTTCCTTTCCTAGTTTATTTTGGATTACATGATTATCTTTTTTGTTATTTGATTTTCTGCATATTAGCTGCATGTTTCAATACAATTTTACTGTTTAAGTTGGGTGTTTTTATGTGGACTTCTTGTTAAGTTTAATGCTTAATCTATTGATGTTCTAACCTGGGTTTATTTTTAGTTTTGTTTATAGATTAGAGTCCTTTGTTCTTTCTGCAAATATATCTTACCGTGACAAGAGCATGCCTTAGTCCAGTGAATCTCTTTGTTTTATCTTGCCTTTGCCCAGTAGGTTTCTTATGGTTTGCTGCATTTTCATGTTTGGCTACTAAAGGAAATTTAGTATCATTCCTGCCACTCAATTGGTATTGACAAGCTTAGGCCTCCACAATTTCCATATTTTTTGCTGGCTTTATTACTCTGATTTACATCTCTCTCCTTTTGTTGGATCTTTTTAGCTCATGCACAAGCTATTCTCTTTCATAAGAGAAACTATCTTAAAGAACGTATATTTGTGCTAAGAAAGTTAATAGTGCTCTAAATATTGGTGTTTATATCAGTATTGTTGCTAAGTTAACAGTGCTCTAAACTGTGTTGGTGTTTTCTCTATTTTTAAATAGCATAGGGGTGAGAGAGGGCCTATGAATTATCACATTGTTTATTGTCCGTTAATTATACTATCCCATGTATTTGTTTGGAACTGTCAATGAACCAAAGATTAGTGAAGCTTGAATCTTTATATTTCTTTTTTGATTTTCTTCTGATGCTTGAAGTTTTATATCTATATCTCATTTTGAAGTTCTCGATATGTTTTTTGTGATAGTGGAACTGATCCTTGCACTATTATTCTCTCATGAGTCTGATGTTCTCTATTCTAATCAATCATTTTCTTTGTATGTTATATTACAGGAAATATTGACCAATACTGCTATATTTGAGCCATTATATATTCAGCAATTATACTGCCATAAAAATAATTGTTGTTCTCTATTATAATCAATCATTTTCTTTGTATGTTATATTAAAGGAAATGAGAGGAATTGGACGAGGAAAACGTGGGAGAGGCCGTACGAGTTGTGGTCGTGAAAATTTTCAAGAACGTGGCAATTCTGGAGCGACGTCTCAGCCACACATACAGACCGAACGTGTATCTGATGCATATGTAGAGATAGGACAACCAAGTAACCCGAGTCAAGGACCTTTACAGACCGGATGAGTATCTCCTAACTCTATCCGAATACCTTCTTTAGTAACACAATTATCACGAAATGTAGCAGAAACTTTGCATTGCTCTCGAGAGGCTGAAAATTGTGCAAGTTAGTATCTGTTTTTTGTTGTTCTGTGAAAATTATTTTTACTCAGGAGCTACTAATGAACAATAATTTCCTTTTACTTTATAGTTTCTTCCGGCAATAAAAAAAAGAGGAAGAGTAAAATACAAATTAGAAGTAAAAACTAAGTGTGGTGGCAAAATCAAAATTATGATTCTAGATGACATTGATAGAGCAGTAGGTTCTGGGGCTAGAGATATTGTTAATTACTGTGGTTGGGTCATGAGGAGCACTATCTCGTTCCAAGATGGAAATTGGCAGAAAATAGTTATGAAACACGGAGAAGTAATGTGGTTAAAGGTCAAGGTAATAAACTACTTTTAATATTGTAGTGACTTTAAGTTGCAAGGTTTATTTATGTGGTTAGGATATTGAATATAATGTTAAATTTATTGTCAGGATAAATTTGAAGTTTGCAGCAGGTTGCGAGAGCAAATGTTTCAGGCCTTTATAATTAGCACTATGCAAAGGCTTTTTAGAGCATGGAAAGCTCGACTTAGCATTCTGTACTCTAAGTACGGTACTAATGAAGAAAGATTATCTCATCGACCTGAAGATGTTGAGCTTGAGGACTGGAAATACCTAATACAATATTTTGGAAGTCCAGAATTTAAGGTATTAACTTAATACATGATGATTGTCTCTTTGAATGATGATTTATTAATCTGTTTACTTACAGGTTGTAAGTGAAAGGAACAAAAGAAATAGAGAAAAGCAAATAACTAAGCATACTTTGTGGTACAAAGTCATTTGCAGAAGTAGAGGAATCTACGGTAAAAATATATTTAGTCCCCTACTATCACATATGCGTCTTTGTTATTTACATATTTATATATTTGCTTATATATTTTTTCTCCATAACTATATTGTAGAAACATCCAATTGGATACACCAGATAAAGTTTGGGAGATTCAACATACACGCAAGGATGATAGAGGTGAACTGGTGTGGTTGGATTCACAATCCCAACAAATTCATGTAAGTTTAGTAATCCTCATTGCCTAGATTTTACACAAATAGCCCATTTGTTGTGACCATTGCTTGAAACATGTCTTTGTATGTTTCCTTAGTTTGCAAAATCATGTTTGTACCCATAATGATCCTCGATCAGTCTGCCAAATGACCAACACTATCCCTGTGTTAAGGATCATGTGCGTTATCTGTATATTTGCACATGGTATAAGGATGATAATATTCTTCTACCAAACCCTGTAAACTTTAGATGTATCAACTTTTTTTTGCCTTTTTCTGAAGGCAGATCCCACAGAAACTAGAACCACAGATGTTTATTCATAAATTATGTTATTTCAATACATTCTTTCAAGATTCGGTGAGATTTCCTAATCTGTTTGCTAGAAATTCCTTTAAAATCCTGGAGTAGTGCCATAACAACATGCGTGTGGTTTCTAATCTTACTCCAAACCTACAGATCCTTAGGTTGTTAAAAGTTCTCTAAAATCCTGTTCTTGTGTATTCTATGTTGGATGATTGATTGTATTCACTGATGCAATGGCCGCAGTTGTATAAACTCGTCCCATTTGTTTGTTAAATTCAAGCACTGAAACAGGTTCGTGAAACCATAAAGGCTGAAGCCTGCTTGTTCGATCATTTTCGTTGGTTTAGCTGAAGTTTGAGCACTAAGTAACTTATGTGCTTTGTTCATTCTTAAATTAGTGAGTCGACGCACGTTTAGCTTAAATTCTAGGCCATAGAAGTTAATGTTTATATTTCCAGCAGTCATTTCTGTCACTAAATTTCGTAAACAGGTTTAATATGAAGATTGTGTTGTAGTACTACCTTGTTATTTGGAATCAGTTGTATTTGTTAGTAGCTTATTTAACTCTTATATATAAAAAATGATATCACAATCATATCTACAGCACTTGCACATCTGTTGGTTTCCTCTTTGTCAGTGGCAGTAAAGAAATCCTTTGTAGCTTCAGGTCACTAAGAAATCCTTTGTAGCTTCAGGTCACTAAGAAATCCTTCAGGTTTTTGGTCTGCACATATGCACATCTTCACATATGCACATCTGCAGCACTTGTACATCTGCAGTAATGCACATCTGCAGCACTTGCACATCTGCACATATTCCATCATGGTTTTCGTATAACATTAGTTTTCAGCTTGTATTCTGTCTTCTTGTTTAGGTTGTGTTAGGATAAACCGTTTCAAAGTAGCATGCATTTGTGGGTGGTTGAATGGAAGTTATCTGAATGAGATATATCCAGGTCTAACCTCACTGAACGTATGATCATAGCGGGTTCTCAGAATTTCTACATTCAGATTAGTCTAATCCCATCTTTCTGTGAACCAAAGGCCCGATCATTGTTGTCAAAACTGGGAGCTTTTTGATCTCAGAGCGATGGTTCTCAGTGTTATTTTTATTTTTCTCATGTTTGAAATCCATTATTTGAATTTTAACCATTTGGTATATTTGACGCATTTCTAGTTATTTGAAAAAATTTCCTCTATAGCTGGTTATTTAGTTCTATCTGTTTTGGAGGGTCATTCTGAAGTCTGAAATCTTGAAATATTATCCTTCTATGTAACTTGATACGAATCGACATCCTAAGAATGTAGTCAGATTTACTCATTGTCCAAAAATATTAGTCTTGCCAGTTGTTTCTTCGTCGAAGCATGTTTTTGCATGTCTAAGGATATCCTCTTACAATCTGTTCATCCAAAGTTTCTTATGTTTTTGAAATGAGTGTTTTTTGTTACATGCATTGTTATTAACGAGACTGATACTGCAAACACGATGGTCTAGTCGGTAATGGCAGAGCTTCTAAATAATCCAGTAGCATTGAAACCAAATTAATAGATTCTACAATGCTGCTACAAACAAAAAAGAAAATCAATCAAGCATATCTGACCTAAAGTTGTCCATAGCTCAACCTTATGTGAAATATATTAGAAAAGCAAAGAAATAGCCTAATAAGTTACTACTACAGAATTTTACAACTGCTCAGCAGGCTTCCAACAAGAGAGAGCGTTAACTACACGTCCTTTCCATCCTTGCAGCATCCACTGGCTATCTTCATCCACTAAGAAGTCCTTGTGGTACTCTCGCCTCACTTTGTTGCTAACAAAGTTGAGAATCTTCTGGTCAAGTGACAGCTGTTTAAATCCATCTCTCGCGTATCTAAGTTGCCACTGCTTGTACGTTTCAGGTCTCTCGACTCTCTCTGTTCCTTCACAAGCTATCACATTCATAGCATCTCTTCCTTGAAAATCTTTCTGTCCTCATCCTCCCGTTTACCACTCCGTGGATGAACATCCTCTGAATTTCTTTTTTCACCGAACACGATATTGAGCAAAAACTGAAAAACTATAAACTGCAAAACACCTCTGGAGTACTTTTCAGTTTTTGCAAAGACTGAAAAACTTTTCTCTGTTTGGTTGAAAACCTGTTAGTAGCTTGTTTAACACTTATATATGAAAAATGATATCACAATCATATCGGCAGCACTTGCACATCTGTTGGTTTCCTCTTTGTCAGTGGCAGTAAAGAAATCCTTGTTGTTAGCAAAGTTCACTGTCTGGTCACTAACAACTTGGTTTTGATTTAAATGATTATGAATAAATGTAGGCTCAACTCTAGGAAGTTGTCGCTCAGCAACAATCTGAGGAGATCGAGCATCCCATGACTAGAGATGAGATTTTATCTTCCGTTGTTGGTGAGAGAACATGCTATGTTCGTGGAAAAGGATACGAAAAGAAGCCTCCTAAAAAGAGTAACATTCAGCAGGCAAACATAGAGGCCAGCGTGTCTTCTGCTATTAATATTGTGCGTCAAGAAATGCAAGACAAGATGAATAGGAAGTTGCAAGAAGAACGTGAACAAATGGCTGCTGAGTTGCGAAAAAATATGGAAATTGAGTTCGAAAGGAAGTTGGCAGAGGAGCGTGAACACGCAAATGCAGACACAGACAAGAGGATCTCTCTAGAAATGGACATGAAGATGCAAGAACAATTTGCTAGTTTCTTGATCAGAATGCAACAACAACAGGTACTTGCTCCGCTCCTTCTTAACAATTATTTAACTCACAAGTTGGTATTCCTGTCATTGAGAGGCAAAGAAGTGCAACATAAGTTTCGACATAAGTTTATTAACATGTTCTTTTCCTTTGAAGGAATAATTACCATTTGTTAGTTTAATTGATGCTACCTTTTCACTGTAACCTATTCTTATAAGCTTCATTAAAGATATTTAAAGCTACAAGATCCATCAGTCTACAACTTTCATCTACCATAGTAAGTCTTTTTTAACATTCAGACTTGTCTTATTTACCAGATGCTGGAAATCACATACTAGCTAAGAATGATGTTGATTCATTTTCATTCCTAGGTGTATCTAGGTGATGTGTTTGAGTCATCTCTGGTTATTTAGGCTTCCGGCTTGGTTCTTTTGCTCGTAGCTAATATAGGACTAACTTATCTTTTTAAATAGGCCTCTCTACAATAATCTTTTTGTTTTTTTATTTGTTCCTTATATATCATTTTGTCTAGCAGGGACAAGGCACTTAAACAGTGGTTCAAGCATGATATCGAGAAAGGAGCAGTTACAAGGCACTTAATATTTTGTCTTTTTTGGGATATGTATATGCTTACAATTACAATGCACAATGAAGTGTCGGGTAGTATATATGTAATTGACATTTTAGTAATGATAATATTTGTAATATTCGGCTGGAGAAATTATTTGGTATTTGTCAAGCATTATTGGTTGATATGAATTTTGAGAGAATTAGGTTCTTACAGGTATGTAAATATATATAATTTTGGTCATTATAATTGTTGAGAAAATAACTTTTAGTGGCGATATAGTTTTGTTAAAAATTTAGTAATTGCAAGGTTAATTTCTTTTGCAGCAGGTTCAGTCGCTACAAAAAACAATGTGTCCCTCATGGTTAAACCTTTTGTGGCCACTTTAGTTGCTACTGAAAGACATTTATAGTGGCGACATAATTTTGCCATTAAACATAAAATAATTTTTGTTGCAATTTTAGTCGCTACTAAAAAATGTGATTTAATTTTTTGTGGCCACTTTAGTCGCTACTGAAAGACATTACATAGTCTTGCCACTGGGCATAAAAATTTTTGTTGCAATTTTAGTCGCCATTATAAATTATTTATAGTGGCGACAAATCTTGCCACTGAACACAAATATATTGTGTGGCGACAATTGTCGCTGCTAAAGGTAAATATATAGCGGCGACTTGTTCTTTTGGAGCACTTTTTGGTAGCATTTTTAACAACCTGTTGTGGCAACTTTGTCGCCACAGAAGATTCTCTTTTCGTGGCAACTATATATGTCGCTACAAATGGCCTTCAGTTACGGCTTTCTATGTGGCAATACAAAAGTCGCCACTAATAGTTTCAGCAGCGACTTATAGGGCTTTTGTGGCGACCTATGTCGCCGCAACAAGTGTGATTTCTTGTAGTGAACATCACTTCTAAAACAAGTTGAAAAATAGAAAAACTTGATGCTTATCCTTCTCTCATAACTGAACTCTCAACCAACCATTAGGAAAGACGGTTGTTGGAAGGAAAAACTTCGCCTATCAATTCCTACCATAAATTAAAGGATTTCTTCCTTTAGGAATGTGTATTCCTTTGTTTATACCTATCCTTTTACTTGGGGGTTAAAGCCGGCTATAGATCTAGTTATCCTTGATTTCTGTCGTTTCTTCAATATCTGCTTAGGTCAAGTTGGTCCATTAGTATGGAGAGCGGTGGCTTGCTTGAGATTTCTATCTGCAAAGGCCAAAATTGATTTTACCTTTGCCCATCTCATTCATTTATACCATCCCAACTTGATGCGTCATGGTTTCTTTACCTTAACCGTAAGGAGTAAAAAGGTTTTAGTAAACCTTGATGACATTAATGACCGTGGATGGTACCTACGTTACATTGTTGTTCGCACAATGGATTTACTGGACGAGACAAACATTCCCTTCCCTAAGAAGTGGAACATTGCACGTAAGTTTCTAGTTATTCGTTCGCGTCTATTTTTAGAGATTTTGATTTTATCTTTGATCTCATTCCTTTTTTGGTTTTTGTAGCAACCATGGGAGATGTGGAGCCTATTCCCAACTTCCGTGGTTAGGTAGACTTAATTTTGAAGGTGGCTCCCATGGAGGAAAGGACTTGGAAGTCTATTTCCTCTCTTCATGATTAGAAAGTGAAAACACACGGTATGTATGTTTTTATTCTTAAATGCGTATAGTAAATCCATTTTTTAATAAAATTGAATTCATTTTTCCCTTTTCCTTCTTTTTTATATCAGGGTTCGACAATAAAAGAATGTTACCTGACGTAGCTTTAGCTATGCGCACTGCTGCCAATGCTTCTCTTGATTTAGACAAGACTAAGGCTTTAATAGCAACAAAGAGAAAAATATTGGCAGTTGATGCTAATAATGAAGAAGAAGAAAGTTCCTCGCCGTTACCCAGGCCAAAAATGAGGAGACATGGAAATGAGATTGAGGATGATACCGCTCGTGCCTCCCCTGCCGAGCCTGTCTTGATTGATAAAGAGGTTGCTCCAATAGACTTTAGTGAGTCTACTCACTGTCTTTCTATTGACAATCTCGAAGGTGGAGAGCCGGGTCATGTTCTAAATGAAGTTCCCTTATCTACCTCAATTCCTATTTCTCCTATCTCTTTCACATCATCTCCACCCGTAAGTATTTTTGATCACACGTTGATTTTTTTCGCTCCTTCCCTTTTGGTGAATGCTTCTATTCCCGTATCAATTCCAATTCCCATGTCTGTTCCCATTCTGGCTCTCGTACCTTCTACCATTTTTTCCTCTTCTACTACTCCTCCTTCCACTGCCCTTTCTTCCTCTTTAGTGCGTTCGGAAACTGGCCCGAGTAGCAGCAGTATGACTATGAGAAAAGTCGCACTTGAAGTACCTGCCACTCACAGCTTTTTGACGAAGACTAGTAGTGCTGATGTATGGCTTGAGCTCTTGATCGGAGAAATATAGAGAAGAAAAATGGAAAGCCATAGCTGCTTAACTTTAATGAATGACATAGTTCATTCAACTTTAAAGGTAATTTCTTCTAAAATTGAGTATTAACTTACCTTTCATCATAGGTGTTTATTTTTGTGTCTTATATTTGTAGGCTAATTTTATTGGTACTGAGCTAATGGGGAGGATCACCTCTTTGGAAAGAAAGGCTTGGGAATCCTCAAAAGCCATTGAAGAAGCCCAATTTGAAGCTCAAAATTGGAAGGAGCAATATGAAAATGCTTTAATGAATATGGATGAGCTTCGAGATGACAAAGCCCGTTTGGAACGACAAAATCGCACTTTATCTGCTGACTTAAGGGCCTCCCATGCCACCTTAAGTCAGGTTAAAAAGGATAAATACACCTTAAATGAATCATTATTAAGGGCGAATGAAGAAATCAAGGGGCTTAAAGAGCTTATGAAGAGAAAAGAGGATTATGCCAGAGAATTGGTGCAGAATTTGAAACAAGCTCGGGTTAACTTGAAAACTTCCTCAGACAAAGTTCATGCTTTGGAGAGTTCCAACATTACGCTCAAAACTTCCCTTGATTCCCAACTAACTGAGAAAGAATCAATGAAAAACTCTCTTGCTACATGGGAAAAGGATTATGAAACCTTGGAGAAGGAGTATAATTCTCTTGCAGAAAATTTTAATTATGAGGTCAACTGGGCTTTTCTTAAATTGCGTCGGGATGCATTATTAGAGGCTACTCAAGAGAATTTCAACTTACAATCCAAATTAGCCAAAATCTTAGATGTGATTGAGAAGAGTAACCAACCTCTTGGCACTCTTGAGCAACCCATTAACATTTCTTCTCCAATGTGTGGAACTCCTAAAGCAGTAAATCCGGTGGATTGTGAAGCTACTATAGAAGTGACCGGAGTAATGATTCAAGTATCTGAGGGTGAAGCTACTCCTGCTCCTACTGCAACCTCTGATGTTCCAACTCCCCCAGTGACCAGTTGAAAAAAGTCTTTTATTTTGTTGTTCATTTTTTATATTTGGTGGTATAATCCTTGTTAAAGGATTTTTGTGATGAAGTCCCCAGTTCTCATAATGGAGTATCTACTTAAAAAAAATTATACTTGAATGACTAAATTTCCTTTTTTCCTTTAGTCTTTTATGCTTTAGAGGTTAATTAATACCTCTTTGTGTTCTATTCTTGCCTATTTTCGTGTTTAGGACTTATAGAATAGTTTTGTATTTTTATCCTTTGAAAATGATTTATGATTCTACTCATGGATTTATCAACATGAGGATTATAAAAAGAGGGCCCTTTTTATATATTGACACTTAATGAAGAAGACATCTCAACTCCATAATGTTATTATAATACGATGAAAGAAATAGGAAACACATATTTTTTATATAATTTTGACAAGTTTTTATTTATAAACTTGAGTAAACTTTTGAATGATACATACGTTATAGTACGTCTATGACTTCCTCGCAACTGTTTTTCGTGTAACAGATTTCTTAATATAAAATATACAAGATTTTCTTTTATTACAACCTGTTTTAGCACATAACCATAACCCTATCTTTATATACTTAGAAAGGGTTTTGAAAGTGTTTACAACATTGAAAAATGTTTTTTGTAAAGTAACGTAGTTATTCACAGCTGAATCTTGATATATGGCACTTTGTAGCTGAATTTGATCTGTTTTTATTTGAACTCCCGTATCTGTTTTCCTTTATGGACCCGCATCTATTTTTCTGGACGAGGCTATATATACTGTATATTCCCCCAAGTGTTTTGAGCGTTGAAGAATGAAGCCTTGAACACTTGGCTATTACTCACATGCTGGTCCTTTTCCTGAAACAGAAAATATGTGGACTTGAAGGTACAATTTTTAGATGAAGACTGCCTACCCGTATGTACTTCCATCAGATTGATATAACCCTAGGCTTAGAATTTAATAATATTCTATTTTGCCATGCAGGTTGTGTCTCATCATTTGGCACGTGTTAGGGATTTTGCCTAACATCTAAAATTGTTAGTAAAACCTTAGTAATTCAAAAGAGAAATAATTTGACATAAAGATACCTGACCGTGTCTACCCCCTTAGAAGTAGTATTTTTTTAAATGTACAACATTCCAATGTGAAGGTAGAATTTTGTCGTCCATAGTTTATAGCTCATACGCACCTTTTCCCGCAACGTTACGGATTCTATATGGTCCTTCCCATGCTGGACTTAACTTTCCTGAATTAGCAGCCTTCGTAGATTGAAACACCTTTTTGAGCATGAAGTCCCCAGTTTTAAAGAACCTGAGACGTGCTTTCCGGTTATAATATCGTTCAATCACTTATTTTTGAGCTGCCATTCTTATCAATGCTGCTTCTCTCCTTCCTTCAACTAGATCCAGATAAATCTGTAATTCTTCATTGTTTGAATCCTCCGTTGCTTGATCATATCTTATACTTGGTTCCCCTATTTCAACTGGAATCAGAGCTTCTGCACCAAAAACCATCGAAAACGGTGTTTCACATGTGCTTGTTTTCGTAGTTGTTCGATAAGCCCATAACACAACTGGTAGAACTTCAGGCCAATTGCCTTTTGAATCCTGTAACCTTTTCTTCAAATTATTGATGATTATCTTGTTCATGGATTTCGCTTTTCCATTACTCACCAGATGATATGGTGTCGATGTTATTCTTTTGATTTGCCAGCGTTGAAAGAATTTTGTAATTTGTGCTCTTATTAATTGTGGACCATTATTGCACATGATTTTCTTTGGAACCCCAAAGAGGCATATTATATTTCTCCAAATAAATTCTTTAACTTCTTTCTCTCATCCCCGTTTAAATGCCCCTGCTTCTACCCATTTAGTGAAATAGTCAGTAAATACGAGTAAAAACTTTACCTGTCCTTTTGCCTGAGGTAGTGGACCTACGATATCCATTCCCCATTTCATGAAGGGCCATGGAGCTATGACTGTATGTAGTAATTCAGCTGGTGTATGCATATTGTTTCTGTACCTCTGACATTTATCACATTTAGATACGAAGTCGTTTGCTTCCTCCTCCATTTTAGGCCAATAATACCCGGCCCGTATCGATGTTTTTACCAATGATCTACCTCCCGAATGATTTCCACAATGTCCTTCATGTATTTCCCACATTACATACTCCGTTTACGAAGGACCGAGACACCTTGCTAGAGGACCTCCGAACATTTTTCGATAAAGATTTCCTTGATGTAAACAATAACTGGCAGCTTTCTTACGTAATGCATGAGCCTTTGTTTCATCATTAGGTACGGTTCGATACTGCAAAAAGCAATAATTTCGTTCCTCCAATCCCATGTTAAATGATTAAAATTTACCTCGTTCGTATCAGGTTCGAGAATGGAATGGAATAAATGTATAACCGAAACATTCACATCGTTTGCGATATCTGCCATAGATGTGAGGTTGGACAAAGCATCAGCTTCTGCATTTTCATCCCTTGGAATATGTGTTACCTTCCAAGTTTCGAATTGTTTTACTAATTCTCGCACCTTCTCAAGATATTCCTGCATTCTGGTTTCTCTGGCTACATAAGTTCCCAGTATCTAATTCACTACCAGCTGAGAATCACTTTTGACTATGATTTGCTTGATGTCGAGTTCGAGCGCCAATTCCAAACCTGTAATCACAACTTCATATTCTGCTTCATTATTAGTGACATGGTGACATTTTATAGCTTGCCTAATTATTTCTCCGGTCGGTGGTATTAGAACAATTCCTAAGCCTGCCCCTTTCACATTAGATGAACCATCAGCAACAATGTCCAAATTCCCGGGTTTGCACCATTAAAAACTTGTAATTCTTTTTTTGCTTCTAAATATATCCCTGACTAAAATCAGCTATGAAATCTACAAGTACTTGGGATTTGATAGCAGTTCTAGGTTGATAAATTATTTCATATTCGCTTAATTCTATAGCCCATTTTGCTAACCTACCTGACAATTCATGTTTATGCAAATTATTTCGTAATGGAAAAGCTGTAACTACAACAATGGGATGACATTGGAAATAAGGCTTTAATTTCCTAGATGCCATAATTAAAGCTAATGCTAATTTTTACAACTGTGGATACCTTGTTTTCGCATCTAATAAAGTCTTACTTACATAATATATAGGAGATTGTTTACCTTGGTCTTCACGAACTAAGACAGCACATACCGCTACTTCTGAAACTGCCAAATAAACAAGTAACTTCTCACCTTCCTTTGGTTTTGCCAATAAGGGGGGTTTGACGAATAAATTTTCAAATCCTTAAGAGCTCGTTGGCAATCTTCATTCCATTCAAAATGATCCTGTTTCTTAAGTGCCGAGAAAAATTTAAAGCATTTTTCGGAAGACCTAGAAATAAATCTCCCTAGGGCCGCGATTCTTCCAGTCAATCATTGAACCTCCTTTTTATTTGTAAGGATATCGGGTATTTCTTCGATTGCTTTAATCTGCGAAAGATTAACCTTAATTCAATGGTTAGAAACAAGAAAACCCAAAAATTTACCCGAGGCTACAGCAACTGCACATTTTTCCGGGTTAAGCTTCATATTGTACTTACGCAAGATTTCGAACGTGACAGATAAATGAGAAATGTGATCAGTAGAATGTTGGGTTTTGACAAGCATATCATCTATATATACCTCCATAGTTTTTCCTAGATGTTCCTGAAACATTTTAGTGACCAACCTTTGATAGGTTGCACCAACATTTTTTGAACCAAAAGGCATTACTTCATAACAGTAAGTCCCCCGGTCTGTGATGAAAGAAGTCTTTTCTTCATCATCAGGGTGCATTTTAATTTGGTTGTACCCCGAATATGCATCTAAAAAACTTAAAAGTTCATGACCTGCAATTGCATCTATCATTTAATCTATATGGGGTAAAGAGAAAGAATCTTTCGGGCAAGCTTTATTTAGATCAGTATAATCTACGCAAACTCGCCACTTACCATTTTTCTTAGGTACGACCACCGTATTGGCTAACCAATCAGGATACTTT
Organism: Nicotiana noctiflora; assembly: GCA_032618575.1. Classification (NCBI taxonomy): domain Eukaryota; kingdom Viridiplantae; phylum Streptophyta; class Magnoliopsida; order Solanales; family Solanaceae; genus Nicotiana; species Nicotiana noctiflora. The sequence continues at coordinate 241,201 of JASVEL010000736.1, forward strand.
ACCTTGCGGATTGACCCAATTTGTAATAATTTTTGAACTTCATCTTGAATTACTTGATTTTTGAAAGCTCCTTGCTTTCTTTTCTTCTGTTTGATTGGAGCAAAAGATGGATCCACGTTGAATTTATGAGTCATCACCTCCGATGGTATACCTATCATATCAGCATGGGACCAAGCAAAATAGTCCCTGTTAGTTTTTAAAAATTCAATTAACATACCTCGCATGTCAGTCCTTAGATTAACCCCTACGTAAACTTTCCTTTCAGGCCATTGTTCAAATAAGAGTACTGTCTTGAGCTCTTCTATTGTTGTCTTGATGTTTTCATTTTCCTCGTGTTCCTGAATGACATCAGGTCTCGAGTCTAAATCCTTTTCTTTCAGTTGAAATTTGGTTGTTGTTGCCTCCAACTATTCCTACGGTACTCGTACTTGCCACAACGTTGATGCTTCTGGCTGTTTGTTGATCTTATCGAATCTGACATATTCCCCAAGGTGATAGAAACTTGATGACTTGATGTAGAGTTGATGGAACAACATCCATATCATGAATCCATGGTCTCCCCATAATTAAGTTATAAGCCATTTTTATATTCAATACCTGAAATTTAGTTTCTTTAACGACACATGCATCATAAGTTGTTAAAATTACTTCACCTATCGTTATCACGTTTGTATTGTCAAAGCCGGATAACGTATGTGCTTTGGGTATCATTCTATCTTCATCTTGTATTTCCTGCAACACTCTTAGCAAAATGATGTTGATAGAACTCCCTGGATCAATTAAAACTCGCTTTACATTAGTATCATGTACGAGTAATGACATAATCAGTGCATCATTGTGAGGAGTGATCATTCCTTCTGTGTGTGCATCATCAAAAATCATATTTTCATCCTCTAAGGTTTGGCGTACTCGCTTCCCGTGTGTAATAACCACTTTAGAAATTTTATTTGAAGCCGTGTACGTTACTCTGTAAATATCCTCTCCTCCATTGATGACATTCAATGTCCTTTTTGGCAATGGTGTATTTGATGCAAGAGTATCTCCACGAGAGGCTTGAGGGGAAAGAACTATGCTAACATTGTTCAAGTCCCTTTGAGCATGAGGGATCTGGTTTTTAACAACATTGTTATTGTTGTTGTGGTTGTTTGACATGATGTTAACCACAAGTAAAATGTGTAAGCTTAGAAAGAATAGATTATCAGATTCCCAGTAACGGAACCCATTTGTTTAACCAAAATATGAAATTTCGATTAAAACCAGAGAATAATAGAAAAATCAGGTTACAGATAATCAAGAGACCGAAAAATGTGATAAGCTTTCAATAATTAAAATGAACGGTAAAGAAAAATTATATTTCAGTAGGCTTTCAACAGTTGATCGTCTCTACAATTGGTATAACTTCCTCCTTTTATAGCCGACTCTTGGCAGAAGAATGAAACCTAGGTTTTAATGACATAATTATGAGTAATAAATGACATTAAATAGGTTTTTACACAATCATTCTTATTAAATGTTAATTCTTCAACGTATCAGAAATTTAATGATTGAATTTAGACTTCTTTCTGCCTTCAAATCTATGCTTTAAATGTTTTTTGACTTGTTGCCTTTGAAGGTCTTGAATTGACACGGAACTCGTATCTATTTGCTCTTGGTATCCTTTGTCTTTAGAATTACGTTCCAACCCACTCTAAACAGATACGAGACTCATAGTTGAATTACATCCCGTGTCTAATTTGTTTCCTCGCCTCATTCGGAATGATAACCTTTTGACCTTTCCACGTGTCTTGCCACGTCATAGAAAAAACTTTTTCCCAATACATGAATATTATCTACGAATCTAGGATTGAACTAGGGAGAGGAAATTCTAGAATGCATATAAGATCGAATAGAGCAAGATCTTAACTGTTAGGGGAAGCGGATTTGCGGTTAGGATAGGAATATACCTAATCGCCTTGCTTGATTATTATACGGGAATTATACATGCGTTCTTGTTAATCCTAATTCCATAGGAATATAGGCGTTAGGTTAGCTTGAATAGACGAGTTGTACTTCGGGAGAAGGCTACGAGCAATATTAACGCCTTCAATTAATAAACCGAAAATTAATTAGGCAATTTAAGTGGAAAACTCAACGGGATTGTTAGCTAACCCACAACTCTAGAATATTCACTCGCATCGAATTCGTGTATAAGTTCGCCAATTTGTTTCCTTTGTTTCTTAGTTTACTACTCTAGATTAATTTAGTTAAATATTCATACTTTAGAAAATCGCTTGAATAGATTAATTATTTGGTTTAATTTAGTTAATAGTTAATCACAAGTCCCGGTGGGTACGATATCTGGACTTACAATCCTATATTACTTGTTGACCACGTATACTTGCGTGTACGTTTGGGAGCAACACTAATAATTTGATAAAATATATTAACTTTCACATTTTAAAATAGCAAAAGAAAAAGGAAGATCGAGTCATGTTGCGAGTTGAATTATAACTCGTTATGGTTATCTTTGCATTAATTCGAATATATCGAACTTGAGAGTCTAGCTAGTTATGGTTATTTAAATGATTTGAAGAACATATCTATGCATTCGTCCAACAATTCAACATATATTGGTTTCACCTCGTTATAAAGGAAAATGCAATATTGTAATTAATGATATGCCAATAATATAGCAAATTCATTGGCTTAAGTAAATTATATCAACCTATAAATGTTAAGACATTGCTAGATATAACCAAATACTAGTTCATATTATTAAGATCCCATATCTATTTATAGACAAACAAGATCCTTGCGATTGTTCTTGATTCTCCCGACATGCATTTATCTTAGTTTCTTCATAAGATACTATTTGAATATCTTGCATGACTGCTTCATTATTTTTAAGTTCGTTTTTTTTTCTCCTTAGAGGTGAAGTGCACACTAATTACAATTGTAATTTAATTTTATTGTTACGATCTTTTTGGGTCCAGAGGTCGCTTTGAACTATGCACATAATTGTGTACTCCCTCGATCCTCTAATTCTTACTTATTGTCATGTTTGTTTTGATTAAAAAGATGATAATTTGACTAGTTCTTATTTATTCTTTGATCTTTAATTATTACTCTTTATTGAGCTATGTATATTTATGCAGTTTACATTACTGTTAGTTTTTATGGTTAGCTTGGCTTAGTTAGTGTTAGCTATCAATTAGTTGTCAATTAATTAGTGTTACATGTTATAAGTAGAGGACCCCACATATGTATATATGTACTCATTTAGCGAGCTAAGTAGATTGCATAGTTAATTTCGAAAATTGTTCTCTCTCATACTCTTCTCTCTCTCAAAGCTTCTCAAGTTCCACCATGGGAGCTCAAGTTTGAGCTCAAGGTTCTCTGTGCCTTCTTCCGCTTTACATGGTATCAGAATTTTGCTCTATTAGATCCTACTACTCGATTCGTGTTGAATCACGATCTTCATTGCAAAATCAGGAATTTCGATTTTGCCCTAATTTTCTATTTTGCCATTTCTCTTCTCCCAAATGAACTCTCACATGGCTATTCGCGATCAAGCTGACCATTCCGGCCTCATCTTAGGTAGTCCCATTTCTACCCCTATTTTTGAGCCCAATATCGATCCAAGTTGTCCCTTTTACATGCACCCTTCTGACACCCTGTTTCAATGTTGATGACGATCCTTTTAATGGTATCGGTTATCGATCTTGGAGGAGAAGTGTTCTACGTGCTCTTTCAGTCAAGAACAACTTAGGCTTCATCAATGGTGAATGCAAACGTCCATAACCAGATTCCCCATCCATTCGTCAGTGGATGCGTTGTGACGACATGGTCACCTCGTGGATCTTAAACTCTCTTGTTAAAGATAGTGCAGACATCATAGAATATGCAAATGATGTAGAGGAACTACGAAAAGAATTAGAGGATCACATGACCGAACCAATGGAACCAAGATTCAGAAGGAAATTAACGACTTGTCTCAAGGAGTTCCCTATGTTAACAGGTTATTACACAAAATGAAAAGACTATTGCGGAAGCGAAATGTATATAGTGTGAATGAGTCACAACTGCACTTGTGGAGCCAAAGAATCTGTGCATAATATCGAACAAGACAAGTGTCTGATCCAATTGTTGATGGGACTTAATGAGGTATACACAGTTGTGCGATGTAGTATTCTGACAATGAATCCACTGTTACTAGTGGCTTAAGCATTTTCTCTGCTGATTCAAGAGGAAAAACAAAGGGAAGTCAGACCAAACAACTCACTTAAAATGGAATTTATATCCATAAATGTCAACACCTCTAGAAATATCAGCTTGGCTACAATGGAATCTACCTTTTTGAATGTTAATTATTTTCATAAGTTATGTGGCCCAATAAAATTAGGCCCATAATTAATATTTAATTAATGAATAAATCTCATCCGTCCGATTGGTTACTTGATGGACGTACCAGATTAAATGAAAATCTCTATAAATTGGTCCTCTCCCCACCCATTAGGGTTATCTGCTTTTCCTCTCTTCCATCCCTAAAGTCGGCGGTAACGAAAGCTAGGGCAAGGGGCGAGAAACCGATTTGCCGATTAACGCTTCCGCTTAAAGATGATGACTCACGATTCAGGTATATTTTTCTACACGATTACATGTAAGATTATCATGTTCAAGATCCTGGTGTGAATTATGTTTATGCTTACATGTGGTATCACGAGCCTGGGATTTGAATTGATAATCTTCGCAAAAGAATATAAAGTTATACATACGTACTTACAGATTACAGGATTATTAGAAAACATCGTTATAGACGACTTCTCTGCAATATAAGATTATATGTTTGTTTCGGACTTCATATTGTTGCCTCTCTGATCTTGTATTGATCTCAAAGATGTCAAAGATCCCTTTTACCGAGATATCAAAGATGTTGCAGTCGACCAAATCTCTGAAATGCTATAGATACAATTTCCACTTCCTTATAGAGACTGAAATTCTGCGAGTGACAATTCCTCCCAGATAATTGGTCCTGCAACTATTACCCACTATTACCCATTAACTGCTAAAATTAGTAAGCGTTCATGTGCCAATGTTTTTTAGACCAATTAAATATGCCGTGTGGGATTGCGAGAGGATGCGGGAGTCTAGTGCCCAGATAATTTTCTATGTTTTACCTAAATAAGGTGCAGTTACTCGGATATGTGATCCAAAATTTAAGTTATATGGGTTCAATGTAAGTTATTTCTTATAAATAATGTGGCCCAATAAGTTACGATCTCTATTTTATGTGTGCACTTATGTTATATAGTTTGTTAGTCACCAAAGTGGCCAAACTAGTTTGTTTATGAAAATATGCATACATAAAATTATAGTTTATCCATGAAATTAATGAAATGCCTATATTTAAAAATTAGTGGATAAATTAATTTTTACTATTGCTAGAACTTAAGGATTTACCCAAAGGTGAATCAATTATTCTATGAATAGTGAATATGATGAGGTAAATTAATATTCATAATCAAATATATATTGTTTGTCCAAAGATGGCATATATATTTGGTTAAAAGTATTTAAATACCTATTAAAGACTAAATGACATTTAAATTATGATAGTGTATCGTAGTATTTACCCAAAGGTGAACTACGATATGCTTTAATTGTTTTGTTGAATCCATATTGATTTGTGAGCATGTATTATCTATTTTGCAGCTATTCCTTTTCATTCGCTTACTTCGTCTGTTACTATGTTCAATGGATTGAACTTCTCTGAATGGCGTGAGCAAGTCCAGTTCCACTTAGGTGTGATGGATCTTGACCTCTGCTGAACGATAAGCCCGCTGCCATTACTGATTCGAGCAGTGCGGATGATAAGTCATTCCATAAAGCATGGGAACGCTCTAACATGCTAAGCCTTATGTTTATGCGAATGAATATTGCCAACAACATTAAGAGTACTATTCCACAAACAGAAAGTGCCGGGGAATACCTGACGTTTGTGGAAGAACGTTTTCGTTCTGCAGATAAGTCTCTCGCTGGTACACTAATGGCTGAACTCACGACCATGAAGTTTGATGGGTCGCGTAGTATGCAAAATCATATCATCGAGATGACTAACATTGCAGCAAGACTTCAGACCTTGGGGATGAAAGTAGATGACTCCTTCTTGGTTCAGTTTATTCTGAACTCGTTACCTCCCGAGTATGGACCTTTTCAAATTAACTATAACACTATTAAGGATAAGTGGGATGTTAGTGAATTGTCCAGTATGCTTACTCGGGAGGAGTCACGACTTAAGAAACAAGGGAGTCATTCAATTAACCTCATGGGTCAAGGAGCCGGTAAAGGACTTAAAGTGAAGGCCAACAAGTTCAAGAAGAAGAAAGCACCTGCTAAAGCTCAACAGGATGCTAACAAGGAACATAAGGCAGATACGTGTCGTTTCTGTCACAAAGAAGGACACTATCAGAAAGATTGCCCGAAACGTAAAGCTTGGTTCGAAAAGAAAGGTACAATTAGTGCTTTTGTATGTTTCGAATCAAATTTAGTAGAAGTTCCTAATAATACTTGGTGGCTTGATTCTGGTGCAACTTCTCATGTATCTACTACGTTGCAGGGATTCCTTACGATCCAAACCACAAATCCAAATAAGGATTTCTTGTTCATGGGAAATCGTATGAAGGCTCCAATTGAAGGCATAGGGACTTATCGTTTGATCATGGAGACTGGACGTCACCTTGATCTATTACAGACTCTTTATGTACCTTCAGTTTCTAGGAATTTGATTTCTCTTTCAAGACTTGATGTTTCTGGATTTGATTTTAAGTTTGGAAATGGATGCTTCAATTTATATAAAAATGCTATTTTTTATGGTTCTGGTTTTCTTAGTGATGGTTTATATAAATTGAAACTCGATATTGGTTTTTCTGAATCCCTTCTTAATGTTCAACATAATGTTGGAATTAAACGTAGTCCACTAGATGAAAGTTCTGCTTACTTGTGGCACAGACGTTTGGGTCATATATCCAAAGAAAGGTTAGAGAGATTAGTAAAGAATGAGATTCTTCCGAATCTAAATTTTATTGATCTTACTATATGTTTGGATTGCATTAAGGGAAAGCAAACCAAGCATAGTAAGAAAGGTGCCACAAGAAGCACCCAGCTTCTTGAAATTATACACACCGATATTTGTGGACCCTTTGATGTTCCATCTTTTGGTGGAGAAAAATATTTTATCACCTTTATCGATGATTTTTCACGTTATGGATACATCTATTTGCTGAAAGAAAAATCTCAAGCAGCAGATGCTCTCAAGGTGTTTGTTAATGAGGTTGAAAGGCAATTAGATAAAAATATGAAAATCATTAGGTCAGATAGAGGTGGTGAATATTATGGAAAATATAATGAGTCGGGACAATGTCCAGGTCCATTTGCAAAGTTCCTCGAGGAACGTGGCATATGTGCACAGTATACTATGCCAGGAACACCTCAACAAAATGGTGTTGCAGAAAGGCGTAATCGAACACTTATGGACATGGTTAGGAGCATGATAAGTAATTCCTCATTACCCAAATCATTGTGGATGTATGCTCTTAAAACCGCTGTATATTTATTAAATAGGGTTCCTAGTAAGGCAGTTCCAAAGACCCCTTTTGAACTGTGGACGGGAAGGAAACCTAGTTTAAGGCACCTACATGTTTGGGGTTGCCCAGCGGAAGCTAGAGTTTATAATCCACAAGAAAAGAAATTAGATTCTCGAACAGTAAGTGGTTACTTTATTGGTTACCCAGAGAAATCTAAAGGGTATGTGTTTTACTGTCCAAACCATAGTTCAAGAATTGTTGAAACCGGTAATGCAAGATTCATTGAGAATGGTGAAGTTAGTGGGAGTGTTGAAAAGCAAAGTGTGGAAATTAAAGAGGTAAGGGTCAATATTCTATTACCCAGGAATATGCCTACTTCCACACAAATACCAAATATTGTTCCAGTTGTTGAAGAACACTTTGACAACGCCGAGCAACATTTGGATGAAACACTTCATGAAGAAACTAACTCACAAATATCTGACACAAATGAACCACAAGAAATGCCATTAAGAAAATCTCAAAGAGTTAGAAAATCGGCTATTTCGGATGATTACGTGGTTTATTTGCAAGAGTCAGATTTTGATATTGGTCTTAATAAGGATCCGGTTTCATTTTTACAAGCCATAGAAAGTAATGAGTCCGACAAATGGATTGATGCCATGAAGGAAGAGTTAAAATCCATGGAATACAATAAAGTCCTGGGATCTCGTTGAATTGCCTGAAAGTTCTAAAAGAATCGGGTGTAGATGGGTCTTTAAGACCAAACGCGATTCAAATGGCAATATTGAGAGATACAAAGCCAGACTTGTTGCCAAGGGTTATACTCAGAAAGGAGGCATTGATTATAAAGAGACTTTTTCACCGGTCTCAAAGAAAGACTCATTAAGAATTATTATGGCTTTGGTGGCTCATTATGATTTGGAGTTACACCAAATGGATGTGAAAACTGCCTTTCTTAATGGAGATCTCGAGGAGGAAGTGTATATGGACCAACCAGAGGGTTTCGAAACTAAAGGGAAAGGTCAAATGGTGTGTAAACTGAAAAAGTCAATATATGGACTTAAACAAGCCTCACGACAATGGTATATAAAGTTCAATGATACCATAACATCTTTTGGATTTGTGGAAAATACCGTTGATCGGTGTATATACCAAAAGATCAGTGGGAGCAAGTTTATATTTTTAGTCCTATATGTTGATGATATTCTACTTGCTGCTAATGACTTAGGTATATTGCGTGAGACTAAAGATTTTCTCTCTAAGAATTTTTAAATGAAAGATATGGGTGAGGCATCCTATGTGATAGGAATAGAAATATTCCGTGATAGATCACAAGGATTATTGGGATTGTCTCAGAAAGGCTATATCGAAAGAATTCTTGAGAGATTTAACATGAACAATTGTTCAGCAGGAATTGTTCCAATTCAAAAAGGGGACAAATTTAGTCTCATGCAATGTCCTAAAAATGATGTAGAGCGAAAGGAAATGGAATCAATTCCTTACTCTTCTATTGTTGGCAGTCTGATGTATGCTCAGACTTGCACAAGACCGGATATTAGCTTTGCGGTCGGAATGTTAGGAAGATATCAGAGTAACCCAGGAATTGATCACTGGAAAGCTGCAAAGAAAGTTTTGAGGTACCTGAAAGGAACGAAAGATTACATGCTCATGTATAGGAGATCCAAGCATTTGGAAGTTGTTGGATACTCGGATTCAGATTTCGCTGGATGTATTGACACTAGAAAATCCACGTTTGGTTATTTGTTCCAATTAGTTGAAGGAGCAATATCGTGGAAGAGTGCCAAACAATCTGTCATTGCTACATCCACGATGGAAGCAGAATTTGTGGCATGTTTTGAGGCCACAATTCATGCATTATGGCTGCGAAACTTTATTTCAGGACTTGGGGTTGTCGACACCATTACCAAGCCGCTGAAAATTTATTGTGATAATTCTGCAGCAGTATTCTTCTCCAAGAATGATAAGTACTCCAAAGGTGCCAAGCATATGGAATTAAAGTACTTTACCGTCAAGGAGGAAGTTCAGAAACAAAGAGTGTCACTTGAGCATATTAGAACAGATCTCATGATTGCAGATCCGTTAACGAAAGGTTTACAACCAAAGATATTTAAAGAACATGTACATAGAATGGGTCTTGGTTGTATTTATGACTGATGTATTTATGATGTTTTGACACTCTGAGCTCATTTATATATTTCTGATATACATTAGTGATTTCCTGTTTCTCATAATGGTGTGCACATTATTGTTTTGAGATATTACAGGATAAGTCTCAAGGAGACATTATTGTGGACCATAAAAGTTTTATAGCTTATGAACCTGATACGATAAATTATTAATGTTGTAGTATATGGAAGGGAGTATGTAGACAAATTATGTATAACCGCCATAACTCACATTTACTAGTTTATCGTATTATGGTATTTATGATGGACATTATAGACGAGATTTGTTTATGCGCAACTAATGTTCCTATATTAAATATTAATATTATGTGATTATTGGGCCAAGTGGGAGAATGTAAGTTATTTTCATACGTTATGTGGCCCAATAAAATTAGGCCCATAATTAATATTTAATTAATGAATAAATCTCATCCGTCCGATTGGTTACTTGATGGACGTACCAGATTAACTGAGAACATCTATAAATTGGTCCTCTCCCCACCCATTAGGGTTACTGCTTTTCCTCTCTTCCATCCCTAAAGTCGGCGGTAACGAAAGCTAGGGCAAGGGGCGAGAAACCGATTTGCCGATTAACGCTTCCGCTTAAAGATGATGACTCACGATTCAGGTATATTTTTCTACACGATTACATGTAAGATTATCATGTTCAGCTTGGCTACAATGGAATCTACCTTTTTGAATGTTAATACGTCTAGAAATGAGAGCTTTAAAATCAATTAGTCGACTGAGAGTCACTCAAATAGTAGGCCTCGTCGATTGTGTAATTACAACAAGGGTACAGGGATACCAAAGATAAATATTTCAAGTTGCATGGTTATCCTTAAAAAACACCTTTAATCCTTGATTCAATAAGGGCAAAAGGATTACCGCCAATGTGCAAGCGCACCAATTGAATCCATGTCAGTTAAGGATGGTGGGATAAGCTCTCAATGGTGTTTTTGCCCTACATGAGAATTACTTCCAAAAATTCAAAATAAAATAATTTTGTGTTGCTTGCAATTGTTGTGAATTTTGTGTATTATTTGCATTTATCTGTGCGTATTTTTTTGTTTAAATTAACAAGAAAATATAAAAAATAGGTTGCATTTTCATGTGGGATTTAATTTTACAATTTTTAGTTAAATAATAAATTTTTTATTTTATAAAATGAAGAAAAATACAAAAATAGGCAATTTAATGTTTAATTTTTATTTTTTGTATTTGATCACTTGTGATAATTTTTGTTTAAAAGTTGATTAGTATTTAGGGTAGGTTAATTTAGATTTTTAATTTAATTTAGGATTTTTAGTTTTTAGTTTTGAAAAGGGAAATAAATTAATTGAGAGGAAAATTAAAGAAGAGAATAAAATCAAGTGTTGGGCCAACCCACCTCCCAGCCCAAACAAATCCACCTCTTACCAGCCTTATACCCGGTCCAAATCCTCATACCATACAAACGTCCAAACGACGTCGTTTTGTCACGCCCAATCGGGGCCGTTGATCTCACTTGATCTAACGGTCAAGATTCCATCTCCCTCACCCGCTTAAGCGACCCGATCCATTTCCAAATCCGGTCCAGCCCCATCATCCCTCAAACGGCGTTGTTCCCTTTAAGTGACAAGATCCTGGCCATCAATTTCATTTGATCAAACGGCTCAGGATCTATTCTTCACCATACTATATATTCCCAATACACACCCCACACCCCTAAACCAAACCCCCTACCCTCATCGTCTTCGAGCTCTTCAGAGACTCGCCTCACTCCGCCGTTGACCTCCCGCCGGAAATCGCCTACGGTGGCGGTGAGTCCCCAATTAACCCTAAAATTAGACCCCAAACTCCCCTGGACCTCCTCTTCCCAAATATCCAATCCATTTTTCTCAAATCATACTGTAACTTCTCGAATATTAGATCGAAAATCAACCCTTAACCCTAGTTCACCCAATCGCTCCCAAAATCTCACCAATCAGTCTGCCTGACCTTCCTCGTTCTTAAATCAACCTTAGCTCCCTTCAAATCTAACCCGAACTGTTCGAATTTCAAATCACACCCTCAAGAACCCTAAAAATCCAAATGTTAAAAATTTGTCCAATTAATTAGAGATTTGGGGTCTAATAGACCTTAATCGGAGTATTATCGGTTGAAAACACTTCGATTGAGATCCGTTCGACCTCAAAATGATCACAGTCTGAGCTTGAAGCCTAGGTCCGTCTAGTTTTAAACTCTGGAGGTAATTTCTTTCCTTTCTTTTGTTCTGTTTATATTTTTATTAATGTATGGTTATTTGTTTTGATTAGCTTATTTAATTTTTTATTTTTGTTTTTCAATCTGTTATGCCACTCAAATTCTTATTTGCTTGTGTATCTATTGCTGATCTTTTACTTATCAGTCATAATATATAATCAATTAATTATGCTTCGTCGATTGGGTCGTTCGTATATATTTAAATCATTCAGGCATTCTGTTGAGTCTAGGTAATTGTATATATAGACATTCAAATCATTCAGCATTATGTTTGTTTGTAGTTCATTGTTTTAGTTGTTTGATTAATAATGTTTCTGGAAGATTACGAGTTTTGAATCACTGAAAACACTGGTTTTAATGTATTTTCCTGCTTTAGATTACTGTTTTATTAGCTGGAATTGGTTATAGCTGTAGTTAAATTTAGGAATAATCATAATTCTTTTTAGTTTAGTTTCTAGGAATAATTAGATTTTAAACGTTAATTAATTTTAAGACTGATTGCAAGTTTAGGAAGATGTAACAATAAAATTATAGGGTCACTTTGGGGAGTTTGATTAGCAATAATTGATGGCTGCTAATAATTTTTAGGGGGTAATTAGCAGTAGCTTAGGGGTTGGGGTTGCTAGTTTAGATATGAGGTACATTAGTTGCTTTAAAATAATAAAACACTAAGTGAGTGGAAATTGAGTGCTTATTTAATATTGAAAAGGGACTAAGCTGTGAAGAGATAAAGCACCAATTGTATGCTTATAAAAGGCTGAAAACCAGACTGAAGAAGAAGAAAAAAAGAGAGAGATTCTGAAAAAAGATAGACACAAACACATAGATTATCATACACACTGAGAGTCAGAGAGAGTTCTTCAGGCACTTAGCTCTTGAATATCATTTTGAGAAGTGTGAGACCTTAAGAGTTTGAGAGAATTTGTCAGTATTTTAGAGCATAAGAAAGGTTCGAAAAAGAAAGGGTACTGTTCCATTAAGCTGTAGATAAAATTTTGAATTATGGGCACTAATTCTTACCTATTATGAACGATGAACCTAATTTGAAGTCTATCGATTCCATTTTCTAAGTTTATTCGAACTCTGTTATCCCGTTTGAGTGCCGGTGTTGCTGTTTGGTTTTACAACCGGTTCTGAGTTGTAGTCAAGTATATTCTGGTTTTAAAACGGGTCATTGAGCTGTTCTACATCCCATGTTGTTGCTGCCTGTTACCTGCACCTCTTCATTGTCTTCTTCTTCTATTTCCATTATCCAGGTACACATTTTTGAACCTGATTCATTGTAGCATCAGCAGTTGATAATGAAATATGATGGAAGCATGAGTTTGATATAGTTTTCCAAATCCGTGTATAGTTCTGTATTGATGTAGTTATGTACTGATTGGGATCTAAAGAGCTAATTTAGTTTGGACTTTAATTATGAATAATAAAACACAAGGCTCTGTATAGTTAGGATTATATTTAAACATATTTGGACTGTTTCAAATTGTGGACTGTATTAAAACTATTGGGATTTCTTTTATTAAGCTTACTGGAGGTACATTTATAAGCATGTGAATACTATTCTTCACAACCGTTTTAACTTGACTTAATTCGTGTTATTAAAGTAGTTGATGTTTGAATTCGTAATTGAAGTAGACTTTGAAATATGTAGGCCCTTGTCTATGAAATCAGTATTTACATAGTATGAACTAGATAAACATTTTAGTGATTTAGTCTGAACGTCTCAATCATGTATATTGGGGGTGGAGAGAGAACACCACCAGTCCGGCTCCAACCAATGGAAGTGCTAATTTTGGAAGTATATTTGCTTGTTCTGCCTGTATCTTGTCTAATGATTTTGGTTTGCCGTCATGTACATGCTTTACACCAAGTGTCGACCTCTGGATTTTAGACTTCAGAGCATTCAACCACATGGCCTTTTTAATACATCATTGTTATCTCACACTAAAACTCTTTCATATTCTTTGTTAATCGGCCTACCAAATGGCTATCGAGTGAAAGTGATAGAAATTTGAATTGTAACACTTACATCTTAGTAGTATTGCACAGAGTCCTTTATGTGCCTTCCTTCAAGTATAATCTCATATCCACTTATTGCCTTACTTCACAACTTAAAAGCTTAGTTGCCTTCACACTCTTTATGTCTTCTGCAGGCCCCTTCAATGAAGAGGCCTCTGGAGATTGATGAGATAAATGATGGATTATATCTCCTTTGCTCCAGTTGTCTAAAGAACTCAGTTTTGGTTTCAAATTCTGCTCTTTTGAATTCTTGCACCGTTTTACCTACTTCATGTGATGTAAATAGTTTACATTCTTGCCCTCACTCATCTGTAAATGATTCACACACCCACACTCATCCATTTTTATTGTAAATACTTCCAATTGCAATAAAACTCAGTGTTATACTTCACAGTATGTTTTGCTTAATAAAAACAATGCGGACCTTATGTGGCACAATAGGTTACGACATGTACCTTTTGTGAAGATGAGGGGTATGTCATCAATTCCAGTCCAATTTTCATCAAAACAAACTTTTATTTGTTCAATTTTCCCTATGAATAGACAATCTAGGCTACTTTTTTCTCAGAAAACAAGCTCCACCAGTAGTATCTTTGATCTCCTACATGTTGACATGTGGGGACCTTATCATAAAACTACTCATGAAAATTTTAAAACTTCATTATCTTAGTGGATGATTATAGTAGGTTTACCCGGACACACCTCTTGAGCTCCAAAAGCAATGCTGTTTATACAACCACTTTGTTCTCATATTTAATAGCAAGAACAATACTCATATTTTTAAATGCGGAAGTCTTTCGAATAAAAGATGAATAATAGTGTAAAGTAACTGACATAAATCTTTTACCCAATATGTGGAGTCATAAACTCACGAACTACTAAGAAATAACTACACATAATGGACTGAAAGAAATAAATAATAATCGTCTGTCTCGGAACAATGAGACCACAGCAATAATAAAAGCAAATAGAGGAGACGCCGGGCTTGCAGACGCCTGCAAGCTACCTCAGTCTCGGAAGTACGATAATCCCGCTAGTGTACTACCGCTGCTGCTCCTGCTCAAAACCTGGACCTGTGCAAAAATGCACAGAAGTGTAGTATCAGCAGAATCAACCCCATGTGCTGGTAAGTGCCTGGCCTATCCCGGGGAAGTAGTGACAAGCCTAGGACCATACACTTACATAAACCTGTGCGGTTCTATATATGTATGTACCACAGAATAACAGAGATATTGAGTAACACAATTAACAAAGGAGGTAACATGCTGGGGGGCACAATCAGAAACATATAATTAATCAGTAAAATGGAAATTGGAGTATAATGGAAACAATTAATATCAAACAAGGAAATAGCAAATAGTTGCACGGCATCACCCTTCGTGCTTTTACTCTCATCCTCACCAAATAATAAAATAAAAGTGCACGGCATCACCCTTCGTGCTTTTACTCTCATCCTCACATCCATGGCACGGCATGATCCTTCGTGCATGGTTCAATAACAAGGCACGGAATGTCCCTTCGTGCATAAATAATAAACATGGCACGGAATGATCCTTCGTGCATAAATTAAGTAACAACGGCACGGAATGTTCCTTCGTGCATAAACAGTAAAACAAGGCACGGAATGATCCTTCGTGCGAACATAAGTAAAAATGGCACGGCATCACCCTTCGTGCATTATCACTCTTCCTCACCCAAATAACAATCACAGTCAAGGGCAAAAGAATGAAACAAGTAATATGTACCGTCCCGGCAAGGGAAACAATAATCATAACAATATCCCGGCAAGGGAACAACATCAACAATACAACAAAGTCCCGGCAAGGGAAACAATAATCAACCTTCACAACCCGGCAAGGGCTCAAGAACATGACTTAAGAATATTCAACATTAGCTCACAACATGTATCAACAAACGACTCACGATCATGCTAGACTCCGTTGTATAGATGCTCGTCACCACGCCTATACACCGCACTCGATCACATACCAATTAGAAAATTATTACACTCAATCCTATTCCCTCAAGCTAGGATAGATCAAACACTTACCTCAAAGCGTTGAAGTCCAATTAACCTTCAACTATCGCTTTACCTCGTAATTCAACCTTCAACTCGCTCAAATCTAATCACAATTGGTTCAATTACTTTAATAATTACTATATAAATTGGTTTGGATGCATAAAAATGGTTTTCTCAAAGTTTTATCCAAAATTTCCCAAAACGCCCCCGGTCCCACGTGGTCGGAACATGGGGTTCGGACCAAAATCCGGTTACCCATTCCTCACGAGTTCAATTATATGATTTGTTTCGAAATCGGACCTCAAATCGAGGCCCAACTCCCTAATTTATGAAAAACCTAGGTTCTACCCAAAAACAACAATTTCAACCATAAAAAACTTTGATTTCTCATGGAAAACATGTTTAATGATGTTAGGAATTGAAAGAGTTGAGTGAAAATCGACTTACAAGTTATTTGGAGTAATATTGCTCTTAAAAAATCGCCTATGGGGTTTTGGGTTTTGAAAGAATGGTGAAAAAAGGGTTAAAAAATCGTTTAAGTATAAGATTGCACAGCTGCAAACATATGTTCGCAATTGCGGACATAACAGGTCCTGACTGCGGACATCGAATTTGCGAGGGAATTGTTCGCATTTGCGAACATAGGCCAATACAGGGCCACTTCGCATTTGCGAAGTTCTGTTCGCATTTGCAAACATGTGCCTTTCCTGGGCAGCATCGCATTTGCGAGGTTCTGTTCGTGCATTTGCGAACCAAGGCCTTTCCTGGCCAACTTCGCATTTGCGAAGGTTGGTTCGCATTTGCGAACCAAGGCCAGTTCTGGGTCATCTCGCAATTGCGAGTAATTCTTCGCAATTGCGAAGATATCAGCTAGGGAAAAATACCAGCTGTGTTCTTTTTGAAATTTGCTCTAATGGCCTATCAAATCTTTACCCGAGCCCTCGGGCTCCAAACCAAACATGCACACAACCTCAAAAATATACTACGAACTTGCTCGCGCGATCAAATCGCCAATATAAAGGGTCATCACTTGTTTTATTAATCATTTCGAGCTTCTGAGGTCTTGAAAACCTCATTTATAGTTGCCTCGATTTGCGTGCACAGTTCGGGCGCGAAGCTGGAAAATTTTTATGTTGAAATATGTGAAAAATTTGAAGAATTTTGATATTAATATTGATATGGTTGACTTTAGTCAACATTTTTGGTAAACGGACCCGGACCCGTGATTTGACGGTCTCAGAAAATCCGTAGAAAAATATGGAACTTGGGCATATGCCCGGAATTGAAATCCGAGGTCTAGAACCCCGGTAAAAGAATTTTTCTGTTAAATTATTTTCTGAAAATGTTTAAGGAAAATGAACCTGAATTTTGATTAAAAAGTACGGGTATCGGGCTCGTATTTTGGTTCCGACGCCCGGTACAGGTCTTATATATTGGTTAAGCGCTTCCTGTAAAGTTTGGTTGAAAACGGACGTCGTTTGACGTGTTTCGGCCTTAAATTGGAAATTTTGAAAATTATGAAATTTGAAAGAATTCTTGAGTTTTAAGGCTCAATTCATTGATTTTGATGTTATTTTAGCGATTTGATCGCGCGAGCAAGTTCGTATGATGTTTTTGAGTTAGTGTGCATATTTGGTTTGGAGCCCCGAGGGCTCGGGAGTGTTTCGGAGGTGGTTCGGGGTGTTTTTGGACTTAGGAAACTGGCAGATTTTCTGCAATTTTTACACAGACACTTTACTCTATGCGATCGCGGCCTTGTACACACGATCGCACTGTCTTGTCAAATTACTCAACGCGATCGCAGCCGTCTGCACGCGATCGCGTAGCTTCCTGTTCTTCTTCAAAGCGATCGCAGCCGTCTGCACGCGATCGCGTAGCTTTCTGTTCTCCTTCAACGCGATCGCGACCCTGTTCATGCGATCGCGTAGTACAAACAAGCCACCCCAGCGAAATTCTTCTACGTGATCGCAGCACTGACCATGCGATCGCGTAGTGTTGAACGTTTGCCTTCCGCGATCGCGACCCTGTTCACGCGATCGCGTAGAACAAAATCGTTGCCCAGTGAATTTAATCCCAAAACAGAACAGAAACGGGATAAAAATCCAATTTCTGTTCAACTCTCTTCTCCACAGCTCCTTGGACGATTTTTGAGCGATTCTTCATCAAACTTCTTGGATAAGTGATTCTTAACTCGTTTTCTTCATTTTCCATTAATATTATTTGAATTCCTAAGCCTAAATAGGTGTAAATGGGTAGAAAAATTGAGAATTTAGTATGGTAAGGGTTGTTGATTAAGAGTTATTGGTGTCATACCGGTAATGGAGATAAATTGTTGAATTATTATCAATTATTGGTTCAAAACCGGTAATTATAAATATTGTTGATGGAGAGATTATTGGTTAAATGCCGGTAATATATATATTTATGAATTGGGATCGTGTGGCGCGCCGACCACTTATATGATAAGAAATGGGATCGTGTGGCACACCGACCACAAAGTGATTTAAATCTTGGCATTGACCATAGTTGCCGGTAGCCTATTGATATATTTGGGAGCGGATGGTACGCCTACCACAAGATATAATTTATTGATATATTTGGGAGCGGGTGGTACGCCTACCACAAGATATAATTTATTGATATATTTGGGAGCGGGTGGTACGCCTACCACAAGGTATAATTTATTGATATAATTGGGAGCGGGTGGTACGCTTACAAAAAGGTATAACTTATTGTTACATTTGGCAGCGGGTGGTACGCCTACCACAAGATATGAAATGAAAAATGAATTGAGACATGAAAGTAAGATTTATTCTGTTGACTAGATTACTCTGGATATTATGAGTTATTGACTGTTATTTCAGAGCAGAGTCTTTCCTTATAAACGTTTGTATATGTATATATATTTCAACCGTACAGGTTTATGTGGGTGACTGGCCTTAGTCTCGTCACTATTTCGCTGGGATAGGCCAGGCACTTACCAGCACATGGGGTCGGTTGTGCTGATACTACACTCTGCACTCTTTTTGCGCAGATACAAGTTACAGGCAGCAGTAGCGGCAGTAGCACGATTGTGGATATTCCGACTACCGAGACTACGAGGTAGCCTTGTAGGCGTCCGCAGGACCCGTTGTCTCTTCTATATATGTATTTCATTCTGTTATCTCATGTATTCAAGATAAACGGCTTAAAGTTCTTTCAAATAATTGTGTGTATTATTCTTACAGGTTCGTGAGTACTGTGACACCGGCCTTGGGTAGTGTATCATGTTTGGGTTTCTGTATCATATTTGATAAAATTGACTAAGTCTTCCGCTAAGTTTAATTATTCCGTTGTAATTATATGTTTTTAATTTAAAGTCTTAAGAGGAGTTTGGTAACTAATGAAAAATGTAAGTAATAGTTGGCTTGCCTAGCTTCCACTAGTAGGCGCCATCATGACTCCCGATGGTGGGAAATCCGGGTCGTGACAAGTTGGTATCAGAGCACTAGGTTGCATAGGTCTCACAACTCACGAACAACCTTAGTAGAGTCTGAAGGATCGGTACAGAGACGTTTGTATTTATCCTCCAGAGGCTACAGAGTTAGGAAAATATTCCCTTTATTCTTTCCAGTCGTGCGACTTGATCTTTCAAATGTTAATTGAATTTCTACTATGTTCTTCCGCAGATGGTAAGAACACGTGCATCCTCATCTACCGACCAGCAGCCCGAGGTCCCAGCAGCGGCAGCTCCCGCTAGGGGCAGAGGCCGAGGTCGAGGTCGTCCTAGAGGCCAAGGTAGGGGCAGAGCTCAGCCCCGAGCAGCAGCACAAGTGGCAGAACCTCAGGCTCATATCGAGGAGGAGGTTCCAGTCCCAGCAACTTCAGTAGGCCCATCTCAGGTCCCGGGAGGAGTTATGTTTTCACCGGATCTTCAGGATGCTTTGGTCCGGATAGCAGGTTTTATGGACAATATCTCCAGAGCAGGTTTATTACCAGTAGCACCAGCCACTTCTCAGGCTGGAGGAGGTAATCAGACTCCTGCTACGCGCACTCCGGAGCCAGTAATTCCCCAGGCTCAGGTTCCTGTGATTCAGCCAGATGAGGCAGCTCAGCCTGTTATTGTGATTCCGTCTAATGATGGTGCAGCTATGTCCGCTGACGCGTTATGGAGATCGGACAGGTTTACCAAGCTGTTCACTACCACATTCAGTGGCTCTCCTTCAGAGGATCAACATGATTTCCTATATAGCTGCCACGAGGTTCTCCATACTATGGGCATCGTGGAGACTAATGGTGTGGACTTTGCTACTTTTCGATTATCTGGTTCTGCCAAGACTTGGTGGAGGGATTATTGTCTATCTAGGCCAACAGGATAATCATCTTTGACTTGGGGCCATTTTGCAGAGTTGTTCTTGGAAAAGTTCCTTCCAAAACCCTAGAGGGAGGCTTTGCGCAGGCAATTTGAGCGTCTTCATCAGGGTTCTATGTCTGTCACACAGTGTGAGACTAGGTTCATTGACCTAGCTCGTCATTCCATTTTCATACTTCCCACAGATAGAGAATAGGTGAGAAGGTTTATTGATGGCTTGAATCATCCAATTCGACTGCAGATGGCTATGGGAGTAGGGACTAAAATCACTTTTCAGGAGGCGGCTAATGCAGCCCGCCGGATCAAGATGGCTCTATCACAGGGAGCAGGTCATGGATCGGATAAGAGGTCCCGTAATACAGGCAGGTTCAGTGGTACCTCATCTGGAGGTAAAGATTCAAATGGTAGAGGCCATCCTCCTAGGCCTTTTCTGTCAGCCCTTCAGACTTCTCACGACCCGTCAGGCAGTCATGATTCTCAGCCACATTACTCTGATCCATAGTTATACAGTATGTTACCAACACCTATCAGTGCAAAGCCACTTTAGAGTTTCTAAGGTGATCATTCGGGTCGGCGAGGTCAGTCTCAGTTTTGTCAGTTTCCGTGTTCAGACGGGTGTTATAAGTATGGAGAATTGGGTCACATCAAGAGGCACTACCAGAGATTAAGAGGTACTCAGTCATAGCAGCAGGGTCCAGCCAGCAGCTGATCGTCCTAGAGATACTGCTCAAGGTGGTGGGGCACAGCCTCGATGTTATGCACTTCCCGCCAGACCAGAGGCTGAGTCTTCTGATGCTGTCATTACAGGTATTATTTTGGTTTGTGATAGAAAGGGATCAGCATTATTTGACCCCGGGTCTACATATTCGTACGTGTCTTCCTATTTTGCACCATACTTGATTCAGCCCAGTGATCCACTGAGTGTTCCTGTTCATGTGTCTACACCAGTAGGCGATTCTATTGTGGTTGATCGAGTTCATTGGTCATGTATTATAGTAATTGAGGGTCTCGAGACCCGTGCTGATTTATTGCTCCTAAATATGGTAGACTTTGATATTATATTAGGCATGGACCGGCTATCTCCATATCATGCTATTTTAGATTGCTATGCCAAGATTGTGACTTTAGCTCTGCCGAATTTGCCTCGTATAGAGTGGAAAGGAATTTCAGGCCATACTAGTCGCAATGTTATTTCTTATGTTAAGGCTCAGCGTATGGTTGGGAAGGGATGCTTGGCTTATTTGGCCTATGTCCGTGATTCCAATGCTGAGGTTCCTTCTATTGACTCTGTGCCCGTGGTTCGCGAATTTCCTAAAGTATTTCCTTCAGACTTGCCAGGTATGCCGCCCGATAGGGACATTGATTTTTGCATTGACTTGGCTCCAGGCACTCAGCCCATTTCCATTCCCCCATATCGTATGGCTCCGCCGGAGTTAAAAGAATTGAAGGAGCAGTTGCAGGATTTACTTGAAAAGGGTTTCATTAGACCTAGTGTTTCGCCGTGGGTGCACCAGTATTATTTGTAAAGAAGAAAGATGGTTCGATGAGAATGTGCATTGACTATCGACAGTTAAACAAGGTGACTATCAAAAATAAATATCCACTTCCGCGAATTGATGATTTATTTGACCAGCCTCAGGGTGCCAAGGTATTTTCAAAGATAGATTTGAGATCTGGCTATCATCAGCTGAAGATTAGGGCATCTGATGTCCCTAAGACAGCGTTCCGCACTCGGTATGGACATTATGAATTTCTAGTCATGTCTTTTGGGTTGAAAAATGCTCCAGCAGCTTTTATGGAATTGATGAATCGGGTGTTCCGGCCTTATTTAGACTTGTTTATAATAGTCTTCATTGATGACATATTAATATATTCCCGCAGTCAGGAGGAGCATGCGCAACATCTCAGAGTGGCCTTGCAGACCCTGAGAGATAGCCAAATATATGCAAAATTTTCAAAGTGTGAATTTTGGCTAAGTTCAGTTGCATTCCTGGGTCATATTGTGACGGCAACAGGTATTCAGGTTGATCCGAAGAAGATTGAGGCAGTCAAGAACTGGCCTAGACCGACATCAGCCACAGATATTCAGAGTTTCTTGGGATTAGCGGGCTATTATCGCCGATTCGTAGAAGGATTTTCGTCTATTGCAACCCCACTGACCAGATTGACCCAGAAGGGTGTTCAATTTGAATGGTCTGATGAATGTGAGGCGAGCTTTCAAAAGCTCAAGACGACCTTGACCACAACACCGGTATTGGTTTTACCCACAGGTACGGGACCTTATACTGTTTATTGTGATGCTTCCCGTATTAGGCTTGGTGCAATGTTAATGCAGGATGGCAAGGTTATTGCCTATGCTTCGAGGCAGTTGAAGATTCATGAGAAGAACTATCCAGTGCATGATCTAGAATTGGCGGCGATTATTCACGCATTGAAGATCCGGAGGCATTATTTGTATGGTGTAGCATGTGAAGTATACACCGATCATAAGAGTCTTCAGTATTTGTTTAAGCAGAAAGAGTTGAATTTGAGGCAGAGAAGGTGGCTAGAATTGCTAAAAGATTATGATGTCACCATTTTATATCATCCGGGAAAAGCAAACATGGTGGCCGACGCTTTGAGTAGGAAGTCAGCCAGTATGGGGCAGTCTTGCTTATATTCCAGTCAATCAGAGACCACTTGCTTTGGATGTTCAGTCCTTGGCCAACCGATTTGTGAGGTTGGATATTTCTGAGCCTAGTCGAGTACTAGCTTGCACGATCGCTCGCTCTTCATTATTGGAGCATATCCACGATCAACAATATTATGATTCTTATTTATGTGACCTTAGAGATACGGTTCAGCGATGAGGTGCTAAACAGGTCACCTTAGATGCTGATGGGATCCTAAGGATGCAAGGGCGTATTTGTGTGCCAAATGTTGATGGGCTTAGAGAATTGATTCTAGAAGAAGCTCACAGTTCGCGGTATTCTATTCATCCAGGAGCAGCGAAAATGTATAGAGATTTGCGTCAACATTATTGGTGGCGCAGAATGAAAAAGGACATTGTGGCATATGTGGCACGGTGTCTTAATTGTCAGCAGGTTAAGTATGAACATCAGAGACCTGGCGGTTTATTTCAGAGAATTAAACTTCCTAAATGGAAGTGGGAGCGAATCACGATGGACTTTGTTTCTGGACTTCCGATAACTCGGAAGAAGTTTGATGCTGTTTGGGTGATTGTTGATAGGCTGACCAAGTCAGCTCATTTTGTTCCTATTGCCACTACCTATTCATCCGAGAGGTTAGTTGGGATTTATATCAGGGAGATCGTTCGCCTTCATGGCGTGCCAATCTCTATTATTTCAGATCGAGGTGCACAGTTTACCTCACATTTCTGGAATGCGGTTCAACGAGAGTTGGGCACGCAAGTTCAGCTAAGTACAGCCTTTCATCCCCAGACAGATGGTCAGTCCGAGAGGACTATTCAGATACTGGAAGATATGCTACGGGCATGTGTTATTGATTTTGGAGGTTCGTGGGATCAATTCATGCCTTTGGCAGAGTTTGTTTATAATAGTAGTTATCAATCGAGCATCCAGATGGCTCCTTATGAAGCATTATATGGTAGGCGGTGTCGTTCTCCGGCTGGATGGTTTGAACCGGGAGAAGCTCGGTTATTGGTCACGAATTTAGTTCATGAGGCCTTAGATAAAGTCAAGATTATTCAAGAAAGGCTTCGCACAGCTCAGTCCAGGCAAAAGAGCTATGCAGATCGCAAGGTTAAAGATATAGCCTTCATGGTAGGGGAGCGAGTATTGCTCCGAGTATCGCCTATGAAGGGCGTGATGAGATTTGGAAAAAAGGGCAAACTTAGCCCTAGGTTTATTGGACCATTCGAGATTCTTGATCGTGTGGGAGAGGTGGAATATAAACTTGCCTTTCCACCTATCTTATCAGCTGTACATCCAGTGTTTCATGTGTCCATGCTTCGAAAATATCACAGCGATCCATCGCACATGTTAGATTTCAGCACTGTCCAATTGGACAAAGATCTGTCCTATGTGGAGGAGTCGGTAGCTATTCTAGATCGGCAGGTTCGACAGTTGAGGTCGAAGAGTTTTCCTTCCGTGCGAGTTTAGTGGAGGGATCAGCCTCTTGAGGAATCGACCTGGGAGTCCGAGTTTGACATGCGGAGCCGATATCCTCATCTATTCCATGACTCAGGTACTTCTTTCTTTTGTCCGTTCGAGGACGAACGGTTGTTTTAGAGGTGGAGAATGTGACGACCCAAAGGGTCATCACTTATTTTATTAATCATTTCGAGCTTTTGAGGTCTTGAAAACCTCATTTATAGTTGTCTCGATTCACGTGCACAGTTCGGGCGCGAAGACGGAAAATTTTTATGTTGAAATATGTGAAATATGTGAAAAATTTGAAGAATTTTGATATTAATATTGATATGGTTGACTTTGTTCAATATTTTTGGTAAACGGACCCGGACCTATGGTTTGACGGTCTCTGAAAATTCGTAGAAAAAAATGGAACTCGGACGTATGCCCGGAATCGAAATCCGAGGTCTAGAACCCCGGTAAAAGAATTTTTCTGTTAAATTGTTTTCTGAAAATGTTTAAGGAAAATGAAACTGAATTTTGATTGAAAAGTACTGGTATCGGGCTCGTATTTTGGTTCCGACGCCCGGTACAGGTCATATATATTGGTTAAGCGCTTTCTGTAAAGTTTGGTTGAAAACGGACGTCGTTTGACGTGTTTCGGCCTTAAATTGGAAATTTTGGAAATTATGAAATTTGAAAGAATTCTTGAGTTTTAAGGCTCAATTCATTGATTTTGATGTTATTTTAGCGATTTGATCGCGCGAGCAAGTTCGTATGATGTTTTTGAGTTAGTGTACATATTTGGTTTGGAGCCCCGAGGGCTCGGGAGTGTTTCGGAGGTGGTTCGGGGTGTTTTTTGGACTTAGAAAACTGGCAGATTTTCTGCAATTTTTACACAGACATTTTACTCTACGCGATCGCGGCCTTGTACACGCGATCGCACCGCCTTGTCAAATTACTCAACGCGATCGCAGCTGTCTGCACGCGATCGCGAAGTTTTCTGTCCTTCTTCAACGCGATCGCATCCGTCAGCACGCGATCGCGTAGCCTTCCGTTCTCCTTCAACGCGATCGCGAACCTGTTCACGCGATCGTGTAGTACAAATAAGCCACCCCAGCAAAATTCTTCTACGCGATCGCAACATTGACCACGCGATCGCGTAGTGTTGAATATTTGCCTTTCGCGATCGCGACCCAGTTCACGCGATCGCGTAGAACAAAATCGCTGCCCAGTGAATTTAATCCCAAAACAGAACAGAAACGGGATAAAAATCCCATTTCTGTTCAACTCTCTTCTCCACAGCTTCTTGGGCGATTTTTGAGCGATTCTTCATCAAACTTCTTGGATACGATTGGATTGGAGCCAAATTCGAAAGGAAAAGGCACTGCTACGAATTGAATCGTTCGTAAACTTTTGAGGTAAGTGGTTTGTTCTATCCTAGCTTGAAGGAATTGGAATTTAGTTATGTATATATTGTTGATTAAGAGTTATTGGTGTCATACCGGTAATGGAGATAAATTGTTGAATTATTATCAATTATTGGTTCAAAACCGGTAATTATAAACATTGTTGATGCAGAGATTATTGGTTAAATGCCGGTAATATATATATTTATGAATTGGGATCGTGTGGCACGCCGACCACTTATATGATAAGAAATGGGATCGTGTGGCACGCCGACCACAAAGTGATTTAAATCTTGGCATTGGCCATAGTTGCCGGTAGCCTATTGATATATTTGGGAGCGGGTGGTACGCCTACCACAAGATATAATCTATTGATATATTTGGGAGCGGGTGGTACGCCTACCACAAGATATTATTTATTGAAATATTTGGGAGCGGAAAGTGATGTAAATCTTGGCATTGGCCATAGTTGCCGGTAGCCTATTGATACATTTGGGAGCGGGTGGTACACCTACCACAAGGTATAACTTATTGTTACATTTGGGAGCGGGTGGTACGCCTACCACAAGATATGAAATGAAAAATGAATTGAGACATGAAAGTAAGATTTATTCTGTTGACTAGATTACTCTGGATATTATGAGTTATTGACTGTTATTTCAGAGCAGAGTCTTTCCTTATAAACGTTTGTATATGTATATATATTTCAACCGTACAGGTTTATGTGGGTGACTGGCCTTAGTCTCGTCACTATTTCGCTGGGATAGGCCAGGCACTTACCAGCACATGGGGTCGGTTGTGCTGATACTACACTCTGCGCTCTTTTTGCGCAGATACAGGTTACGGACAGCAGCAGCGGCAGTAGCACGATTGTGGATATTCCGACTACTGAGACTACGAGGTAGCCTTGCAGGCGTCCGCAGGACCCGTTGTCTCTTCTATCTATGTATTTCATTATGTTATCTCATGTATTCGAGATAAACAGCTTATATTTCTTTCAAACAATTGTGTGTATTATTCTTAGAAGTTCGTGAGTATTGTGACACCAGTCTTGGGTAGTGTATCATGTTTGGGTTTCTGTATCATATTTGATAAAATTGACTAAGTCTTCCGCTAAGTTTAATTATTCCGCTGTAATTATATGTTTTTAATTTAAAGTCTTAAGAGGAGTTTGGTAACTAATGAAAAATGTAAGTAATAGTTGGCTTGCCTAGCTTCTACTAGTAGGCGCCATCATGACTCCCGATGGTGAGAAATCCGGGTCGTGACATAAAGAACAACACATATAGAATAAAGTTTCAAATTCATGATTTCTTCTTTTAAACTTCATAAACTTTCAAATTTGGAACTCATGGTTCAAAACACATCAAACGACGTTCAAATTTCGTCAAACTTTGCAGGAAGTACTTAAATAATATATAAGATTTGTACCGGGCGTCAGAACCAAAATACGAGTCTGATACCATGGTCTTTTAATCAATTTTTATTTCTATTTTCATTTAATAATTTCAGCAAAACCAATTTAATAGAAAAAATCATATCTTGGGCTCTAGGCCTCAGAATTTGACTCCGGACACATGCCCGAGTCCCATATTTTCCTACGGACCTTCCCGGACCGTCCGATCTCGGGTTCGGGTCCGTTTACCAAAAATATTGACCGAAGTCAACTATATCAATATTAATATCACTTTTCTTCAAATTTCCATATAATTCACATATTCTCACACAAAAATTTTCTGGCTACGTGCCCGGGCAATGCACGCAAATCGAGGCAATATAAAATGAGGTTTTCAAGGCATCGGAAGCGCGGAACAAATGAGAAAAACCGATGATGACCCTTTGGGTCGTCACAGGTTCCAGCGGAACACTTTTCACGATTCAAAAAGTTTGGCTTATATTTGAAGGAAACACCTCTTGAGCTCCAAAAGCAATGCTGTCCAAATCGTTAAAGCCTTTGTGTCTATGGTCAGTACAAAATTTCAAACTAAAATCAAGTGGATTAGGTCACACAATGGCCTAGAGTTTATCAGTACCGAGTGCACTCATTTCTTCCATTCCAAGGGAATTATTCATCAGAAAATATGCCCTTATACACTTCAACAAAATGGAATGGTAAAAATGAAACATAAGTACCTCTTTGCGACAGCCAGGGCATTCTTTTTCCAATCCAAAATACCCCTCAAATATTAGATAGAATGCATCTTAACTGCCACCTGCATAATCAACTGACTACCTACTAGCCATCTAAAAACATAACTCCTTTTGAATGCATATACAAAAGAATGCCTACTTAATCTCACCTTAGAAGTTTTGGTTGTTTGTGTTTCCCTACCACTCCTGAACCTCACAAAACAAAATTTGAACCAAGAGAAACATCCCATGTCTTTGTAGGTTACCCCTATGACACAAAAGGGTAGAAGGTCCTTAGCCTCCTCACCAAAAAAAATCTATTTTTAGAGATGTAGTGTTTCATGAGAATGTTTTTCCCTTTGTTATTTTACCTGATTCTGCACCTTTTCCTTTTATCTTTCACTCTGTTCCCTTCGTTGATGGCTTGCCTTCTCATTGTAGCACTCCTGATAAATCTACAACTCTTCATTACCATTCTCCTTCATCCAACATACCATCCTCATCCGTTTCCTCCACTTCTTTACCCTCTTAGTCTACTCATTATCCTATTTATCCTCTTATAGCTACTAGGAAACTCCTCTAGACCTCATAAGTTACCTGTTCACTTGGAGGTTTATGTATTCTCCCTTCCCAACTTAAAACCTCCTGTCTACATTGCTCTCATTTGTCTCTTAGTGCCTTTTCTCAAACCATCACCATGTGTCTCTTACTTCTTTACTCCCAGATAGTCATCATCTTGTGCATACTGCTTATCATGATAGCGAGCCTTCTTATTATGAAGAGGAAGCCTTTCACCCTACTTGGCAAGAGGCCGTGTCTTTAGAATTTGGGTCCTTACATGCAAATAACACTTTGGACCTAGTTATTTTACCTTCTGGTAAGAAAGCAATAGGTTGTATATGGGTCTACAAGGTTAAACACAGGGTTGATGGGAGGATAAATAGATTCAAGACTAGGTTAGTTGTCAAGGGCTATATCCAACAGGCTGGGATAGACTACACAGAAACATATTTCCATGTTGTAAAAATCCCTACAGTTAGAGCACTCATAGCCACTGCAGTTAAGAAACATTGGGACATCTTCCAGCTTGATGTGAACAATACCTTCCTCCATGTGATTTGGAGGAAGAGGTATACATGCAATTACCACCCGGTCTGGTAGTGGAGACACCTGGAGTTGTCTGCAAGTTAAGAAAATCTCTCTACGGCCTAAAGCAGGCTAGTAGACAATGGTATGCCAAATTGGAAACTACTCTATATTCCAAAGTTTATGTTCATTCATTGCATGACTATTCTCTCTTCTATGAGAAATTACCTTCTTCCCCAATTTTTGTTGATGGTTATGTTGATTATGTCATTATTATTGGGACCAGTTCTACAGAGATCACTGGATTGAAAACCTTCTTACATGACCAATTCAAGACTAAAGACCTGGGCAGACTTCACTACTTTATTGGTTTAGAGGTCCTTTACGAAGAAGATGGGGTTATCATCTCCTAGATAAAATTTTCATTGGATCTCCCGAATGAGCTTGATTGTCTCTATTGCACTAGTATTGCTTTTCCTCTTGACCCAAATGTAAAACTAAAACCTAAAGAGGAAGTTGTTCTCTCAGACCCTACTTATCAGAGGAAACTAATAAGCAAGCTTAAATTCCTTAACCAACACAATGTTGAACATCCTTTGGTGACAAACACTTGAGTCAATTTATGCAGGATCCTCGAGAGCCTCAATTACAGGGTGCCCTTCACTTGCTTAGGTACCTTTAGAGTGATCCCACACTTGGTATTTTTATGTCCAATTTTCCTGTTTGTACTATCAAAGGGTATTGTGACTCTGACAGGGGTGCCTGCTCTAATTCCAGAAGGTCAGTAAGTGGTTACATGGTATTGTTAGGTACCAGTCCTATTAGTTGAAAATTTAAGAAGCAAGAAACCATTTCTCTCCTCCGCTGAAACTGAATATAGGTCTCTTAGAAAGGTAGTTGGAGAACTGGCTTGACTGTGCATGTTGTTTGAGGAGCTGACTGTTTCTTTTCCTATACCTGTGAGTGTGTATTGTGACAACCAATCCTCTTTACACATTGCTAGGAACCCTGTGTTCCATGAACGGACCAAACATATCGATGTTGATTGTTACTTTGTGAGGGATAAACTTCAAGAAGGTCTCATATCCTTGCATCACATTGGCACACATAACCAGCTGGCAAAGGTCCTTACCAAGACCCCCACTGGCATCAAACATTCAACTTTGTTAAGCAAGTTGGCTGTGAAGACTTCACCTCTAACTTGCGTCGGGGGGTGGGGTATTGAGCTATGTATATTATTTATTTTACATTACTATTAGTTTTACTGTTAGCTTAGCTTAGTTAGTGTTAGCTGGCAATTAGTTAGTGTTACATGTTATACGTGGAGGACTCATATATGTTTATATGTACTTATTTACTAAGCTAAGTAGATTACACGGTTCATTTATGAAATTGTTCTCTCTCAGACTTCTCTCTCTCAAAGCTTCTGAAGTTTCACCACGGGAGCTCAAGCTTGAGCTCAAGGTTCTCTGTGCTTTCTTCCTCTTTACACTCTTATTGCTTTCACTATGTTAACCTCTTTCCACGTTTTGTTAGAGTAAGGGTTATAATATGAAAAATCTTAATTAATTCTTTTTTAATTTTCTAAAAATGGCAAGTATTTGGAGCGACTTTTTAGTAACCATAACAACTAAATAGGACTGGTGGAATTATCTTAGAAGCATTGTCAATAACACTGTCATTCTGTTACTTTGGATTTGGATAATCAAAATTTCAGACTATACTAATCTTACTTACATCATTACAATAATCTAGCAAGACGAGTAGCTAAGTTAAATACTCAATGAAGCGAATATACTACTAAAAAGGGCAAAATCTATTGATGTTGGTCGGTAATTGAGAAAAAATAATTTTACAAAAAATTGATCAAATTATGGCAGTCGATAATAGTATGATCGGTAGAGTCAACCAATCAAATTCGATCGGTATTTAGTAGATATGCAATTAAAAGAAAATACTTCATTTTTCTCTATGCTCTAATGTAGTCTATAAGAGACAAGAGGGGTTGCTCTGATGGTAAGTAACTCCCACTTCCAACCGAGAGGTTGTGAGTTCGAGTCTTCCCAAGAGCAAGGTGGGTAGTTCTTGGAGGGAAGGATGCCGGGGGTCTATTTGGAAACAACCTCTCTACCCCAGGGTAGGGGTAAGGTCTGCGTACATACTACCCTTCCCAGACCCCACTAAGTGGGATTATACTGGGTTGTTGTTGTTGTTGTTATTGTTGCTCTAATGTAGTCTATTGACCTCCTAGAATTGATTAATTAAACTTTCAGTAAGATAAAAAAACACCAAATAAAATAGGATAGGTGGAATAATAATAGTGCCAGTCTCTACCATCAAATGAAGACAAAAATGCTACATCCTGAGCTGTCTAAAAGTAGAATATGGACTATGGAGCTCTCTGCTTTTCAGTCAATCTCTTTATTTCATGATATTATTGCAAATATTCTAACTATGTGATCGTCTGCTTAAATCATAAAAACGCGTAGCTATTTTGAGGTTGAGTTTTTATGTTCAATCCTAACCAAGTTACGCATATATGAGACTGACCTCCACCTATGAATAAAATGGCATATCATAGTCATACAGCTCAACCTTTGGAGTTACACGTGTTATTTTTACTCTAACTTTGCATAATACAATTTCTATATGATTGGTAGAAGTAGTAATACACTTGACACAACGCTAGAAATTCAGCGGATCACGGTAGACAGATCAATTTTGATTGATCAAAAAATGGGCCAAAAAACCGACCAAGGTTAGTCGGGTTTTCAAAATATTTTTTTTTTACTAAATTGATCAATTTTGGTCGATTTTCTTTGGTGCAAAATACGGGAAATTATTCTTGAGGCCCGCAAAATTTATTAGTCGATTTTTATTTAAAATAAATTAAAATTATTTATTAAAAAATCGACCGAAATCGATCAGTTAATTCAATTGATCATTTTAAAAAATCGAGTTGATCGGTATTTTCCTACCAGCTTTGGTCGACCAGCTTTTTCGACCTTCAAATTACCGTCTACACGTAAAAGGTCGCGTTTTGAACAATGATTGGCCATTACCGACCAACTTTGACCCATTTTTTTGAACTATTTTGTCCGAATTTCTAGTAATAATTTCATTTCCAAATAAGTAGAAACGATTATTTGAACGTCTCATCATGTTCATGCCGTTGTATTATATTGTGCGGACTTGTTTTGCGCTAGTTGTTAGCCTACCGCAATCTCACTCCTTTATCTGAATTTGAGAATGGCAAGGAAAGCAAATGGAGTTGTATGTGTGCAAATATAAGAGACTTCCCATATTTGATTTGTGTATATGTATAGTCAAAAGACAGGAAATATATAGTAATTGATTCATTGGCGAAGTGGGATCAAGAGCTACAAACTACAAAAGTTTTTACTCATGTTGTACAATACCTATATTTCAGTATGATTTAGATATAAAACAGATTTTATCATGTAAATAATTTCTAAATTATGTGAAGATGTTAAAAAGGACCGTGGCAAACAATGGTCTATCTAAACCATTTTATTTGCTACAATAGGGTTCCATTATTTTTTTTATTCTCACCTGGTGTCCGATATCCGTATTGGAGTACGATTATATCCGGATTCTCATCGTGTAAGGCCTTTTTCGGGAGGAACTGTTCCCCATCAAAGATTTTTTTCATATTCAGGACTCAAACTCAAAACCTCTAATTAAGAAAAACAGCATAAGGATCGGCTTTGAGTTGCACTTCGTCAAAGTAATAATTAAACTATTTACCGAGACAGAAGTATTTGTAAGAAAAATTATAGACTTTTTAAATGAACTTACATTTCAATGACGTAGTGTCCTATATAGACTACTTACTAATTAAACCTTATCTCACCCAATAATAATGCATGTGCATGTACGTTTTCATGAATGTGGAATTTTACTTCTTTTATATATGATAATGTCATCATCTTAGGCCAGCTGGCTTATATATCCTTCCCTTTTTCAATATTCCTTTCCAACAGTCTTAGATTCCTCGAATGTACTATAGAAGTATATGGATAACAATCAATATTTTTACTGCCTCAGAAATTTTCTCTCTTTAGTTTACACCACCCTATGTTTGTTTTCCAGTAAAATATCCAAATGTGAGATAAGCTTTGAGTAGAGATATTTGGCGGGAGTTTGGACATAAAAATTATAAAATTCCGAAAAAAATAAAAAAGATTTCAAGTGAAAATGATATTTAAAAATTATAGTTTCGTTTTGACATAAGTATAATTTTAGATTGTTTTTGAATTTTTGTGAGTAATTTGAGTGAATTTTGAAAAATATTTTTTTGGAGTTTTTCAAATTTTATAAAAAATCTAGCATCTTCAAGTAAAAATTAAAAATTTGATCAAACACTAATTTAGAAAATAAAAAAAAAGCAAAAAAATTCGACAAAATATAATAATGGAAAACGTTTCATGACCAAATGGGCTCCTTGATCTCTTAAAAAGGATTTTTACCTTCCTATACCATATATGAAGTTTTATTACATTTCAGCATACCAAATTATCAATTATATACCATAATTAATTTAGAGGTATAATTAATTGGCAATTTTTTACTCCTTAATTAAAGGTGTCTATATATCCCACGTTTCTATCTCCCCTTAATTTGTAAGATCTGACCAGCGCCATTTTTCCCCTCCCATTTCTTTCTCTTCTCCATTCTTTCTTCTTCTAAAAAAATACAGAGATGAGACCCATTTTTTATAAGTAAATTTTTTTCCAAAGAGATTCAATATAAAACCCATTGTTTCGGCTATTGTAATTTTGGTAATTATCAATGGAACGCATTGTTTCAATTTCTTTAATCTCAATCAATGGAAGATGACATGTTGTTCATCGTCAAAATCTTTGAAATTCTAAACCAGTTGTTTTTCCTGGAGTTGATAGCCTTCGGCATTCTTCAACCATTGGTGCTTCAAGAAAAGCTATTGAATCACTAATGGATCTCTGATGTGAACCTCGTTTCGTCGACAAGAAGTCGAGGAATTCGTCTACCCTTGACGGATTGTGACCGGTTGTGTTGGTGTCTATTTTTGATGATGTGAAAATTCAGGCCAATTTGGTGTCATGTTTGATACTCTAGGAGGTAAATGTGCCATTGAAAAAGAATTGTGAAAGAATGAAGTGAAAAAAGAGGAAATCCAAACTAGAAATGAGAATTGCAAGTGTGATTTATATAGTGAAGTGAATACCAAAATATGGAATGTTTAGGAAAAGAACACGAACACAAGGACATGGAGTGATGATTATCAACATCATCAAATACTTGCATTATATTGTGTTGTTCGTTTAACTTTGGTTGCTATTGTATTGTATGATTTATCTGAAAGTAATATTTTGTAGATGAAGAGCAAATTTTGTAGTCAATATTTTTTTTAACGCAAGATTGTAGTTTAATTGTAGTATAAATATAGTAATTTTATAAATACCCTTAAAAATAATACAACTTTATACGACACTTAAACTGATTTGTAGTTTATTTGTAGCTTTTTTTTGTAGAAATTTTGTAGATGAAGAGAAATTCTTGTACTTAACATTTTTTTTGCAACATAGATTATAGTTTGATTGTAATATAAATATAGTAAATTTATAGATACCCTTAAAAACAATACAAGTTTATACAATACTTAAAATAATTTGTAGATTATTTGTAGAAATTTTGTAGATAAAGAGAAAATTTTGTAGTCAATATTTTTTTCAACATAGATTGTAGTGTAATTGTAGTATAAATGTAGTAATTTTGTAGATACCCTTAAAAACAATACTGCTTTATACATAGGGGTGTGCATTTGAATCAGTTTATCGGTAAACCGAATCGATTATTTGTTATCGGTTCATCGATAAATAAATCGAAAAAATCGAAACCTTATTGAAACGATAACGATAAGCAGTTGTACAAATCGATAATCGATAAGTAATTATCAATAAGAGTCAAAATTGAATCGATAAATCGAATCCATACCCCTAATTATTTCATCTACCATATTTAAGGAATGATCATATTTAAAGCTGAAGGGGATGAAATTCAAATTAATGGAAAATAGAATTAGCAGTGATGATGTATTTTTTTTTTTAATACCGTTTGAGTGTTGGTGGCATATATTTGATCCCTTACTTTAGTTTCGTTGCATATGTCTATTGACACAATTTTTATGTTATAAATAATGTTCGTCTTATTTTAGCTTCTTTTTGTCCATATTAGTTAGGCGTGTTTATAGCGATATACTTTCCGTGGAATCCCGCAAATTTTCTTATTGGTGTAATCGATAACCGAATCGATAAGCCCCAAAAATTAATAAATCAAAATCGAAAAATCGAAACCTTATTGAAACGATAACGATAAGCATATGTACAAATCGATAATCGATAAGTAATTATCGATAAGTGTCAAAATCGAATCGATAAATCGAATGCACACCTCTATTTATACATATTTAAACTGATTTATAGTTTTTCCCTATCTCCTTAAACTCATTTGTATTTTGTAATTTTATAGTTTTTCCCCTCCCCTTTCTTCATCTTCTCCATTCCTTTTTCTTTTCAAAAAATACAGAGATGAGACCAATTTTTTATAATCAGATTTTACCCATTCAATTTTTTTAAGGTTAATTTAATTGTTACTTTCTATGTTCAAATTAAAATAATTAAAATGGATGGAATAATTTTTTTGAAGAGAAAATTAAACTGGAAAAAGAAAGAAAGAAGAACTGAATTTTCCAAAAGAAGGTAAACAAGAAAAAAGGTAAAAGAACAAAAAACGAGGAGGCAAAAACGGAGAATTTCATGAATAGAATATAGGCTTTTGTGTAAAATCAAATATAATATTTTGTTTTCTTATTTGTAGCGCGCATATTTAGAAAAATTCAACTACTAACAATTAGTAATTAATGAATAGTATAAAAATTATAGAAAAAATATGGACATGACGGGTAAATTAGAAAATATGCACATATTTGATAATAAAATTTCATATATAGTATATATAGGAAAAAAATCTCATCTTAAAATACTCTCCCCGTTCTTACTTGTTCACTAGCTATACCACAAATATATTCTCACTTTTATTTTCCATTTTAGCAAATTAAAAAAAAAATCTTCTTGTTTTATCTTTGTCATTAATTATTCATTTCCTAAATTTTTTTCAAATACTATCATTATTATGAGTTTATAATAAAATATATATTTCATTTATTATTACTTAAGGAAGTGCGACACTTTGAACACGTAAAAGTGAAAAGTACTCCTTCATTCTTAATCAGAGGTCTCGAGTTCGAGCCCCTGGGTATGCAGTCGCTTTTGTTAGGGAGCGCTTTACCCCTCAACGTGGGACTTTCCAGCGTGAATCTGGATTTGTCAGGCCCCAATGTAGGTACGAATAGGATTAGTTACCTCCTATAGGAAAGGTTGATACATTATTTATTTAAATAAATACCCTTT
Source organism: Nicotiana noctiflora (assembly GCA_032618575.1). Taxonomy (NCBI): domain Eukaryota; kingdom Viridiplantae; phylum Streptophyta; class Magnoliopsida; order Solanales; family Solanaceae; genus Nicotiana; species Nicotiana noctiflora. Next base: position 277,777 of record JASVEL010000736.1, read on the forward strand.
AAAAAATTATATTCCATAGTTACCTTTTGATTTTTTATAGCCAAATATTTATGGTCACCTCTTACCCTTAAGCCATAAAATAAGTTTTCTATTATTTTTCTCTCTCATACCTTGCCCCATATCTATTATGCCTCTTTTTCTCTCTAGTTCCTTATCTCATATCCTCTTTTCTTCTTTCTTGTACAATTTCAACAATTGTACAACAACAATTACCTCCTCTTTTCTCCTTTGTCGCCGGCGGTGAAGGCCATTCTTGGTATCGCCATATAGTACTTGGCCCACTGCTTTTGGTTTTACATCAACAACAGGAACCCTAAAACTAGAAGATGATGGATTGATGGAATTCAAACTTTGGACTTCTTCCCACTTCTCCTGCAGCTTCTTATACTGAGGAAAATGACTCACACCAGAGCTAGAGATTTGGAGTTTCATATCGCCCATGGAATGGCCAACGGTGTTCGTGATCCCGTTTGTGATTTTGATGCGTGGGAACAATAAGATTTAGGACTTTTGCTCGACGTCGGATTTGTCGGAAATTAGGGTTTGTTTTTTAACAAAGACGATATTTGGGGCTGAGCAACTTGATTTTATGTTTAATGTATTTTCAACGTATCATGCTGTATTTTCTTGTATTTCATCGTATTCATTATCTTTTTTTTTGTAATTTAATGTATCTCGCTTTATTCCATGTATTTCATTGTATTTGCTGTCTTTTATTTCATTGTATTTCAATGTATCCCTTTGTATTATTATGTATTTTATCGTATTCACTGTCTCGCTATGTGCCACGAATATATTCATATATTTTTTTAATTAAGATAATTTATGTGTTCAGATGTATTATATAATTTTTCTGAAGATTGCTATATTTTTGAGATATTTTTCGGTTGAGAATCTTTTTTATAATTGAAAATACAAAATTTGTGTGTTATATTGAGTTTGTTGAGTTATATTAGAAGTCTATTATGTTAATTGATTCACTTTCCGTTTTAAACAATAATGTAATCCCCTGTTTCACGCCGTGAATACAATCGAATATAATAATCTGTCCAGCTATAATCCCATGTTTCATGCCATAAATATAGTCGAGTACAATAACTGATTTGCTGGACTTTCCTTATTTACGCCTACTTTTGCTACTGTATTCATGAATACGCTTAAATACATCTAATACATCTTATAACACCAGAAAACATATCTACAATCCGTAATATAACAAATGGTATATATAAATAACCAATTATCACAAAAAGATAATACTTTATGAAAATTTCTCTACCGAATATCGGGCGAAAAATTAAAAGAATAAAAAGTGAACGAATGGTGTAATTTGCCGATGCATGATTTTCAATTTCGAGGCTTACTGTCAAAGTTTTAGCCCATCTTATTCCTTCATTAATAATCGACACCAAATGATACCAAAGAGGCAAAGACTAAAGTAGCATGTCTTTGACTTGGGTGTATATATGAAACATTTGGTAGATTACCTTACAAATAACATTGTTAAACTAACTTCAGTGTAAAACTAATTACCAACATTTGAAAAGGAAGAGCAGCAGACTAATCAATAGTTAATATTCTTACGTATTTCACCACGAATATATCATGATCCTAGCTATTTTTCACCGTTATGGTAACATAGTTTAACAATTTAATTTTAAATTTAATAGCGAACGATCATAGAACTGAAATTCATATATATATATATATATATATATATATATATATATATATATATATATATATATATATATATATATATATATATATATATATATATATATATATATATAGGTGGACAGCCATTTAAAGTATATGGATTCTAAACTTAAAAAAAGACCATGGCCTAAAGCGAATATACAATAACGAGCAGACTAAAAGACGTTAAAAAAGGATCTTGTGTAATCTAACCCGCATGTCTCTCTGATCCCAAAGCCCTTACGAACCCAAATCCCTTTTGCAATTGACTGTTTGGCATGATATATTTATATGAATACAGTAAATTTTTCGATGCAAATATAAAATCTCGGAAAAAGTCATTGAGTAAACTCATACCCATTACTGTAACTCCGCCCCTACATATATTCATGTACGCAACACATGACAAAGAAAAAGAATAATCTTAGATACTAAATCACGAGAAAATGTAAGTTACAGGGATCTACATAAAGATGCTGAAAAATGCCAGCAAAAACTAGATTTAAGAAAAAAGAAAATTGAAAACGCCATCATCTCATTTACGTTTGAGGTTCTTAAAAAAAGGCAAAATGAGTGGCTTGAATAAGTTGCTAAATAATACAAAAATGCATGCACTCAAACTGTCTTGTCATGCAAAAGAGTTTGTCATTAAGTCATAACTAACTAAAGAGAAATATTCCTCATCCTAATTCCTAATCACAACAATTAAACCTTAGCAGGTAAATATTAAAGTAAAAATACTCAACACGTAAATATGAATAAATGATAAATATAAAATACACATATTTATTGATTTTCTGCCCCCCTAAAAAAATAATCGGTCATATTCATTGTTTACTTTTTCTAGTAATATATATAGATTAAATATAATTATACACATATAATAAATAAATTATGTATATATTATACGTCATGTTATTTTTAGTTTAAGTGATGAGAGGAACGACTATTTGAGTTAATTCTTTAAAAAAAAATACGAGTAAGTTTTTATTCTTACTCCTTACATCAGCCTTGGTTTGGAAGTTTTGATCATGAGTAGGTGGGCTTCTAGAATCTGAGTAACTACAAAGCCCACGATTTTCTGTGGGCCCATTATGGAAGCTTCAAAATTCCCTTTTTAGAGTGTCAAACGTCCACCAACTCTCATGATCTTCAATTTCTTTGTGATTATAATTAATTTCCATAAGGAGCTTATCTTAGCTCACCAAATGTCATTGACGATAAGATTGATTCACATTTCTTTTTTGCATATAATCTATGGTTTGCTAGTGTTTAATGAGGGTTGACAAATATGTTTTTTGTGTGTTATATTTGGTATTCGCTATCTGCTTTGAAGGTTGACTAATTATTTGGATTTGCACCAGAAAATTCTATCTTAGAGGTAAAGTCCTTTCTATGAGAGCTAATTCTACATTTAGGGATCGAACAAGAGATCTTGATTTAAGGATGAAGAAGTACTTACCACTTCATCACAATCTTTGATGGCGACAAATATGTAAATTTGCTAGAAACGATGATGTCTTTTATTTTTATTTTAGTTTGATGATGCATTTTGCTGAATTTGTGATATTTATATTTGTTCTTTTTATTTTATAATTTTTCCAAAGAGATGAAAGCACTTCCTTCGTCCAATCTAATATATAGCGGTGTTTGACTGAATATACATAATGTAAGAGATAATTTAACTTTTGTAAATACTAGTTATAGTAATGGTAAAATATTAAATTGATAGTTAAATTTTTTTTAACACATAAAACATACATCAAAGTTTATAATTCTAAAATGTAGTCTATTTAATTTTTATTATCGTTGTTAAAGTTTTATAAATATTAGTAGAGTAATATTTGTCAACTTGCCCAAATATAGAAGTGCCAAAATAGATTATATCAATTTGGATTAAAATGCATCATAAATCTGTTAGGACCCGGTGGCACTAAACACTTCTGCACAGCGGAAAAATAAATGATCAACGAAAAATAAATGACACAAAGAATTTAACGTGGTTCACCTAAAACGTTTAGGCTACGTCCACAAACCCGACACCAACTTCCACTAAAACTTTTAGTAGGCTTACAAAGAGAGACTTCTCCAATAATTTGGAGGTACAACAATTCCCCGAGCTCTACCCAAAATAGTGGCGCACACAAAAGTGTTTCCCGAAAATATCCGACTAGTATTTTACTCACTATTTTGTCACTCCCCCTTTAGAAAAAACTTCCTAAAGAAAAACAAACTCTCTCTTTCTCTCAAACTCTTATACTTGAGTTTTTGAATGTTTTGGTGTGTTATACAATGAAATGGAAGGGGGTATTTATAGTTTTGAGATAGGGACCAAAAGTGCAAATCTCACCTACCAAGAAGGATCAATTTGCAATATTCCCATCTCACCTACCTCACCTACCATCCATTGCATCATTGCTTACAACATGGGAAAAGTGGGAGGAAACTTCCTAACAATTCTCCCCCTTCCGACTACTTGGAGAATCCTCTATCCCTGCAGCTTTTCTGCAGAACTCAAATTTACCCTTTGGTACAGTTTTGGTCAACATGTCTGATCCGTTTTCATCTGTATGGATCTTTTCTAGCCGCAACATCTTCTTCTCTAACACATCCCCGATCCAATTATATCTAACATCAATATGCTTGGATCTGGAATGGAATGAGGCATTCTTCGCAAGGTGGATAGCACTTTGACTATCACAAAATAGCTGATAACCGTCTTGCGAAAATCCAAGTTCGGTTAAGAACTTCTTCATCCACAGCATTTCTTTGCAAGCCTCCGTTGTTGCAATAAATTCAGCTTCAGTAGTTGATAATGCAACACATTTTTGCAACTTTGATTGTCATGACACAGCTCCCCCTGAAAAGTTAATCAAGTATCCTGAAGTTGATTTTCTAGAATCAACATCTCCGGCCATATCTGCATCAGTATAGCCAACCAACACAGGGTTGTCTTCTCCAAAACACAAGCATAGTTTGGAGGTTCCTCGAAGATACCCGAGAATCCACTTAACAGCATCCCAATGTTCCTTTCCTGGATTAGAAAGTAATCTACTTACCACTCCTACAGCGTGAGCAATATCTGGCCGTGTACAAACCATGGCATACATCAAACTTCCTACTGCTAAAGCATATGGAATCCGCTCCATCTTTCTTCTCTCATCATCTGTTGACGGGCTTTGCTTGGTGCTTAATCTAAAGTGGTTAGCAAGAGGACAGCTAACTGCTTTAGTTTTCTCCATGTTGAACCATTGAAGTACCTTCTCGATGTACTTCTCCCGAGACAACCATAACTTCTTGGCTTCTCGGTCTCGCATAATCCTCATCCCAAGGATCTGTTTTGCTGGCCCCAAGTCTTTCATGGCGAAGAACTTGCTTAGCTGCTCTTTCAAGCTATTAATTCTGGAAACATTCCGGCCAACAATCAACATATCATCCACATAGAGCAATAGGATGATAAAATCATCGTCAGAAAACTTCTGAACGAACACACAATGGTCCGAAGTTGTCTTCTTGTAGCCGTGTTGCCCCATCACCGACTCGAACTTCTTGTACCACTGCCTTGGTGCCTGTTTTAAGCCATAGAGGCTTTTCCTCAATCTACAAACGCAGTCCTCTTTCCCCTTTTGCTGGAAACCGTCCGGTTGCTCCATGTATATCTCCTCTTCCAAATCACCATGTAGGAAGGCGGTTTTCACATCCATCTGCTCAACCTCCAGGTTGAGGCTTGCTACTAATCCCAGCACCGTGCGTATTGAGGTCATTTTCACAACTGGTGAGAATATTTCATCAAAGTCTATACCTTTCCTTTGATTGAAACCTTTGACGACCAATCTTGCTTTGAATCTCGGACAAGAACTGTGTTCATCATGCTTGATCTTGAACACCTATTTATTCTTCAAAGCTCTCTTGCCTTTCGGCAACTTCACCAGGTCAAACGTCTTGTTCTCATGCAAAGACTTCATCTCGTCTTGCATGGCTTCTATCCACTTCTCCTTATGTTCATCATTAACAACTTCTTCAAAGCTATCAGGTTCTCCCCCGTCAGTGAGTAACACATACTCATGTGGAGGATATCTGGTAGACTGTTGCATAACTCTTCCAGATCTTGTGTGATAAGGAGGGTTGTTGAGGATTGTTGGTTGAGGTTGATCATCCTCGTCTGCATCATCATCACCATTATCCTCGTTACCTTCAGCATCTGCTGGTTCATCTTCATTTGGAAGATCAGGGGCTTCAGGTTGATTATCCTGAACATCGTCTCCAACTTGTCTCGGCACCATTGTTGGAGGCAACTCAAACTCAGCAGAATCATCGGTGGACTTCTCTACTTTGTCAATGTCTTCAATTGTTTGGTCCTCAACGAACACAACATCTCGACTCCTGACGAGCTTCTTCTACACCGGATCATAGAACTTATAGCCAAGCATGTCTTGACCATAGCCGATGAATACACACTCCCTTGTCTTGACATCAAGTTTGCTCCTTTCATCCTTCGGAACATGGACATAGGCTTTGCATCCAAATACCCGCAATTGATCATAAGAGATATCTCTTCCTGACCAAATCTTTTCTGGAGCCTCGTACTGAAGAGGGATACAGGGTGAATGGTTTAGCACATAGGCCGTTGTAACTAGTGCTTCACCCCAAAAAGCCTTTGGTAACTTTGAATGAGAGAGTAAACATCTGGTTCTCTCGATCAAGGTTCTGTTCATCCTCTCAGCCAAGCCATTCAACTGTGGAGTTTTAGGAGGTGTGAACCGATGTCGAATACCATGCTCTTTACAATAAGCATCAAATTGACCCTGGTATTCACCGCCATTGTCTGTCCGGATGCACTTCAACTTCTTACCGGTCTCTCTTTCCACCAAGGTCAGAAATTGTTTGAAAACTTGAAACACTTGATCCTTGGTCTTCAGCGTGTATACCCATGTCTTTCGTGAATGATCATCAATAAAGGTCACGAAATATCGGGCACCACCGAGGGACTTCTTGTAAGGCCCACATACATCTGAGTGTACCAGATCTAACACGTCTTGCTTTCTAGAAGGAGGGAATCTTTTGAACGAAACTCTGTTTTGTTTCCGAACTAAACAGTCAGCACACTTCTTCAACTGGATCTGTTTTAGACCTGGTAAGGCGTTTTTCTTCACCAAATGCGCCATTGACTTTTCACTCATGTGGCCAAGATGTCTATGCCACAACTTGATATTGCTATCATTCTCCGTAACATTTATAACTTGTTGGGATATGCTTGCCTGGGTCACGTACAACTTTGACTGCTTCGTGCCTGCGCCACCACCAATGAGCCTTTCGTGAGCTTCCATTGGCCATTATGGAAGGTATTGCAGTAACCTTCCTCATCTAGCTTATTTACGGAGATCAGATTCAGGCGCATATCTGGAACATGCCTGACATCTCTTAAAAGTAGCTTCATCCCATTCATGGTCTCTAGGCAAACATCTCCTTTGCCTACAACTATTGAGAAATTGGCATTTCCCATTTTTACACGACCGAAGTCTCCAGGTGTGTAAGATGAGAAGAGTTCTCTCCGTGGCGTTGCATGAATGGTAGCTCCATTATCAATCACCCATGTCGTCTCTTGGGTTGTCAGATTGATAATGTCGTCATCGTAGACAATGTTAAACTCACCAAAGGAGTTCGCTTCATCATCATTGCTTTCTTCGGATTTCTCCTTTTTGCCTTTGTTCTTCTTCTGGTCATTCTGGAACTGTCGGCAAAATCTTTTGATATGGCCCTTCTTTTTGCAGTAATGGCACTCAACATGTGCAAATTTGTTGGATTTACCTCTGCTCTTATCTTTGTTACTCTCGCCCTTGTTTTGACTTCTCCCCCTGGTCGTAACAGCCAACACCTCTGATGAAGAAGATGATCCTTGTGATCGGCGTCTCATTTCTTCATTTAGAATGCCACTTCTTGACTGTCTCCATGTTTACCACACCGTTGGGTACAGAATTGGTGATTGAAACCTTCAAGGTTTCCCATGACTCTGGGAGTGTTGCCAGCACCATAAGAGCAAGTACCTCGTCATCGAACTTTATGCCCATTCCCGACAACTGGTCGACAATCCCTTGTATTTCATTAAGGTGATCTGCCACAGTTGTCCCTTCTGCATATTTTACTTGCATTAATTTTGTCAAGTAAAATAATTTGTTGTTACCTGTTTTAGAGGCATACAACTCCTCGAGCTTGTTCCATAACGACCTTGCATGTGTCACACCAGAAATGTGGTTGTACACATTATCTTCAACAAATTGCCGTATGTAGCCGCACACTTGGTTGTGCTCAAATTCTCAGTCCTCGTCTGACTTGTCTTCAGGTTTCTGAGCACTGAACACCGGCAGGTGCATCTTCATCACGAACAGGAGATCCTTCATCTTGTTTCTCCATAAGTGGTAATTTGTGCCGTTCAGGTTGACCATCTTGCTTGTCCTTGCCTCCATATTCCCGACGGTGAATAGTAATCGTAGGTATGAATAGTGCCCGTATGGATGAATAGTACCCCGTACGTATGAATAGTACCGTACGTATGAATAGTATTCTAACCAAAGCTCTGATACCAACTTGTCACGACCCCAAATCCGGTCGCGATGGCGCCCAGCACATTGCTAAGCCAGCCTGACCAATCAATAACAAGAACGGAGCTAGAAGCTCATTTTATCCCATTTAAGCATATCAAATCATGAAGCAACAACGATACATATAACGAAAACGGGGAACCAAGTCCAAAAATATACCAACTCCCATAGACCGAAGGGTCAAGAGTCATGAGCCTCTACTGAACATAAGTGTTTAAAGGTTTACAAGATACCAAGTGCGGAAATAAATATCTATACAAAATCAAAAGACAGTGGGAAGGAATATCGGGTCCTGCGGACTCTGCAGCTACCTCGTATATCCCACGGATGTCGCCTCGCACAACTACTGGATCACTGCTGAGAGGTACCTAGATCTGCACACAAGGTGCAGGGAGTAAAATGAGTACCGCCTGACTCAGTGGTAATAAACAAGGGTAAGACAGTGCAGATAAGAAATCCGCAATAAAGCACTATGTAAAGCTATAATCAGCTACCCTGTCATAGAATCAATCTTCAACAAGTACTAACAAAACAGTATAACAGCTAGCAGATGTAGCTAAAATGCAATGCAATGCATGATATGACCGCTACGGCGCGTAGCTCGATCCAATTTGGGTACCTGTGCTCACTGTGGGGGTTCAGACTCCGGAGGGGCTCCTACAGCCCAAGCACAATATTCCTGCGGCGTGCGGTCCGATCCAACATATATACCGCTGCGGCGTGCAGCCCGATCCACTACCAGTCAGCTAATATGCAAATATAGCCTCGCAGGCTCAAGAGTAGTTTTGAAAATCTTTTATCATTTTTCAGTTGAAAACAGAAATATCAAGTTCCAGAGATTGGAAATAGCATGATAACAGAGGTAGCTACGGACTGGTAGTAACTAACATGTCAATATGATAAGACATTGATAACGATCCTCGCGGGATCCAATAACTGGCTCACGGCCCACAAGTATACTCGACCGCCCAAGAAGGGGGTTCCTCGGCTCAAGAGTGGCCATTATCACAATATATAATATGCAACCATCCGAGAAGGAGGTTCTACGACTCAAGAATAGCCAATGTCATAACACAGTGCTAACAAGTCGGACTAAGCCATAGTCCCCAATCACAATCGACCCCGCACTCACATGAGAGTACGTGTCTCGCCGCTATACAGCGTCACAAAGTGGTATACCGGGGTTTCAAACCCGCTGGTCATCACCCACATCTATTACTCACCTCAATACAGCGCGATGACTACTCCGTAATGCCCTTGCCACGAGAATCAAGCTCCGCACGTGTAGAATCTGATCAAATACAATAGAAATACAACAAATTAGGCCAATGGGACAACACCCAATCAATACAATTCGATTTACACCAAAAATGGCAAAGTTTCCAAAACCCGACTTTCGGTACGCTTGTCGAAAAATTACAAAAGTCACATATTCGGAACCCTCATCTCAATACGAGTCTAAGCATATCAATTTTACCAAATTCGGACTCCATTTGCCCATTCAAAACCTTGATTTTCTAAAGTTCAAGCCTATGGTTAAATCTTCCATGAATCACCCCAAATTCCTCCATTTTCATGATATAATTGCATAATATTATCAATACTAATCATAGTTTAAGTCCATAGTTGATTACCTGATGATTTCCCTTGAGTTTCTCTTCAAAATCGCCCAAATCGCTTCTAAAGCCGAGACCCAAATGTGTGAAATGTTTCTGAAATTTTCTAACTTCTGATACACTTAACTCACTACGATTTTCGCTTCTGCGGACCATTTTCCGCCCCTGCGAAACCGCTTCTGCGATCAAATGGTCGCTTCTGCGAACCCAGGCCTACATGGACATTTCCGCACCTGCGATCCCATTGACCGCTCCTGTGGGTCAGCTCCTGCGGAATCCCCTCCGCAGGAGCGAAAACAACAGAACATAATCACAAACCTGCAATTTTCCACATTTTCCGCTTCTGCGGTCTTCTCCATCACGCCTCCAGACCGCTTCTGCGATTTCCCTCTCGCACCAGCGAAGCCGCCCCTGCGGGCCAGGCTCCGCTTCAGCGGTCGCCTCCGCTTCTGCGCCTTCTTGTCCGCTCCTGCGGACTCGCTCCTGCGCTCCCATTTCCGCAGGAGCGAAAACAACAGAACAGAATCACAAACCTGCAATTTTCCATATTTTCTCCCGTTTAGCCATCCGAAAACACCCCGAGGCCCCCGGGACCTCATCCAAACACACCAACACATCCTAATACCTTATTCGAACTTGCTCCAATCCTCAAAACACGTCTAACAACATCAAAACCCATAATTCACATCGAATTCAAGCCTAAATTCCTTAAAACATTCCGAATTACACATTCTATCAAAAACCCGACCAAACGACGTCCGAATGACCTGAAATTTTGCGGACATATCCAAAATCACATAACGAAGCTACAGGAATTGTCGGAATTCCATTCCGACCCCCGGATCAAAATCTCACCTACCGTTCGGATTTCGCCAAAATTCAACCTTAGCCAATTCAAGCCTATTTCTATACCGGGCCTCCAAATTCAATTCCGATTGCTCCCCTAAGTCACAAATCACCTCCCGGAACTAACCGAATCATCAGAATCCGATTCCGAGCCCTCTAACCAAATAGTCAACTCCAGGTTGACTTTCCATAATCAAGCTTCCTTTCAAAAGGCTATTTGCCTCATTTTCAACCAGAATCACTCCTAACTCACCCGATAGACTCTAACACCGATATAAAAAGCATAAAACCTATAAATGAAAGATAACGTGGTGGGAATCCCCATGACGACGGGCTGGGTCGTTACACATGTGGTCCTAGGCCTAGCGGGCCGGGCTTAGCGGGCTTCGTGGGCCTAGTGGGCTTTTTAATAAAAATATTTTCCAGTTAAAGGACAATCGGAACGGGATCAATTTATTTAATTATTCAGAGTCGCCACTTGGGAAAATAATGGTGTCCCAAGTCACCGGTTTAATCCCGAACCGAGGAAATTTATGACTCCGTAATACAATCTGCGAAACTAGAAACCTGGATAAGGAATTCTGTTAACCCGGGAGAAGGTGTTAGGCACTCCCGGATTCCGTGGTTTTAGCACGGTCGCTCAACTGCAATTTTTGTTTTTATCCGATTTCTTTATATATTTTATCTATGTACTTTTAATGTTCCGCTTTTTAGTTTTAGGGAATTGCGACGTCACGAAAACACATTTCGAGTCACACCGCAACCAGTACGCCTGTGACTTTAACGTATTTCGGTTTCGCCGGGAGTAAGATTTGGGTCACATAAATGCGCACCCGTGATTAGGAAGGTATTATTGTTAACTAACGCGCCTAAAGTAATTTCGCGTTTGTACTTTGCGAGGGCCATGAAATTTGCTAATGGCACGCCTCGAATTTACTCCACTAAATGAATTAAAGATATGCATATTTAAAGCTAATTCGAAACTTAATACCACAACTACGTCACGGGAACCGTACCCGTAGCTATGACAATTACTTACGCACCGAAAAGTTTATTTACCCATGTGTAGTCGGCTTGAGCATATTCCTAACGGTTAAGTAATGACAAAATGAAACAAAACTAAATGAGAGCTCCTGTTTCTGATTCATTTCGTTTCCTGAAAAACTTCCAAGTTAACGGGGAAACACAATCCTTACCAAGAATGCCAAAATTCTAGTCATGGAATGTTGATCAATGTAAAAACAAATCAATCAAGCATGAAGATAGCAAGAATTCATGTTGTCCTTAGACTTCAACTAAACTATTGGCATCTATTAACAGAAAAGAAGAAGCCATCCAAATGTGATGAATTATCTACTCTGTCATTGTTCACATCCATAGTTACACAATACTCTTTCAACATTAAACGATCATTGTTCGAATTACTTATTATTACCCTACAACTACATTTTAAGACCAAAATCAGCCAAACAAACATGGATATTCAATCACATTGAACTTCAATATCAAAGCAAATAAAAAGGAAAGAAAGAAAATACAGACCTGAGATTAAAGCTTCAATTAACTGAAATTTTAGCGAATACACAGTCACAATGAAATGCCAAACGACGAAACTTCAAACTCGAACAAGACACAAGCAGCGACCAGACCTCGACACTCGCCGGAACCTCGAAAAGTTTCGAACAAGCAAATTGTTCGGAGGAATGCGCGTATCTTCAATCGACTCCATCTTTTTGTTGCGTACAAAGAAGCAAACACCGAAAAGAAACAGCAACCCTTATCGATAAGCCAGACAGCAACAAGCAGAATCAACGAAGCAACATCCACAGCATCAAGGGAGATAAAAATCGGACTGATATACGAAGTGAATCAGCCATAGATCAGCAAACAAAGCTGTGGATCCCAAAATTTGAAGCAGACCTTGACCAAATCAAAATCAGGAGATTGACCTCATGGGAAATGACAAATTCAAAAGCAAGTACAGAACTAAACTTTTACAAAATTAAGGTCCAAAACGATTTATAAAAAAATGACAGTTTTTGAGTGGAAGTTCTGTGGTAGTTGACGGCGGCGTAACTGCAGAAGATACTGCCGGTAACACCAAAGAGTAGAAGAGTGATTTTTATTTTACTTGCTATTGCCACTAAAGTGCAACAATACTGTGGGTTGTAAAAGGGAGGGGGTCCCGTTTCAATGGAAGTGGTGGCTTTTTGTGTGTTCCTATTATTTTATATCATAAAGTAAGAATGAGGAAGCTGAGAGGGGAACAGTGGAGTAACGAAGGGAGGTGAGTGAGATTATTAGGAATGGAATTGCATTCTTTTTTAATCAGATCCTTTTGGGAGAGGGAAGCGGCTGCGTGTCTGTATTCCAGGCGTTAGCCTCTCTTTAGGTCTAGGTTTTTTCTTTTTCTTTTAAAGTGGGGAAATGGGTAGGGTTTAGTAATGAGTTGGGCCCAATTAGGTGGGTTTTGGGTATTTGGGCCAAGGAAAATTAGGAAAAATGGCCCAATTCAGGCCTCTCACTAAGATAGCCCACTTATTCTATTTATTTTGTAATTATTTTAAAAATTAAACTAATTACCTCTTTTTTGACAATTTTCAATTTAAAAGTTAACTAATTAACGCAAAATTGTAAAAAAAAATAAGAAAAAGTTGTTTATTTTGAATTTTATGGGAATAACTCATATGTAGGGTAAAAATCACGTGCTCACAGCTGCCCCTCTTTGCTCGGGAACACGAAGAGTTTCAGTGCAAAGATAAGTGAGCAACTATGAACGATTTTTACCCGTTCGAGTATTCCGTTGTGAAGCATTTTGAAAAGCTTTGACCGCACCCTCCTTCAGAGGTTGCCTTCATATCCTGGGCTAAACAGGAATCAGGTCAGTGTAGTTCGGGAGTGATGGAGTATCAAGGTTGAGAGTCGAGGTTCCGTCCGAGGCTCCGGTCCGTTGTCCCGTTATTACATCAAAATTGAAAAAGACTAACTAAACCTATCGGCTACGAGTTACAAAATTCCTATCTATGAGTCTTCTGAAGCTTGATCTTGAGTTGGTTGGGTGCTTCATGCGGACCCTGATCTGAATCTTGATGCTTGTTAGCTGTAGGTGTTGGTTCAATCTTCTTCGGCTTTTGGATCAAGTCCGGACATATAGTGCTCATGATTTTTTTCAGGTGGCCTCCTAGTTGCTGAGCCTTGACTTGTATTTCTCTTTCACTGGCATTCTTGTTATTGCCTCGACTTGTATTTTCTCTCCAACGGCATTCTTGTTATTGCCTTGAACTTGTTCAACTTTCACCGGCATTCTTGTTATTGCCTTGAACTTGTTCATCTTCTTCAATATGAAGCATTCGTCCATTCTCCAGGTGGACCTCTGCTTGTGACAAAATAAACAACCAAAGAAAGATTTTTCTGCCCCAGTATGGTGACTGGGCACATCATGTTATTGAATGTCAGAATTTCATCATCATTTTTTTTCAAAATATTCCCGTATTTGAAGGTGGGCGCCTAACAGAAATTAAACGTGCAATGCGAATGCAGAAAATATTCCCGTATTAGAAGGTGGGCGCCTAACAGAATTTAAACGTGCAATGCGAATGCAGAAAATATTCCCGTATTAGAAGGTGGGCGCCTAACAGAATTTAAACGTGCAATGCGATGCAGAAAAGTATTCCCGTATTTGAAGGTGGGCACCTAACGGAAATTAAACGTGCAATGCGAATGCAGAAAATATTCCCGTATTTAGAAGGTGGGCGCTTAAACGTGCATGAAATGCAATGCAGAAAAGTATTCCCTTGTTAGATAGGTGGGCACCTGGACAGAAATTAAACGTGCATGAGATGCAATGCAGAAAAGTATTCCCTTGTTAGATAGGTGGGCGCCTGGACAGAAATTAAACGTGCATGAGATGCAGTGCAGAAAAGTATTCCCTTGTTAGATAGGTGGGCGCCTGGACAGAAATTAAAAATGCATGAAATGCAGTGCAGAAAAGTATTCCCTTGTTAGATAGGTGGGCGCCTGGACAGAAATTAAAAATGCATGAAATGCAGTGCAGAAAAGTATTCCCTTGTTAAATAGGTGGGCGCCTCAACAGGAATTAAAAATACATGAAATGCAGTGCTGAAAAGTATTCCCTTGTTAGATAGGTGGGCGCCTGAACAAGAATTAAAAATGCATGAAATTAAAAACTTTTGTGTTACCTTGTGACTGAAGGTTATCTTAGGTGAAAAATTCATCGGACTAAGACATTTAATCTTAGGAGAAAGTTTCAACAGACTAAGATTTTGATTCTCATTGGACTATGTCCATCTCAATGTAATCTCAGGAGGATTAACCATCGGACTGAGTTTAAGACTCCAGGAGATAACTCTTCGGACTGGGTCTATTCATTTGCAATTCGGACTTTCTTAAACCTTTCAAATTCAACAAACTTTTCTTTCTTTTCAACTTCTTACCTTTCTTTCTTTTCCAACTTCTGATTTTACCTTTCAAATTATGCCTTTCCTTTTCGTTTCAAATTATGCCTTCATTTCCTTTTCCAACTTCTACTTTTATTGGCTTCTTCCTTCCTTTTGTTTTCACATTGCATTATCTCCTTATCTTAGGTGAAAAATTCATCAGACCAAGACTTTTATCTTGGGAGAAAGATTCAACAGACTAAGATTGTATCTTACTGGACTATGTCCATTTCAATGTAATCTCAGGAGGATTATCCATCGGACTGAGTTTATGACTCCAGGAAAATAACTCTTCGGACTGGGTCTATTCATTTGCATGGTCTCAGGAGGATTATCCATCGGTCCATTTCAATGTAATCTCAGGAGGATTATCCATCGGACTGAGTCCATTTGCAATTCGGACTTTCTTAAGTCTTTCAATTTCAAAAATCTTTCCTTTCTTTTTCGGCTTTTGCCCTTTCTTTCTTTTCCAACTTCTGCTTTCATTGGCTTCTGCCTTCCTTTTGTTTTCACATTGCATTATCTCTTTATCTTAGGTGAAAAATTCATCGGACCAAGACTTTTATCTTGGGAGAAAGATTCAACGCAGACTAAGATTTTATCCAATTCATCTTAGGTGAAAAATTCATCGGACTAAGACTTTTGTCTTAGGAGAAAGTTTCAACAGACTAAGATTGTATCATTCTCCGATACTTGCTTCATTCACCTTTCAACTTGCCTTATTCATCTTCAAAAACAATTGTATTCACCTTCATGCTCTTCGGATGACTATCCGATGACGGAAAAGTTTTTCTGCCCCAGTTTGACAATATCTTTTGCTCCTGTTTCAAAGAAAAGAAAACTCTGTCAGTTTAAAATGCGGTGGTTGGTTGTGGCCTTGAACTTTCCACTTGAATGCTTGGCCTGTTCACCGACTATCCATTTTCACTTCTTCTTTGTTCAAAATCCGCCTCTCTTTAGGCATGTATGTTCTTCCATTCTTGACGGATCCCACAATTCCGATCTTGAAGTCTATGATTTCTTCAATGATTTCACTGGGCAACCTTGGGTGTTTCTTGACTGGCTCTTTCTTTTGTCGGAATACACTCCCATATTTCCATTTGTTATATTTTCCCCGAGTTGGCACTTTGCCGACCTTTGCGTCTTGCATGAACCCCAAACGTTTTTATTGTTGCCCGCTCCATTGCACATGTTGCTCTTTTGGCTTAAAGCACTGGCCTTGTCTTTTCCTGACTTACGACAATTGTCGTGTTGGCCAAATCCCATCCTGTGCAATTGGAAAGCTTGGTGGCAAATTTTGAAATCATTTCTATACTTGTTATGACCCGACAGACTCAATAAGATGGAGGGTAAAACAAGGTACAAAGGATAGAAAGAAAGGAAAACATAATTCCTAACAAGAAACCTACAGAAGAATGACCTATCGGATTTTGAATACCGACTCTAGCGACCTTGACATGCACTTTTGGCCTTCTCTGTATAGCAAATTTGATGTTCAACTCTTGTTGCAAGCTCTGCTGTGAAACCGGTCTTCAACACTTCATTTCTTTGATCTGATCCTTAATCGACTTGTAGTGCCCATAGGGTTTTCACCATCAAGCCTCTCTCATTTGCTCTTTCTTTCTCTCGACTCACCGTCGCCTTACGGTGCCCGTGAGGGTTTTCACCGATAAGACTCTCTCATTTTGATTTCTCTCATCATGGTGGACTCGAGTGTTGCCCTTGATGTGATTCACCTTTGCTCGTTTGACTCGGCATTTCTTGACGATTGGTCGGAAGGTCTTCCTTTGGACCGTAATGCAGGCTTTTGGATGGGATATAGAAAAAAGGATATAAAGGCTCAAAAATATTTCATCGTGGGTTAAAATTACAACTTTCGGAATCTTATTTATTCAACAACCATAACTTATGCCCCAGTTTCCTTCTTGGGGGATTTTTTTATTTTTTTGGATTTTTCCTTTATTGTGACTGAACCTCAGTGAGGCTGCCTACGTACCCTTTCGGGATCAAGTCGGACGTAGTTCAGACTACGTCAATAATTCAAGGTTTCCGTTTGACTTTTTCCCGATTTCTTTGTCTTTTTCCTTTATTTGCATTTTGCTTTTTCCTCCTTTTTTCCACTTTTTCATTTTAATTCCGAGAGAGGGATATGAAAGAATAGTTTGAACAAGACTCAAAAGGGGGTGTCAATGGATAAAGTGTTTGGATAGAGAATAAAATGCCTTCATCATTTCAATTCCAAAATCACAACAAATACAATTATACAAATGAAAAGGAATCATACATATTATCATATGGCTCAAAGGGGTAGCAATGGACGAAGTGTTTGGATAGCCGAATAAAATGCCTTCGTCATTCCAATCTTCAAAACCTACCAAGTACAAACTACACAGTTAAACACCTTTTATTGATTCACATATTTGCCTTAATGACTCTCAGTGCCATTGGGCAACAATCCCGATACCACGAATGGTTCATTGGGGTACTTTTGCCTTTGGCTTTAAACTGATGAAGCATAATGTATTACCAAGGCATTTCTTTATGTTATGCTTTCCCCAGTATTCACTTGATTCCGGCTTCACAGTATTTCAATATGTTCATTTCTTGCGAGTATCATTACATCTTCAACATTGCTTCATTGTTAAATTGACTTTTAAAATCAAGCCGAGAATTATGTGCATGTCATGTTGCTAAGGTCAGTATGAGAAGAACTGTAAAGTGATTAGGAATGGAATGACTAGAAATGACGGGAAACAGAGAGTTGTATTAAACTGATGGATTGAAACAACAAAACGAACAACAAAACTAACAGACTAGACTAGAATTACAAACCTAGACAGCACTAAACAAATTTATTACTAAAACAAAGCAAAGTGGAAAGACAGAAGGGTTTTGACTCTCAAGACAACGTCCGGATTACAACCCTGAAATAATCCGGGCAAAAGAGATGACACCAAAATATACCACCAAAACTCCAAGAGACGGAGCGCCTTCCCGATTGACAAGCATGGCATCCTAGCCACTGAATTCTGCATTAATGTTGCCAAGATCACTTTCTGTTTCAATATCTTCAACTTCAGTTGACCTCCCAAGAAGATTTTCATCACCCACGTCACCGGGCATCATTCCCACAAAATGTGCTTCGTTATGTGCAGGTAAAGGATTCTGTGCAATGTTTTGGATGCCACTGCCTTGGACCGCAATTATTCCTTCCCGAATCATTCTTTCTATCTCTCTTTTCAAATCCCGACAACTTTCAACATCGTGCCCCGGGGCATTGGAGTGGTATTCACACCTTTTGGATGAGTCAAAACTTCTCGCACGTCGGTCCACCCGATTTGGAGGGATGGGTGCAATCACGCCACGTCGTTTTAGCTTTTTAAACAAGCTTGCATATGACTCTCCTATTAGTGTAAAATTATCTTTCAACTTCTGTTCCTTTCCATACCCCTGGCTTGGATGTGGGTTATAAGGTATTTGAAAATTTTGCGGAGGCTGGTAAAGATTTTGTGATGTTCGGGCTCGCTTTCTTGGGTGTTTTGAGGATTGAGCAACATACTGGATTGGATCAACAGAGTATGGAGGGTTCTGAGGCGGGTAGTAATGCTTAAGAGGGTCATGGAAAACTTGATGAGGTTGTGTATACCTTTGAGATGTTCTCATAGGACCTCTTCTCGACCCTGATGTCATCATGACTTCGTCATCCCTCCTATTCACATCACTGAATTCACTTTGGACATCCCGAGCCGCATTTTTGAGAGCTGCTTGACTTATAATTTTGCCTGTCTTAAGACCATCTTCCACCATTTCTCCCATTTTGATTATTTCTTCAAAGGAGTGACCAACTGCAGATATCATGTTTTGAAAGTAATCCGGCTCTTGAGCCTAAAGGAAAACAGTGGCCAACTCGTGATCATTCATGGGTGGCTTAGCTCTCGCTGCCTGCTCTCTCCATTTGATGGCATATTCTCTGAAACTTTCAATTGGTTTCTTTTTCAGTTTAGAAAGGGAAATGCGGTTTTGGGTGACGTCAATATTGTATTGAAACTGTTTGATAAAGGCTCGTGCCAAATCATCCCAGACGTGCCAACCAGATGCATCCTGATCCCAAAACCATTCAGATGCTACTCCCGAGAGGCTTTCCCCAAAATAAGCCATAAGCAATTCTTCTTTTCTTCCCACACCTCTCAATTGGTTGCAATACCTTTTCAGGTGGGCTATGGGGTTTCCGCGTCCATCATACTTTTCCAATTTGGGAACCTTGAAACCAGACGGCAAGTGGACATCGGGGAACATACAAAGATCTCTGAAGGCAACACTCTTTTGACATGCCATTTCTTGCATGTTTTTCAGCCGTTGTTCTAATCTCTTCAATCTTTGGGCCATTTCTTCCTGTACATTATTTCGGGTAAGCTTCTCAACGTTTGCAGGAAGGTCAAACGAGTACGAGTGGTACTCGGGAGAGTGGTACTGTTCTTGTTGTATAGCAGATTGTGACTCATGAGAAGGTTGTCCTTGGCCATTGGCCCACATTTTGGTCATTTGTTGTTTCAATGCTCCGTTTTCCTCAACCATAGTAGACCCTTGTTGAATTTTCTGACCCTGAGTCTCTTGAGCACCCGTAACAGCTTCGATGTCGGTTATCATTTTCCTTGGATCTTGCTTTCCAATTTACCACAACCAACCACCTCGACTTTCTGGATCAACAAAACGAAACCACCGGGTTAGTGTTAAGGTATTCCACTTATTGATTTCCTTTGTTTTTTTTTTTCTGCTATTTTCTTTTCTTTTTCCCTTTTTGTGGTTTTTTCATTTTCTTCTTTTTTTCTTTTTGTAGTTTTTCATTTTTTTTTCTTTTTTGGTTATGGAAATGGTCGAATCCTATGTGGATTGCCTACGTATCATGACCCCGCATGAATCAGACCGAGCGTAGTTCTTGCAAATTAATGCAAGAAATAAAGATATGTTTATTTGATTTTTTTTTTTTTTTGAAGGAAAAATTACAGAAACCGACTACAAACTTGAAAAACTTTCACATTTTGTATCGGAGATTTCTACAAAAAATAAGAATATTTTTGGCGTCAATTATGACTATTTCTACAAAATTGGCCACATAATGGCTTATTTGACAAAATGACTATTTTTGCAAAAATTATTTAAGAAAGATAAACTTGAAAAAAAAATTTTTATCCTGTGGCTCATGGGGCATCGTTCGGCATCACCATAAACCAACGCAAGACTATTTTTCATAAATTGGCCATGTAATGGCTTATTCAGACAAAGTGGCTCTTTTTGCAAAATTTTATTTGAGAAGATGCAAATTCAAAATTTTTATCCTGGGGCCTATGGGGCATCGTTCGGCTCCGACACAGGCCAACACAAGACTGAGGAATTAAAAATGCAAAAATATGGCTATTTCAGCAAAATTCCGGCCATGTAATGGCTTATTTGATAAAGTGGTTATTTTTGTAAAGTTGAGTGATGACTCAAAACTTGATTTTTGCGGATACAGCCTTTCGACATTTCCGCGAGGGAATATTTCCAGGTTGTGTCCAAAATTATTTACAAATGACTCAAAGTGGCTATTCTTGCAAAAACAGCCTTCCGGTGTCTTTTTGAGGGACATTCGGCTTATTTTAAGCAAGAATAGCATCACCCGACTTATTTATAACAAAATCAAAAATTTGACATTTTTTTGGTATTTTTGCAAACGGGGTGTGAACCCGAACTTGATTTTGCGGCTATGGCCTTGCAATATTTCCACAAGGAATATTTCAAGGCTGTGCCCGCAAATTATTAAAAATGATTCAAAGTGGCTATTTTTGCAAAAAACAACCTTCCGGCGTCCTTTCGGAACATTCGGCTATTTTCAAAAACAGCGTCCCTTCGATTTTATTGACAAAATTAAACACACATTTTTTTTTATTTTTTTATAGGGGTGGTTGGACCCGATGAGGGTTGCCTACGTATCCCACCTAACGGCGAGAATCAAACCTGCGTAGTTCGGTCAGATTATTTGACCAATTATTTCAACAAAATTGTTCTACCTATTTTTCTCAAACTTTCAAATTTTTGACAACAAATCGTCAATATTTCGATATTTTCTATTCTAAAATTTCCTCTCTTTTTTTTGTTTTTCAGAAATTTAGCCAATCAGCATAATAGGACAAATAAATGCAACATATAACATGCTCGGTCTTTTGATTACCGGGTCACCTGTCCTAGACGGACCCAACCCCTGTGTTGAGTCCCCTAAGTCAGATATGATGCAAATAAACGTCCTAAATCTAGGCTCAATATCCTGATGTTTTCATCGGTACTAGACCGTGTACCCGAGCGGACAACTCGGATCGAGGAGGGGGCTACGTACCGGTGACCCGCGGAGTCAATCGGCTTTGTAACTTATCCGGCCTCTTTTTTCTTATTTTTGGTATTGACACTAACAGAAAAGGGAGTCTCAACCAGTAAGCACATCCCCGGAGATAAGAAGAGAAGGGTTTTCGGCACAGTTTTATATATACAGTTCACGCAATATCAAAGCGGTAAACATGTAGCACATTAATCAAAACATATAATGAAATCAGATATAAGCAAAAACAACAATTTAACTGAGCTCGAATTCTTAAACCCTGAACCGAAGTTTCGGGTTACTTATCCCCAGCAGAGTCGCCAGAGCTGTCACACCTCCCTTTTTACTACCCCAACACTTATGGCATATAAACGTAAATGCGTCACTGTTTAATACTACACTCCGAGAAGGGATATAATAATAATCAGTGAAGGAGTTTTTCCAATTAAAGGACAGTCGGAACGGGATCAATTTATTTAATTATTCAGAGTCGCCACTTGAGAAAATAATGGTGTCCCAAGTCACCGGTTTAATCCCGAACCGAGGAAATTTATGACTCTGTAATACAGTCTGCGAAACTAAAAACCTGGATAAGGAATTTCGTTAACCCGGGAGAAGGTGTTAGGCACTCCCGGATTCCGTGGTTTTAGCACGGTCGCTCAACTGCAATTTTTGTTTTTATCCGATTTCTTTATATATTTTATCTATGTACTTTTAATGTTCCGCTTTTTAGTTTTAGGGAATTGCGACGTCACGAAAACACATTTCGAGTCACACCGCAACCAGTACGCCTGTGACTTTAATGTATTTCAGTTTCGCCGAGATTAAGATTTGGGTCACATAAATGCGCACCCGTAATTAGGAAGGTATTATTATTAACTAACGCGCCTAAAATAATTTCGAGTTTGTACTTTGCGAGGGCCATGGAATTTGCTAATGGCACGCCTCGAATTTACTCCACTAAATGAATTAAAGATATGCATATTTAAAGCTAATTCGAAACTTAATACCACAACTACGTCACGGGAACCGTACCCGTAGCTATGACAATTACTTACGCACCGAAAAGTTTATTTACCCATGTGTAGTCGGCTTGAGCATATTCCTAACGGTTAAGTAATGACAAAATGAAACAAAACTAAATGAGAGCTCCTGTTTCTGATTCATTTCGTTTCCTGAAAAACTTCCAAGTTAACGGGGAAACACAATCCTTACCAAGAATGCCAAAATTCTAGTCATGGAATGTTGATCAATGTAAAAACAAATCAATCAAGCATGAAGATAGCAAGAATTCATGTTGTCCTTAGACTTCAACTAAACTATTGGCATCTATTAACAGAAAAGAAGAAGCCATCCAAATGTGATGAATTATCTACTCTGTCATTGTTCACATCCATAGTTACACAATACTCTTTCAACATTAAACGATCATTGTTCGAATTACTTATTATTACACTACAACTACATTTTAAGACCGAAATCGGCCAAACAAACAGGGATATTCAATCACATTGAACTTCAATATCAAGGCAAATAAAAAGGAAAGAAAGAAAATACAGACCTGAGATTAAAGCTTCAATTAACTGAAATTTTAGCGAATACACAGTCACAATGAAATGCCAAACGACGAAACTTCAAACTCGAACAAGACACAAGCAGCGACCAGACCTCGACACTCGCCGGAACCTCGAAAAGTTTCGAACAAGCAAATTGTTCGGAGGAATGCGCGTATCTTCAATCGACTCCATCTTTTTGTTGCGTACAAAGAAGCAAACACCGAAAAGAAACAGCAACCCTTATCGATAAGCCAGACAGCAACAAGCAGAATCAACGAAGCAACATCCACAGCATCAAGGGAGATAAAAATCGGACTGATATACGAAGTGAATCAGCCATAGATCAGCAAACAAAGCTGTGGATCCCAAAATTTGAAGCAGACCTTGACCAAATCAAAATCAGGAGATTGACCTCATGGGAAATGACAAATTCAAAAGCAAGTACAGAACTAAACTTTTACAAAATTAAGGTCCAAAACGATTTATAAAAAAATGACAGTTTTTGAGTGGAAGTTCTGTGGTAGTTGACGGCGGCGTAACTGCAGAAGATACTGCCGGTAACACCAAAGAGTAGAAGAGTGATTTTTATTTTACTTGCTATTGCCACTAAAGTGCAACAATACTGTGGGTTGTAAAAGGGAGGGGGTCCCGTTTCAATGGAAGTCGTGGCTTTTTGTGTGTTCCTATTATTTTATATCATAAAGTAAGAATGAGGAAGCTGAGAGGGGAACAGTGGAGTAACGAAGGGAGGTGAGTGAGATTATTAGGAATGGAATTGCATTCTTTTTTAATCAGATCCTTTTGGGAGAGGGAAGCGGCTGCGTGTCTGTATTCCAGGCGTTAGCCTCTCTTTAGGTCTAGGTTTTTTCTCTTTTTTTTTTTAAAAGTGGGGAAATGGGTAGGGTTTAGTAATGAGTTGGGCCCAATTAGGTGGGTTTTGGGTATTTGGGCCAAGGAAAATTAGGAAAAATGGCCCAATTCAGGCCTCTCACTAAGATAGCCCACTTATTCTATTTATTTTGTAATTATTTTAAAAATTAAACTAATTACCTCTTTTTTGACAATTTTCTACTTTTCATGCAACTAATTAACGCAAAATTGTAAAAAAAAATAAGAAAAAGTTGTTTATTTTGAATTTTATGGGAATAACTCATATGTAGGGTAAAAATCACGTGCTCACAGCTGCCCCTCTTTGCTCGGGAACACGAAGAGTTTCCGTGCAAAGATAAGTGAGCAACTATGAACGATTTTTACCCGTTCGAGTATTCCATTGTGAAGCATTTTGAAAAGCTTTGACCGCACCCTGCTTCAGAGGTTGCCTCCTCCACGGGTCGACCTTTCCACTGAACCTTAACTGATGCAATCTCCTTAGACCTCAATTTTCTCACCTGCCGCCCCAAAATGGCAATAGGCTCCACATCATAGGATAAATCACCATCAAGCTGAATGGTACCGAAGTCTAATACATGAGACGGATCTCCAATGTACTTCCGGAGCATAGACACATGGAATACTGGATGAACGCTGGATAAGCTGGGCGGCAAGGCTAACTCATATGCCACCTCTCCAACTCTCCTGAGTATCTCAAAAGGACCAATGTACCTGGGACTCAACTTCCCTTTCTTCCCAAACCGCATGACACCTTTCATAGGTGAAACCTTCAACAATACTCTGTCACCAACCATGAAAGACAACTCTCGAACTCTACGGTCCGCATAACTCTTCCGGCGAGACTGTGCTGTGCGAAGCCTCTCCTGGATCAACTTTGCTCTATCCAGAGCATCCTGGACTAACTCAGTCCCTATCAATCTAACCTCACCAGGCTCAAACCATCCCACGGGATTGGCCTTCCCCGGATGATATAAAATAGTAATGTCATAATCCTTAAGCAACTCAAGCCATCTCCGCTGTCTCAAATTAAGGTCTTTCTGTTTGAACAAGTGTTGGAGACTACGATGGTCGGTATACACCTCACAAGACACGCCGTACAAATAGTGCCTCCAAATCTTCAAGGCATGAACAATGGCGGCTAGCTCCAAATCATGAACAGGATAGTTCTTCTCATGTGGCTTCAACTGCCGAGAAGCATAAGCAATCACCTTACCTTCCCGCATCAACACACAACCTATCCCGACTCTCGAGGCATCACAATAAACGGTATATGAACCTGAAGCTGATGGCAATACTAACACTAGAGCTGTGGTCAAAGCTGTCTTGAGCTTCTAAAAGCTCTCCTCGCACTCATCCGACCACACGAATGGTGCACCCTTCTGGGTCAATTTAGTCAATGAAGAAGCAATGGATGAAAATCCCGGAACAAACCGGCGATAATACCCCGCCAAGCCAAGAAAACTCCTGATCTCTGTAGCTGAGGACGGTCTAGGCCAACTCTGCACCGCCTCTATCTTCTTCGGATCAACCTGAATACCATCACGAGACACCACATGTCCCCGAAATGCTACGGACTCGAGCCAAAACTCGCACTTGGAGAATTTAGCATATAGCTTCTCCTCCCTCAATCTTTGTAACACAATACTCAAATGCTGAGCATGCTCCTCCTGACTACGGGAGTAGACTAGAATGTCATCAATGAACACAATCACAAATGAATCCAAATAGGGACTGAACACACTGTTCATCAGATGCATGAACGCTGCTGGGGCGTTGGTCAGCCCAAAAGACATCACAAGGAACTCATAGTGACCATATCTAGTCCTGAATGCAGTCTTCATAATATCAGAGTCCCTGATCTTCAGCTGATGATAGCCTGAACAAAGATCGATCTTAGAAAACACCCTCGCACCCTGTAACTGATCAAACAAATCATCTATGCGCGGTAGAGGGTACTTGTTCTTCACTGTCACTTTGTTCAATTGCCTATAATCAATACACATCCGCATGGAACCATCTTTCTTTTTAACAAACAACACCGGTGCACCCCACGGGGACACACTAGGGCGGATGAAACCCTTATCCAGAAGCTCCTGAAGCTGCTCTTTCAGTTCTTTCAACTCAGTTGGTGCCATCCGATAAGGAGGAACGGATATGGGCTGAGTGCCGGCACCAAGTCAATGCCAAAATCAATATCCCTGTCCGGCGGCATGCCCGGCAGGTCTGAGGGAAATACATCTGGAAAATCCCTCACAACAGGTACAGAATCAATGCTAGGAGACTCAGCTCCCACATCTCTCACAAAAGCTAAGTACGATAAACACCCCTTTTCAACCATCTTCTGAGCTTTTAAGAACGAAATTACACGGCTAGGGACGAAATCAGTCGAACCCCGCCACTCAATCTGAGAAATACCAGGAATGGCCAACGTAACTGTCTTAGCATGACAGTCCAATATAGCGTGGTACGGGGACAACCAGTCCATACCCAATATAACATCAAAGTCCACCATCCCCAATATTAACAAATCTGCCTGGGTCTCCAGACCCCCAATAGATATAATACAGGATCTATAGACATGATCCACAATAATCGTATCACCCACGGGGGTGGATACATGAACAGGTAAATCAAGACTACCACGAGTCGCACCCAAATGATGTGCAAAATAAGAGGACACGTAAGAATATGTGGACCCTGGATCAAATAGAACAGAGGCATCTCTGTGACAGACATAAATGATACATGTAATCACTGCATCGGAGGCAACTGCATCACGCCTGTCAGGGAGTGCATAGAATCGTGCTTGGCCTCCACCGGATCTCTCCTCGCCTCTGGACGACCACGAGAAGACTGACCTCCACCTCTACTAGCCTGAGATGGTGCTGAAGAGGAGGGCTGGTCCCTCTGCTGAGTCCTGTCCCTACGGAGTCGAGGGCACTGTCTCCTCATGTGACCAAACTCACCACACTCATAACATGCACCTGGTGCTGGAGAAGGGGACTGAAGGGAATCCCTCGCCGCAGAAGAACCCTGGGCTGAAGAAGTAGGTGTTGCACTCTGGGCTGCTGGGAGGGCACTAAGTGATGACTGACCCTGCTGAAATCCCTATCGACCACGACCATAAGAACCTCCGCTCTGCTCTGGGCGGCCTGAATGAGAAGGTCTAGATGAGCGACCTCTGCTCTGCTGGGAATGCCCTCTAGATGGAGCACCACTGAAACTACCGGAACCACGAGGCCTCTTGGCCTCCCGCTCCTCTCTCTCTCGGTGACGATCCGCCTCAATGGAGCGTGCCATATCAGCAACCTGCTCAAACGATGATGACAAAACTCGCTCGCTGGTCATAAGAATGCGGATAGAGTAGTTGAGGCCATCAATGAACCTCCTGATCCTCTCCCTATCATTAGGGATCATCCATGTGGCATGCCTAGCCAACTGTGTGAATCCGAGCTCATACTGGGTCACAGACATGTCGCCCTGAACCAACCACTCGAACTGGCGACGTAGCTCCTCGCGACGAGACTGAGGTACATATTTCTCTAGAAAGAGAGTGAGAACTGCTGCCATGTGAGAGGTGTTGCTCCTGCAGGCCTACGCCTCTCAAACTCTTCCCACCGATCAAATGCGGGACCGATGAACCGAAAGGTAGTAAATGAAACTCCATCTGGACTCGAGAATACCGGCCATCCGCAACATCCTCCGACACTCGTCCAAGAAACCCCAGGCATCCTCGCCCTCGACGCCACTGAAATGGGGTGGTCGAAGTCTACCAAATCTCTCGAGACGACGCCGCTCGTCATCGGGCATAACTTCGAACCATATGCTCTGGAGCCGGAGCCGGTGCAGGTGGAGGAATAACCGGTGCAACCACCGAGCGGGGACCACCTGCGGCGTCTGAAGTCCCTGAACAACCCGCTCGGGTGTGCGAGCTGCGAGGGTCCAATGACCACCCCCTGACTTAGATGTCGCTATAGTAGCGGTGGCTGAAACTACCGAGCCAAGCCGGAACACGCCGATAATATCCGAGCAAGAGTCTCCCGAAGACCCAGGAATAGCAATAGATACGGTCTGGCCCCGAGCCGGGGCTGCCGGAGCATCAACCACCGGGGGCCGCTCCCGAGCCGGTACAACGAGGCGGGTCGGTCGGCACTGCCTCGGCGCCCTACCTCTACCTCAGCACGACCGCGCCCACGGCCTCTAGTAGGTGGCAATGGAGGTCGTCCACCTCGTCCCGATGCTCGCGTTCTCGCCATCTACGAGAGAATAGAATATAGAAGTTCGGTTCTCAAAACAACAAGATCGCACGACGGAGTTCAAGAAAAGTGAAGTGTTTCCTAAAGGTTCGCAACCTCCCGAGGATAAGTACCGGCGTCCCCGTACCGATCCACGAGACTCTACTAAACCGGCTCAAGACTCATGAGGCCTAGTAAACCTAGGCTTCGATACCAACTTGTCACGACCCCAAATCCGGTCGTGATGGTGCCCAGCACACTGCTAAGCCAGCCTGACCAATCAATAACAAGAACGGAGCTAGAAGCTCGCTTTATCCCATTTAAGCATATCAAATCACGAAGCAACAGCGATACATATAACGAAAACGGGAACCAAGTCCCAAAATATACCAACTCCCATAGACCGAAGGGTCAAGAGTCATGAGCCTCTACTGAACATAAGTGCATAAAGGTTTACAAGATACCAAGTGCGGAAAGAAAAGTCAATACGGAATCAAAAGATAGTAAGAAGGAATATCGGGTCCTGCGGACTGCGAGCTACCTCGTATATCCCACGGATGATGCCTCGCACAGCCTATCGGATCACTGCTCGAGAGGTACTCGGATCCGCACACAAGGTGCGGGGAGTAAAATGAGTACTTGCCGGACTCGGTGGTAATAAACAAGGGTAAGACGAGCGCGGATAAGAAATCCGCAATAAAGCACTATGTAAAGCCGTAATCAAATACCCTGTCACAGAATCAATAGAGCCAACAATATTAACAATAAGTACAACAACTAGCAGGTGTAGCTAAATACAATGCAATGCATGATATGACCACTACGACGCGTAGCCCGATCCAATTTGGGTACCCGTGCTCACCGTGGGGGTTCAGACTCCGGAGGGGCTCCTACAGCCCAAGCACAATATCACTGCGGCGTGCGGTCCGATCCAACATATATACTGCTGCGGCGCGCAGCCGATCCACTACTAGTCAGCTAATATGCAATTACAGCCTCGCAGGCTCAAAAGTAGTTTTTGAAAACTCTTTTATCATTTTTCGGTTGAAAACAGTAATATCAAGTTCCAGAGGTTGGAAATAGCATGATAACAGAGATAGCTACGGACTGGTAGTAACTAACATGTCAATATGATAAGACATTGATAACGATCCTCGCGGGATCCAATAACTGGCTCACGGCCCACAAGTATACTCAACCACCCAAGAAGGGGGTTCAACGGCTCAAGAGTAGCCAAAATCACAATATAGTATGCAACCATCCGAGAAGGAGGTTCGACGGCTCAAGAATAGCCTAATATCATAACACGATATCAACAAGTCGGACTAAGCCATAGTCCCCAATCACAATCGACCCCGCACCCCCAAGAGAGTACGTGTCTCGCCGCTATACAGCGTCACAAAGTGGTATACCGGGGTTTTGAACCCGCTGGTCATCACCCACATTTATTACTCACCTCAATATGGCGCGACGACTACTCCGCAATGCCCTTGCCACGAGAATCAAGCTCCGCACGTGTAGAATCTGATCAAATACAGTAGAAACACAACAAATTAGGCCAATGGGATGACACCCAATCAATACAACTCGATTTACATCAAAATTCCCAAAGTTGTCAAAACCCGACTTTCGGTACGCTTGTCGAAAAATTACAAAAGTCACATATTCGGAACCCTCATCTCAATAAGAGTCTAAGCATATCAATTTTACCAAATTCGGACTCCATTTGCCCATTCAAAACCTTGATTTTCTAAATTTCAAGCCTAGGGTTAAATCTTCCATGAATCACCCCAAATTCCTCCATTTTCATGATATAATTGCATAATATTATCAATACTAATCATAGTTTAAGTCCATAGTTGATTACCCGATGATTTCCCTTGAGTTTCTCTTCAAAATCGCCCAAATCGCCTCTAAAGCCGAGACCCAAATATGTGAAATATTTCTGAAATTTTCTAACTTCTGATACACTTAACTCACTGCGATTTTCGCTTATGCGGACCATTTTTCGCCCCTGCGAAACCGCTTATGCGACCAATTGGTCGCTTCTACGAACCCAGACCTATTTGGCCATTTTCGCATCTGCGATCCAAGGACCGCTCCTGCGGAATTCCCTCCGCCCCTGCGGTCTTTCCCGCTTCTGCGGACAAGAGTCCGCTCCTGCGGACTCGCCTGTGCGATCAACTATCCGCTTCCGCGGACTCCTCCATCACACCTCTTTCCCGCTTCTCCGATCGCCCTCTCGCACCAGCAAAGCCGCCCCTGCGGGCCAGGCTCCGCTTCAGCGGTCGCCTCTGCTTCTGCTCCTTCTTGTCCGCTCCTGCGGACTCGCTCCTGCGCTCCCTTTTCCACAGGAGCGAAAACAACAGAACAGAATCACAAACCTGCAATTTTCCACATTTTCTCCCGTTTAGCCATCCGAAAACACCCCGAGGCCCCGGGACCTCATCCAAACACACCAACACATCCTAATACCTTATTCGAACTTGCTCCAATCCTCAAAACACGTCTAACAACATCAAAACCCATAATTCACATCGAATTCAAGCCTAAATTCCTTAAAACATTCCGAATTACACATTCGATCAAAAACCCGATCAAACGACGTCCGAATGACCTGAAATTTTGCGGACATATCCAAAATCACATAACGAAGCTACAGGAATTGCCGGAATTCCATTCCGACTCCCGGATCAAAATCTCACCTACCGTTCGGTTTTCGCCAAAATTCAACCTTAGCCAATTCAAGCCTATTTCTACACCGGACCTCCAAATTCAATTTCGATTGCTCCCCTAAGTCACAAATCACCTCCCGGAACTAACCGAATCATTAGAATTCAATTTCGAGCCCTCTAACCAAATAGTCAACTCCGGGTTGACTTTCCTTATTCAAGTTTCCTTCAAAAAGTCTATATGCCTCATTTTCAATCCAAATCACTCCTAACTCACCCGATAGACTCTAACACTGATATAAAAACTCTTTTTTTTAATTTATAACTCAACTCTGTTAGGACCCGGTGGCACTAAACACTTCTGCACAGCGAAAAAATAAATGATCAACGAAAAATAAATGACACAAAGAATTTAACGTGGTTCACCTAAAACGTTTAGGCTACGTCCACAAACCCGGCACCAACTTCCACTAAAACTTTTAGTAGGCTTACAAAGAGAGACTTCTCCAATAATTTGGAGGTACAACAATTCCCCGAGCTCTACCCAAAATAGTGGCGCACACAAAAGTGTTTCCCGAAAATACCCGACTAGTATTTTACTCACTATTTTGTCACTCCCCCTTTAGAAAAAACTTCCTAAAGAAAAACAAACTCTCTCTTTCTCTCAAACTCTTATACTTGAGTTTTTGAATGTTTTGGTGTGTTTAAAACAATGAGATGAGGGGGTATTTATAGTTTTGAGATAGGGACCAAAAGTGCAAATCTCACCTACCAAGAAAGATCAATTTGCAATATTCCCATCTCACCTACCTCACCTACCATCCATTGCATCATTGCTTACAACATGGGAAAAGTGGGAGGAATATGTCATAAACTCTAGAGAGAGAATAACTACGTATTTTCAACATTCTCATTTCGAAGCATATGGAAGTGTCTTTTGGTCATGCTCTTTCTAGTAATATACAAAAGGAAAAAGACGAGTAATTATTTTTGGGGTTTATCCCTTCATCCATGTATATTCGTATTTCTATTTTTTCAGTTTTTTTATTTTGGTTTTTTATTATTTTATAAACAGAGATCTTCTTCCATAAGTTAGTGAACTGTAGGTCCAATCCAGTCACTATATGGCTCTATGGGGGAAATAAAAGTGTCAAAAGTTGGATACTTTGATTGCACTATTGCCATACAAAAATTAATAATAATGAATAAAAGACGAAAAGGATATTAAAAATATTCCCAGAGTTTTAGCACATCTCTTGTGCCCAATCTACGTTGGAATTTTCCTCATGTCTTCACACTGTTCTAAAACAAAAAGAAGAATCTAATATGTTGTATGAATTACGTTTAATTTTAATTTCAAGAAATTTATTTGGAGGTAAAAAAGTTGTGTGCTTGAACTTTTTTTAAGATTTGTGGAGAAGATTGGAGTTGGTTCTTTGTAGGAATTTTTTTTAAATTGACAACAAAACTAAGTAGGCGTTTGGACATAAAAATTACAATTTTTGAAAAAAAAGTATTTGGAGTTAAGTTAAAAAATGGTATTTGAAATTTGAAATTATGTTTGGACATGCATTTCACTTGAAAAAATATTACAGTTTTGTGAATAGGGAAAAACTTTTTCTGAAAATTTTGACAAAAACTCATTTACGATTTTTTTTTAAAAAAAAATTGCAAAATTTCATGAATAAACATATATATATATTTTTAAAAATATTTGAAAATAAATAATAATTTTTTTTTTATGTACAAACGAGGCCTAAATTCTTTTCCTAAGCCACATAATTGGGAGTCAACACACTTGAGAGTTTCTAACGTACAAATTTGTGATGCTTGGTGACCATTAATTTCTTCATTATTTTTTGGCTTGTCTGGAAACTTGAGTGAATGATATTTTACCCCACAAATTGGAACCATCATTTTCTTAACTTGTATTTCACGTTAAACCAATAATCTTTTCTCCCCGAATGTAATTAACATTTGACAGTTAACCAAATTAGCCGCAACTTTTTCTTGCATGGAATTTTAACTTTAGAATTTATGAGGCATGTGAAAATGACTAAATGTATGGTAATTGTGAATTAATGAATGATTTGTCTGCTATATTCATGATTCATGTTGTTGCCTATTTCAGTCAGAATGAGACATTGAAATGATATTTTTAATACAAAATCTCATATTACTTATTACCTAAGAAATTGGATTAAAATATTATTAATTCTTATGTTTACCTAATAAATTAATCGGAAAAGTGCTAATATTACACCCGAACTATTTTCCCAAGTTGGGCTAAATATATCCTCCGTTCATCAATCCGTCCAAAAATTAAATGCCACCAACATCATCATTTCGGCTTATTATGTCCTTAAGGCTAACGGTCAACTTGAATTTATTTTTTTTAACTTAATTTCTATATGTCGTTTTATTATTGGTCCAATCTAATTCAATAAATAAAAAGGTCCAAAACTGCTCCTAAACTATTGGCCAGGGCTAAATATACCTTCCATCCATCTATCATTTCAAAATTAATTTGTCTTCTAATCAGTAATTTTTTTGTTAATATGTCAAGGTTATCTAAAATACTAGTTTTAAACAAGCACAAAAAATTAATTCAATTTTAAAATATTATAAACGAAAAAAAGAATGAAAGAATAGACAATTAATACTATCCATTAATTTTTCTTCTAATTTTCAACGAGAAGCTAAGGAAGTTGATCTAACAAAGAAAATAATAACCATTGAAAGTTATATACAGCAGTAATTACAGCTTATAGTTATTATTTTTGATTGGTCTAAGGTTTGAATCTTAATTAATGTAAAAGAGAAAAACCCTAGTTAGAGTCCTTGAAGCTTACCTAGAAATGACTATTCGTGAAGAACCACAAGATTCTACAAAGAATAAAAAACTTTTTCTAACTAATTAAAAGGATTATAAGTTGCAGGTTTATCAAGTTAATTAGTAGGTATAGACTTTTGAAAAAGCAAACCCCAAGTTGGGTGCGTCATGCTTTTTAAGTTTCCATATTAGGATAGGAGTAAGTAAAGTCTGATGGAATTATTCATGGAATATTATAGGATGAAAGATTGACCCTATTATACATTCAATGAATGAACTAGGCGGCACGTACTGTTGGGTTATATACTATTAACCACAAATTTTGGTTATCTCTAGTATTTATTATAGAATAATTATATATTCAATTTTAATAAAATTTTAAATAGATCATATAATCGTTTGTGTCATTTACTTATATAGTAGATGATTTAGTGTATAGATATTAGCTTATACACGGATAATTAAATCATCGGTTCTTATAAGTATAAAGATCAAGTTCACAATCTAATGATAGAATTGGACAAACCATCAGAAATATATGATTGTAGCACAAGATTAGAGATAATTTATCTTGATTATGGGTATGGTTTAATTCCAACTTCTTGTGCTAGTACATTTTGTATGTATTGAATGGACCAAGTAGAGATAAGTATTTTATACTGACTTAATAAAATAAAACTCTCTAGCCATTAAATGTACTTATACTCTTAATCTTGATATAATTGTTATTAGTTGTGTATATTATTATTGTTTTGATTTATTAAAAGGCGAGATTCTTTCGTGGGTGAATATGCCTCGTAAATTGGACAATATTAATATCCATTGGCAAAGTAATAGTTAGTTGATGGAATCCATGTCTCGGTCTAGAGATTGATGATACACCTTTATGAAAGCTTATAAGTTTTCATGTGTAAACCCTGCAGGTGGATTTTGTATCCGTCACATGAAATAAGTTAAGCGAAAGTCTAAAGGAAATAATCAATGATTTTAATTGTCAGTAATTTAATTTATTTGATTAGTAACTGAATCTTAATATGGGGAGTTAAATAAGATTTAATGGAAGAATTTCGAAATTGAACTGAGGAGTGCAGTTACGAATTTTTAGTTGAATAATTTGTAACTTATTATGGTAGTATTAATTCAGATATTTCAAATTAAGTCCATAATAGGAAGCCTTGTTAATTAAATACAGCGGTCCTTGTTGTGCCCGAAAATTAGGAATTAAATGAAATTCTATTTCTTGGTGGAAAAGGAAGACCCAACAGGTTTAGAAAAAATGGTTTTAAACCCTAAAACTTGTGGCTATATAAAGGGGTCTTATTCCATAATGAGGCAAGTTTTTTTACGACATACATTTCCTAGGAGAAATTCGCCCACACGAGTTTCGATTATTCCAGGCATTATTCGGGTCACACAGCAGAAAATCGTGGAACTAAAGGATGAACTCGTGGATGGTTTTTGCTCATGCTTGGAGGCTTCTCGCGATCACAGTCACGCTTCAAGAGATAAGTATCGATTTTATGTTCGATTAAAATCTGTGATTGTGTGTTGTGTATATTACATGCAAGTGATCCTGACTATTTGCTTCCACTGTT
The DNA here is from genome assembly GCA_032618575.1 of Nicotiana noctiflora. NCBI lineage: Eukaryota > Viridiplantae > Streptophyta > Magnoliopsida > Solanales > Solanaceae > Nicotiana > Nicotiana noctiflora. The sequence goes on from JASVEL010000736.1 coordinate 313,124, forward strand.
TATACTTGTTTTCCATCACACATAAGCCAACTCAAATTCAGAATTTAAATTTGTTCGATATTTATCTTTTCGATTTTTTCGTTGAACCTATTATAAGTTTAATATTTAAAATTATTAATTTCACACAAACACACACAAATAGTTATTGTATGCTACATCGACCACTGGAGGCAGGATGGCGTCGAGAGTTGATTTGACTAGAGAGGCGAAGCTACATGATCCGAAGGAATTCTTAAATTTCCGTTTTCTCTAAAACTTTTACTGTGCAAATAAGACAAAAATAATATTTTTGAATTATCGACACAAATTGTTGAAACCCTTTGATATAAGAAAAGCTTCTAGTATAGTGACAAATATATGATGTTATATTTTATGAGCTCTTGTTAGAATTTTTGGATCAGGCTGTCTTGAACGGGTTTGTTGAAACAATCTCTTTATCTCTACAAGATAGGGGTAAGGTCTGTGTACTCGCTACCTTTTTCAGACCTCATTTACGAGAATATACTGGGTTGTTTGTTGTTGTTGTTGTTGGTTTGAGTAAACATTTTGAGTTATTGACTTTGGGTTCTAAATTATTAAATTTTGAATAATCAAGAAATTATTTAATACAAATATAAAATTTGACCCTGGCCTTGAATATTATAAAATAATTTCGAAATGTACTTAGGATGTACCATTCGAATAGTTCCATTTAATAGAGTTTCCATTTGAATGGAGTCTAAAGTCTTCGCTTTTTAATGTGCTGACGCTTTTTCTAATTTTTAGTTTTTTGAATATTCAAAATCAAATGCGACGTGGATTTGTTGGCTTGCCTCCACTATACATCGAAAATGATATGGATCTCCTTTTTGTGCCTCTGAAATTTTAGCACGCCCCAAGTCAAGTCAATACTAGTGATCATTCTCTGACTTATTACCATATTATTACAACAATAAAACTTTAGCCAATTGAGCTTTTGAAAATTATGAATTTGGTTAGGGTGTAAACAAAATAAACTCGAATTCAATATATTAAGCCAGGAAATGCAAAATTATACTGATAAACTAACTAATTGTAACGATCAGGCAGCTCGTTTCGAGAGTTATAGCCATGTTTCCTATTTTTTGCTTCTTTTGTGTTCTTCAGCTATAATTTAATTTACTGGGTTAGTTAGTTCAGGTCCGGAGTGGCCTTGGAGTAAGTTGAGACACTTAGTCTCTTTTGTGAAAGCTTCAGTTGGGAAAGTTGATCGGATATTGATTTATGTGTAAACGGCCTTAGATTCGAATTTTAATGGTTCTGTTAGCTCCATTAGGTAATTTTGGACTTAGGAGCGCGTCGAAATGAGATTTTGAGGTCCGTGGTAGAATTATGCATGAATTAGCGAAAGTTAAAATTTTGGCAATTTTTGTCGGCAGTGGACAATTTGATATCGAAGTCGGAATGGAATTCCGGAAGTTGGAGTAGGTTTATGGTGTCATTTCTGACTTGTGTGCAAAATTTGGGGCCATTCGAACGTGATTTGATAGGTTTCAGCATCATTTGTGAATTTTGGAAGTTTAGAAGTTCTTAGGCTTGAATCCGAAGGTAATGTGTTTTTGATATTGTTTTGAGCGATTCGAAGGTTAGATTAAGTTTGAATGATGTTGTAGGATGTGTTAATATGTTTGGTTGAGGTTTCGAAGACATCGAATGAGTTTTGGGTGGTTAACAGAGCATTCTTGGCCTTGAAGAGACTGTTGTTTGCAGCTATATTTTTTCGGCTAGTTTCCTTATACGAGATTGCATGAGCGCATCTGCAATCGCGTAGGCTTATTTGAGGCAGAGGTGAAGTTGTTTTACACGATCACTGAGTTAGGGTCGCGATCGCATACTACTTTGCGAATGCGTAGAAGAAGGTAAGCTAAAGAAGAGTTGGGGTGATTGCTCTACGCGATCACATGAGCAGGTTGCGATCACGTAGGACTGTATGGCTTAAGTTCACTAACACGTGTGTATTTCCGCGATCAGATAAGGTAAAAATATGGGGAAACCTGTTTGTGCTTCGCAATCGCGGGGCTATTTCTGCAATCGTGATAAAGGTATATCTAGGCAGATTTAAAAGATTCAAAACTAGTGTTTCGAGTTCATACATAAAATTAAAGTGGGAGCTCGGTAGAAGGCGATTTTTAAGGGATTTTCAAATATGTAATTGGGGTAAGTGTTCTTCACTTGATTTTGGTTAAATTTCATGATTGTATCTTGATTTTTATCATCTAAATTGGAAATTTGGGGTGAAAATTGGGAGGATGGGGGGAGGGAGGGAGAGGGTGAATGCAGGAGAATTGGAGAGATGATTTTGGGAATTTGGATGGCCATTTGATGTCGATTTTGATGAATTTGGTATAGGTAGGCTCGTGAGAGAATGGACTTTCTAGTTTGTGATTTTTATTGAATTCCGAGATGCGGGACCAGAGGTCGTGTTTGAGTGAATTTCGGGATTTATGTCCAATTACATAATATTTCTTGTGGAATTGGTTCCTTGGCCTATATTGATGGTATTATATTGATTTTCACTAGATTCGAGATATTTGGAGGCCGGTTTGAGAAGCAAGGGCGTCGTATAGTAGAATTTTGGCTTGGTTTGAGGTAAGTAACGCTTCCAAACTTGGTTCTGAGGGTTCGAAACCCGAACTATGTGTTATGTGATTAGTGTTGAGGTGATGCACATGCCAAGTGACGGGCGTGCACCGTGTGAATCGGGACCTAGTTCATTCCATGACACCATTAAGTGACTCTTTCTTGCTGATATCCGTATTTTCATCATGTGATTAAGTAAATGAGCTATAAATCATGCTAGATATCATGTTATAGCTTTACAATGATATCGTTAGGACACCTAGTGGTCGGTTCTTCTTGTCATCTCACTAGCTTCATTGATATTCTGTACTCAGTCTTATTCGTGCATTTCATATCATGTCTCAGTCTCAGTTGTTATTTATTGGCACTTCATATCATTGTTCTGGGCTAGTTTCATGGCATTGTTGTGTAAGACTGGAGAGTGATCTCTGAGTGAGGCCAAGAGCCTGATTATGAGTGATAATTATGGGATTGGGCTGCACACATCCACGGTATGTTGATGATTATGATAGCGCTTGGGCTGTAGGAGCCCCTCCGGAGTCTATAACACACCCCCAGTGAGCGCAATTGATATTATTGAGGGATGGATCTTCCCTAGACATGAATCTTTTCCGAAGTATTGATACCTGGAGATGGATCTTCTCCAGGGGGCTAGAATGACCTTTCTCGGTACTAAGTGACTGCTGTTAATAATGTGTATATATTTCGGGATGGATCTTCCCTGGGCCGGATGGCCATATACAGTACCGAGTGGTTGAGCAAGGTGCATTTTCATACATTCTTTACATTTGCATGTAGAGATTAGCTGAGCTTTATACTTTACATTGTCCAAATCTGTAGTTACTTGACTGCTTGAGCTAAACATTTGAATTGAAAGCATGCCTACTTATTCTACACATTTTATTCTGCTTACCTGTTGAGGTTAAGTTCGTCACTACCTATCAGTCCATAGTTTGGACTTGTTACGTACAGAGTTGGTGTACTCGCGTTACCCCCTACACCTTGTGTGCAGATCCAGGTATCTCTGGCTATGGTAGCGGCTGTTGACTATTCCAGTTGCATATTTTCTCGGAGATAGCGAGGCAGCTGCATGGCGATCACCGTCTTGCTCTTCTCCTTCTTTATCTTCCCTTTAGTGTATTTTTTAAATTCTCAGACTATGTTACTCTTGCTATTTTTAGAATAATTTGAAGTAGTTGTTCATGACTAGTGACACCCCGATGTCGGACATTCTTTTCCGCACTTTTGTTTTGATTTGAACTTCTATGAAGGTTTTATATTAAATAGCTTTAGGATTATCTTGAAAATACAATATCATTTTATTTTAGTAATGTGTCGGCTTGCCTTATACCATAATAGGTGCCCTCATGACAGAGTTAGTTTTTGGGTCATGACACTAATTGAAATAATATTCCTTTGAAAATCCTAGTATGATTAACCGCGGTTTATATTGCGACTTATATGTTTATTGGAAAAAGAGTTATTTTCCTATGTGTGCAAAGTGGTAGCAAGAGCAGGGTCAATCGGACCTTGGAGGCCTTTTTGGCTACGGCCGGTTCATCTGAATTTAGAAATTTTGATATAAATATAGATATATAAATACTAAAACCTACTAAAATCTCAAAAATATTAGATTCAGACCCATAATTTTAATAGTATTATGAGTTACAAAATCGTTAAGTTTAAATCCTAGATTGCCCTGCCAGATAATTCTTTCTTGATTCTTTCAAAATATTTTGTAGAAGATTCAAACTCATATTTCTCTGATCCTTCAAGAAAAGGTTCATTATATTTAATTGTTCATAAAAGAGAAGGTTTAAGGATTCTAATTTCAAAAAACAAACTGACAAACTGACAAAAGAAATAGTATCGATTTCTATTGTATCGATTACCATTTTGTTATTACTATTATTATTCAGACAATACTACATATTAACAAACTGACAAAAGAAATACTGTTAATTAGTTCATCACAAGATTGCATATTAACAATCCTCCCAAAGCTGCCGTTGTTTAGCAATATTAAAAACAGATATTTTTATCGATTGAATAGAAAATATGAGGAAAATATTTTGAAAATAAATACTCCCTCCGTTTTAAAAATGAGTAGTACCTATTTTTAATTACAGTTAATTAGAGGGCCTAAAATATCTCTCTACTATAGGAAATAGGACGTCAAAGCCCTCCGTTAAAAGTTGGCCCCTTATATTCCCTTACCGTCTAAAAATTGGCTCAAAAATGCCGTTATCCACTAACGGAAGATATGTAAATCCACGTGGAATTATATTAAAACGTAGAAGGACATTTTAGACCCTTTTCGGATTGTACAAGGTCATATACGAGTCGGTTATAGTAGTCGATTCTCAAGCACTTCACACCATATCAGTTTACTCACACACCTATTTTAGACCCTTCATTGATGTCTGATTTCTCCTACTAATTGGGTCACCTTGTCGATTTTGAGTTGAGTTCTAGTTTAGGTTTAATTATTTTTCACCTTTATCAGTTTGTTTTGGAGATTTTCTAAGACAATGTCGTAAAGTTCGAGTAGCTTAAATGGGTCGATGAGGAGGTGTCATTGTGGACTTGCTGCTAATTATTTCATGGCGTGGACTCCTTTAAATGCTGGGACAAGATTTTTCAAGTGCCCTAAGCATGAGGTATGTAAATTTGTTGATGGGTTCTTTTAATTGTTTCGATTTGACTGTAATTTCTTTTCTTTTTTGGGTTTTAGGATGAAAAATTTTTCCTATTGCTGGGAATGACAAGATGAGGAGCTTCCTCCTAGAATTTCAAATCTCATATGCAGTTTAAAGAAGGAGAATGAAGCTCTATTCTGTGAAAGAAATCTCCAAAAGTTGCCGATCTTGAAAATGTTATGATGCTCGTAGATCATGGAGGAATAGAATCCTTGGAATTGGAAAGAAATATTCTAATGAAGAAAGTGGTTGATTTAGAATACTCACCTCTACGTGATGCTAAATGTCAAAAGAAGATGTAGATTTTCTTTTGTGTGATGTTGAGATGTTTTGTTATGTTCTTTGCATTAGCGAGAAATGATATGTAATGTTAGTGTTATTGTGTCTTAATTATTGTGTTTTATTATGTAATGATTTTTTTCTCAAGGATTTAATGAAGTCATTCCCATTCATTTGAATATTTCTGTCAATGATTGAATTACTTGATGTGTTAATTAGTTTGTGTCTATGATTGAGTTACTTGTTGTGATAATTAATTTGTTGGTCTAAAATAGGTGTGCGTAAACTGATATGGAGTGAAGTGCTTGAGAATTGACTACTATAACTAACTCGTATATGACCTTGTACAATCCGAAAAAGAGTCTAAAATGCCTTTCTACGTTTTAATGTGATTCCACGTGGATTTACAAATCTTTCGTAGTAGATAAGGGCATTTTTTAGTCTATTTTTCGACGGCAAGGGCTTTTAAGGGGCCAACTTTTAACAGAGGGTTTTGATGTCCTATTTCCTAAAGTATAGGGGCATTTTAGGCCATTTTTGGAAAAATAAGTAATTTTTGGATGTTTTCACACAGATTAAGAAATCTACCTTTTAACATTAATTAGCAATGAAATTGACCATATTAACTTTTACTAACTCACATAAATACTCCTCACACATATTCTAATACTATTTACTCCAAGCCGAAGCCGAAGCCGAGCCGAGTGACGACGACGACGGCGCGAGGCTTGCTTTCTTCTCAACTCTTTAAGAGCTAGAAGAAGAGCAATTGCTTATATACCCAAAAAAAACCTCTTCCTCTTCCGATATGGGACAATGCCCATTTACTAAGGAGGGGGAACTTGAAATTTCACTCAAAAAAATTTATTTTCCTCCATTTCTCATTCACACTCTTTTAAGTATTTAATATATTAATTAAATATATTAAAAAACCCAACAATTCCCCCACATGAATGGGGAATGGCTATATCATGGAAGTATGCATGAAAAACTGTGTGATTCGCAAGTAAGGATTAATTGCATCTAGATAAGTAGGTTTCCCTTTGAACTTTCCGTAGTGAACTTATGTTCGGATATACTCGATCAATCGGTAGATTTGATATCTTTGAACCATCGAACTTTGGTGTATACCTAGACAACCACAAGTCACACAACCAACCCTTAACCGTCTTTGGTTCTCATTGTTGTGTTCGTTTGAGCTATAAACACCGCCTGGTTTCATAAGTGCGTAGAGAACCGGCCTTACAAAGTTCTCCTTGAAGCGGCTAACACTTCACACTTACATAGGTGATTCCTAAACGTGTCATCTCGTAGATACACTATTTGATATACCCCGTATCAAATTTAGAAATCATTAAAAAGCCTTAATACTTTATCCTTGATAGGAACATTGTCTTATACAAGAATGGACCAAAAGTTTATTTGACAATGTTGAACCGTCATAAATGACTTTGTTTGATCTCCTTGAACCTAGATCTTGGGATCTCCAGTCTTCTAGGTAGAGTTACCGCCACTATGACTTGTTCTCGGCCACAGTACCATTCCCCTTGATGATTTCTCAACTACATCTCTAGTTAGGCCTTTTGTAAGTGGATCCGCCACATTATCACTTGACTTTAAATAGTCAATCTGATAATTCCTCTAGATAGTAATTATCTAACGGTTTTATGTCTTTGTTGGATATGACGAGATTTAACGTTATACATAACGCTCCCAGCCCTTCCAATTGCCGCTTGAATATCACAGTGTATGCATATTGGTGCCAAGGGCTTGGGCCAAAATGAAATATCTTCCAAGAAATTTCGGAGCCATTCAATTTCTTCACCGGATTTATCTCAGCGTCCATTGTAGAACGGGCAATACAAGTTTGTTTGGACGACTTCCAAGATACCGCTCCTCCACCAATGGTGAATACATATCCACTTGTGGACTTGGAATCAATTGATCCGGTGATCCAATTTGCATCACAGTATCCCTCAATGACCGCAAGATATTTATTGTAGTGCAAAGCAAAGTCCTGGTATGTACTAAGTACCCCAAAACTTGTTTCATGACCATCCAATGAGATTGACCTGGATTGCTCGTATATCGACTCAATTCATTAATAGCACATGCTATATCTGGTCGTGTACAATTCATGATGTATATTAAGCAACCCAATACATGAGCATAATCAAATTGTGATATGCTTTGGCCTTTGTTCTTTGCTAATGCAAGATTTACGTCAATTGGAGTCTTTGCAACTTTAAAGCCCAAATGCTTGGATTTTTTAAGTAATGTTTTGATATAATGAGATTGTGACAACGCCAGACCTTGAGAAGTCTTATGGATCTTAATTCCTGGAATTAAATCAGCAACTCCCAAGTCTTTCATATCAAACTTGCTAGTTAGCATACGCTTAGTAGCATTTATATTGGCAATGTCATTACTCATTATGAGCATATCATCCACATATAAGCAAATAATAACTATGTGATTTGGAACATTTTTAATGTACACACATTTATCACATTCATTTATCTTAAACCCATTTGACAATATTGTTTGGTCAAATTTTGCATGCCATTGTTTGGGTGCTTGTTTTATTCCGTAAAGGGACTTAACAAATCTACAGACCTTCTTTTCTTTAGCTGGAACCACAAACTCTTCTGGTTGTTCCATGTATATTTCTTCCTCCAACTCTCCATTTAAGAAGGTCGTCTTAACATCCATTTGATGAATTTCAAGACCATAAACCACAGCTAACGCTACTAACGTTCGTATGGATATAATTCTCGTTACTAGAGAATATGTATCAAAGTAGTCAAGACCTTCTCGTTGTCTATACCCTTTGACAACAAGACTTGCCTTAAATTCATCAATAGTTCCATCATCTTTCATTTTCGTTTTAAAAATCCATTTACTACCCAAAGGTTTATTTCCCGGAGGAAGATCAACCAATTCTCATGTATGGTTGTTCAATATGGATTCTATTTCACTATTGATCGCCTCTTTCCAGAATAATATTCCAAAGAAGACATAGCTTCTTTAAATGTTTGAGGCTCATTTTCCAATAAGAAAGTCACAAAATCTGGTCCAAATGAAGTAGACATTCTTTGACGTTTACTACGCCTTGGATCTTCATGGTTAAGTGTACTTTCTTTTGCTTCTTCCCGAGGTCGTTTAGATCCTTCACTAATCGACTCACATTCCTTTTTATACGGATATATATTTTTCAAGAACTCAACATTATCTGATTCTATAACCGTATTATTATGAATGTCGGGATTTTCTAATTTATGAACCAGAAATCGATATGCTTTACTATTAGTCGCATATCCTATGAAAACACAATCAACGGTTTTCGGTCCTATTTTTACCCTTTTGGGTTTAAGAACTTGCACTTTTTCCAAACACCCCCACACTTTAAAATAATTCAAGTTGGGCTTCCTTCCTTTCCATTTTTCATATGGAATCGCTTGGAACTTCCCTGGGTACTCGATTTAGTATTCGGCTGGCCGTAAGTACGGCTCCCCCCACAAATTCCGTGGCAAACCAGAACTTATCAATAATGCGTTCATCATCTTCTTTAATGAACGATTCTTTCTTTCTGCAATTCCATTGGATTGGGTCCTTAAGGACAGAGTTCAGCATGATAATGTCAGAGATGTTACTATTGCTAGTGATGGTGTAGTGAGGATGCATGACCGGATATGAATAGAAAATTTCGGAAGAATTAGATTCGAATAAATTGTTTGGGATCCTCTTAATGTGTCCATTGCTTTATCTTTACTATTAAGTAAGTAAACATAGCAATATCGAGTATTATCGTCAATAAAAATTATGGAATACTTCTTTCCACCACGAGATGGTATTGACTTCATGTCACAAATATCTGTGTGAATTAAGTCTAAAGAATTTGAATTTCGTTTAACTGACATATAAGGATGTTTAACATACTTAGATTCCACACATACTTGATATTTGATTTGTCACATTCAAATTTAGGTAATACTTCCAAATTAATCATTCTCCATAAGGTTTTATAATTGACATGACCCAAACGTATATGCCATAATTCATTTGACTCAAGTAAGTAAGACGAAGCTGAAATTTTATTATTATTTTCAACCACCATTACATTCAGCTTGAAAAGGCCCTCAGTGAGGAAACCTTTTCCTACAAACATTTCATTCTTACTTATTACAACCTTATCGGAAACAAAAACACATTTAAAACCATTCTTAACAAGAAGTCCAGTAGAGACTAAATTCTTCCTAATCTCGGGAACATGAAAGACGTTGCTCAAAGTCACCACTTTGCCGGAAGTTATTTTGAGAAATATTCTCCCACATCCTTCAATCTTGGCCTTTGAAGCATTTTCCATAGAAATCGTCTCATCGGGTCCAACAGGAGCATAAGTAGCAAACGCTTCTCTAACAACACAAACATAACGAATGGCTCCAGAATCAATCCACCACTCTTTAGGATTGCCCACCAAGTTGCATTCGAAAAGCATGGCACATAAGTCATCAACATCATCATGCTTTTCAACCATGTTCGCTTGACCTTTCTTTTTGTCTTTCTTCGGAGCACGACACTCCATAGATTTGTGTTCGGTTTTTCCACAGTTGTAGCAGTTTCCACTGAACCGCTTTTTGCTTGGGTTGTATTTTGGTCCGGAAGCCTTCTTCCTCTTTTTGTTCTCTTCAACAATATTTGCTCCCATTATTGTTGAGTTACCACGGCCTCTCTTTTCAGCAGCTTTATTGTCCTCTTCGATTCTCAACCGAACAATGAGATCTTCAAGGGACATCTCCTTGCGTTTGTGTTTCAAGTAGTTTTTGAAGTCCTTCCACAAAGGAGGAAACTTCTCAATCATTGCTGCTACTTGAAATGCTTCATTGATTACAAGACCTTCAATGAAATTTTCATTAGTAAAAATACTAAGGTTACTACTTTCATTATTGCATACCTTTTGTCACGACCCGGATTTCCCCACCATCGGGGTCATGATGGCGCCTACTAAATGGAAGCTAGGCAAGCCAAATATTAATTACAACTCCATTAATTACCAATTCTTATTATTAAAAACAAATAAATTACAGCGGAAGACTTAGTCAAATATGATAAAGAAAATCCAAATCTGATACACTACCCAAGATTGGTGTCACAATACTCACGAACTTCTAAGAATAATACACATAACTGTTTGAAAGAAAATACAAGTTGTTTATCTCGATTACATGAGATAACAGAATGAAAAGCATAGATAGGAGAGACAACGGGTCCTGCGGACGCCTGCAAGGCTACCTCGTAGTCTCAGTAGTCGAAAAATCCACAAGTCTCTACTGCCGCTGCTGCTGTCCGTAACCTGTATCTGCGCAAAAAGAGCAGAGTGTAGTATCAGCACAACCGACCCCATGTGCTGGTAAGTGCCTGGCCTATCCCAGCGAACTAGTGACAAGGCTAAGGCCAGTCACCCACCTAAACCTGTACAGTTGCAATATAGGCATATATATACAATACATTATAAGGAAATACTCTGCTCTGAAATAACAGTCAATAACTCACGATATCCAGAATAATCTAACCAACATAATAAATCTTACTTTCATGTCTCAATTCCTCTCTCATTTCATATCTCGTGGAAGGCGTACCACCCGCTCCCAACTATCACAGTAATTATATCTTGTGGTAGGCGTACCACCCGCTCCCAAATATATCAAAAATTATATCTTGTGGTAGGCGTACCACCCGCTCCCAAATATATCAATAATTATATCTTGTGGTAGGCGTACCACCCGCTCCCAAATATATCAATAATTATATCTTGTGGTAGGCGTACCACCCGCTCCCAAATATATCTCAATAGGCTACCGGCAACTATGGCCAATGCCAAGATTTAAATCACTTCGTGGTCGGCGTACCACACGATCCCATTTCTTATTATATAAGTGGTCGGCGTACCACACGATCCCATTTCATAAATATATATATATATTACCGGCATTTAGCCAATAATCTCTATATCAACAATATTTGTAATTACCGGTTTTTAAACCAATAATTTATAATAGTTTCAACAATTTACCTTCATTACCGGTATAACACCAATAATTCTTATTCAACAATTTATTCATAACTAAATTCATATTCCTACAAACTAGGATAGAACAAACACTTACCTCGAAAGTTCACGAACGATTCAATCCGTAGCAATGCCTTTTCCTTTCGAATTTGACTCCAATCCAATCGTATCTATACACAATTGATTCAATATCATCAATTCTACTTAACAAACTAGTTCATATTGCTAAGTATGATTTTTACAACATTCTGCCCGGAATAGTAAAAATCGACCCCCGGGCCCACATAACCGAAACTCAAGTTTCGAACCAAAATAAGTTCACCCAATCTTCTATGAGTTCAAATATACAATTTGTTCTTAAGTTTGACACCAAAACGAGGTCTAGATCGCAAATTCTTTGAAAGCCCTAACTATACCCATTTCTCTAATTTTTCAACCAATTTACACATGTTTAGGCCTAAGAATTTGATTGATGTTGATGAAAAATGAAGAAGACGAGTTAAGCAATACTTACCCAATGAACTTTGATGAAGAAATGCCCCAAAGATCGCCTAAGAGCTGTGGAGAAGAAAGGATTTTGTGAAAATGGGATAAAATCCCGTAAGTGTTCTGTTTTGGGTATTAATTCACTGGGCGAAAATTTACTCTATGCGATCGCAGGGCCTATGATGCGATCGCATAGAAGAAAAATGGGGACAATAAAATTACTCTATGCGATCGCGAGGGTCCTATGCGATCGCATAGAAGGAAAATGGTTGAACTCAAATTACTCTATGCGATCGCAGGGAATGGTATGCGATCGCATAGAAGGAAATTCTGGACCTCAGTCTTACTCTATGCGATCGCGAAGGATAGTATGCGATCGCATAGGAGGAAAAGTGGAAGATATGCGATCGCATGGGCTCTATTGCGATCGCACGGAAGGATTTTTGGGACCTCTGATCTTTGCTCTATGCGATCGCAGCTACACCTATGCGATCGCATAGAAGAAAATCTCTGTGCAAAAATTGCAGAGTTTCTGCTGAAATTTTCAAGTTCAAAACCTTCCCGTTACCTATCCGAAACTCACCCGAGCCCTCGGGGATTCAAACCAAGTATGTACACTGACTCAAAAACATCATACGAACTTGCTCGCGCGATCAAATCGCTAAAATAACATCAAAATCAATGGATTGAGCCTTAAAACTCAAGAATTCTTTCAAATTTCATAATTTCCAAAATTTCCAATTTAAGGTCGAAATGCGTCAAACGACGTCCGTTTTCAACCAAACTTTACAGGAAGCGCTTAACCAATATATATGACCTGTACCGGGCGTCGGAACCAAAATACGAGCCCGATACCAGTACTTTTTAATAAAAATTCAGTTTCATTTTCCTTAAACATTTTCAGAAAACAATTTAACAGAAAAATTCTTTTACCGGGGTTCTAGACCTCGGATTTCAATTCCGGACATATGCCCAAGTTCCATATTTTTCTACGGATTTTCTGAGACAGTCAAATCACGGATCCGGGTCCGTTTACCAAAAATGTTGACCAAAGTCAACCATATCAATATTAATATCAAAATTCTTCAACTTTTTCACATATTTCACATATTTCAACATAAATATTTTCCAGCTTTGTGCCCGGACTGTGCATGCAAATCGAGGCAACTATAAATGAGGTTTTCAAGACCTCCAAAGCTCGGAATGATTAATAAAACAAGTGATGACCCTTTGGGTCGTCACAATCTCCACCTCTAAAACAACCGTTCGTCCTCGAACGGACAAAAGAAAGAAGTACCTGAGTCAGGAAACAAATGTGGGTAGCGGCTCCGCATATCAGACTCGGACTCCCAGGTCGATGCCTCAGGAGGCTGACCTCTCCACTGAACACGCACAGAAGGATAACTCTTCGACCTCAACTGTCGAACCCGCCGGTCTAGAATGGCTACCGGCTCCTCCTCGTAAGATAGATCATTGTCCAATTGGACAGTACTGAAGTCTAACACATGTGTGGGATCGCCGTGGTATCTCCGAAGCATAGATACATGAAAAACCGGATGCACGGCTGATAAGCTAGGCGGCAAAGCTAATCTGTAAGCCACCCCTCCCACTCTGTCTAGAATCTCAAATGGGCCAATATACCTAGGGCCGAGCTTGCCCTTCTTCCCAAACCTCATCACACCCTTCATAGGCGACACTCGGAGCAATACTCGTTCGCCAACCATGAAATCTACATCTCGAACCTTACGATCCGCATAATTCTTCTGCCTGGACTGAGCTGAACGCAATCTCTCCTGAATAGTGTTGACCTTATCCAAGGCCTCCTGAACTAAGTCTGTACCTAACAACCGAGCCTCTCCCGGTTCAAACCATCCAACCGGTGATCGACATCGCCTACCATACAACGCCTCATACGGAGCCATCTGGATGCTAGATTGGTAACTGTTATTGTAGGCGAACTCTGCTAATGGCAGAAACTGGTCCCACGAGCCTCCGAAATCAATAACAGAGGCTCGAAGCATGTCCTCTAGAATCTGAATAGTCCTCTCGGACTGGCCATCCGTCTGAGGATGAAATGCTGTACTCAACTGAACCTAGGTGCCTAACTCCTGTTGGACCGCTCTCCAAAACCGCGAGGTAAACTGCGTACCTCGATCAGAGATAATAGATACCGGCACTCCATGGAGACGAACAATCTCCCTAATGTAAACCTCCGCTAACCTCTCCGACGAGTAGGAGACAGATACTGGAATAAAGTGTGCTGACTTGGTAAGCCTATCAACAATGACCCAAATAGCATCAAATTTCCTCCGAGTCAAAGGAAGTCCAGTAACGAAATCCATAGTGATCCGCTCCCATTTCCACTCGGGAATTTCAATCCTATGGAATACACCACCAGGTCTCTGGTGCTCATATTTCACCTGCTGACAATTTAGACACCGAGCGACATACGCAACGATATCTTTCTTCATCCTGCGCCACCAATAGTGCTGTCGTAAGTCCTGGTACATCTTCGCGGCGCCTGGATGAATAGAATACCCTGAACTGTGGGCCTCCGCTAAGATTAACTCTCGAATCCCTTCGACATTGGGCACACAAACTCGACCCTGCAATTTCAATACCCCATCATCATCTAGATTTACTTGTGTGGCACCTCCCCGCTGTACCGTATCTCTCAACTCACACAAATGAGGATCATCAAATTGCCTCTCACGGATACGCTCTAATAAAGAAGAATGAGCGACCGTGCAGGCTAACACCCTGCTAGGCTCGGAAATGTCTAATCTCACGAACCGGTTGGCCAATGCCTGGACATCTATAGCTAATGGTCTCTGACTGACCGGAATATATGCAAGACTACCCATGCTGGCAGACTTTCTACTCAATGCATCGGCCACCACATTGGCCTTACCTGGGTGATATAAAATAGTAACATCATAGTCTTTTAGCAACTCTAGCCACCTTCTCTGCCTCATATTCAACTCTTTCTCCTTAAACAAGTACTGAAGACTCTTATGATCGGTGTATACTTCACATGCTATACCATACAAATAATGCCTCCAGATCTTCAATGCGTGAATAATCGCCGCCAATTCTAGATCATGCACTCGATAGTTCTTCTCATGAATCTTCAACTGCCTCGAAGCATAGGCAATAACCTTGCCATCCTGCATTAACACCGCACCAAGCCCAATACGGGAAGCATCACAATAAACAGTATAAGGTCCCGTACCTGTGGGTAAAACCAATACCGGTGTTGTGGTCAAGGTTGTCTTGAGCTTTTGAAAGCTCGTCTCACATTCATCGGACCATTCAAATTGAACACCCTTCTGGGTCAATCTGGTCAGTGGGGTTGCAATAGACGAAAATCCTTCTACGAATCGGCGATAATAGCCCGCTAACCCCAAGAAACTCCGAATATCCGTGGCTGATGTCGGTTTAGGCCAGTTCTTGACTGCCTCAATCTTCTTCGGATCAACCTGAATACCTGTTGCCGTCATAATATGATCCAGGAATGCAACTGAAATTAGTCAAAATTCATACTTTGAAAATTTTGCATATAGTTGGCATTTTTTTTAGATTCTGCAAAGCCACTTTGAGATGTTGCGCATGCTCTGCATACCGAGTGCGGAACGCGGTCTTAGGGACATCAGATGCCCTAATCTTCAGCTGATGATAGCCGGATCTCAAATCTATCTTTGAAAATACCTTGGCACCCTGAAGCTGGTCAAATAAATCATCAATTCGCGGAAGTGGATATTTATTTTTGATAGTCACCTTGTTTAACTGTCGATAGTCAATGCACATTCTCATCGAACCATCTTTCTTCTTTACAAATAATACAGGTGCACCCCACGGCGAAACACTGGGCCTAATGAAACCCTTTTCAAGTAAATCTTGCAACTGTTCCTTCAATTCTTTTAACTCTGGCGGAGCCATACGGTATGGGGGAATAGAAATGGGCTGAGTGCCTGGAGCCAAATCAATGCAAAAATCAATGTCCCTATCGGGCGGCATACCTGGCAAGTCTGAAGGAAATACTTCAGGAAATTCGCGAACCACAGGCACGGAGTCAATAGAAGGAACCTCAGCACTAGAATCACGGACATAGGCCAAATAAGCCAAGCATCCCTTTCCAACCATACGCCGAGCTTTAACATAAGAAATAACATTACGGCTAGTATGACCTGAAATTCCTTTCCACTCTATACGAGGCAAATTCGGCAGAGCTAAAGTCACGATCTTGGCATGGCAATCTAAAATAGCATGATATGGAGATAGCCAGTCCATGCCCAATATAATATCAATGTCCACCATATTTAGGAACAATAAATCAGCACGGGTCTCGAGACCCTCAATTACTATAATACATGACCGATGAACTCGATCAACCACAATAGAGTCGCCTACTGGTGTAGACACATGAACAGGAACACTCAGTGGATCACTGGGTTGAATCAAGTATGGTGCAAAATAGGAAGACACATACGAATATGTAGACCCAGGGTCAAATAATGCTGATGCCTTTCTATCACAAACCAAAATAATACCTGTAATGACGGCATCGGAAGACTCAGCCTCTGGTCTGGCGGGAAGTGCATAACATCGGGGCTGTGCCCCACCACCCTGAGCAGTATCTCTAGGACGATCAGCTGCTGGCTGGTCTCTACCTCTATCGGTCTGAGCTCCACCTCTATGACCTCTACCTCCATCTCTATGTCCTCTACCTCCGCCTCTAGCTGGCTGGGCAGGCTATGAGGGAACTGGGGCCTGAATCATGGCACGAGAACCCTGCTGGTGAGATCTGTCCGAAGCTCGAGGGCAATACCTTGCAATGTGCCTAAGATCACCGCACGTAAAACAAGCCCTCGGCTACTGAAAATGGCGAAGTGGTGGTGCACTGATAGGCTGCTGATCAGAGTAGCGTGGCTGAGAATTACGATCACCTGAAGCATCATGAGAAACCTGAAGAGCTGACTGATAAGGCCTGGGAGGATGGCCTCTATCATAAAAATCTCTATCTCCAGACGAGGTACCACTGAATCTACCCGAATTACGAGATCTCTTATCCTGATCCATGTCTCGCTCCCTGTGACAGAGCCATCTCTATCCGGCGGGCTGCATTAGCCGCCTCTTGAAAAGTGATTTCAGTTCCTGCACCCATAGCCATCTGTAGCCGAATTGGCTGATTCAAGCCATCAATAAACCTCCTCACTCTCTCCCGCTCTGTGGGAAGTATGATAACAGCATGACGAGCCAGGTCCACGAACCTAGTCTCGTATTGTGTGACAGACATAGAACCCTGATGAAGACGCTCAAATTGTCTGCGCATAAACTCCCGCTGAGTTGCTGGAAGGAACTTCTCCAAGAATAATTCTGCAAACTGCTCCCAAGTCAAAGATGACGATCCCGCTGGCCTGGTTAGACAATAATCTCTCCACCAAGTCTTGGCGGAACCGGATAACCGAAAAGTAGCAAAATCCACACCATTTGTCTCCACAATACCCATAGTACGGAGAACTTCGTGGCAGCTGTATAGGAAGTCCTGTGGATCCTCTGAAGGAGTGCCACTGAATGTGGTAGTGAACAGTTTGGTAAACCTGTCCAATCTCCACAACGCATCAGCAGACATGGCTGCACCATCATTAGACGGAGTCGCAATAATAGGCCGAACTGCCTCAACTGGCTGAATCACAGGATCCTGAGCCTGGGGAATTACTGGCTCCGGAGTGCGCGTAGCAGGAGTCTGATTACCTCCTCCGGCCTGAGAAGTGGCTGGTGCCACCGGTAATAAGCCTGCTCCGGTAATATGATCCATGAAACCTGCTATACGGACCAAAGCATCCCGTAGATCCGGTGAAAACACCGCTCCTCCTGGGACCTGAGCTCTGGGCCTACTGGGGCTGCTGGGGTTGGAACTTCCTCCTCGATATGAACACGAGGTTCTGCCACTCGTGCTGCTTGCTCGGGGCTGAGCTCTGCACCTACCTTGTCCTCTAGGACGACCTCGACCTCGGCCTCTACCCCTAGCGGGAGCTGCCGCTGCTGGGACCTCGGGCTGCTGGTCGGTAGATGAGGATGCACGTGTCCTTACCATCTGCGGAAGAACAGAGTAGAAGTTCAATTAACATTCAAAAGATCAAGTCGCACGACCGGAAAGAATAAAGAGAATATTTTCCTAACTCTGTAGCCTCTGGAGGATAAATACAGACGTCTCCGTACCGATCCTTCAGACTCTACTAAGGTTGTTCGTGAGTTGTGAGACCTGTGCAACCTAGTGCTTTGATACCAACTTGTCACGACCCGGATTTCCCCACCATCGGGGTCATGATGGCGCCTACTAAATGGAAGCTAGGCAAGCCAAATATTAATTACAACTCCATTAATTACCAATTCTTATTATTAAAAACAAATAAATTACAGCGGAAGACTTAGTCAAATGTGATAAAGAAAATCCAAATCTGATACACTATCCAAGATTGGTGTCACAATACTCACGAACTTCTAAGAATAATACACATAACTGTCTGAAAGAAAATACAAGCTGTTTATCTCGATTACATGAGATAACAGAATGAAAAGCATAGATAGAAGAGACAACGGGTCCTGCGGACGCCTGCAAGGCTACCTCGTAGTCTCAGTAGTCGAAAAATCCACAAGTCTCTACTGTCGCTGCTGCTGTCCGTAACCTGTATCTGCGCAAAAAGAGCGCAGAGTGTAGTATCAGCACAACCGACCCCATGTGCTGGTAAGTGCCTGGCCTATCCCAGCGAACTAGTGACAAGGCTAAGGCCAGTTACCCACCTAAACCTGTACAGTTGCAATATAGATATATATATATATAATACATTATAAGGAAATACTATGCTCTGAAATAACCGTCAATAACTCACGATATCCAGAATAATCTAATCAACATAATAAATCTTACTTTCATGTCTCAATTCCTCTCTCATTTCATATCTCGTGGTAGGCGTACCACCCGCTCCCAACTATCACAGTAATTATATCTTGTGGTAGGCGTACCACCCGCTCCCAAATATATCAAAAATTATATCTTGTGGTAGGCGTACCACCCGCTCCCAAATATATCAATAATTATATCTTGTGGTAGGCGTACCACCCGCTCCCAAATATCTCAATAATTATATCTTGTGGTAGGCGTACCACCCGCTCCCAAATATATCTCAATAGGCTACCGGCAACTATGGCCAATGCCAAGATTTAAATCACTTCGTGGTCGGCGTACCACACGATCCCATTTCTTATTATATAAGTGGTCGGCGTACCACACGATCCTATTTCATAAATATATATATATTACCGGCATTTAGCCAATAATCTCTATATCAACAATATTTGTAATTACCGGTTTTTAAACCAATAATTTATAATAGTTTCAACAATTTACCTTCATTACCGGTATAACACCAATAATTCTTATTCAACAATTTATTCATAACTAAATTCATATTCCTACAAACTAGGATAGAACAAACAACTTACCTCGAAAGTTCACGAACGATTCAATCCGTAGCAATGCCTTTTCCTTTCGAATTTGACTCCAATCCAATCGTATCTATACACAATTGATTCAATATCATCAATTCTACTTAACAAACTAGTTCATATTGCTAAGTATGATTTTTACAACATTCTGCCCGGAATAGTAAAAATCGACCCCGGGCCCACATAATCGAAACTCAAGTTTCGAACCAAAATAAGTTCACCCAATCTTCTATGAGTTCAAATATACAATTTGTTCTTAAGTTTGACACCAAAACGAGGTCTAGATCGCAAATTCTTTGAAAGCCCTAACTATACCCATTTCTCTAATTTTTCAACCAATTTACACATGTTTAGGCCTAAGAATTTGATTGATGTTGATGAAAAATGAAGAAGACGAGTTAAGCAATACTTACCCAATGAACTTTGATGAAGAAATGCCCCAAAGATCGCCTAAGAGCTGTGGAGAAGAAAGGATTTTGTGAAAATGGGATAAAATCCCGTAAGTGTTCTGTTTTGGGTATTAATTCACTGGGCGAAAATTTACTCTATGCGATCGCAGGGCCTATGATGCGATCGCATAGAAGAAAAATGGGGACAATAAAATTACTCTATGCGATCGCGGGGGTCCTATGCGATCGCATAGAAGGAAAATGGTTGAACTCAAATTACTCTATGCGATCGCAGGGAATGGTATGCGATCGCATAGAAGGAAATTCTGGACCTCAGTCTTACTCTATGCGATCGCGAAGGATAGTATGCGATCGCATAGGAGGAAAAGTGGAAGATATGCGATCGCATGGGCTCTATTGCGATCGCACGGAAGGATTTTTGGGACCTCTGATCTTTGCTCTATGCGATCGCAGCTACATCTATGCGATCGCATAGAAGAAAATCTCTGTGCAAAAATTGCAGAGTTTCTGCTGCAATTTTAAGTTCAAAACCTTCTCGTTACCTATCCGAAACTCACCCGAGCCCTCGGGGATTCAAACCAAGTATGTACACTGACTCAAAAACATCATACGAACTTGCTCGCGCGATCAAATCGCTAAAATAACATCAAAATCAATGGATTGAGCCTTAAAACTCAAGAATTCTTTCAAATTTCATAATTTCCAAAATTTCCAATTTAAGGTCGAAATGCGTCAAACGACGTCCGTTTTCAACCAAACTTTACAGGAAGCGCTTAACCAATATATACGACCTGTACCGGGCGTCGGAACCAAAATACGAGCCCGATACCAGTACTTTTTAATAAAAATTCAGTTTCATTTTCCTTAAACATTTTCAGAAAACAATTTAACAGAAAAATTCTTTTACCGGGGTTCTAGACCTCGGATTTCAATTCCGGACATATGCCCAAGTTCCATATTTTTCTACGGATTTTCTGAGATAGTCAAATCACGGATCCGGGTCCGTTTACCAAAAATGTTGACCAAAGTCAACCATATCAATATTAATATCAAAATTCTTCAACTTTTTCACATATTTCACATATTTCAACATAAATGTTTTCCAGCTTTGTGCCCGGACTGTGCACGCAAATCGAGGCAACTAGTAAAAATACTAAGGTTACTACTTTCAACATCAATATTAATTTGATTTATACCTTCAGCAAGGAGATCGTGAATAATCACTTGCAATTCCTGGACTTGGGTAATAACGGACTTGCTATCTACCATTTTGTAGTCCAAAAACTTTGCAGCAACAAACTTTTTCAACCCGGCATCTTCAGTTTTGTATTTCTTTTCAAGCCCAGTCCACAGTTCCTTTGGCATTTCTACACCATTGTAGACGTTATACAAAGCATCTTCGAGCCCGCTCAGATTATAATTCTTGCACAAAAAATCTGAATGCTTCCACGCCTCAATCCCGAGAAAGCGCTCAGTTTTTGGAGTTTCATCAGACAACACAGAAACATCTTCCTTGATGAACTTCTGGAGACTTAGAGTAGTTAAATAGAAGAACATATTTTGTTGCCAGCGCTTGAAATCAATCCCGAAAAATTTTTCGGGTTTCTCCGCCGGTGCCAATGCTGTCGGAGTCGTTCGGCTTGTTGAGGCATTAGCAGTCACCATTGGAACAGCTTGGTTCTCATTCTCATTAGTCATTTCTGTAAAAGAATGACACAAATATTAAAGTCACGTAGATTTTAATAGAGTACAAAACCACAAAGATTTTACTCTTCCAGAAACAGTAAGAACAAATACAAAAATATACTAAATTCCTTAAGCTTGTTAATTTACTGTATTTGTAAAATAATTCTGGAAATATAAATAAATATAAACAGAAATGTGTATGAACAGAAATAACAGAAAATCAATTCGAGCCCACTGAATTCACAGTGTTTCCTTAAGGAATTTAATCCCCTTCTAGTACCCAAGATTATGGATTATTTTCTCCCACGATAGAACGAATTACACACTGGTGTAGTGGTACTTCAAACCCCAGTATTTCAGCGAACACAAAGTTCGGTAGCAAATCACACTTACCTTTTGCTTTCTTTGTAGTGAAAATATGCAGAAGAAAGGAAGAAAAACCTCAGAAATTTAATCAACAAATAAGTTTCTGTTAATATTTTACTATTAACAAATAAATTTGGTCCAAAAATTTAATCAATCAATTGAATCAAAGCCGTAGCCGTAAACGAGCGAGCGGCGACGACGGCGCGAGGCTTGCTTTTTTCTCAACTCTTTAAGAGCTAGAAGAAGAACAATTGCTTATATACCCATAAAAAACCTCTTCCTCTTCCGATATGGGACAATGCCCATTTACCAAGGAGTGGGAAATTAGAATTTTATTTCCCTCCATTTCTCATTCACCCTCTTTTAACTCTTTAAAATATTTAATATATTAATTAAATATATTAAAAACCCAACAAAAGCCACGGCCGCAATAAAGACAACAAGAAAATATCAATGTGCCTCTTTTTGCAGTAACGCACTCTCTTCAGCCACCTTTAAAACAACACATTTTTTTATTCAATTTTCTTTCCATACGCAATACATTTGATTAGTGTATTTTTTTTAAACTTTCTAAACAACATGAGCTTTTCATTTAATTAATAATATATATTACTAACAAGAAAGTGCCATACAACTTAATTATGTTTATTAAATCATCTCAGTACGTCAATTCTGGAAAAGCAGCCACTTTGCTGCTTAAACTATTCAATTTTGTATTTAGTTTAATATTCATTCGTTTAGAAGTTTTAAGTTTTTTACGATGATACATATACAACTAGATTCTTCTATTTGACATGTAACAAATACATGCTTTGAATTTATTGCCAAAGAAATAAAAGTTACCTAACCAGAAGGAATCCTCAAAAAAATTAAATAACCTACTTGGTGAATATAGAGTACATCTTAAGAATTGGAAGTCTCATGATTATGACTATGCTATGTGTATAAAATTTCAGGAAATTAAATCAGTTTGAAGACGATTACAATTTTTTTTTTCGCAATATGATCCTTATATATAGTATAGTATATGGCCAATAATATTGGAAATCCTTTTTTTTTTTTTGAAATCTGCAGCTCGCTATCTTTCGGGTGCGTGTTAGGTAACCTGCTTATTGTGCAATAGCTCGCAAATCATATAGGAGACATAAATTACACCAAATAAGCTCGGTACTATGAGCTCTGACTGAGGAAATAGCTGGTAAAGGAGAACAATCTTAGCTCTCTCTAACGAAAATGGAAGAAAATTTAAACAAAAAAAAGGAAGAGTATATCCCACTAGATAAAGCAATACTATTAAGCTAAGAAGGAAGGAATGAGAAAGGTACGTAATTTTAGATTGTAAAGAAAAAGCACTTGCTAATTACGAGTATAAAATTTCTGCCTTTATAAAAATTGTCAAAAAGTCAATTAAATTGATTATGATATGTTTGATAAGCTTAATGACCAACTCCACATACTAGTGTCTCCTAAAAATGGTGATTAATTTAGCTATGTGCACACACCTCTCTATTTTCTTAGGCAAATAATTTCGAAATTCTACTTAAAAATTAAAAACAAAAAGGAGAAATATATAGCAAGGAACCATAGACTGTGGACATGTGGGTGGTTCTTTTTCCATATAATAAAAATGGCAGACAAATGATGAGGTAGCTTTTCTCTGTGGATTATTTGACTATATAAAATTATATTGATTTGCCACTAAAAACTAATTAGACTTTGCTTTTTTAGTTGTAGTGTTGAACATAAAGTTAAGTCCTGAAGTCGTTTCTTTTATTTCTTTTCTATTTTCACATTAATAATGATTGAATTCTTATACTTGATTAGTAGGTTCTAATAAATACATTTGGTACTATAGTAAGTGTTAGCGAAATATAGTGGGTTAACTAGCACACAATCACACACAAAATAAATAGAGAAAAAAATATCAATATAAGGATTTAACGAGGTTCGGCTAAGCCTAATCTTCGGGGCAAAAGCAGAGAGAGTTTTCTACTTTGAATGAGAAGAAAAGCACAGTATAATCTTTAGAATCTGTAACTACAACCCTTATATATAGATCCCAAAAGGTCTCAAACATATAAGAGAAATGTTTCCCAATTTGACAAGGACTATACGTTTTACTTTCCCAAATTTATTAGGACAATTAATTTTCCTAAACCTATAGGGACTGTGGGTTTCCTAAAAATACAAGGAATTAATTCAAGTCATACTCTTAATATGGTGAGATATTGTCCGTTTTGGCCAAGTCCGCATGGTTTTTCCCAAAATATCTCACACCATCAAGAGATCTCTACACCTTATATAAATGTAGAATCACAATCTTTTCAGCTACCAATGTGGGACTTTGTTCGCACACCCAACAATCTCCCCTTCGAACTAAGTTTCACGTGGCCCATTACCACGACCCGCAAGTAAGTTTTCGAGATTATTGTGTGCCACCCACATTTTAAGAATATTATGGCAACCGAAGCCCGCGACTAGCTTCTTGTGTGTGTACCGTCCCCTACCATCACTCTGCCATCTCCATACTCATCCCGTTGAATTTGGTCTGTAATACCAATTGTTGGACTAAAATGGCCCAAAATGGACAATATCACACTATGTTAAAAATGTCAGTGGACCGTTTTAGTCCAACACTAAGCTTATACCTTATATATTCATTAATCATTATTATAAAAACCTACTACTTGGTGTAGTTAAATTCATTTCGATCATTACGGTAAATTTGAAAATTATTTTGACTCTCCTGGCTTTAATTATGAATCACAGTAAATCTACTCGGTTTAAACCTAATATACACAATTGGATCAGATTCCCCTAAACCTAAATTCCCTAATAGGCTAATACGATTTCCTAGTTTTCTGGAAACATATCAGACCATCTCAGTTGGGAAACAAAATCAGAAATAACCACATATGCATATGGCAATTGAAAAATAGCCGTTGTTTCAAATTTTCGGAAAGATTCCAGTATAATATGCTAGAGTTTGAATTTTTTATATATGATATTCCAGCATAATATGCTATAATTTCATTATATGTTGGAGTTCCAATATAATATGGTAGAAGTTTATACGCACGAGTTTCATAATCTAGCATATTATGCTGGAATTTTCTGTGTTAGGACCCGGTGGCACTAAACACTTCTGCACAGCGGAAAAATTAATGATCAACGAAAAATAAATGACACAAAGAATTTAACGTGGTTCACCTAAAACATTTAGGCTACGTCCACAAACCCGGCACCAACTTCCACTAAAACTTTTAGTAGGCTTACAAAGAGAGACTTCTCCAATAGTTTGGAGGTACAACAATTTCCCGAGCTCTACCCAAAATAGTGGCGCACACAAAAGTGTTTTCCGAAAATACCCGACTAGTATTTTACTCACTATTTTGTCACTCCCCCTTTAGAAAAACTTCCTAAAGAAAAACAAACTCTCTCTTTCTCTCTAACTCTTATACTTGAGTTATTGAATGTTTTTGGTGTGTTTAAAACAATGAGATGAGGGGGTATTTATAGTTTTGAGATAGGGACCAAAAGTGCAAATCTCACCTATCAAGAAGGATCAATTTGCAATATTCCTATCTCACCTACCATCTATTGATGCCATTGCTTACATCAATAATCAAGTTGGAGGAAGCTTCTAACACTTGCTACATCAGCATCAAAGAGGGTCGAGACTACCAGATAGCCAAGTATATGGGGTAACCAGAAATATGTCTGATCCATTTTCATCTGTATGGATCTTTTCAAGCCGCAACATCTTCTTCTCTAACACATCCCTGATCCAATTATATCTAACATCAATATGTTTGGATCCGGAATGGAACGAGGCATTCTTCGCAAGGTGGATAGCACTTTGACTATCACAAAATAACTGATAACCGTCTTGCGAAAATCCAAGTTCAGTTAAGAACTTCTTCATCCACAGCAGTTCTTTGCAAGCTTCTGTTGCTGCAATGAATTCAGCTTCAGTAGTTGATAGTGCAACACATTTTTGCAACTTTGATTGCCATGACACAGCTCCCCCTGAAAAGTTAATCAAGTATCCTGAAGTTGATTTTCTAGAATCAACATCTCCGGCCATATCTGCATCAGTATAGCCAACCAACACAGGGTTGTCTTCTCCAAAACACAAGCATAGTTTGGAGGTTCCTCGAAGATACCCGAGAATCCACTTAACAGCATCCCAATGTTCCTTTCCTGGATTAGAAAGTAATCTACTTACCACTCCTACAGCGTGAGCGATATCTGGCCGTGTACAAACCATGGCATACATCAAACTTCCTACTGCTGAAGCATATGGAATTCGCTCCATCTTTCTTCTCTCATCATCTGTTGACGGGCTTTGCTTGGTGCTCAATCTAAAGTGGTTAGCAAGAGGACAGCTAACTGCTTTAGTTTTCTCCATGTTGAACCGTTGAAGTACCTTCTCGATGTACTTCTCCCGAGACAACCATAACTTCTTGGCTTCTCGGTCTCGCATAATCCTCATCCCAAGGATCTGTTTTGCTGGCCCCAAGTCTTTCATGGCGAAGAACTTGCTTAGCTGCTCTTTCAAGCTATTAATTCTGGAAACATTCCGACCAACAATCAACATATCATCCACATAGAGCAATAGGATGATAAAATCATCGTCAGAAAACTTCTGAACGAACACACAATGGTCCGAAGTTGTCTTCTTGTAGCCGTGTTGCCCCATCACCGACTCGAACTTCTTGTACCACTGCCTTGGTGCCCGTTTTAAGCCATAGAGGCTTTTCCTCAATCTACAAACGCAGTCCTCTTTCCCCTTTTGCTGGAAACCGTCCGGTTGCTCCATGTATATCTCCTCTTCCAAATCACCATGTAGGAAGGCGGTTTTCACATCCATCTGCTCAACCTCCAGGTTGAGGCTTGCTACTAATCCCAGCACCGTGCGTATTGAGGTCATTTTCACAACTGGTGAGAATATTTCATCAAAGTCTATACCTTTCCTTTGATTGAAACCTTTGACGACCAATCTTGCTTTGAATCTCGGACAGGAACCGTGTTCATCATGCTTGATCTTGAACACCCATTTATTCTTCAAAGCTCTCTTGCCTTTTGGCAACTTCACCAGCTCAAACGTCTTGTTCTCATGCAAGGATTTCATCTCTTCTTGCATGGCTTCTATCCACTTCTCCTTATGTTCATCATCAACGGCTTCTTCAAAACTGTCGGGTTCTCCCCCGTCAGTGAGTAACACATACTCATGTGGAGAATATCTGGTAGACTGTTGCACAACTCTTCCGGATCTTGTGTGATAAGGAGGGTTATTGAGGGTTGGTGGTTGAGGTTGATCATCCTCGTCTACATCATCATCACCATTATCCTCGTTACCTTCAGCATCTGCTGGTTCATCTTCATTTGGAAGATCAGGGGCTTCAGGTTGATTATCCCGAACATCGTCTCCAACTTGTCTCGGCACCATTGTTGGAGGCAACTCAAACTCAGCAGAATCATCAGTGGACTTCTCTACTTTGTCAATGTCTTCAATTGTTTGGTCCTCAACGAACACAACATCTCGACTCCTGACGAGCTTCTTCTGCACCGGATCATAGAACTTATAGCCAAGCATGTCTTGACCATAGCCGATGAATACACACTCCCTTGTCTTGACATCAAGTTTGCTCCTTTCATCCTTCGGAACATGGACATAGGCTTTGCAGCCAAATACCCGCAATTGATCATAAGAGATATCTCTTCCTGACCAAATCTTTTCTGGAGCCTCGTACTGAAGAGGGACACGGGGTGAATGGTTTAGCACATAGGCTGCTGTAACTAGTGCTTCACCCCCAGAAAGCCTTTGGTAACTTTGAATGAGAGAGTAAACATCCGGTTCTCTCGATCAAAGTTCTGTTCATCCTCTCAGCCAAGCCATTCAACTGTGGAGTTTTAGGAGGTGTGAACTGATGTCGAATACCATGCTCTTTACAGTAAGCATCAAATTGACCCTGGTATTCACCGCCATTGTCTGTTCGGATGCACTTCAACTTCTTACCAGTCTCTCTTTCCACCAAGGTCAGAAATTGTTTGAAAACTTGAAACACTTGATCCTTGGTCTTCAGCATGTATACCCATGTCTTTCGTGAATGATCATCAATAAAGGTCACGAAATATCGGGCATCACCGAGGGACTTCTTGAAAGGCCCACATACATCTGAGTGTACCAGATCTAACACGTCTTGCTTTCTGGAAGGAGGGAATCTTTTGAATGAAACTCTGTTTTGTTTCCTAGCTAAACAGTCAGCACACTTCTTCAACTGGATCTGGTTTAGACCTGGTAAGGCGTTCTTCTTCACCAAACACGCCATTGACTTTTCACTCATGTGGCCAAGACGTCTATGCCACAACTTGGTATTGCTATCATTCTCCGCAACATTTATAGCTTGTTGGGAGATGCTTGCCCGGGTCACGTACAACTTTGACTGCTTCGTGCCCCGCGCCACCACCAATGAGCCTTTCGTGAGCTTCCATTGGCCATTATGAAAGGTATTGCAGTAACCTTCCTCATCAAGCTTGCCTACGGAGATCAGATTCAGGCGCATATCTGGAACATGCCCGACATCTCTTAAAAGTAGCTTCATCCCATTCATGGTCTCTAGGCAAACATCTCCTTTGCCTACAACTGTTGAGAAATTGGCATTTCCCATCTTTACACGACCGAAGTCTCCGGGTGTGTAAGATGAGAAGAGTTCTCTCCGTGGCGTTGCATGAATGGTAGCTCCACTATCAATCACCCATGTCATCTCTTGGGTTGTCAGATTGATAATGTCGTCATCGTAGACAATGTTAAACTCACCAAAGGAGTTCGCTTCATCATCATTGCTTTCTTCGGGTTTCTCCTTTTTGCCTTTGTTCTTCTTCTGGTCATTTTGGAACTGTCGGCAAAATCTTTTGATATGGCCCTTCTTTTTGCAGTAATGGCACTCAACATGTGCAAATTTATTGGATCTACCTCTGCTCTTATCTCTGTTACTCTTGCCCTTGTTTTGACTTCTCCCCTGGTCGTAACAGCCAACACCTCTGATGAAGAAGATGATCCTTGTGATCGGCGTCTCATTTCTTCATTTAGAATGCCACTCTTGACTGTCTCCATGTTTACCACACCGTTAGGTGCAGAATTGGTGATTGAAACCTTCAAGGTTTCCCATGACTCTGGGAGTGTTGCCAGCACCATAAGAGCAAGTACCTCGTCATCGAACTTTATGCCCATTCTCGACAACTGGTCGACAATCCCTTGTATTTCATTAAGGTGATCTGCCACAGTTGTCCCTTCTACATATTTTACTTGCATTAATTTTGTCAAGTAAAATAATTTGTTGTTACCCGTTTTAGAGGCATACAACTCCTCGAGCTTGTTCCATAACGACCTTGCATGTGTCACACCAGAAATATGGTTGTACACATTGTCTTCAACAAATTGCCGTATGTAGCCGCACACTTGGTTGTGCTCAAATTCCCAGTCCTCGTCTGACTTGTCTTCAGGTTTCTGAGCACTGAACACCGGCAGGTGCATCTTCGTCACGAACAGGAGATCCTTCATCTTGTTTCTCCATAAGTGGTAATTTGTGCCGTTCAGGTTGACCATCTTGCTTGTCCTTGCCTCCATATTTCCGACGGTGAATAGTAACCGTAGGTATGAATAGTGCCCGTATGGATGAATAGTACCGTACGTATGAATAGTACCGTACGTATGAATAGTATTCTAACCAAAGCTCCGATACCACTTGTTAGGACCCGGTGACACTAAACACTTCTTCACAGCGGAAAAATAAATGATCAACGAAAAATAAATGACACAAAGAATTTAACGTGGTTCACCTAAAACGTTTAGGCTACATCCACAAACCCGGCACCAACTTCCACTAAAACTTTTAGTAGGCTTACAAAGAGAGACTTCTCAAATAGTTTGGAGGTACAACAATTTCCCGAGCTCTACCCAAAATAGTGGCGCACACAAAAGTGTTTCCCGAAAATACCCGACTAGTATTTTACTCACTATTTTGTCACTCCCCCTTTAGAAAAACTTCCTAAAGAAAAATAAACTCTCTCTTTCTCTCTAACTCTTATACTTGAGTTATTGAATGTTTTTGGTGTGTTTAAAACAATGAGATGAGGGGGTATTTATAGTTTTGAGATAGGGACCAAAAGTGCAAATCTCACCTATCAAGAAGGATCAATTTGCAATATTCCCATCTCACCTACCTCACCTACCATCTATTGATGTCATTGCTTACATCAATAATCAAGTTGGAGGAAGCTTCTAACAATTCTCCCCCTTCCGACTACTTGGAGAGTCTCCTATCCCTGCAGCTTCTCTGCAGAACTTAGAAGTTTATACGCACGAGTTTCATAATCTAACATATTATGCTGAAATTTTTTGTGTGCTAGAGGTCCAACATAATATGCTGGAAGTTTATACGTATGAATTTTCTGTGTGCTAGAACTTTCTGTTTTTAATGAAAAATAGTGGTTCATTTTCAATGACTTTGTTATGTTTCAATTACCGGTCTGAAAATTGGTTGGCCGTATTATTTTCACTGTCAGTTGCAGTTTTACTAAGCCTATTAGCAATAAGAATCCAAAATATAGCGAGTTAAAAATCAGAAACTTACACATTTAGCAGTTCGATCAAAAATATTTCAAAAATAAATAAAAATAGTTACACATATGCAAGCTAAAAACATGTACAGCCGGGTGAAGTATACAAATAGTACTCAAAGTACAGACTTGAGTTTTTTACCCCGTTTGCCGCATAGAGGAGAAATTCAAAAATAGCCAGATTTATCACTGGTCGTTGAAAAATAGCCAAGTTTTAAAAGTTATTAAAATTTAGCCACTTTAAATCTGAGCGAAAACACTGTTCAAAATCTGAAAAAATACCCCCGTAAATTTTACTGGAGTTCCATCATAAATATGTTTGAACTCCTATAAATTTTACGGGAGTTCCAAGATAACTATGCTGGAACTCCCGCAAATTTTATTGGAGTTCAAGCATAATTATGCTGGAACTCCCGCAAATTTTACGGGAGTTCCAGCAGTATAATTGTCCAGTATAATATACTGGAGTTTGGAGCACTAGTGCTCCAGTCTCCCGCAAATTTTACAGGAGTTAGCAAAGTATACCGGTCCATTATAATATACCGGAGTTCGTACACAAATGCACTAGAACTCCCGTATATTATACGGGACCGATCTATGTTGCAGCAAAATAGTAGCTATTTTTTCATTGACTTCGTAAATAATAGCTATTATTTATTGACCGGTGTAAAAACTGACTATACCGTGAAATTTTAACCGCATAGACAGAACTTCATGGGCCATGGGGCAATGCGATGGTCAAAAGTTAAAGACCACCCCAAAATATGTCATATTCCTACAATTGTTTGGTACCAGATCTGTTAGGCCCAAGACAACATTTTTGTTGGACTATATTCATGTGGGCTGATGCAATTTATTCTAATTTTCAACTTCCTTTTGGGTTCATCGTTGTAGTCCCTCCATGGATTGAGCTTGGGTTGATATTTTTATAGAAAAATAATAAATTATAAATTATATTAATAATTTGGTATCATTGTTGAATTATTCTAAAATATTTATGGATTAAATAAAAAAATTAACACTTGGTTTAATGAGGTACGGTTCAATTTTCAAAATTTTTTTGGCACTCATAAATTAAATCTGGATTAACTTCAATCCAAGTTACAAACTATGATCAGATTGTCCGATTCTAAAATTCTCTAGTAAAACTCTCGTAGTGTTTCATTGATAAATATAGTTAACCATTTCAGTTGTGGATCTCTTTACAAAACTAGCCGATATATTCATTATTTATTTTTTCTAGCCATATACATAAATTATTATATATAATTATAAATTATACATATATATTATTATACCCCATCGGCTACTTTTATTGTAAAAATTGTACGGGGCGTCTTATTTGGTCGTCATTTAACCTATACCTATTTTTTTAAAAACCTTTAACTTTTACCCGCTTTTTAAACAACTTCAACTCCTTTCTCATCCTCCTTCATTTTCTCTTCTTGTTCTTTTTTTTTCATTTATTAGTTTTAATCCAAAAGTTAACCTTTTTTTTCCCAGTTTTAATCTTTATGTGATAAATACAAGTATGAGATGTTGTTTTATTAAGAATACAATAAATACTATACAAGATAAGATGAGGTATTAGTTAGATTTGTATCTTTATTTTGCTCCAATTGTTTTCATTGTTTAGTACCC
Organism: Nicotiana noctiflora; assembly: GCA_032618575.1. NCBI lineage: Eukaryota > Viridiplantae > Streptophyta > Magnoliopsida > Solanales > Solanaceae > Nicotiana > Nicotiana noctiflora. The sequence goes on from JASVEL010000736.1 coordinate 345,493, forward strand.
AACAAACACCTCATTTGCAAACATAAGTGTTCCTTCATTGTTTAGTACCCAACACCAATCTCATCAGGAAATTACACCTTCTTCTACTGCAACTATGTCAACTACTGCTTTGCTCCAAAAAATTGCTCAGATAGGAGCAACAACTGTGGGGTCCAGCCTCATATGTGGAAAAGCTTCTTCTTTCTTCCTTTTGCCAAGCCAACCAATTTAAGAAAATAATTGGGCGACTGACTTTTGTAGTAGAGTTGATGTCACTGCATACATCAGTATAGGTATTCTGCAACTATAAATAGGTGCCTTTACCTTCATTGTAAGACACACCAACAAAGAGAGAAAAGAGAGAGAGCAAGATATTCCATAAATTTTAAGAAAATAGTTTGTGAAAAAAAATAGAGTGTGAGAGATTGTAGTGAAGTGGAAAAAGCAAAAGAGTATTTATTTCTTTTGAGGGTGTAGTGGTCTTAGGAGTATTTTTACTCGTTACTACACAGTGTAAAATTCCTTGCTATAGTGATATCAGTTGCTCTTCTTAGTCGTGATTTTTCTCCTTATTCAGAAGAGTTTCCACGTAAAATCTTGGTGTCATTATTGCTGCATTTTTATTCTGTTGATTTAACTATAACTTAGTGTTCTGCTTTTATCACTAATACCGTGAATACTATTTTTACGGGATTTATTCCCAACAAGTGGTATCAGAGCCAAGATTCTATCTGAGTATGCTTTGTGGTTGCAGCATAGTCTAAACTTCCACTTCAGAAAAGAATTATATTGGTCTCCTAATAAATAGTATTTATATTTGTGACAAACGATGGAAGCCAACACTAGTAGAATAGTTACTTTGAATGACACAAATTATTCCATTTGGAAGGGCAAAATGGAAGATTTACTCTATGTCAAGAATTTTCATCAACCTGCCTTCACCACTATAAAGTCTGGTAATAAATCAGATAAAGAGTTGAATTTGTTACACAAACAGGTTTGCAACTTTATTAGACAGTGGGTTGACGATAATATTTTGAACCATATTTCTGGGGAGACACATGCTCGAAGCCTATGGGAGCACCTTGATAGTTTGTATGCTCGAAAAATTGGAAACAACAAGATGTTTCTAATAAAGCAGCTATTGGGTTTAAAATACCACGATGGTTCCGCGATGACAGATCATCTGAATAATTTTCAGGGAATCATGAACCAGTTATCTGCTATGGGTATTAAATTTGATAAAGAAATTTAAGGCTTGTTTCTACTTGATTCTCTACCAGATTCTTGGGAAATTTTTAGAACTTCATTATCAAATTCTGCTTCGGATGGTGTGATCTCGATGGATCTTGCCAAGAGCAGCCTTTTAAATGGAGAGATGAGAAGAAAATCTCAGGGCTCCTCCTCATCATATGTCTTGGTGAACGACTATAGAAGCAAGAATTGGTTCTCAAAATAGAGAACATAATAGAAGCAAATCCAGAAGCAGACTTAAAGATAGTGCTATCATTGCGGGAAGAAAGGGAACACAAAGAAGTTCTACCGGATTTTGAAAAAGAACAATAGAGACAAGAAAGGATAGAAAGAAGATGGAAATCGTGTGAAGGTGAAGATCTTGTTACTGTCCTTGATGCAGATCTGATTAATATCTCCTGTGATAAGTCAAGCTGAGTTATGGACAGTGGTGCCACATCTCATGTGACATCAAGGAAGGAATTTTTCTCATCTTATACTCAGGGCGACTTTGGAACTTTGAGTATGGGTAATGAGACATTATTTAGGGTGGCTGGTGTTGAAACGATTTGTTTGGAAACTAGTATTGGAACTAAATTAGTTTTAAACAATGTAAATCATGCACTTGATGTTCGTTTGCACTTGATCTATGTTGGTGTTTTGGATGATGAGGGATATGTCAGTACCAATGGTGCTGGAAAGTGGAAGCTCACTAAGAGTTTCATGAATGTGGCTCGTTGGAAAAAGCGTCATGGTATATACTGGACTACAACCTCTACCTGTATTTATATGGTGAATGCCATTGAGAGCAATAACTCTTCAACGTTATGGCATAAGAGGCTTAGCCATATTAGCGAGAAATGACTAAATGTTTTGGTCAAGAACAAATTGTTGTCAAATTTTGAAAGTGCAAAACTAGAAAAATGTGAGCACTGCTTGGCTGAAAAATAAAAAAGAGTTTCTTTCAAGTCTCATCCTCCTTCAAGAAAGACAAAGTTTCTTGAGTTGGTGCATTCAGATTTATGTGGCCCAATGAAGACAAGAACTCTGGGTGGTGCACTTTATTTTGCTACCTTTATTAGTGATTGCTCAAGAAAACTTTAGGTCTACATCTTGAAGACTAAAGACCAAGCGTTGGGTATCTTTAAGCAGTTTCAGGCTTTAGTTGAAAGAGAAACTGGAAAGAAGCTAAAGTGTATTCGTACTGATAACGGTGGTGAATATTGTGGACCATTTGAAGAGTAGTGCAAGCAACAGGGTATCAGACACCAGAAGACTCCTTCAAAGACTCCTCAGCTTAATAGTTTAGTAGAAAGGATGAACATGACCTTGATGGAAAGAGTCAGATGTTTGCTTTCTGAAGCAATGTTGCCGAATTCCTTTTTGGGTAGGGCTTTATTGACCGTCGCACGTGTTATTAATCTATCCCCTGCGATTGCTTTGCAAAGTGATGTTATGGTAAGGATGTTTGCTATGACTACTTGAAAGTGTTTGGTTGCAAAGCTTTTGTACATGTTCCTAATGAAGAGAGGTCAAAATTAAATGCTAAGACAAGGCAGTGCATCTTTATTGCTTATGGCCTTGATGAGTTTGGTTACAGGCTATATGATCCAATTGAGAAGAAGGTTGTTAGAATCTTTATGTTATCTTCGTAGAGGATCAAACCATTGAAGATATTAACAAAGCAAAGAAGCTAAAATCTCCAAGTTCTGAAGGTTTAGTTAATCTTGATCAAGTTTCTCATACAAATACAGATGACGTTGGTGGGCTCAATGATGATGGTGATGCCCAGAACCATATTCCAGATCAGCATATTGATGGTGATGGTGTTAACAATGCTAATGTTGATGAGGCAGATGTTTTTATTCACGAAGTTGTGGACGAGTTAGATATTCCCCTCAGGAGGTCTTCTAGACCTCGTACTCCTTCCTCTCGTTATTCACCCAATGAGTATGTATTACTCACTGATGGGGGAGAACCTGAATGTTATGAGGAGGCCATAGAGGATGAGCACAAGGATCAACGGATTGAAGCCATGCAAGATGAGATAAAATCTATGCATGAGAACCATACTTATGAGTTAGTAAAATTACCTAAGGGCATGAGAGCTTTTAAAAACAAGTGGGTGTTCAAAGTTAAAGCTGAAGAACATAGTTTAAAGCCATATACAAAGCTAGATTGGTTGTCTAGGATTTAGTTAAAGGAAATGTATTGACTTTGACGAAATATTTTCTCCTGTCGTGAAAATGTCCTCCATTAAGATAGTTCTTGGTTTGACTACTAGTCTTGATTTGTAGATTGAGCTGATGGATGTGAAGACTGCTTTTCTTCATAGTGACTTAGAAGAGGAGATCTATATAGAACAAACCGACGGCTTCAAGGTAAAAGGTAAAGAGAATCTTGTATGCAAACTTAAGAAGAGTCTATATGGATTGAAACAAGCTCCCAGACAGTGGTACAAGAAGTTTGAGTCTGTTATAGGGGAGCAAGGCTACAATAAGACTTCTTCAGATCATTGTGTGTTTGTTCAAAGATTTTCTGATGATGAACTTTATCATCCTCTTTCTATATATGGATGATATGTTGATTGTGGGCAGGAATGCTTCCAAGATTGACAAGTTGAAGAAATAGTTGAATAAGTAATTTGCAATGAAAGCCTTGGGATATGCTAAGCAGATTCGCGCATGAGAATTACTCATTCTAGAAATGAAAGGAAGATTTGCTTGTCACAAAAGAAGTACATAGAACGTATACTGGAGCGCTTCAATATGGAAAGTGCTAAGTTGGTCCACACACCCCTTCCTGGTCATCTGAAGTTGAGCATGAAGATGTGTCCTACAATAACGGAGGAAAAAGAGAGAATGTCCAAGATTCCTTATTCCTCTGCCATCGGAAGTTTGATGTATGAAATGGTATGCACTCAACCAAATATTGCTCATGCAATCGGTATTGCTAGCAGATTTCTTGAAAATCCAAGAAAAGAGCATTGGAAAGCTGTCAAGTGGATACTCAGGTATCTAAAAGGAAGCTCACATGAATGCTTATGTTTTGGAGCATCAAATCCAATTTTGAAGGGCTATACAGATTCTGATATGGCGGGTGACTTAGATAATATAAAATCCACTACTAGATATTTATTTACTTTTTCTGGGAGCTATATCATGCAGTCGAAGTTGCAGAAGTGTGTCGAACCATCGACAACTGAAGTAGAGTATACTGCGGCTACTAAAATTGGCAAAGAAATGATATGGCTCAAGAGATTTTGTGACGACCCAAAGGGTCATCACCGAATTTCTCCCTTTTTTGTGCTTTTAAGGCCTTAAAAACCTCACTTTTAGTTGCCTCGATTTGCATGCACAGACCAGATGGGTAGACGAAAAGCTTTTATGTTGAAATATGTGAAAAATTTGAAGAATTTTGATATTAATATGATTAAAGTTAACTTCGGTCAACATGCTTTGTAAACGGACCCGAACCCATGATTTAACGGTCCCGGAGGATGCGTAGAAAAATATGAGACTCGGGCATGTGCCCGAAGTCGAAATCCGAGGGCTAGAACCTGAGTAAAAGAATTTTTTGGTTAAATTATTTTTCTGAAATTGTTAAGCAAAATGGAAATGAAAATTGATTAAAAGACTATGGTATCGGGCTCGTATTTTGGTTCCGACGCCCGATAGAAGTCTTAAATATGTGGTAAGCGCTTTATGTGAAGTTTGGTCGAAATCGGACATTTGACGTGTTCCGGACCTAATTATCTAAAGTTAGATGTTTAAGAAGTTTGAAATGAAAATGATGATTTTGAGGCTTGATTCATTGATTTTGATATTGTTTTGGAGATTTGATCACTAGCATAAGTTTGTAGGATATTATTGAGTTAGTGTGTGATTGGTTAGGTGCCCCAAGCGCTCGGGAGTGAATTGGAGATAGTTCGGGTGTTTTTACACTTGGAATGGTAGCAGATTTTTCTGCAATTTTTGCACAGTGAAATCCTTCTTCGCATTCGCACTCCCTCATGCTTTAGCGATGCTTCATTTTGTTCCTTCATCGCGTTCGCGTCACTAGTCTGTGTTTGCATAGATATGAACCTCTGAGGGCCCAGCCCTCTTTTCTTTTTTTCGTTCACTAGGGCTGGACCACATTCGCGTAGTTCACAGCCCCTTTCCCATCGCGTTCGCGTACAAGCCAACACGCTCGCGTAGGCCATTTTTCCCAGGACCCCCAACTTTCCTTCTTTGCATGCTCTCAATCGTGAACACGATGCCCCCAGTCTTTCTTCATTGCGAACACATCCTTGATGTCACGATTGCGAAGGGTAAATCCCTTTAGTGATTATTTTAATTCTAGAACAGTAGCAGCACGAGATGTTCCTCATTTTTGCATACGAACTCTTCTCCCTAACACCCCATAGACGAGTTTGAAGAGCCTTTTCCTCCATAGCTTCCTAGGTAAGTGTCCTTAACTTCATTCTCTCTTAATTACTTCACCTATTCACTAATTTCCTAGCCCTAAATCACGAATTCAAAGTAGAAATTAAGGATTTTGGGTAAAGTTAGGGTTTTGGGAATTTTGGGTGATTTAACCTCAGTTTGGGGTTGAATCTTAAAACAAATTATATATTTGAAATCGTGGAGTTATGGGTGACTAGGTTTTGGTCCGAGCCTGGTGTTTGAACCATGTGGGCCCGATGTCAAATTTTGGCATTTTTGGAAGAATGCTAGAAAACTCATTCTTAGGCTATGGGATTATGTTGTTGAGCCTTAATTGATATTATTGAATTAATTATGCCTAGATGCCATTGTTTCAGAGTTGGATTTGAGAGGAAAGGCGATATTGGAGAGTTGATTGCTATTCTTTGGACCGAGGTAAGTATTTGATCTAACTTTGGCTTGAGGGAATAGGATTAGAGTATTATTAATGGATATTTGCTAAATGATCGAGTACGGTATATAGGCATGGTGATGAATATCTATATACCAGTGTCTAGCATGATCGTGGGTCTTTGTTGGTACTTGTTTTGGTATACTTTGGGACTCTTCCAAGCTAATTAATGATTTTCTATATAATGTGGAGAGTTTGAGGATTAATTATGAATTGCGAATTCTTTGGAGCATTGGCTCAAACGATAAAAATACAATCGAGTAAGAAATGAAAGAAATGGAAAGAGATGTGATTATCTCCCTTGCCAGGATTTAGTTGTTCTTGTGTTATTCCATTGCCGGGACATTTTATGTTATTATTTATTCTCCTTGCCCGTTTAGTTTTGATTGCTGTTTGGGTGAGGAATAGTGATGATGCACGAAGGGTCATTCCGTGCCGTTGTTGATTATATTTGCACGAAGGGTCATTCCGTGCCATTTTTTATTATTTATGCATGAAGGGACATTCCGTTCTTCGATTTGATTATATTTGCACGAAGGATCATTCTGTGCCATGAAATGAGAGGTATGTGAGATAAAAATGAAGGGTGATGCCGTGCATTTTATTTGATTGCTTTGGGTGAGTATGAGAGTAAAAGCACGAAGGTTGATGCCGTGAAATCTGTTGGATTTCTTGTTTCGTTAATTATTGTTGTGCCCTGTTTCTTAGTTAATTTAATGACTTTTATATCCGGATTGTACTCCCCTATAGCATGCTTCCGTTCCTTTTTATTTTCATGTTGTTATATCTTTCCTTTATATATATATATATATATATATATATATATATATATATATATATATATATATTGAACTGCACAGGTTGATTTGGTAGTCCTGTCTAGCCTTGTCACTACTTCGCCGGGGTTAGACTAGGCACTTACCAACACATGGGATCGGTTGTGCTGATGCTACACTTCTGTGCTTTTTGCATAGATCACGGTACCAGAGCAGCTTTTGGATCACAACAGTAGCACATTGGGTGGAAGCTGACTTCAGTCCAGGGACTACGAGGTAGCCTAGCTGGCGTTCGCAGGCCGGAGTCCCTTTTCATATCTTCTATTTGTTTTCATTGTACCGAGATAGACTCTGTTTATTTTTTCTATTCAGACTTATTTGTAGCATTCATTAGTAGTTCGTGAGATAGCGACTCCAGTCTTGGGTAGTGAAAAGTTAAATTTCGGCATTTTTGAGTTTTTAGTATTTATGACATAAAGAACTTCCACTTTTTTTAAGGGTTTATTAATAGTTATTAATGTTGTGTTGTTATCCAAAGGTTTAAATTTTTGGCTTGCCTAGATCTAACAGTAGGCACCATCACGACTCCCGATGATGGGAAATTCGGGTCATGACAAGTTGGTTCAGAGCTCTACGTTGCATAGGTCTCGCTACTCATGGACAAACTTGGTAGAGTATGAGGGATTGGTACAGAGACGTCTGTATTTATCCCCAAATGCTATGAACTTAGGAAAAGTTTCACTTTTGTTCTTTCTTGTTGTGAGATTCTGTTTCTCAAATATTGATTGTCTTTATACTCTATTCTTTCATAGATTGTGAGAACACGTGCTTCCTCTTCTACCGCGCAGTAGCCCGAGCTCCCAGCAGCAGCTCCTCCCAGGGGCAGAGATAGAGGCCATGCCAGAGGCCGAGGCAAGGGTAGAGCTCAGCCCCAGGCATCAGTCCTAGAGGCGAAGCCTCATATTGGCTATAATGAGGAGGTTCCAACCCCAGTAGCTCCACTGGGCCTAGCTTAGGTCCTAGGAGGGGTCATGGTCACCCGAGATCTTCAGGATGCTCTAGTCAGATTGTCAGGCTTTATGGAGAGTGTCACTAGAGCGGGTCTGTTGCCAGTAGCACCAGCCACTTCTCAGGCTGGAGAAGGGGTTCAGACTCCTGCTACACATACTCTGGAGTAGGTAGCATCCCTGACTCAGGTCCCATTAGTTCAGCCCGCAGTGGCAGCACAGACAAGTGTTATAGCTCGGGCCGGTGATGGAGCAGCCATGTCTTCGGATGCTTTTTGAAGACTTGATCAATTCTCCAAGCTCTTCACCACCATATTCTATGATGCTTCATTAGAGGATCCCCAAGTTTTCTTATTCAGCTGTCAAGAGATCCTTAGGACCATGGGTATAGTGGAGACCAATGGGGTCGATTTTTTCACCTTCCAGCTTGTAGGACCCACCAAAACTTGGTGGAGGGATTATTGCCTATCTAGACCAGCAGGGTCTCCAGCTTTGATATGGGATCAGTTCGCAAAGTTGTTTTTGGAGAAGTTTCTCCTAGTCACTCAGCGGGAGGCACTTTATTGGCAGTTTGAGCGCCTCTAGAAATGATCCATGATAGTTGCACAATATGAGACTTGATTTGTTGACTTGGCACGCCATGCTATTGTGATACTCCCTACAGAGTGAGAGAGGGTTCGGAGATTTATTGATGGATTGATTCAGATGATCCGTCTCCATATGGCTATGGGAGTTAGTAGTGATATTTCCTTTCAGGAGGTGACCAATGCGGCCCGCGAAGTTGAGATGGCCCTCACACAGGGAGGTGTTCAGATGTCGGATAAGAGGCCTCATCATTCTAGTAAGTTCAGTGGCACCTAGTTTGGAGATAGGGATTCCTATGGTAGAGGTCATTCACCGAGGCCCTTTCAGTCAGTGCTCCAGGTTTCTCATGGTACTCCAAGCAGCGGTGGTTCTTAGTAGTACTATTCAGATCAGCAACCTATTAGTGCACCCCTACTTCAGAGCTCCAGAGGAGGACATTCAGGTCAATAGGTCCAGTAGTCGCAGAAGTTGAGGTCTTATTATGGTTGTGTTGACCTCGATCACATTGTTAGGTTTTCCCTCGAGCCTCGAGAAGCTCTCAGTAGCAGGGTCCTCACCCCATGATTCAGGTAGTAGATGATCCACAGCCCACCCAGCCAGCTAGAGACGGGGTATGGATCATAGAGGTAGAGGTAGAGACCGTAGAGGTAGAGCTCGAACCAGCAGAGGTAGAGGTCAGCCAGTAGCCGATCATCCTAGAGACATGGTTCAGAGGGTGGGTCCTAGCCCCAGTGTTATGCTTTGCCATCTAGGCCAGAGGATGAGTTTTTCGATGCTGTTATTACATGTACTATTCTAGTTTGTGATAGGGATGCTTCAGTGCTATTTGATCCTAGGTCTATGTATTCATATTTGTCGTCTTATTTTGCACCCTACTTGGCTATTCCTAGTGATGCTTTGGGTGTCCCTGTATATATATCTACACCAGTGGGTGATTCTATATTGGTCAACCGAGTTCATCGTTCCTGTGTAGTAGTATTTGAGGGTCTTGAGACCCGTGTTAATTTATTGCTTTTAGACATGGTAGATTTTGATGTTATATTGAGGATGGATTGGCTGTCCCCATATCATACTATCTTGGATTGTCACGCCAAGATCGTGACCTTGGCTTTGCTAGATTTGCCCCGATTGGAGTGGAAAGGGACCCTAGGACATGCCACCCGCAGTTATATTTCATATGTTAAGGCTCGATGCATGGCCGAGAAGGTGTGTTTAGCTTATTTGGCATATGTTCGCGATTCCAGCACAGAGGTTCCTTCTATTGACTATGTTCTTATTGTTCAGGAGTTTCCTGAGATTTTCTCTTCAGACCTACCGGGTATGTCGTCCAACAGGGATATTGATCTCGACGTAGGTACGCAACCCATTTCTATTAAGTCGTATCGCATGGCCCCACCTAAGTTGAATGAGTTAAAGGACCAATTGCAAGATTTGCTAGATAAGGGTTTTATCAGGACTTGTGTTTCTCCTTGGGGTGCACCGCTGTTATTTGTGAAGAAAATAGATAGATCGATGAGGATGTGCATTGATTACCGACAATTGAACAAGTCGACGATAAAGAACAAGTATCCACTACCGAGGATTGATGATTTGTTTGACCCGCTACAGGGAGCGAAAGTGTTTTCAAAGATAGACTTGAGATCTGGCTACCATCAGCTAAGGATTAGGGTGTGTGATGTCCCTAAGACAACATTCCACACTCGGTACGGGCATTATGAGTTTTTGGTCATGTCATTTGGGTTGACCAATGCCCCAACAGAATTTAGGGAGTTGATGAACTGAGTGTTTAGGCCTTATCTAGACTTGTTCGTGATAGTTTTTATTGATAATATTCTGGTATACTACCGCAGCCAAGAGGAGCACGAGCAGCACCTCAGAGTGGTTCTTCAAACTCTAAAAGATAGTCAGTTGTATGCTAGGTTCTCGAAGTGCGAGTTCTGGTTGAGTTCGGTTGTATTTCTGGGCCATGTTGTATCAGCAGAGGGTATTCAGGTGGACCCAAAGAAGATTGAGGGGAATTGGCCTTAACCAGCTTCAGCGATGGAGATTCGGAGTTTCTTGGGGTTATCAGGTTATTACCGCCGGTTCGTGGAGGGGTTTTCATCTATAGCAGACCCGATGACCAGGTTGAGCTAGAAGGGTGCCCAGTTCAGGTGATTGGACGAGTGCGAGGAGAGCTTTCAGAAGCTCAAGACAGCTCTAACTACAGAACCGATATTGGTTTTGCCCACAGGTTCAGGGCATTATACAATTTATTATGATGCTTCCCATATTGGGCTTGGTGCGGTATTGATGTAGGATGGTAGAGTCATTACATATGTTTTGAGGCAATTGAAGATCCACAAGAAGAATTATCTGGTCCATGATTTAGAGTTGGCAACCATTGTTCATGCCTTGAAGATTTGGAGGCATTACTTATATGGTGTGACGTGTGAGGTGTACACGGATCATAAGAGTTTGCAATACTTGTTCAAACAGAAAGAGTTGAATTTGAGGCAGCGGAGGTGGTTGGAGCTATTGAATGATTATGATGTTACTATCTTATACCACCCGGGTAAAGCCAATGTGGTGGCCGATACATTGAGTAGGAAGTCCGCCAGCATGGGTAGTCTTGATTGTGTTTTGGTCAGTGAGAGACCACTTGTTTGGATATTCAGGCCTTTGCCAATCGGTTCATGAGATTGGACATTTCTAAGCCTAGGAGAGTATTAGCTTGCACGGTCGCTCATTCTTCATTATTGGAGCGTATCCGTGATCGCTAGTTTGATGATCCTAGTTTGTGTGTCCTGAGAGACACGGTGCAGCATAAAGGTGCCACAAATGTGACTTTAGATGATGATGGTTTATTGAGGTTGTAGTGGCAAGTTTGTGTGCCCAATGTCGATGAGATCCAAGAGTTGATCTTAGCGGAGGCCCAAAGTTCTTGGTACTATATTCACCTAGGTGCCGCAAAAATGTATCATGACTTGCGGCAGCATTATTAGTGGCGTAGGATGAAGAAATATTTTGTTACATATATGGCCCGATGTTTGAACTATCAGCAGGTCAAGTATGAGCATCAGAGGCCTGGTGGTGTGTTTTAGAGGATTGAGCTTCCTGAGTGGAAGTGGAGAGGATTACCATGGATTTCGTTACTAGACTTCCAATGACTCGGAAGAAGTTTGATGCTATATGGGTCATTGTTGATAGGCTGACCAAGTCAACACATTTCATTCCTATTGTAACCACTTATTCATCGAAGAGTTTAGCCGAGATCTATATCCGAGATTGTTCGCCTTCATGGAGTGCCGACATCTATCATTTCGGACTGAGGTGTCACACCTCCCTTTTTACTACCCCTCGCGAAAAGCATATAATATGTGCTTATAGGGTATACCTCGATGTTCAAATACCCGAGACGGATATAATAGCATAGAGAAAGGAGTTTTTCCACTTAAAGGACAATCGGTTCGGAATTTTTGTTTAAATTATCAGAGTCGCCACTCAGGAAAATAATAGTGTCCCAAGTCACCGGTTAATCCCAAATCCGAGGAAATTGACTCTTTTGTAATGTCTGCGAAACCAAGATCTGGATAAGGAACTCTGTTAACCCGGGAGAAGGTGTTAGGCATTCCCGGGTTCCGTGGTTTTAGCATAGTCGCTCAATTGTCGTTCTTGACTCTTGTTTGACTCAATACAGATTTGAACCACATATATGTGCTTTTTACTTAAATATTTTAGGGAATTGCGACATCGAGAAAAAAACGCCTCAAGTCACACCGCAACCAGTACGCCTGTGAACTTTGGTATATTTCAGCTTTGCCAGGATTTAGGATTTGAGTCGCACCAAGTGCATACTCGTTCATAGGAAAGTATGTTAAATCGTGCCCTAAATGGTCTATCGGCTTTTAATTGTTTTGAGTAAGACTATGGAATTAGCTAATAGTCTTCCCGAGTCTAAACGTGTTATCTCATTACGAAAAGGGGGCCCCGCTTATTAATTTCGTGCGAGGCTCATCCCAATTATTATTAAGGTCCAATCCTATTTGTTCAACTATATTTGCTATATATGTTTTTCCCTTAAGCGTTTGCAATACTAAAATTCCAGGCCATTGTCGTATCTTTTATTGGACCTGGATCCTTTCATTTGTACTTATCCAATACTGGACATGCCCAGGCCTCGGCGACCCAGGCCGTCCTCAGGCTTCTGTCCAATAGCCTGACTGATTCCGTTCCACAATTCAGGCCCACGTTACATATTGGGCCCAAACCATATTGAAATGAAAATATCAAAGACAAAATTGCTGAATTCATAGCAAAAGATACTCAAAAATTTAAAGAACGAAATCCATTCACTTTTATTTATCAACAGATGAAAATTCTATACAATAAGAACCATGTTAACATTAACTAAATATTGAATCTGACAATTTCAACTTTTCTACTTTTCTTAATGGGGCTAATACTAAAATTGTAAGTTATTGAGCTAAGCAATTGAGATCAGATTAACTATATGAAAGCATAGTTTAAACAAATTTGACTGCTTACTTTAGAGAGACCTGAATATCTAAGGTCAAATGATTCAAAGATGTCTATGAATACGATAGTACTACTGGATTTACCTCAATTTACACTCATTCAGCGTCTCAAACCAGTTGTGAATTATTCACTATTTTCTTTCAATTATTTTTCCCTTCTTTCGCTTTTATTTGTATCTATATTTTGATTCACGGGTGTGACTAAGTACAGAATAATACTAATCAACTTGCTTGATACCACAACTCGGGTTTTAATTGAGTTATTACTTCACTTTAACCCGTTTTTCTTTTGAGCTTACTCTGATCTAATTATCCCTTTCCAAAACTGATTACCTACGTGAATTGGTCGAACCTACTGTCATTGATTCATACTAAAGTTATTTAACCTTGTTTTACGATTTTTACCTATTTAACTAGGTGATGTACTATCTACACTACACTACTACTATTAATCTATCTATTACACTGTTTTTTTTCTTTTGGTTTTTCTACTAATACATACCACACTACAATTAAAACCACAGATCTACACTAACACTAAACAGTTAATAAAAGAGCAACTACAACAAATGAATCTAAGACTTGAACTTCATTTGATCATTCAGCATTTCAACATTACATCTTCGATCGAACAGAGAATGTACCTGAATCAGCAAAGAAGCCAATGAGTCTAAGGGTTAAGCAAGCAAGGTCACAGCAGAAGACTCAAACAGCAAAGCAATGCAACAGTGAAGGATTGAATTTCAAACGAGCAGGACAACACAGCCACAACAAATAAGAAATCCCAGAAGAAGTTGAGCAGAAAATCCCACAAACAGGCAGTTAACCAGATCTCCTCACTCGAAAAATTCCAGAAAAAACTACTTGTTATCACTATATTTTCACTCTCAATTTTTCTCTCCTAATTCAGCCTCAGAAATAATTGAAGAAGCCCCCCTTCATCAGCCTTTTTAGGGGGTATATATAGGAATGGGCAAGGCTGATGACTTGGGGAGAAAGTTTGGAAATGAATCCCACTTCTCCCCCTCTTAGAATTACTAAACTTGCACTTAAGCCCAAATTTCTGTTATCAAAACCCTTCCAGCATGTGCTGGAAGGTTCTGAAGATTCCTTTTTAAAACCTTTTACTAACATATCCCTAAGGGTTGAAGATTTTTACTGATTTCCCTTTTTAGGGAGACCATTATTCCCTTTAATCTCTGCAAAATTGCAGAAATCAGGGGTACAAATGACTCCCTTACCCCTTATGTTCTAAACAATTCACCATTTACCTATTTGGCTTCCAATTATGCCCCTAAGGACACTGCTGAATTACCTGACCTACCTAGGTCAGGTTTCCAGCATTTTGAGACTCATTTAACCTATGGCCAGTCCTTGCATTGGTATTTAAGGACTGGCCAGTTCTATTATTTCAAACATAGCCTCTTTTGTTTCATTTTAAGTTAATTGCAGGACCAGCCTGCCTTATTATTATATTTAACTATTTAAAACTTAGCCAGTTCTCAAGTTGAGACTTGGCTTGGGCAATTGAAGCCCAATTACTGAACATAGGATGGGCTATGGTCTTTGCAGACCCAGCCACCTAAGGTTCAGGGCTCAAACAGAGCCTGGGCAAGTCTGCATTTGCAGACTTAGCCAATTTTGCATAACTAAGCTATTTAACTGAACACAGGCTGGGCCAATGTCTTTGCAGACCTAGCCACCTGTGATTCAGGGCTCAAATTGAGCCTTGGTAAGTCTGAACTTGAAGACTTGCACCACTTGTTACACAACTAACCCTTTTAAGGTGGGCCAGTGTGCTGGACCTTGTAGAGTTGGTCAATTTGCAAAATTGACCACTCTTTGGTCACCTATTTATCTTATAACCTATTGTTATTTGATTTTCAGTTTTAACCTATTTCAAAACTAGCCATTTTATGAAACTTAGCACTAACAGCTATAACCAATTCCCCTAAGGTTAATGGGTAATAATCACTGCTCATCTTAACAAAAACTATTGTAAACTCAGCCATTTCAACACATAATTGCACACATAACCACATGAAACCAAATATTGTTCATTAATCAATTAAAACTCAGAAGGGAAGTTTGATAATGTTGAATCTTAACTAATCAACTTACATAACTCAATTTCATGTAGCAAAAATGTCAATTAACATCAATCAGGCTTAGTTACAATCATTTTATGTTAAATGATTCACTGAAAGACCCAGAGCACATTTAGAGTTCATGGACATAGACTTAGTAGAGACTAGATCTCATAACAATCAACAAGAAATGAAATGTGGCTTATATCAGACATAAGAACAATGGACCTTAACAGAATAACATAAGCATGGTAATCAGAATCTACTTCCAAATACTAATCCTAGCTTGATATAGACATGAAGGTGAAGAAAAGAAGAATATGGAGAAACAGTGAAGAAGAAATCTAAATCTATCATGTAAAAGTGATATAAAGAGAAGCAGAATCAGATTAGCATACTTATTTAGCAAATGAAAGCACATAAGAGGTGATATAGACATGAAATGAGGCTAGACTTGTACTAAAACAAACATAAGGGATGTTGAAAAACCAACAAATAAGAAAACCCTAAATATAAACAAAGGATGTGAAGATCTCTAGAATCAAAGAAGCAAACCCAGATCAAACACAGGATAACTCTGATATAAGAAATGAAGAAAGACGGCTAAACTTTCACTAAGACTAAACACAGAAAGAAGAACAGTCAAGATATTGCAAACTAACAAAAAGCAACCTAATACAAAGATGAAAAAGAATGAGAGACAAACAACTAAACTAGTATTAGAAATAACATGCAAAATAACAGAAGAAATATTGAAAATCAACAGGATGGAGAGGCCTAATACTAACAGAAGACAAAAGATAAAGACAAAAGAAAGATATCCAAGTCAAGTCTCCAAATCAGAACAAAAATCCAAACAAGCGAGATAGATATAGCAAATGACTAAACAACTAAACGTGTGAAGAATCATAGTCATGCTTTTGAACCTAACCAATCAGAAACCACAAACCAAGAAGATGAAGAAGAAGAGATATATCTTTTAAAGCTAAGTAAACTAAACATAATCGAAACAAAACAGAAAGAGATATAGAAATGAACAAGTTAAGAAAATTCTAATACTAATAGATGAAGTTGCAGGATTTCAAGATCTAAAACAAAAAGAAAGCATACAAGTAAACAGACAAGAAAAGATAAAGCAAAGAAGAGGGTTAGGGTACTTAGCTTG
This sequence comes from Nicotiana noctiflora, assembly GCA_032618575.1. Lineage (NCBI taxonomy): Eukaryota > Viridiplantae > Streptophyta > Magnoliopsida > Solanales > Solanaceae > Nicotiana > Nicotiana noctiflora. The sequence goes on from JASVEL010000736.1 coordinate 361,720, forward strand.
CAGGGCCTGTCCCCTGAGCTTCCCTTTCACTCTTTTTCTTTCTTTTCCGGTCTCTTTCAGACCTTTCTTTATTCTCTTTTTTCATTTTTTTTTCTTTCTGTTTTTCTTGTCAGGCTTCAAGACGAAGCCTTTATGGCTTTTGGTTGCAGAGGGATGTTTGGGGAGGGTGAAAGAGTGGATCTTGAAAGGGTTCGAAGTTCCGAGTCGCCGGAGTTAGGTTTCCGGCGACTTTGTTTTGGATACTCGAAGAGCTCGGGGTATATTCGAGGGCAGTGAGTGGCATGGTTGGATAGATCGTACCGAGATGGTCCAATTGGCGTTGGTTTGGAGGAGAGATTCATACTTTGGTGGTCACCGGTGGTAGGTTCCGGTGACCGGAGTTTTGGAGGAGGGTTTTTTTTCTAAATTTCTAGGTGTTTTAGTCGGAGAAGAAGAAGGAGAAGAAGAAAAAGAGAAAGGGGAGGGGTTGGGGGTGGCCGGCGACCACCGTGGAGAGTGGTGGCCGCCATGGCCGACTAGGGTTTCTCTGTTTTGAAGAAGAAGAAGAGATGAGGGATTTGGAGAGAAAGGGCGGCTAGGTTTAGGGGATTTGCAAAAATGAACGGCTTCTTCAGACAGAAGCATTATATAGGTGGGGAGTCTTAGGTAATCTGAGCCGTTAGTTTGCTGGAGATCAACGGCTCTGAGGCGCGTTACATAAACGACGCCGTTTCGTTGCCCTGGGAGACCAAAGGCCTTGCCCGTTGGATTAGCTTGGACGGACGGTTCAGATCAATCCTACTTATTTATTTAAACCAATAATTCACCTAATGATTTCCACCGTCGGATTAAGCCTCTTTGAACGGCGGAGATTAAATCTCACCTTCATTTTTTGAATTAATCCGGAGTGATTCTCAACCGTTGGATTTGGTGTAATGAACGGTTGTGATCAACCACCGAACCTTGGATTGGACCGAATTTTTGGGCTTGGGTGCCTTGGGCCTCTGGTTTGGAATTGTTTTGGCCCAGTTTTATTTTACTACCTATTTTTGTATTTTTCTGACGTTATTTATTTTTTATGTATTTTCTTTTTTTGTATATTTTTTTCTTTTTCTTTTATGAAATATTAAAAAAAAACTTAATCTCCTACTTATTCTAATTATCTAGTATTTTTTGGCAATTTTCTACTATTTTCCCCTAATTTCCGCTACTTAAAACTCTTTTTGATGATTTTCTTCTTAAAACTAATTAATTTAAACAAAGTAATTACTTAACCTATTTTTTTTTATTTTTCTAATTTCCAATTATTCAAACACACAAAATGTAGCTAATTTCAAACAAGGCATGTAATTGCACTCAAAAATATATTTATTTTAATTTTGGAATTGTTTGCCCGGTACAAAAATCATGTGCTCACAGCTGCCCCTCTTTGCTCGGGAACACGAAGAGTTTCAGTGCAAAGATAAGTGAGCAGTAATGAGAGATTTTTGCACATTGGCACATTCCGTGAAAGCATTTTTGGAAAACCTTTTGACCGCACCTTGCTTTAGAGGTTGCCTACATATCCTGGGCTAAACAGGAATCAGGTCAGTGTAGTTCGGAAAGGTCTGGCAGTTTTAAAAACTACCAGACTCACTGTTGCATTCACACTGTTGAGACTGGCCGACTTACTCCTTATTACACGGGGGGTGGGGGGGGGGAATATAAAATGAAGAAGCTATTCTAAGCTATGATCCTACAATTACAATTGTTCCTAATCTAGCCTTTGTTTGCTTCTTCTTCTCTTTTCTTGATTTTCTGTGATGCCGACTCTCTTTTTTGTTGATTTTCTTTTCTTGCTTTCCCTTTTTTTTTGATTTTCAATGATACTTCTTGTCCTCGAGCTGAAGCTTGCTCAAAACAAAACAAAAACAACAAACTTTTTCTTCTGCCCCAGTGTGGGCTTTTAGCTAACATAAAACCAAAAATTGAAGGAAGTAAATATGCAGAAATGTATTCCCTTGTTACATATGTGGGCGCCTGGACAAAAATTAAATGTGCATGAGATGCAGTGCAGAAAACTATTCCCTTGCCAGTGTGGGCTTTTAGCTAACATAAAACCAAAAATTGCAGGAAGTAAATATGCAGAAATGTATTCTCTTGTTAGATAGGTGGGCGCTGGACAGAAATTAAACGTGCATGGGATGCAGTGTAGAAAAGTATTCCCTTGTTAGATAGGTGGGCGCCTGGACAGAAATTAAACGTGCGTGAGATGCAATGCGAAAAAGTATTCCCTTGTTAGATAGGTGGGCGCCTGGACAGAAATTAAACGTGCATGAAATTTCATTCATTTTTTTTTCTTTTTAAATGCAGATATGTATGAAATGAAATGCGGAAAAATATTCCCTTGTTAGATAGGTGGGCGCCTGGACAGAAATTAAAAATGCAGAAAAGTATTCCCTTGTTAGATAGGTGGGCGCCTGGACAGAAATTAAAAATGTATGAAATGCAGTGCAGAAAAGTATTCCCTTGTTAGATAGGTGGGCGCCTGGACAAAAATTAAACATGCATGGGATGCAGTGCAGAAAAGTATTCCCTTGTTAGATAGGTGGGCGCCTGGACAGAAATTAAATGTGCATGAGATGAAATGCAAAAAAGTATTCCCTTGTTAGATAGGTGGGCGCCTGGACAGAAATTAAACGTGCATGAAATGCGATGCAGAAAAATATTCCCTTGTTAGATAGGTGGGTGCCTGGACAGAAATTAAACATGCATGAAATGCAATGCAGAAAAGTATTCCCTTGTTAGATAGGTGGGCGCCTGGACAGAAATTAAACGTGCATGAAATGCGATGCACAAAAGTATTCCCTTGTTAGATAGGTGGGTGCCTGGACAAAAATTAAACATGCATGAAATGCAATGCAGGAAAAGTATTCCCTTGTTAGATAGGTGGGCGCCTGGACAAAAATTAAACGTGCATGAAATGCGATGCAGAAAAATATTCCCTCAGCCTGATGACCGGGGAATGAATTTTAAAGATACTACCTTCCTCCTTTTGGTATTTTCTTTGACCAATTGTCTCTCACCTGTGAATTTCCCCACTTATTGGCAAGCTTTCTCTTTTTGGTGTTTTCTATTTTTCCACATTGGTCACATTCACTTTAAAGTGAATAGTGACAATTTGTTCCTGCATGAATCATGAAACAAAATTTATTAGATATAAACTGCTGGCAACTGGCATCTGCCGTCCCTGCCTCTTATTGCTTTCCTCTTTTTGCTTTTTCTCCTGCTGTGTGGCTTTTCAGCTGCCTATCTCTTGCGAACTCTTTTTGTATTTTCTTACTTTTCCCTTTTTTGTTTTGTTTTCTTTTCCTTTGGCCATGTTTGCAAACTTCTTTATTTTCTCCCCAACTCTTCTTTCTTTCCGATCCAGTGTTGTTTCAGCTTTTGTCATCAGGAGCTGGTAGTTAGCTCTCAAAAGGTAAACAATGAAATGCAGAAAAACGAAAGAGGGCAAGGGTGTTTTTGGAGAGATGATAGAACTTATCTGGGCATTTGCTGGCTGATTCCGCTGACCATGCCATGTATTTAAACTCCGACCCAGTTCATTCCAATTATTATTCTGACTCCGAATTGTTTTCCACCCAAACCGATACTATTTTTTGTTGCCTTTTCTCTTTTCCTGATAATCCTTACGATCGCCCTATGGTACCTCGAAAGGTTTTCACCAATAGGACTCTCTCATTTATTCTCTCAAACTCACAATCGCCTCACAGTGCCGATTAAGGTTTTCACTGGCAAGACTCTCTCATTTTATTTCTCTCAAACTCACAATCGCCTCATAGTGCCGGTTAAGGTTTTCACTGATGAGACTCTCTCATTTTCATTTTTTCATTTTTCCTTTTGTCTTTTGTTTTCTATACCACGGGTGTTATCCAATGTCTTGCATCTTCCTTCATTGCATCTGTTATCACTTTGGAATTGATCAGAAGGTCTTTCTTTGGACCGTAACGTGGCTTTTGGATGGGTTAAAAAGAATGGTATAAAGGCTAAAAAATTTACGAGGGTTTAAAAATATTTACAACTCTCGGAATTATTAAACATAACTTCTGCCCCAGTTTCAATATGTGGGGAATTTTTGGATTTTTTCTTTATTGTGACTGAATCTTAGAGAGGCTGCCTACGTACCCTTTCGGGATCAAGTCGGACGTAGTTCATCCAACGTCATTAGTTAGATGGATTTCTTTTTGACTTTTTCCCGATTTCTTTGTCTTTTTCTCTTTTTTTTTCTTTTTTTTTTCATTTTTCGTTTTTTTTTCATTTTCATTCATTTAACACTTTCCATTTTGTCAATTTTAATCTTCATTTTCCTTATTGCGCTATAAGCGATTCCGAGAGAGGGATATGAAAGAATATATTCATTAAGGCTCAAAGGGGGTATCAATGGATAAAGTGTTTGGATAGAGAATAAAACGCCTTCGTCATTTCAATTCCAAAATCACAACAAAATACAAAACACACAATTGAAAAGGAATCATACATAGTATCTTTTGACTGCATCTGAATTGATAGCAGTCTCTACGCACTTTCCTTCAACATCTGTCAAATATAATGCCCCATTGGACAACACCCGCGATACCACAAATGGTCCCTGCCAATTTGGCGCAAATTTGCCCTTTGCCTCGGCCCAATGCGGTAAGATACGCCTCAGTACGAGTTGTCCAACTTCAAACTTCCGAGGTCGTACCTTCTTATTGTATGCTCTCGCCATTCTCCGCTGATACAACTGCCCATGGCAAACTGCGGCCAATCTCTTTTCATCAATCAAACTTAGTTGTTCTAGCCGGGCTTTTACCCATTCTTCTTCATCTATTCCAGCTTCAGCTATGATCCGTAATGACGGTATTTCTATTTCTGCGGGTATGACAGCCTATGTCCCATATACCAGTGAGTAAGGTGTTGTTCCAATAGAAGTACGCATTGTCGTGCGGTAACCTATGAGAGCAAAAGGTAGCTTTTCACGCCATTGCCTGGACCCCTCCACCATTTTCCCGAGGATCTTCTTGATATTTTTATTTGCAGCTTCTACCGCCCCATTCGCCTTTGGCCTATAAGGTGTGGAATTGCGATGTGTGATCTTAAATCTCTCGCAAACTTCCGCCATGAGATGACTATTTAGATTGGCTCCATTATCTGTGATGATCACCTTGGGGATTCCGAACCGGCATATAATATTCTCATGCACAAAGTCCACCACCGCTTTCTTTGTCACCGCCTTGAACGTCTTCGCCTCCACCCACTTGGTGAAATAATCGATTGCAACCAAGATGAATCTATGCCCATTGGAAGCTGCTCGATCTATCGGACTGATAACATCCACGCCCCAAGCGACAAAGGGCCAAGGTGCAGACATCGTATGCAACTCATCACAGCGGGGAGTGGATCAGATCTCCATGCACTTGGCATTGGTGACATTTACTCACATACCTGATACAATCACGCTCCATAGTGAGCCAATAATACCCAGCTCTCAAAATCTTCTTCGCTAGGACATATCCGCTCATATGGGGTCCGCAGGCTCCAGCATGTACTTCAATCATAATCTCATCAGCTTGTTGTGCATCCATACACCTCAATAACCCCAGATCTGATGTTCTCTTGTATATATCTCCTCCACTGAGAAAAAATCCATTAGCCAAGCGCCTGATAGCTCTTTTATGATCTCCAGTGGCCTGCTCCGGGTATTTTCCAGCTTTCAGGTATTCCCTGACATCATGATACCACAGTTCTCCATCCAATTCTTCTTCCACAGCAAAGCAGTAAGCATTTTAATCACGGACTTGGATCCGGAGTGGATCTATATAGGTCTTGTCTGGATGATGCAGCATGGAGGACAGTGTGGCCAAAGCATCTGCAACCTCATTGTGCATTCTTGGGATGTGTTTGAATTCTATGAACTGGAATCTTTGGGACAACTCATGTAAACAATACCGGTAAGGTATCAATTTCAAATCTCGTGTCTCCCATTCTCCCTGGATTTGGTGTACCAAAAGATCCGAGTCACCCATGACCAAAATCTCTTGAATACCCATGTCTATTGCCATCCTTAATCCCAAGATACACGCCTCATATTCGGCCATGTTGTTGGTACAGAAAAATCGAAGCTGAGCTGTGACGGGGTAGTGTTGACCCGTTCCTGAAATGAGTAGTGCTCCGATACCAACGCCCTTACTGTTGACAGCTCCGTCGAAGTACATCTTCCATCCTGGCTTCTCATCTTGTTCTATTTCCTCGACATTTATTGCCTCCTCATCCGGAAAATACGTCTTTAATGGCTCATATTCATCATCCACTGGATTCTCTCTGCTAAGTGGTCCGCAATTGCTTGCGCTTTCATCGCCGTACGAGTCACATAGATGATGTCAAATTCTGTAAGCAGAATCTGCCATTTAGCAAGTCTCCCTGTAGGAATAGGCTTCTGAAATATGTACTTCAGAGGATCCAACCGTGATATCAAGTATGTGGTATATGCTGACAAATAATGCTTCAATTTCTGAGCCACCCAGATCAATGCACAACAAGTTCTTTCTAGCTGAGTATATTTCACCTCGTAAGATGTGAACTTCTTACCGAGGTAATATATAGCTTGCTCTTTCTTGCCCGTCTCATCGTGTTGCCCTAGCACACAACCGAAAGAGTTATCTAGCACTGTCAGATACAAAATCAGAGGTCGCCCTGGTTCTGGAGGTACTAACACCGGAGGATTGGCTAAATATTCCTTAATCTTGTCGAAGGCTTCCTGACACTCGTCGGTCCATTTCACTGCTGCATCTTTCTTTAACAACTTGAAGATTGGCTCACATGTTGATGTCAACTGAGCGATGAACCGGCTGATGTAATTCAACCTCCCAATAAGCTCATTACTTCCTTCTTGTTCTTCGGCGGAGGAAGACTTTGGATGGCCTTGATCTTTGATGGATCTAGTTCAATACCTCGCTGACTCACTATGAACTCCAGCAGTTTCCCTGAAGGTACTCCGAAAGCGCATTTCGCGGGGTTGAGTTTAAGATTGTACCTCCGGAGTCTTTGGAAAAACTTTCTCAAATCCCTCACATGATCGGGTTGCTTTTTGGACTTTATGATGACATCGTCCACATACACTTCGATTTCCTGGTGCAGCATATCATGGAACATCGTGGTCATTGCCCTCATATAAGTTGCCCCGGCATTCTTCAATCCAAATGGCATTACTCCGTAACAATACGTTCCCCAAGGTGTAATGAAAGCAGTTTTCTCCGCGTCTTCCTCGTCCATCAGGATCTGGTGATAACCGGCATAACAATCTACAAATGAACCGATTTCATGCTTGGCGCAATTGTCGATCAATATGTGGATGTTTGGTAATGGGAAATCATCCTTTGGACTGGCTTTGTTGAGGTCGCTGTAGTCCACACACACTCTAGTTTTTCCATCTTTCTTTGGGACCGGCACAACGTTCGCCAACCAGGTGGGGTATTTGGTGACTCGTATGACCTTCGCCTCAAACTGCTTATTCACCTCTTCTTTTATCTTTACACTAATGTCCGTTTTGAATTTCCGCAACTTTTGCTTCACTGGCCGGCATTCGGGGTAGATAGGCAACTTGTGTACCACCAAATCAGTGCTAAGTCCGGGCATGTCATCATAGGACCAAGAAAATATGTCCTTAAATTCATGCAACAACCTTATCAATTCTTCCCTGAGGGGTTTCTCCAAATGAACACTAATTTTTGTTTCCCGGACATTATCTTCGCTCCCCAAATTGATGGATTCCGTATCACTCAAATTCGGTTTGGGCTTTTCCTCGTATTGGTTCATGTCCTTACTTATTTCCTCCAGGGCTTCCTCATCCTCACATTCTATCTCACTATCCTCCTCAATTTCTTGTATGGTAATGCGACTGTCAGAACTGGGTCGGGAATCCTTCACGCATGACATGGCATCAGAATCAGCACATACAGAACTGTACAGAAGAAAAAATAAAAAATAAGGCAAAAATGAAGAAAGAAGAAAACTGCATTTCATTGATAAAAAGATGAACAAAGTTCGGGATACATTTTGACTTTTTCCTTTTTTCATGGAGGGTGGGAGGACTACAAAAAGTAACAATTATTTTTCTGGGAAAATAATGATGAAATTTTCAAAGCTAACTACCAAGACTCTTTCCTGATCGGGAAAGGAGTGGCTTCCCAATTGTTCAGCATAACACCGGATCCCACAAATTGCACGTCTATCTTGCTAGTGCCTTCCCCCATCTCAACCATGTTCACATCCCCAAATATCTTCTCAAATCTCATCAAAAGCTCTTCATCGGGTCGGGTCTCAATGTACCTTGACGCAGCAGATGTCCGATTTTTAGTACCAGGCTTGGTAAAGGTGTCGGATAGTTTGGGTATAGGCTTAGGCAGGGTCCAGTTCTTTTTGGTTTTGGAGGCTCTTTGGATGTCGGCATAGGTGGGTTTGAACCCTAAGCCGAAAGTACCTTTGTTCCCCGACAGTTGAACTGGCTGGGTGACTCTTTGCAAAGCTTTGCCCAGCCCTTTTTCTGGTGTAAACCCGTTTTTAAGCATTTCCCTGGCCACCATCACAGCAGTAGGTGCTACCGTAGGGATCAGTAGTTTCTCTCCTTTAGCAATTTTGTTCACTACTATGGCATCTGTCACCTGGTATACCCAGGGACCCTTATCTCCCTTAGCATCATCAAATGGCATCACGACACTGCAAGTATTTTCCTCTCCATGCATCACAATTTCTTGTTGCTCCCATTTGAATTTGACCATTTGGTGCAAAGACGACGGCACTGCCTTGGCCGCGTGGATCCATGGTCGGCCCAGCAATAAATTATAGGACACAGCAATGTCCAACACCTGAAATTCCATGGTAAAATCCACAGGCCCAATGGTCACCTCCAAGACAATGTCTCCCAACGTGTTCTTACCTCCACCATCAAATCCTCTCACATTTATACTGTTCCTCCGAATTTTATCCGGACTGATATTCAGCTTTCCTAGAGTTGACAGCGGGCAAATGTTTGCGCTTGAACCATTATCTATCAACACTCTGGTAACCACCGACTCCTCGCTTTTCACCGTAAGATAAAGTGCCCTATTGTGCTCTGTTCCCTCAACAGGCAGTTCATTATCTGAGAACGTAATCTTATTAGACTCGAAGATCTTATTGGTAATCTTTTCAAGATGACAGACCGAAATCTTCTCTGGGACATGAGCCTCGTTCAATATCTTCATCAGAGCTTTCCTGTGTTCTTCCGAATGTATTAACAACGAAAGCAAAGAGATCTGTGCGGGGGTTTTCCTCAAATGTTCGACTATAGAGTAATCCTATGATTTTATCTTTTTGAGGAATTCCTCCGCCTCTTCTTTGGACACAAGCTTCTTCAACTGATTCTCTTTCACCGCTTTCATTCTTCTTAACTCTTCCGGGGCAAAACACCTCCCGGACCGAGTTAAATCGTGAGTTTGATTGATTTCTCCAGATACCTCTTTCCCTTTGTAGATCACTACTACCTTGTTGTAATTCCAAGGCACAGTCTTGGTGTTCACTACCGGCATCTGCACCACCGGTCTTATAATCATTGGTTCTACACTCGCGCCTTTCACAGTCAATACTGGCTTCGCGCCTGGTACTAAAACCCTCAACTTTTCCACCACTGTTTGACTTTTCACTGGTTCTTCGACAATTATTTTTCCTTTCTCAGCTTCCTTTTCTGTTCTGCTACTGGCCTTAATCATCATAACAGACTGGGACGGCTTCCGACTGCTCTCATCCTGTGCCAATTCTATTATATGCGTTTCATGGTGAGCTGGCAGTGGGTTTTGCATGATGTTTGGAGCCTCCGGGTCCTGCACTTCAATCCTCCGGTTATCGATAAGATCCTGGATAGCACTCTTCAGATACCAACACTTCTCAGTATCATGTCCTGGTGCTCCTGAGCAGTACTCACACTTGACCGACTGGTCGATGTTTTTCGGAGGTGGGTTTGGAAGTTTAGAATCAATCGGGCTCAACATTTCCAATTTTTTTAATCTGTGATAGAGGCTGGTATAGGACTCCCCCAACGGGGTGAATGTTTTCTTTGCCCTATTCCTCATTTCTGGGTCAGGCCTGGGTCTGTTTGGGTTTCTGTAGGTTCTAGAAGTAGGGTATGTGTTTTGTGTGTGTTAAACATTATGCGGGGCTTGGTCTCTCCATACATGTGGCGGTGGTGGTGAGTAAGTTTGGGCTTGTGGGTGGTGGTAGTGCGGGGCAGTTGGTGGGTAATATGGTGACGGTGGGTTATATGTGGTTGGTGTATTGTATGTGGTTGGTGGGCTATATGTGGTTGGTGTGTTGTATTGGGTTGGTGGGTTATATGTGGTTGGCGGGTTGTATGGAGTTGACGGGTTTGGTGGGTATGGACGGTATGGTCTTGGTGGATGATGATGTTGGTTGCGGTTCCAAGGCCTGCTTTCCACAACTGCTACTTCTTCTTTTTTCTTCTTCCCAATTGCTCCTCCATTCCCAGTCTGTATTGCCTGATTCGTGGCCTTAATTTCCGAAAAACTCATGATCTTGTTGGTTTTCAAACCTTCCTCAACAAAACTTCCCATATTCACAACCTCATTAAAACTTTTTCCCAATAGCTGACACTAAATTCCCATAATAAGTAGACTTCAAAGCCTGTAAGAAACAATCTACCATTTCTCCTTCCTTCATCGACGGATCTACCCTTGCCGCATGTTCTCTTCACCTGAAACCAGACTCCCTGAAGCTTTCTCCCGGCTTTTTCTCCATCTTTGTGAGTGGTAATCTATGTGGTATGATTTCCAGATTGTATTGAAAATGGTTCGCGAATGCTTGCGCGAGATCGTCCCAGATGAACCATCTGGTGTGATCCTGGCGAGTATACCACTCCAAAGCAGAACCGCTTAAACTTTGGCTAAAATACGCCATCAACGGCTCATCCCTGCCTCCTGCACCTCACATTTTACTGCAATATCCCCTTAGGTGGGCCACCGGGTCTCCATGTCCGCTATACATATCAAACTTCGGCAACTTAAATCCAACGGGAAGTTGCACTTCAGGAAACAGACACAAATCCTTGTATGCCACGCTTACTTGCCCTCCCAATCCTTGCATATTGCGAAAGGCGTTTTCCAAGCTTTTCACCTTCCTAGCCATCTCCTCTTGCCCTGCATTTTTAGCAGGTTTCTCTTCACTCATCTCCATCAGCGGAGTATGAGATTCGTGCTGTCAAAAGGTTGGCTCCGGTGGGTAGTAATGGGGGTCTTGTATATGGAACATTGGCTCACTAGATGATTTGTGTAGGGTGGCAGGAGGAGGTGCCACATATACTGGAGCAACCTGGGGTGGATGGGGTGGTACTTGTTTTGTTGGAGGTGGTGGTACTTGGGAAGTGGAGGCATAATAGTGATGATAGTCAGGGTATGCAGAGGGTGCATTCATCGTGGGTGGTTCAGGATTGGGGTTAGTTGGAGGGATGTATGTGGGATTGGCAGGGTAAGTTGGCAAGGGTTGACCCCTTGACCAAGCCTGATACATTTCGGCCATCTGCTATTTTAATTTGTACATCTCTTCCTTCATCCCCGCTACGTCCACAATTTCTTCCTCTTGGGCTGGATCCATGACAGTTGCTTCAATCTCTTGCGACACGGCTTTTGTCATTTTCTTATATCTCGTGTTGTAAGGGTGAGTAGCCAGAATTCCAGTTGCCACTAGAATCTGAATCTCACAAGCATCAACACCCATTAGTGATTAGCGCATGAAGAGATAAGATGCAACGATTTTAAAATAAACACACTTTCCTTGGATCGTCATGCATCATCCCGGCCCTTACTTATTTGAACCAATCATCTCTTTTTCTTCTTTCTTTCTTCTTCTTCTTCTTCTTCTTCTTCTTCTTCTTTTTTTCATTTCATAATTGCGTTCCTATTTATTTGCCTATCGTAATTAAAAGAAATAACATAGAGCAAAAGGATTGACAACAACTCTTGATTTTCATTGATAGTTAAAAACATTGGTTTACAAGATGATGTTGTAATGCTAATGTAAAGAAACATAAAAATAGAATGCATGCCCTATGAATACATTAATGCTCCTAGTGCCCGCGAGACATCATTCGGTCTTGCCGCGGGCCTATATGCTAATCCCTTTTGGAGCCTATCCAGGTCAGACATGACTTGCTGCACGAAGAACTTCACTGCTGATACAAAGGTTCCTCGAGACATATCTTCACACAGTTGACTCTTCCGGGTGATGTATTGGGCAATACGAACAATCTTCTCTCGGATGACCCATTTTTCTTGCAATAACCGGCTTATTTGTTCAGTGCGAGCATCCAAGGTATGTTGGTTATCCTTCTGTATTTGCTGCAGCTCCAACTCTAGTCAAGCCATAGTAGTGTAACAATGCTCTCTCTCTTCTTCGAGATCTTTGATAACCTTGTTACTTTTAACCGTGGCTGAAACCATTTTCTTTCTTAGTCGGGCTACCTCAAATTCATGCTTATCTTGTAGCTGCCGAACCAACTTGGCTCTTTCCTCAGCATCTCTAGTTATTTGCTTCCGAGCCCTGACTAATTCCTTTTCCGCCTTGTCCAAGTCAAAGTTGTAGTCATTCACTTTGCGCCGGAGAGTCTCAATCAATTTCTCATCCCGGGCTAAGCGAATGGGGGTCTCGGATGCAATTTTCATTTGAGCAACCTGAGCCTTTAACATTTCGTTCTCTTTCTTCAGCTGCTTTTTCTCTCCTTCATCAGATGCTACCTGTAAACCACTTTCAAACCGGAGATTTCTCAATTGTTCCTCCAACAAGCTGATTTTGGCCTTGTATTCTTTTTCTTTGGCTGCCCAATTCTGATTTTCCTTAGATTGCTCCACCCAATCTTGCAGGTGAGGTCTTTTCGAAAGTCGTTCATGCTCAACACCCCGTCGATACCACGTGAAATATCCAGACAATACTTCTTCCCGAGCTCTATTTTGCACACAAGTATCTACTTTCAGGTTTTGGCATTCATTCCAAATTTGACGGATCTTTTCTTCCGGGAATTGCCCATCCGGACCAATTTCTATAGCTTGTGAACTGAGGTCCCCGTCCCTCGGTATAACTTGACATCTACCCAACTGTCGCAGGGCACTGTACGGGGCGTAAGGTTGGATGCTTTTCAAACCTATGATAACAAAAGGTGACCCTTCTGTCGGCATATATATTACCTCGTCAAGAGGTAGCCAATCGTATGTCCAATCAATCTGGCCATCAGTTAATGATCAAAGATGCGAAATCCAATCCTTTACTCCCTCTGGTAATTTTCACTTCTTTTGTTCTCGTGCAAAATTCTTCCAGACATGTTCGTCCGGTCGGACCATAATTTGAGAACGAAGGATGATGGCATAGATGTTCAATCAACCAAATCGGCAAAATCAAATTGCACCCTTCAAAGAAGTTGGCTCCAGCTTTGCATGCAGTCAAGGCACTGTAGATGTCAGCTAGAATCATCGGAGCTAGAGTACAATTGTCTTGTACTATCAATGTGCTCACTACCCCGGCAACCTTTATGCTGATATGCCCATCTTTTCTTGGAAATATGACAATCCCGAGAAATGCCACTAAGAAAGCAAACCTTCTATGCTCCTCCCATTTTACACGGTTGGACTTGCTACATAGCTTGTTCGTGGAGTTGTTGAAACCGCCGATATGTCCATACCTACTATAGGTGAAGTTCAGGGAGCAAAACCCGTTGGCTAATCTTCGTTGTGGACATTCCTAGCAATTTTCAAAGAATCCAGAAAATGATGCACCGTTACCGTTCTTGGAGATACCGGGTATTTTCCTTTCAAGGGGACCTCATTCTTCCCTATGTAGAAAGCAATTTCCTCCAGAGTAGGAGTGAGTTCAAAATTCCGGAAGATGTAGTACATTGTGTGCAGGATCCCAATATGTGACCAATGCTCTAATTACATCGCCTCGGGGCATTATGTCCAATAATCCCGTAAGATCTTTCAAGTAATCCTTGACCCAGTCCTGACTTTCTGTTCCTATGTCTTGCCACCATAGTTTCAGCTCCAAAGGAATTTTATTCATTAAGGAGAAATGTTCATTAAACATTGTGCTCATCCTGCACATTTATTAAAGCGATTTTAGAAAAAAGAAAAATCTTTTTCAATGCAAGTTTTCATTTTTTGAAAGAATCATGGCTCTTGAAGTGGCCATTTTTGCCAAAATAGCCTTCCGGCGTCCCTTCGGGACATTCGGCCGTTTCCAAAAATAGCAATCACTTCGATTATTTGAAAAGAAAAAATCTTTTTTTGGTCTTTTTCTAAAAGTGTGGTTGGACCCGTTTAAGGGTTGCCTACGTATCCCACCTAATGGCGAGAATCAAACCTGCGTAGTTCGGTCAGATTAGTTGACCAATTATTTCAACAACAAAACCATTTTTTCCAAATTTTCAGATTTTCTGGATACCCATTTTCACTAATTCTTATTTCTCTCTCTCTTTTTTTCCTTTTCAACAATTTTTCTATCCTCGGGATTTTCGCCGGTCCGCATAACGATCAAGGATAATAAAAATGCAACACATAATATGCTCGGTCTTTTTCAAATACCGGGTCACCTGTCCTAGACTGACCCAACCCCTGTGTTGAGTCCCCTAAGTCAAATATGATGCAAATAATCGTCCTAGACCTATGTTCAAAATCTTACAGTTTCATAGAATGCTAGACCGTGTACCCGAGCGGACAACTCGAATCGAGGAGGGGTTACGTACCGGTGACTCGCGGAGTCAATCGGCTTTGTAACTTATCCGGCCTCTATTTTCTTAATTTTTGGTGACTTAACAGAAAGGGGAGTCTCAACCAGTAAGCACATCCCCGGGGGTGAAGAAGCGAAGGGTTTTCGGCACAATTTTATATACAATCCACATAGTATCAAAGCGATAAAGCACATAGCATGTTGTTCAAATCATATAGTGAAGTCAGACAATATCACGAACGGTAATTCTAAGGAGCTCGAGTTCTTAAACCCTAAAACCGAAGTTCGGGTTTGGGATCCCCAGCAGAGTCGCTAGAGCTGTCACACCTCCCTTTTTACTACCCCTCGCGATAAGCATATAATATGTGCTTATAGGGTATACCTCGATGTTCAAATACCCGAGACGGATATAATAGCATAGAGGAAGGAGTTTTTCCACTTAAAGGACAATCGGTTTGGGATTTTATTTTAATTAATCAGAGTCGCCACTTGGGAACATAATGGTGTCCCAAGTCACCGGTTAATCCCGAATCCGAGGAAATTGACTCTTTTATTAATGTCCGCGAAACAAAGATCTGGATAAGGAACTCTGTTAACCCGGGAGAAGGTGTTAGGCATTCCCGGGTTCCGTGGTTTTAGCACGGTCGCTCAATTGTCATTCTTGACTCTTGTTTGACTCAATGCAGATTTGAACCACATATATGTGCTTTTTACTTAAATATTTTAGGGAATTGCGACATCGCGAAAACATACCTCAAGTCACACCGAAACTAGTACGCCTGTGACTTTTGGTATATTTCAGCTTTGTTGGGATTTAGGATTTGAGTCGCACCAAGTGCACACTCGTTCATAGGAAAGTACGTTAAATCGTGCCCTAAATGGTCTATCGGCTTTTAATTGTTTTGAGTAAGACTATGGAATTAGCTAATAGTCTTCCCGAGTCTAAACGTGTTATCTCATTACGAAAAGGGGGCGCCGCTTATTAATTTCGTGCGAGGCTCATCCCAATTATTATTAAGGTCCAATCCTATTTGTTCAACTATATTTGCTATATATGTTTTTCCCTTAAACGTTTGCAATACTAAAATTCCAGGCCATTGTCGTATCTTTTATTGGGCCTGGATCCCTTCATTTGTACTTAAGCTAATACTGGACATGCCCAGGCCTCGGCGACCCAAGCCATCCTCAGGCTTCTGTCCAATAGCCTGGCTGATTTCGTTCCACAATTCAGGCCCACGTTACATATTGGGCCCAAACCATATTGAAATGACAATATCAAAGACAAAATTGCTAAATTCATAGCAAAAGAGATACTCAAAAATTTAAAGAACGAAATCCATTCACTTTTATTTATCAACAGATGAAAATTCTATAAAATAAGAACCATGTTAACATTAACTAAATATTGAATCTGACAATTTAAACTTTTCTACTTTTCTTAATGGGGCTAATACTAAAATTGTAAGTTATTGAGCTAAGCAATTGAGATCAGATTAACTATATGAAAGCATAGTTTAAACAAATTTGACTGCTTACTTTAGAGAGACCTGAATATCTAAGGTCAAATGATTCAAAGATGTCTATGAATACGATAGTACTACTGGATTTACCTCAATTTACACTCATTCAGCGTCTCAAACCAGTTGCGAATTATTCACTATTTTCTTTCAATTATTTTTCCCTTCTTTCGCTTTTATTTGTATCTATATTTTGATTCACGGGTGTGACTAACTACATAATAATACTAATCAACTTGCTTGATATCACAACTCGTGTTTTAATTGAGTTATTACTTCACTTTAACCCGTTTTTCTTTTGAGCTTACTCTGATCTAATTATCCTTTTCCAAAACAGATTACCTACGTGAATTGGTCGAACCTACTGTCATTGATTCATACTAAAGTTATTTAACCTTGTTTTACGATTTTTACCTATTTAACTAGGTGATGTACTATCTACACTACACTACTACTATTAATCTATCTATTACACTGTTTTTTTTCTTTTGGTTTTTCTACTAATACATACCACACTACAATTAAAACCACAGATCTACACTAACACTAAACAGTTAATAAAAGAGCAACTACAACAAATGAATCTAAGACTTGAACTTCATTTGATCATTCAGCATTTCAACATTACATCTTCGATCGAACAGAGAATGTACCTGAATCAACAAAGAAGCCAATGAGTCTAAGGGTTAAGCAAGCAAGGCACAGCAGAAGACTCAAACAGCAAAGCAATGCAACAGTGAAAGATTGAATTTCAAACGAGCAGGACAACACAACCACAACAAATAAGAAATCCCAGAAGAAGTTGAGCAAAAAATCCCACAAACAGGCAGTTAACCAGATCTCCTCACTCGAAAAAATCCAGAAAAACTACTTGTTATCACTATATTTTTACTCTCAATTTTTCTCTCCTAATTCAGCCTCAGAAATAATTGAAGAAGCCCCCCTTCATCAGCCTTTTTAGGGGGTATATATAGGAATGGGCAAGGCTGATGACTTGGGGAGAAAGTTTGGAAATGAATCCCACTTCTCCCCCTCTTAGAATTACTAAACTTGCACTTAAGCCCAAATTTATGTTATCAAAACCCTTCCAGCATGTGCTGGAAGGTTCTAAAGATTCCTTTTTAAAACCTTTTACTAACATATCCCTAAGGGTTGAAGATTTTTACTGATTTCTCTTTTAAGGGAGACCATTATACCCTTTAATCTCTGCAAAATTGCAGAAATCAGGGGTACAAATGACTCCCTTACCCCTTATGTTCTAAACAATTCACCATTTACCTATTTGGCTTCCAATTATGCCCCTAAGGACACTGCTGAATTACCTGACCTACCTAGGTCAGGTTTCCAGCATTTTGAGACTCATTTAACCTATGGCCAGTCCTTGCATTGGTATTTAAGGACTGCCCAGTTCTATTATTTCAAACATAGCCTCTTTTGTTTCATTTTAAGTTAATTGCAGGACCAGCCTGCCTTATTATTATATTTAACTATTTAAAACTTAGTCAGTCTCAAGTTGAGACTTGCCTTGGGTAGTTAAACCCATTTGTTGAACACAGGCTGGGCCCAAGCCTTTGCAGGCTTAGCCACCTGTGGTTCAGGGCTAAAAAATGAGCCTGGGCAAGTCTGCATTTGCAGACTTAGCCAATTTTGCATAACTAAGCTATTTAACTGAACACAGGCTGGGCCAATGTCTTTGCAGACCTAGCCACCTGTGATTCAGGGCTCAAATTGAGCCTTGGTAAGTCTGAACTTGAAGACTTGCACCACTTGTTACACAAATAGCCCTTTTAAGGTGGGCCAGCGTGCTGGACCTTGTAGAGTTGGTCAATTTGCAAAATTGACCACTCTTTGGTCACTTATTTATCTTATAACCTATTGTTATTTGATTTTCAGTTTTAACCTATTTCAAAACTAGCCATTTTATGAAACTTAGCACTAACAGCTATAACCAATTCCCCTAAGATTAATGGGTATTAATCACTGCTCATCTTAACAAAAACTATTGTAAACTCAGCCATTTCAACACACAATTGCACACATAACCACATGAAACCAAATATTGTTCATTAATCAATTAAAACTCAGAAGGGAAGTTTGATAATGTTGAATCTTAACTAATCAACTTACATAACTCAATTTCATGTAGCAAAAATGTCAATTAACATCAATCAGGCTTAGTTACAATCATTTTATGTTAAATGATTCACTGAAAGACCCAGAGCACATTTAGAGTTCATGGACATAGACTTAGTAGAGACTAGATCTCATAACAATCAACAAGAAATGAAATATGGCTTATATCAGACATAAGAACAATGGACCTTAACAGAATAGCATAAGCATGGTAATCAGAATCTACTTCCAAATACTAATCCTAGCTTGATATAGACATGAAGGTGAAGAAAAGAAGAATATGGAGAAACAGTGAAGAAGAAACCTAAATCTATCATGTAAAAGTGATATAAAGAGAAGCCGAATCAGATTAGCATACTTATTTAGTAGATGAAAGCACATAAGAGGTGATATAGACATGAAATGAGGCTAGACTTATACTAAAACAAACAGAAGGGATGTTGAAAAACCAACAAATAAGAAAACCCTAAATATAAACAAAGGATGTGAAGATCTCTAGAACAAATAAGCAAACCCAGATCAAACACAGGATAACTCTGATATAAGAAATGAAGAAAGACGGCTAAACTTTCACTAAGACTAAACACAGAAAGAAGAACAGTCAAGATATTGCAAACTAACAAAAAGCAACCTAATACAAAGATGAAAAAGAATGAGAGACAAACAACTAAACTAGTATTAGAACTAAACATGCAGAATAACAGAAGAAATATCTAAAATCAACAGGATGGAGAGGCCTAATAATAACAGAAGACAAAAAATAAAGACAAAAGAAAGATATCGAAGTCAAGTCTCCAAATCAGAACAATAATCCAAACAAGCGAGATAGATATAGCAAATGACTAAACAACTAAACGTGTGAAGAATCATAGTCATGCTTTTGAACCTAACCAATCAGAAACCACAAACCAAGAAGATGAAGAAGAAGAGATATATCTTTTAAAGCTAAGTAAACTAAACATAATCGAAACAAAACAGAAAGAGATACAGAAATGAACAAGTTAAGAAAATTCTAATACTAATAGATGAAGTTGCAGGATTTCAAGATCTAAAACAAAAAGAAAGCATACAAGTAAACAGACAAGAAAAGATAAAGCAAAGAAGAGGGTTAGGGTACTTAGCTTGCAGGGCCTGTCCCCTGAGCTTCCCCTTTCACCCTTTTTCTTTCTTTTCCGGTCTCTTTCAGACCTTTCTTTATTCTCTTTTTTCGTTTTTCTATTTTTTTTCTTTCTGTTTTTCTTGTCAGGCTTCAAGACGAAGCCTTTATGGCTTTTGGTTGCAGAGGGATGTTTGGGGAGGGTGAAAGAGTGGATCTTGAAAGGGTTCGAAGTTCCGAGTCGCCGGAGTTAGGTTTCCGGCGACTTTGTTTTGGATATTCGAAGAGCTCGGGGTATATTCGAGGGCAGTGAGTGGCATGGTTGGATAGATCGTACCGAGATGGTCGGATTGGCATTGGTTTGGAGGAGAGATTCATACTTTGGTGGTCATCGGTGGTAGGTTCCGATGACCGGAGTTTTGGAGAAGGGTTTGTTTTCTAAATTTCTAGGTGTTTTAGTCGGAGAAGAAGAAGGAGAAGAAGAAAAAGAGAAAGGGGAGGGGTTGGGGGTGGCCGGCGACCACCGTGGAGAGTGGTGGCCGCCATGGCCGACTAGGGTTTCTCTGTTTTGAAGAAGAAGAAGAGATGAGGGATTTGGAGAGAAAGGGCGGCTAGGTTTAGGGGATTTGCAAAAATGAACGGCTTCTTCAGACAGAAGCATTATATAGGTGGGGAGTCTTAGGTAATCTGAGCCGTTAGTTTGCTGGAGATCAACGGCTCTGAGGCGCGTTACATAAACGACGCCGTTTCGTTGCCCTGGGAGACCAAAGGCCTTGCCCGTTGGATTAGCTTGGACGGACGGCTCAGATCAAATCCATTTTATCAATTAATCCATTAATTCACCTAATTATTTCCACCGTTGGATTCAGCTTGTTTGAACGGTGGAGATTGAATCTCACCTTCATCTTTTGAATTAGTCCCAGATGATTTCTTGGTCGTTGGATTTAGTGTAATGAACGGCTGTGATCAACCACTGAACCTTAGATTGGACCGGATTTTTGGGCTTGGGTGCCTTGGGCCTCTGGTTTGGAATTGTTTTGGCCCAGTTTTATTTTACTACCTATTTTTGTATTTTTCTGACGTTATTTATTTTTTATGTATTTTCTTTTTTTGTATATTTTTTTCTTTTTCTTTTATGAAATATTAAAAAAAACTTAATCTCCTACTTATTCTAATTATCTAGTATCTTTTGGCAATTTTCTACTATTTTCCCCTAATTTCTGCTACTTAAAACTCTTTTTTGATGATTTTCTTCTTAAAACTAATTAATTTAAACAAAGTAATTACTTAACCTATTTTTTTTTTATTTTTCTAATTTCCAATTATTCAAACACACAAAATGAAGCTAATTTCAAACAAGGCATGCAATTGCACTCAAAAATATATTTATTTTAATTTTGAAATTGTTTGCCTGGTGCAAAAATCATGTGCTCACATGAGGTACGCAGTTCACCTCGCGGTTTTGGAGAGCAGCAGGATTTAGGCACCTAGGTTCAGTTGAGCATATCGTTCCATCCTCAGACAGATGGCCAGTTTGAGAGGACTATGAAGATATTGGAGGATATGCTCCGAGCATGTGTCATTGATTTTGGAGGCTCGTGGGACTAGTTTTTGCCTTTAGCAGAGTTTGCCTACAACAATAGCTACCAGTCAGCATTTAGATGGCTCCATATGAGGAGTTGTATGGTAGGCGATGTCGGTCTCCAGTCGGATGGTTTGAGCCGGGAGAGGCTTGGGTATTGGGTAAAGATTTAGTCCAGGAGGCCTTGGATAAGGTCAAGATCATCCAGGACAGCTTCGTTCGGCTCAGTCACGGCAAAAGAGTTATGCAAATCGTAAGGTTCAAGATGTAGCTTTCATGGTTGGTGAGAGGGTATTGCTCCATGTATCTTCTATGAAGGGCGTGATGAGATTTGGGAAGAAGGGCAAGCTTAGCCCTAGGTTTATTGGCCCATTTGAGATTCTTGACCGTGTGGGAGATGTGGCTTACAAACTTGCCTTGCCACCTAGCTTGTCGTCCATGCATCCAGTGTTCCATGTGTCTATGCATCAGAGGTATCGCGATGATCCTACCCACGTGTTAGATTTCAGCACTGTCCAGATGGACAAGGATCTGTCTTACGAAGAGGAGCCGGTAGCTATTCTATACCGACAGGTTCGACAATTGAGGTCGAAGAGTTTTCCTTCAGTGCGTGTCTAGTGGAGAGGTCAACCTCCTGAGGCATCGGCCTGGGAGTCTGAGTCTGATATGCGGAGCTATTATCCTCGTCTATTTCATGACTCAGGTACTTCTTTCTTTTGTCTGTTCGAGGACGAACGGTTGTTTTAGAGGTGGAGAGTGACGAACCAAGGGTCATCACCATATTTCTCCCCTTTTCTATGCTTTCGAGGCCTTAAAAACCTCACTTTTAGATGCTTCGATTTGTGTGTGCAGATCGGGTGCGTAGCCAGAAAGCTTTTATGTTGAAATATGTGAAATCTGTAAAAAATTTGAAGAATTTTGATATTATAATGATTAAAGTTGACTTTGGTGAACATTTTTGGTAAACGGACTTGGACCTGAGATTAGACAATCCCGGAAGGCTCGTACAAAAATATGGGACTCGAGCATATGCCCGGAGTTGAATTCTGAGGTCTAGAACCCGAGTAAAAGAATTTTTCGGTTAAATTGTTTTTCTGAATTATTAAGGAAAATAAAAATGAAAATTGATTAAAAGACTATGGTATCGGGCTCGTATTTTGATTCTGACACCCGGTACATGTCTTAAATATGTGTTAAGTGCTTTCTATAAAGATTGGTCAAAATCGGACGTCGTGTGACGTGTTTCGGACCTAATTATCTAAAGTTAGAAGTTTAAGAAGTTTAAAATGAAAATGATGATTTTGAGGCTTGATTCATTGATTTTGATGTTTCTTAGGCGATTTGATCGCTCGAGTAAGTTCGTAGGATGTTGTTGAGTTAGTGTGTGTGATTGGTTAGGAGACCCAAGGGCTCGAGAGTGAATTAGAGGTGGTTCGGGGTGTTTTTACACTTGGAATCGTAGCAGATTTTTCTGCAATTTTTGCCCAGTGAAATCCTTCTTCGCGTTCGCACCCCCTCTCACGCATTTGCGATGCTTCATTTTGTTCCTTAATCGCGTTTCGTCACTAGTCTGCGTTCGCGTAGAGATATGTACCTCTGAGGGCCGAGCCTCTTTTCTTCTTCGCGTTGCGAGGGCTGGACCGGGTTCGCGTAGTTCCCAGCCCCTTTTCCCATCGCATTCGCGTACAGGCTAACGCATTCTCATAGGCCATTTTTCCAGGACCCCATCTTTCCTTCTTCGTGTTCGCGTGCTCTCAATCGCAAACGCGATGCCCCCAGTCCTTCTTCATCGCGAACACGTCCTTGATGTCGCGCTCGCGAAGGGTAAATCCCTTCAGTGATTATTTTTAATTCCAGAACAGTAGCAGCACGGGATTTTCCTCATTTTTGCACACAAACTCTTCTCCCTAACACCCCATTGACGATTTTGAAGAGCCTTTTCTTCCGTAGCTTCCTAGGTAAATGTTATTAACTCCATTCTCTCTTAATTCCTTCACCTAATCACTAATTCCTAGCCCTAAATCATGAATTCAAAGTAGAAATTAAGGATGTTAGGTAGAGTTAGAATTTTGGGAATTTTGGGTGATTCAACGTCAGTTTGGGGTCGAATCTTAAAACAAATTATATATTTGAACTTGTGGGGTTATGGGTGAGTAGGTTTTGGTCCAAGCCTCGTGTTTGGGCCATGTGGACCCTGTGTCGAATTTTGGTATTTTTGGAAGAATGCTAGAAAACTTATTCTTAGGCTATGGGATTATGTTGTTGATCCTTAATTGATACTATTGAGTTAACTATGCCTAGTTACCATTATTTTGGAGTCGGATTTTAGAGGAAAGGCGGTATTGGAGAGTTGATTTCTATTCTTTAGACCGAGGTAAGTGTTTGATCTAACTTTGGCTTGAGGGAATATGATTAAATTATTTTTAATTGCTATTTGCTAAATGATCGAGTACGGTGTATAGGCATGATAACGAATATCTATATATCGATGTCTAGCATGAATGTGGGTCTTTGTTGGTACTTGTTTTTGTATACTTTGGGACTCTTCCAAGCTAATTAATGATTTTACCTAATGTGAAGAATTTGGGGATTAATTATGAATTGCGAATTCTTTGGAGTGTTGGCTCAAATGATAAAAATACTATCGAGTAAGAAATGAAAGAAATGGAAAGAAATGTGATTATCTCCCTTGCAGGGATGTGTACGTTATAGTTATTGCACCCTTATCGGGATTTTGTTGTTCAATTGTGTTATTCCCTTGCTGGGATATTTCTTGTTATTATTTATTCCCCTCGCCCGTTTGATTGTGATTGCTTTTAGGGTGAGGAAGAGTGATGATGCACAAAGGGTCATTCCATGCCATTGTTGATTATATTTGCACGAAGGGTCATTCCGTGCCATTTTTGATTATTTATGCACGAAGGGATATTCCGTGCTCCGATTTGATTATATTTGCACGGAGCATCATTCTGTGCCATGAAATGAGAGTTATGTGAGGGAAAGCACGAAGGGTGATGCCGTGCATTTTATTTGTTTGCTTTGGGTGAGGATGAGAGTAAAAGCACGAAGGTTGATGCCGTGCAATATGTTGGATTGATGGCTTTTATATCCGGATTGTACCCCCCCCCCCCACATAGCATGCTTCTCTCCCTTTTAACTGTTTAGCCCCGACTATGCCTTTGATACACCATATATATATATAAATATATATATATATATATATATATATATATATATATATATATATATATATATATATATATATATATATATATATATATATATATATATATGAACACTGCATATGTTGATTTGATAGTCATGTCTAGCATCGTCACTACTTCGCCGGGGTTATGCTAGGCACTTACCAGCACATGAGGTCGGTTGTTCTGATGCTACACTTCTGTGATTTTTGTAAAGATCACGGTACCGGAGCAGCTTTTGGACCACAATAGTAGCACATTGAGTGGGAGCTGACTTCAGTCCAGGGACTACAAGCCTAGCTGGCGTTCACAAGCCGGAGTCCCTTTATATATCTTCTGTTTGTTTTCATTGTACTGAGATAGACACTGTGTATTTTTTTCTGTTTAGACTTGTTTGTAGCATTCATTAGTAGTTTGTGGGATAGCAACTCCAGTCTTGGGTAGTGAAAAGTTAAATTTTCACATTTTTGTGTTTTCAGTATTTATGACATAAAAGACTCCCGCTTTTATTAAGGGTTTATTATTGTTATTAATGTTGTGTTGTTATCCAAAGTTTTAAATGTTTGGCTTGCCTAGCTCCAATAGTAGGCGGCATCACGACTCCCAATGAAGGAAAATCTGGGTCGTGACAAATTTTTTTCAAGAACTTGGATTGCGACAGATGGAGTATAGTGTCTATTACGATAGTGATAGTGCAATAGACATAAGCAAAAATTGCATGTACCATGCGAGAACAAAACACATCGACGTCAGATATAATTGGATTCTTGAGCAAGTGGAGAACGAATCACTTCAAGTTTAAAAGATTCACACGAGTGAAAATCCTGCAGATATGTTGACCAAGGTGGTAACAAGAGACAAGTTTAAGCTATGCAAAGAACTTGCCAGCATACACTCAAACTAGAACCTCTGGTGTTACCTCCTTCAGGTGATAGGACTGGAGGGGGAGTTTGTAGGGTCCAGCTCCATATGTGGAAAAGCTTCTTCTTTCCTCCTTTTGTCAAGCCAACTAATTTAAAAAGGGATTTGGGCAGCTGAGTTTTGCAGTAGAGTTGATATCACTGCATACATCAACATAGGTATTCAGCAATTATAAATAGGTGTCTCTACCTTCATTGTAAGACACACTAACAAAGAGAGAAAAGAGAGAGGAAGAGATTCCATAAACTATAAGAAAATAGTTTGTGAAGAAAAATAGAGTGTGAGAGATATTATAGTGAGATGGAAAAAGCAAAAGAGTATTTATTTATTTTGAGGGTGTAGTGGTCTTAGGAGTATTTTTACTCATTACTACACAATGTAAAATTCCTCGCTATAGTGATATCAGTTGCTCTTCTTGGACGTGGTTTTTTTCCTTATTCAGAAGGGTTTCCACATAAAATTTTGTTGTCATTATTGCTGCATTTTTATTCTTGCTATTTAACCATAAGTTAGTGTTCCGCATTTATCACTAATACCGTGAATACTATTTTTACAGTATTTATTTCTAACAACAACCACAACTACTGACCCATCATTTTGAGGGGGAGTTTGTGGGGTCCAGCCCCATATGAGGAAAAGCTTCTTCTTTCCTCCTTTTGTCAAGCCAGCCAATTTAAAAAAGGATTTGGGCAGCTGACTTTTGCAGTAGAGTTGATGTCACTGCATACATCAACATAGGTATTCTGCAACTATAAATATGTGCTTCTACCTTCATTGTAAGACACACCAACAAAGAGAGAAAAGAGAGAAGAAGAGATTCCATAAACTATAAGAAAATAGTTTGTGAAGAAAAATAGAGTGTGAGAGATATTGTAGTGAAGTGGAAAAAGCAAAAGAATATTTATTTATTTTGAGGGTGTAGTGGTCTTAGGAGTACTTTTACTCGTTACTACACAGTGTAAAATTGCTCGTTATAGTGATATCAGTTGCTCTTCTTGGCGGTGGTTTTTTTTCCTTATTCAGAAGGGTTTACACATAAAATCTTGGTGTCATTATTGCTGTATTTTTATTCTTGCTAATTTAACCATAACTTAGTGTTCCACATTTATCACTAATACCGTGAATACTATTTTTACGAGATTTATTCCCAATAACAACCACAACTACTAACCCATCATTTCTTAAAAATAATTTTGGGATGAATAATTGCAATGTCAAGAACAATACTGTTCAAGTTCAAGAAGTGAACAAAAACAAGTTCTGTGGAATTTACGTTACTACTACAAATAACTCAATCAATACTAGTCTTGGAAGTGAAGTAGATAGGTTCAGTGAATGAGTTCTCTACTTTGAACCAGATGCGGATGTATAATCCTCATTCAAAACGACGTCACATACAAACTCATGAAGAGGAAAAAAAAGACCTCTTTTAAGAAAATTTCAGCTCTACAAAAACTTCAACTTTAGAGCTTATATTTCTCAGTTACAACACAAAAACTTCAGCTCTAGAGCTGAAGTTTGCTAGTTACAAAACAAAAACTTCAGCTCTAGAGCCGAACTTTAGGCCCGACTACTAGAATGCTGAAGTTTTGCGTGATTGCTTTTGTTACTTCAGCCCCGTGTGCTGAAGTTATGTGAAAAAGCGGGTACACTTATAATTTCTTTTGCAAAGCAGGCACAAGTTAAAATGTGACACAAAAAACGAGTATAAATACAAATGCCCTATTTTTAGTTTAAATAATTGGGTGTAGGCTATTTGAGTTAATTCTTCATATGTAAAGCCCATCAGCATCCCCCTCGCTTGAATGGGCCGAACGAAGCATCTGCCTCGTTTGACTAAGGCAAATGTGGTATAGATAGGGAAAAATCCCTTTTTTCTTCCCCAATTTGTGGGCCGATTCGATTATTATCTGTTTTAGACTTCCTTTTCATTCATCGTATTAATCCCCCCGTTCCCATGTTAGTTGACTCGGAATAAAATTTTAATAGTAATTTACTGAGGCAGTTTAGCTGCACATATTTAAAAACTATAAGAAAAGTATTCTAAGTTGTCATTTTCAGATATCAAAATGTTGAACGGAAATGTAAATCAATTTAACTAATTTGACTTTCGAGAGGCAAAAGGTGTCAAACATTTTGCACGGACAAAGAATTTCATTTTCAGTTTTACCAGAAATTCAAATCCTCATACCTTATGATAAAGATTTGGAATCCAGCCCATGATTAGGGGACTAGTAATGTCTGGACCTTGGCTATGAGGCCCATAACTCATGTACCGTGGGCTTTCAACTGTTCTTTTCATGAGAATTTCAAAAATAGCCAAATTTATAAGTGGTCATTTAAATCTGAAGGAAATTTAGCCAATTTTCATATAAAGATAAATCTAAAGAAAAACACTATTTAAAATCCGGAAAAACACTCCAGTATAATATACTAGAATTTCAGTGTAATATACTGGAACTCCAGTATATTATATTGGAGTTCCAATATAATATACAAGTCCAGCATAATATAATGGATATTTGAGCACCGGTTCTCCAATCTCCATTTTATTATACTGGAACTTTTTGCGTGTTGGAATTCCAGCATATTATGTTGGAAGTTCATACACAGGTGCACCGATCTCTAGTATATTATGCTGGAACTTTCCTGTTGCAGTCAAATAGTGACTATTTTTCAATAACTTTGCAAATACTGACTATTTTTTAAATGACTAGTCCGAAAACTGACTAGCCTATTCTATTTTTACGTTTATTTTTTTTCTTTGGGCTTCAGAGTCGACCATAGGCATTCTGCGTATTAACAAGCTTAATATGGGAAGAAAACTAAAAAAAATATATCAATATTAGTCCCACTTATAAAATGAGAAAATCTCACTTTACACTCATTTAAGTCAAACTATTTACCCTTAAATTACCATATCCAAACTATTTACTTTTTCTACCTATGCAATCAATATTATTTACCCTCTCAGATAGTTTGATAATTATAACTGTGAGCTTAAACAGGAGTAAAGCTTGTTGCTAAAATATATTCCAATCCAACTTCAACAAGAATAGGTGCTGTCTCAAATAATAACGAGTCTCCAATTTTAAAGATTCTTTTTTCATGCAAAACTTAGTTTAAAATACGAGTTATGTTCTTCTATTTTTTGTTCTCCCTTTTGATTCTTTTTCTTTTATTTGCTTTTTGTTCAATTAGTTAATTTTGTTCTTGACAACGTAAAATTTATATATTTATAAAGAGAAAATTGGCATGCATCCGAACTTGAGGCATTCAATTTAATAGGCATTCGGTGTGTTCACAGGGTTGAAATCGAGCACGTTGAGATTCTTTAGTATCTCTTTTCTATAGCTTTCTTAAGAGATAAAAGTTATATATTTTTGGAGATTTATTGTACAAAAATTTAAATCCACCATTGACGGACCTTGAAGCTTGAAACTCATAACTTGGTTTGTTTGAGTTTTTAATTGTTTTGATGCGATCTTGTATGAATTAGTTTGAAAAGTTGATTGGAGGTTGTAGCTAAAGTTTTAGTCAATTTGGTGGAGATTTTGTTGTAAATTCTAAAAATTTGGGTTGAAATATAGCTGAACCAGAGAAGAAGAAGAATTTATATTGTATACCAAAATAGTATATAAATATACTATTTTAGTATACAATTCATTCCAACTATATACCATATTAGTATAACTATATACTATATTGGTATCATAAGTTGGTTATTATTTTTTGATTGTATTAGTTGCATTTAATAGGTAAAATATTTGATTTACTTTTAATAATAGTAATATAGTACAATATCTTAAAATACATTATTATATTAATATATGGTACACTATTTTTTTATTGTTCTCTTTATACATGTGTGTTATGTAATAGTAGTATGTCATATAGTTGCCGGGAATTAACTAGTAAAACTGTATACTATGTTGGTAAGGTTATATGCCATATTAGTATCATATGGTAGTTTGAACATTGTTTTGCTTGGTTTAACTGCATTTTAAGTGAATTCTATTATAAAATTATTTTATATTAATATGAGTTGAAATAATAATAGAATTTTTGTGTGCCGATGGATATAAATTATGTGTATTAATAGTTTTTATAGTTATAGGCAATTGTTGGAACGACCTCATACAATTCTATACCCTCTTAGTATACGAAATTAGCACGTTGTTTTGCGAATATTTAGCTTTTAATACGAGCATATAATTTTCTCATACTTTTATTGCGTCTTTTAATGTTTTGATAGAATAGTATAGTCGCAGATAGCGGTAGCAATATTCTAGAGAAAGCATATGCGCTGTTGGTATACATATATACCATATTGGTATCACATGGTACTAGAAGTCTTTTCCGCTACTTATACTTTTATTGTTATTTCAATATTTTATTATCATTATTATTCTAACTAGTACATATGAAGATTTGGTTGTCGTAGATTATGTTTTCTTGCTCTATAACTGGCTGTATTACTGGTAATGGTAGACTGTGTATTGATATTTATAGGGAAGGAGATCAAGGTTTGCATGAAAATCACGTGTTGATTCTTAGAATCTGATAATGTAATTTATGGTTCCCAACAGATGTCAATGTGATATTTAGTGTATTAGATCAAGTGACAACTGATATTATTTCAATTTAATAATTAAATTTAAAAAATAAGAAAGAAAAAAAAATAAAAGGTATATTATACTAGTTATATTAAAAAAAAGGTGAACAAATATTTACCATATCAATTATTTTTCTTATTGTATAAAAAAAGAATAATAAAAATATTGAAAACCAAAAATGAAATTAAATTATAAAGAGAAAAAGAATATAAAAAAATTAGAAGTTAAATGAAATTATAAAAGGAAAAAAGCAAAAAATAAGAAGAAAACGAGAAAAAAGAAAAGTAGAAAAGAAAAAAAAAGAAGAAGAAAAGAAGCATAGAAATAAAAAAGAATTGGAAAGAAAAAAATTCCCACAAAACTACTATGGGTAGGAGATGTATTAATTTATGGGTAGGCAAGGATAAATAGTTTTATTTTTGTTGGTAGTTGTATCAAAATCCCTTATAAATAGCATCAAATTTGGCACTAAACTATAAATTTAGGGTCAAATGTGGTAGCATATTATAAGTTGGGCCAATATTAATAATGTATTTTATTTTGGGTTATCAAACTAGGTAGTTTCTCTTCTTTCTTTGAAAATTTTACATGCTTGATCCCCTTTTAACTATTATTTAAATAAATAATAGTACTTCTCTTTTATTGCATAAAAGGCACTTTCTTTTACATTTGTAGCAGATTCTAAAAATTAGTCTAAATTGTTAATAAATGAACGGAATGCACAAATCAAGGAAGTACCTATTCTTTCCTTTCTCTCTCTATTTTTTTGTTTTATACCTTTTTCTCTCTCTATTTTTTTTCTTTCTCTTTCAACATATCTCGTTGATGTAGCCTGCATATACTCTGGATAAATCTTCTTCTCCTATTTATATTCTCTAATTAGTTTCTTCCGATATTTTTCACGCTGATTTGCGGCTCTATAGATCAATTTTCTTTATGGCGGCGAAAATTTTGATATGGAATCCTGCCATAATATCATACAAATTAACTCATAAATCTCTTATTGATCCATATAAATATCCGATTATTTCTTTGTTTTCTCTATTGCTTATGTGGGTATTTCAACTTTAAGGTAAGATAACCGTGTAATCTGTTATTTAATTCATTTTTTACATCAGCTTGCCAATATTTAATCTTAGGTTTTTTTTCCGCAGAATTATCAACAATGGAGAAGTCAAATCAACCAAAAAAAATGTTTTGAACAATTATTTAGGCAGAGAATTGAAATTGGATATCTCTGCTATCAATGATATTAGGGATAACTACTGTGATTCTCCTTCAGTTAGTAGTGAAAATGCTTTACCACTTTCTCGCCCCAGCTTTGAGTTGTTGTATGAAACTCCTGAAAGGTCTGCAAACCAGAGGCGTCTGCAAACGGTGAGTTCAATTGAGGAGATTAGGGAGCAAAGGGTTGAAGGCCTGACAATTATACCCAAAATGGATGAATTATGTATAAATAACCATAAAGCGACAAGAAGGGTAGATGAGAAGAAACGAGCAAAAGGTGTTGAGGATGAATTTCAGGATATACAATTTCAGTTTGTGAAACACAACAAAAGAAGAAAGGTTGATGGGGCCAACGGGCATATAGCAAATTTGAAGGTATTTTATGTTTGTATTTGATAATAGGTGAATTTGACTATAATTATGCCCTAAATAATCACACTTTGTTGTTGAATTGATATTGTTTATGATGACAAAATGCTTTGATTAGTGTTTATTGGTGTGTTATAGGTACACATGAACCATTGGATGCTAAAGGAGCTATTTTGGAGTCACATGTTGATGAAAAGGCCAAGTGAAGAGTTGAAGTGAAGTGAGCTTGAAAAATTGAAGAAGAATCCGAAGTACTGTTCATCCGCGGTTCACTCGCGACCGCGGATGAACCGCGAAGAAACAAGCTATCTGAACATTTTGGAAGAATCAAAACATTGCTCTGTTCGCGGTTCGCCTGCGACTGCAGACGAACCGCGGAAGGCGCCGCACAGTACTTTCCTAGTTGTGTACAAATTAAGTTTTTAAGCCCTAAACCCTCTATATAAACTCCTAGTTCGCCCAATAGAGGCAAGTTGTGTATTTTTCACTACTTTTGCAAGACAATTAGTAAGAGAGAACTCTCTCAACTCATTCCTTTATTTTATATCAAGTATTTATTTATGAATTCAATTATTATTCTTGTTTCTTTGAGCATGGGTAGCTAAATCCTTTTCTAAGGTTTTGATGGAACCTATTGGGTGATGAACTTCTTGTTTATGTGATTACAAATTGTTAGCTAGATTTCTATTTGTTCAACTTCATTCTTATTGTAGTTAATTGGTAGGATCCCCAATTAGCTGTGCCTATTTAGTGTGCGTACCTTGGAAAAGAGTGCATATTTAGGTATATTGTTGAACAATATCACTCCTAGGTTATTGGAGGAATCTTTAACTTTAGGCGTAAAGACGGGATTAGGAATAACGAAGTCTTGGGTGCAATCTTAAGTGAACTATTCAAATTAAAGCTAGCTAGGGTAGCTCGGGAGAGTGCACTAGTAAATTATTGTAATTACTCGGGAGAGGGTTAAGATACAAATAGCGTTCATGATTGATAGAATATATTGACAATTTGTATGAGCATAACGAGAAGGGATTCCATCAATAGGGGAAATCAATAACTTAGTCTTTCTCCATATTATTTTACCCAACATTCAATTCTTTCTTTTAAGCCTTTTTAATTCTTGCAAAGGTAGTAGTTCGAACTTTACACAAACATATACGCAATATTTAGGGAACTTGATTCGGAAGTATTCTTGGGTTGTGAAAGTTGCAATTGGTAGGTTAATTCTCTGTGGGATCGATCTTGGACTTAATTGTCCAGGTTATATTGACTACGACCGTTGCTTGGACGTGAATCAATTTTGGCGCCGTTGTCGGGGAATTAACGGAATTATCAATTGCCATTGACAGAACTTCAAGATTCTTGTGTAGTCAGGTTCTTTCTACACTTTACATTGAATATTTTGACGGTTGTTGATTTGGGTACTCGGGTGCATGCCTAGAAAATCTGCAAGGACTGGAGAACTAATTGAAGGACTCTCAGACCCGAGCAAACTTTCCGGGCTCGTAACAAGGCTATCAAACAAATTCAGCAATCTCAACAACCAATCAAACTAGACTTCGACATGGGTAACGTAAATGAACCAAACCAGCAAGCTGGGTTAAATATTCAAGAGGCGTAGGAGGCACATGAAGGTGCACTATATGATTGGGCACAACCCACAGCGGATAATTTGGCAACTGCCATCATTGTGCCAACAATTCAAGCCAAGTGTTTCCAGATTACTAACAACATGCTACACTTGTTGCAAAACAAGAGATTATTCTATGGGTCTCAGGTTGAAGATCCACAGGAGCACCTGAAGAACTTTCTCTCGATATGCAAGACAAAGAGGCAACCGAATGTTACTCCGGAAGCCATCAGACTATTGCTCTTTCCGTTCTCAGTTACAGGAGCTGCACAGGTATGATTAAACTCACTCTCCATAAACTCAATTGCAAATTGGGATGAGTTGGTCAAGCAATTCCACAACAAGTTTCATCCACCTAACAAGACAGCCCAACAAATTGATGAGATTGTGAGCTTCAAGCAGAAACCAATGGAGACATTACATGAAACTTGGGGCAGATTCAAGGGTATGCTTGTTATGTGTCCTCACCATGGGATTCCTGAGCAGATGTTGGGTCAAAGGTTCTACATGGGGCTCTCAGATAGTATGAAGAATATTGTAGATGCTTCAGCAGGTGGGGCTTTTCTGAGTAAAACTTGGAGAGAAGGGCAAAATTTGCTTTACAAGATGGCTCAAAACTCCAGGTGGACGACCATGAATGATCCTATCACTCCGAATCCGTCCAACACTCTAGAGGAGAACGTGGCAACTTTATTGACACAAATGAGCATCCTGACGAAGAAGGTGGAAGAATCAGGGGTTAAGCAGCAGGTACATATTGTAGACACTACTAATGGTGGTTTATGCACATCTTGCATTAGCCAACCCATATGTAATCCATGGGCTGCAGACCAAGAACATCATCATTAGCATGGAGACATGAATTATGTGGCTAACTATGGAGGGAAATGATAGGGTAACCAGAGTTGGGGTCAGCAGGCTCCACAGCAGTATAGGCTTCATCGGCCACAATATAATGTAGCAGGTATGAGGCCACCAAACAACATGGCTCCATATCCTAGACCTCATAATTTCAACAATCAGCAGCAGGGGTATCATCCACCTCTACCACAGTATGGGGGTAGACATGACGATGGGTTTGCAAGGTTGGAAGCTATGATGCAGCAGGTAATTGGGTCAAATGCCAAAACCAATGAAATAATAGATGCACATGACGCAACGATCAAGAATATGGAAGTACAGATGGGACAGATTGCTATGTCACTTAACAATCGTCCTCAAGGGATATTACCTGCAGATAGACAAACAAACCAAAAGACCAAGTCCCAAAGCAGCCGATGGTAGTGACTCTGAGAAGTGGTAGAGATCTTGATGCTGAGAAAGAAAGAGAGAAAATTGACACACAGGCTGAGACACTCACTCCAATGCCCATTGAACTGGATGAGTCCACAAGGTTGATAGAAGTTATAGTCCAGCCGGTTGCTGAAAATAAAGAGGCGCAACAGGGAACGGAGAAAGTAGCTGAACAGATAGAGCAGCAGGTTGACGAGAAAGTGATAGAGAAAGAAAAGTCCCAAGTCATTGGGAAGAAGAGGCCTCCACCACCATTCCCCCAAAGGTTGGCCAAACACCAGAAAGAAGAGCAATACAAAAAGTTCTTTGATATGCTCAAGCAAATCCAAGTAAACATTCCCTTAATTGAAGCTTTATAAGAAATGCCTGGGTATGCTAAGATGATGAAAGACTTGATGTCGCGGAAATTTGATTTCCAAGACTTGGCCACCGTGACCCTTACCCAGACTTGTAGTGCAGTGGTCTCCAGACCCATTGCTGAGAAGCTATCTGATCCAGGTAGCTTCACCATTCCATGCACTATAGGAAATTATGCCTTTGCAAAGGCATTGTGTGATTTGGGGGCGAGCATTAATCTCATGTCATTGGTTATTTATAAGAGGCTAGGCATTGGGAGAGCCAGGCCTACCTCTATGTTATTATAGCTTGCTGACAGTATGGTTAAGCGTCCATTTGGTATTTTAGATGATGTGCTTATCCAAGTAGGAAAGTTCGTGTTTCCCGCCGATTTTGTGATTCTTGATTGCAAGGTGGACGAGGAAATTCCTATAATCCCAGGAATACCATTCCTAGCCACCGGAAAAACTCTAATTGATTGTGAGACTGGGGAACTCAAGATGAGGTTGAATGATGAGGAGATCATATTCAATGTGCAAAAATTCATTAGGCGCCCTAGTGAGTTTGCAAATTGCTCTCTTATTGATGCGGTTGATGTGATAGTGGAGACCGACGATGCAGAGTTGACCATTGAAGATCCACGTCAAGCATGCCTGATGAACATGGAAGAGGTAAATGGTGAAAGTTTAGCAGAATGGGTACTATCTCTGGAAGGCATGGGGTTTTGGGAGAGAGAGCTTGAATTCGAGCCTCTACACTTAGAGAAAAGAGAGACCCCTCCTGCAAAGCCATCCATAGAAGAGCCACCAAAGCTTGAGCTTAAACCACTACCATCTCATCTCGGGTATGAATTTCTAGGTCCTAACTCCACTTTACCTGTTATTATCTCATCTGGTTTGTTAGATGTGCAGGCTCAAAAGCTTATACATGTATTAAAAGAATGCAAGACTGCCATTGGGTGGACCATGGCAGACATAAAGGGGATCAGCCCCGCATATTGCATGCACAAAATTCTCCTGAAAGAGGGACACAAACCTTCCAGGGAACATCAAAGAAGGCTGAACCCAAACATGAAGGAAGTGGTGAAGAAAGAGGTAATAAAGTGGCTAGACGCGAGAATCATTTTCCCAATCTCTGATAGCTGCTGGGTTAGCCCAGTTCAATGTGTGCCAAAGAAAGGTGGCATGACGGTGGTGAAAAATGAGAATAATGAGTTGGTCTCAACTAGAACCGTCACCGGATGGAGAATATGCATGGACTACAGGAAGCTGAATCTAGCCACAAAGACCACTTCCCACTTCAC
Source organism: Nicotiana noctiflora (assembly GCA_032618575.1). Classification (NCBI taxonomy): domain Eukaryota; kingdom Viridiplantae; phylum Streptophyta; class Magnoliopsida; order Solanales; family Solanaceae; genus Nicotiana; species Nicotiana noctiflora. Next base: position 397,706 of record JASVEL010000736.1, read on the forward strand.
TTCATTGATCAGATGCTTGACAGGTTGGCAGAGAGGTCACACTTCTGCTTTCTAGATAGACACTCGGGGTACAATCAAATCTCCATAGCCCCTGAGGATAGAGAAAAGACCTCCTTCACATGCCCATATGGCATTTTTTCCTTCAGGAGGATGCCATTCGGACTATGCAATGCACCTGCCACATTCCAAAGGTGCATGATGGCCATTTTCACCGACACGGTGGAAGAAATTATGGAGGTGTTCATGGGTGATTTCTCAGTGGTAGGGAATTCATTCAAAGAATGCCTTGTCAATCTGACAAGAGTGCTGAAACGGTGCATGGAGACAAATTTAGTGCTAAACTGGGAGAAGTGCCATTTCATGGTACAAGAAGGTATAGTATTCGGGCACCGGGTTTCAAGAAAAGGCATTGAGGTATACCGAGCCAAATTTGATGTCATTGCAAAGCGGCCTCCACCAACATCCATCAAGGCCATAAGAAGCTTTCTTGGACACGCCGGTTTTTACCGGAGCTTCATGAAAGACTTCTCCAAAATATCAAACCCTCTCTGTAAGTTACTTGAAAAAGATAACCCCTTTGTTTTTTCTGATGAATGCACGATTGCCTTTTAGGAACTGAAGAAGAGATTGGTCACAACACCCATCATCATTGCCCCCCCACTGGGAGCAACCGTTTGAGCTAATGTGCTATGCAAGTGACTATGCATTGGGGGCAGTGCTGGGCCAAAGGAAAGACAAGCTGGTGCATCCAATATACTATGTAAGTAGGACCTTGAGTGGAGCACAGCTAAACTACACAGTGACGGAAAAGGAGATGCTTGCAGTCGTGTTCGCATTTGACAAATTCCGGTCCTATCTCATAGGGTCCAAGGTAATTGTATACACTGACCATGCAGCTTTAAGATACTTAATTGATAAAAAGGACTCTATGCCGCGCCTAATTCGTTGGGTGCTGCTTCTCCAATAGTTCGACCTTGAAATTCGTGATAGAAAGGGCACTGAAAATCAAGTCGCTGATCATTTATCACGACTTGAAGGAGCTGAAATTGTCAAAGAGAGTGGGAAAATTCTAGAAACCTTTCCAGATGAGTAGCTGCTCACCACCACTCTCCTTGAGGTGCCATGGTATGCAGATTTTGCAAATTACCTAGCAAGCGGTATTGTTCCTCACGACCTCTCGTCGGTCCAGAGGAAAAGATTCTTTCGTGAAAGCCAGCTTTATTATTGGGATGAACCCTATTTGTTTAGGATATGTCTCGATAACATGATCCAAAGATGCGTCCCCGAGATAGAACAATCTTCTGTTTTGTAGGCATGTCACGCTTCAGCATATGGTGGTCACTTTGGAGGAGTGCGTACGGCCGCCAAAATACTTGAGGCCGGTTTCTATTGGCCAACGGTGTTTAAAGATTCACACTTGTGGGTGAAGGGTTGCAACAAATTTCAACGCACTGAGAACATCCCCCGGCATCATGAAATGCCAATGAACCCAATCCAGCAAGTAGAAATGTTCGATGTATGGGGAATAGACTTCATGGGGCCTTTTATCAGCTCATACGGCAATAAGTACATACTTGTTGCAGTAGACTATGTGTCCAAATGGGTGGAAGATGTAGCATTACCCACCAATGATGCTAAGGTGGTGGTGGGATTTTTGAAGAAGAACATTTTCACCCGTTTCGGGACTCCAAGGGCTATCATCAGTGATGGGGGCACACGCTTTTGCAACCAGGCGTTTGAGAAATTATTGGCCAAGTATGATGTGAAACACCGAGTGGCCACTCCGTATCATCCGCAGACCAACATGCAAGTTGAGGTCTCCAATAGGGAGATGAAGAGTGTATTAATAAAAACAGTGAACGCCATAAGGACCGACTGGTCCAGGAAGCTTGATGACGCATTATGGGCTTACAGGACAACATTCAAGACACCAATCGGCATGTCACCATACAAATTGGTGTTTGGGAAAGTTTGTCATCAACCTGTGGAACTAGAGCACAAAGCACGGTGGGCACTAAAGCAATTGAATCTCGACTGGGATGAAACAGGGAAATCTAGAATGACCGGGTTGCATGAATTGGAAGAATTCCGGTATCTGGCCTTTGAAAGCACTAGATTGTATAAAGAGCGGATGAAGCGGATTCACGATCAGAATAAAAATTTCGCAATCGCTTGTATATCTATTCTGATGCGCTAAGCACACCGGTCGGTACGAATAGCACATCACAGGGACTAGGGCTACAACCATATTGTATGAAAGGTTACGGCCATCTCCAATGAATGAAGGGCTATGACCATATTGTATGAAAGGTTACGGTCATCTCCAATGAATGAAGGGCTACGACCATATTGTATGAAAGGCTATGGCCATCTCCAATGAATGAAGGACTACGACCATATTGTAGTTGTTAATACAAATAGCTGGCTTGGCCCGATGATGGACACTTGGCGACGGGTGTCTTAAGGGTCCAAGTCGGAATAAAAAAATACAAAAAAATCAGAAAATTTAAAAAAATCCAAAAATATGAGTAGAGGACTCTTCCTGATGAGAGACTAATTAGGACAAGTACTCTTGAGGGAAGCAGTCCACATAGGAATTTTCTTTCTTTTATTTTCTTTTTCTAGGTAGTGTATCACCTCCCCCTTGGTTTTTATTGACCACGGTTCTTTTCCAAGGGTTTTTATTGAACCGGGTTAGGTTGATTTTTATTTTCTTAGGATTATAGGAACAAGGGTAACATGTAACCCCAAGTATGCACACTAGCAAAGCTTAATTGAACTTGAGAATGTATTTTCTAAGCTTGATTGTAGAATCTAAATATGCCTTAAATTTGCACAATAATGCTTGCTTGAACATCTATAGGACTTTATAGACGAACCGGATTCCAAATGAGTTGCATGCTATGTGTGTGTGAGGTTTTACTTACATTGTATGCTTTACATGATGCCTAGAACTTACCCTGTGTGTTTGCAAAGCGAAATAGAAGTTGTTTGGTTGTAGAAAGGATAGAGGCATTTCTTTGTGTAACCCCATAAACCAATAGACATGAATGCACCCGTACATAATATCCTAGTTAACCCCTTTGAGCTTAAAGCCTATTCTTTGATAACCCTTGAATGTTCTTCAAATTATTATATTGTTCTACTTTACCTCCTAGAAGCATTTGTATTGTAATGAATATGCAAAAGTCTAAGTGTGGGGTGAAGGGAAATTGAAAAAGGGAAAATCAAGAATGAATGGTAGAAAATAGTGAACTGGCCAAAATAATGTAAATGTGTTGCAAAGCAATGAGGAAAAAAAAAAGAGAAAATTTGGAGAAAAAGAGCTATATCAATGTATATATAAAAATTAGAAAGGCCAGTTACACCAACAAAAGAAAAGTGGGGATGAAAGGTAAATGAAAGTGAATGAATGTTTAGGGGAGACATAAGGAAGAAAACGAAAAGGGAAGTTGTGAAAAGGAAAAGAAAAGTGCTTAGGGAGGTTAGTCACTATAGCCAAAAGTATCCTACCCGTCTCGTAGCCAACATTACAACCCTTAAAGACCTCTTGATCTATGATTGAATAACTCGATTAGTGGAGTATTACACTAGGGGCAAGCCTACTTTGTTGAGAGTGAGTAAATTTTTCCGATATATATAAGTTCCATGTTCCAAATTGTTTATGTGTGGGAACTTCTCTCAATAAATTGTGTGAGGGCATGAAACTCAAGAGGAAAACGGTAAATTTGCAAGTTTTTGATAATAACTAGAGTAAGCAATAATGTGCTGGTATGAGAGTTTACGGTTAGGTAAAGATTGTACATATCTTAGGTTAACTATGAAAATTAGCTTTTGTGACATAATTTAGGGGAGACATAAATAAAATTGGCCTAAAGCGTGATTAATGTTGCTCGAGGACGAGCAAAGGTTTAAGTGTGGGGTATTGATAATAGGTGAATTTGACTATAATTATGCCCTAAATAATCACACTTTGTTGTTGAATTGATATTGTTTATGATGACAAAATGGTTTGATTAGTGTTTATTGCTGTGTTATAGGTACACATGAACCATTGGATGCTAAATGAGCTATTTTGGAGTCACATGTTGATGAAAAGGCCAAGTGAAGAGTTGAAGTGAAGTGAGCTTGAAATATTGAAGAAGAATCCGAAGTACTGTTCATCCGTGGTTCACTCGCGACCGCTGATGAACCGCGAAGAAACAAGCTCTCTGAACTTTTCGGAAGAATCAGAACACTCTGTTCGCGGTTCACCCGCGAACGCGGACGAACTGCGGAAGGCGCCGCACGATACTTTCCTAGTTGTGTACAAATTAAGTTTTTAAGCCCTAAAACCTCTATATAAACTCCTAGTTCGCCCAATAGAGGTAAGTTGTGTATTTTTCACTACTTTTGCAAGACAATTAGTAAGAGAGAACTCTCTCAACTCATTCCTTTATTTTATATCAAGAATTTATTTATGAATTCAATTATTATTCTTGTTTCTTTGAGCATGAGTAGCTAAATCCTTTTCAAAGGTTTTGATGGAACCTATTGGGTGATGAACTTCTTGTTTATGTGATTACAAATTGTTAGCTAGATTTCTATTTGTTCAACTTCATTCTTATTGTAGTTAATTGGTAGGATCCCCAATTAGCTGTGCCTATTTAGTGTGCATAACTCTGAAAAGAGTTCATATTTAAGTATATTATTGAACAACACCACACCTAGGTTATTGGAGGAATCTATAACTTTAGTCATAAAGACGGGATTCGGAATAACGAAGTCTTGGGTGCAATCTTAAGTGAACTATTCAAATTAAAGCTAGCTAGGGTAGCTCGGGAGAGTGCACTAGTAAATTATTATAATTGCTCGGGAGAGGGTTACGGTACAAATAGCGTTCATGATTGATAGAATATATTGACAATTTGTATGAGCATAATGAGAAGGGATTCCATCAATAGGGGAAATCAATACCTTAGTCTTTCTCCATATTATTTTACCCAACATTCAATTCTTTCTTTTAAACCTTTTTAATTCTTGCAAAGGTAGTAGTTTTCACACAAACATATACTCGAAATTTAGAGAACTTTGATTCGGAAGTGTTCTTGGGTTGTGAAAGTTGCAATTGGTAGGTTAATTCTCTATGGGATCGATTCTGAACTTATTAGACCAGGTTATATTGACTACGACCATTGCTTGGACGTGAATCAGTATTTAAGAGTATTGCAACATCAGTTATACTTTTAAAATTTATCAGTTCTAGTTTCTTTTTTAATTTATCTTTATAAGGTATAAATATCATTTTTAACTATTATGTCAATAAAATGACTCATTCTTCTGACTTGAAAATATATTTTGTGTAGATTTGGTATTTTTATTTCAAACTTGAAGATCATTCTAAAGTAAAGATTGCAGCAAATAATAATATTAGCGTGATTGAAAAATTGAGGATGCATTTGACTCCAAGACAATTTAAAATGTTCAGAGAAACATGTTTCAGATACTTTGTTGATTTGCCGATGGTAGCTATGCAACCCCGTTTGATACATACTTTATTGTTGAGGGAGGTTGTTCACGATAACAGAGATGAATTGTGGTTATCAGTGAATGCTTGTAAAATAAGGTTTGGTATCGGTGAATTTGCGCTTGTTACAGGTCTGAAATGTACGGGTGTGGCGCATAATCGTTATAATAATAATTAGAGTTGTAGTTTGATTGATCGGTGTTTTAGATGAATTAAGAAGCTTAATAGCCAGGCTATAGTCATTTATTTTGAAGGGAAGAGATAGTCATCAGATCAAGATGCAGTGAAGATTGTTGTGATGTACTTCATTAACATCTTTTTATTTTCATCACTTCCTGATAGTCCCGTCTCAATTGGTCACCTTGAGTTAGTTGAGTATGGTAAATTTGAAAATTATCCTTGGGGTAAATTGGTGTTTAACGAAATGTATACCTCATTGAAAAAAGCTTTTCGAGGGAAGAAAGAAAAAAAATATTACAGGTTATATGGATTGCCATTGACATTCCAAATATGGTTTTACAAATGTTGTCCCCGAGCAAAAGATCAACTTGTTGTGTTTGTTGAGCATAGAGTCCCTCGCATACTTAGCTGGAAAGTCATCTCTAATCCTACTTCAGGAAAGGCATCAAAGTTATTGTCTGATACACAGGTCTCTTTTAATTATATTGTTTTGTAAATATTAATAAGTCTTTTTATTATATTTTATAAAATTGATGTATTTTACTATATTATATAGTTGAAGGTGAGAAATATTTTACCAACAACACTTGGGAAATCAAGTATGGATGTGCTTGCTTTTTTGATATTCAAATAGAAGAGAATCCAGCAGTTCTGGATGATGTTGTATGTGAACTTGGCGACGATGACTTCCAATCTTCTGTTCCTATTCTATCGAAGATATACAGGAAATCAAATACAGATCATAAGCATGCTAGTATGGACTTGATAGGTGGGATCAAAAGTATGCCATCTAAGGTATACATGAAATTAAATTCTGATACCGAACCTACTAATATGGATTTGATGGATGAGATCAAACGTATATCAGACAGTCAGAAGGTTTTGCAGGAAGATTTTCAAATAGTATGTGTATCTTATTATTTTGATCTTCAAAAATAATATATTTAGCAATGCTTTTAATATCCTTATTTTTTTCACTAGATCAAAGATGAATTCTAGAACATGTATGTATTCATTGTGGAATCTAATTCCAAATTGGTTAACGCTATTGATTTATTGTCAAAGAAAGTGAATAGTCTCACTACTGATAATGTATTTATCATAACAATCATTGGATTATTATCTTGGATTTCATAATTACTGCAGTTTCTTAAATTTTTCAATCATATATATATTTTAATAGTTAACTAATTAATGTTTAAATAGCTTGGGGGAGGAGTTCACCATCAAGGCATGTGTGGTGGTTGTGAATTAGATGGTTATCCTGGCAGCAAAGGCCGTGATAAAAGTGCAAAGACTCGTGGCGTCAATGATAGTAATTACTTTGAAAACGATGGGAAAATGAATGAAGACCCCAATGTGTATTTTACTGGTAATCATACTTGTTTTCTTTTGGCGTAAGATTTATTTTGTTTGCAAATTAATATATAGTATTCATTTTATACTACATAAGTTTAATTTTGGATATTTTTTTCTCTTGTACAACAAGATGTATCACATATATGTAGAATAATTATATATACATCAGTCTCCTCATGAATATACATGTTATGATTTTTCACTACTTCATGATCTATATAACTGATTATACAATTTTCACATGACCTCGATGTGTGTATGTTTATGGTCTCCCCAAAGTCGAGCAAGATGATGATATTATAGCTCGTGCTTCACCTAAGGACCACATGGAGGACTTTTATATCGACGTTCCGGAGTCCCAGATTATGAAATATACAAACCCTGAGGCCTCTCGTAACTTTGGATGTTGTATTATGACATTTTAGTAAATATATCATAATATCATACATGTAGTATAAAGATATTTCTGGTCGTTATTACTAATCAATATGCTACTGTTGGTGCTGGATATTCAGCCAAAGATCCCATGGAGGATTTTTATATTGACATCCCAGAGTCACAAATTATGAAATATACAAATCCGGCGGTAGTGGAACCTACATCTGAATGTTTTATAAGACAAGAGCGCCATGGATCAGTCAATAAGTCATCATTAGTGAGTGTTATTGGTTCAAGCAGTAGTTCGGTGGGTGGCCGCTCGTCAAAGACCATTGTAACAGGACGACACCCTTTCGTATACGTCACAACAGATGATGATTACAAAAAAATCACGAGTGAGTTCCAGACATGAGTTACTTCAGGTTGAGGACAAAAAGAAAGTAAGTACCCACAATATTTAGCATAAATAGGATTTATTGTAGATCTCAATTCTGATTATAAATTCGTATTTTTTCAGGGGTTGTGTTTACGCCAAAAAGGATAATGTATTACAGCCGCCATTTGAATATGGGGTTATGCATGTTCATAAGAAAGAGTGGTTCCACCAGCTTGCATACAAAGGCCAACCTTTAAATGATACGGTACAATAAACATTTATACATTTAATAGTTATTTATAAAAGACTTATATCTTTGGTTGTGCGTCAATAGACAACAGTAAAGGAACAACATGTCCCATATTTTTCTGGAGTTGCTGCAATATAAGTTTGAAGTTGCATCTGCACATGGTGTTGATAATTCTTTTACATATCTGAAGATATTTAGTGATTAAAATAATCATATTTTTATTCTTTGACAGCATGCGGATATCTTACTTTACTATTTGAGGAAAAAGGGAAAATACGATCCGGATGTAACAGTGAAGTTTACCACTACAGATTATTTATTTGATTTGAAGATTAGGCTCTTCATAAGAAATTCATTGGACAAAATAGAGATATCATCGTGTTGAATCCTGATCACGATGTCGCCCAATACATTCTAGGTAATTTAATGCTTTGTAACCGTCCATGACATACAGTCGACCACATATTACTTCCCATTCTTGGTTCTATGGACAATTGGCACTGGATACTAGCAATACTATCTTTCAAAGATAGATGCATTTACCTTTATGATTCAAACAAAGGTACCGCTTATAAATCCAAGGTCCGAAGAGTAATTGATGCGGATGTTGTTACACTCCCGTACTTTCTGTGTGCTCTTGGTTTTTATGAAAAAAGGAATGACATCGAATTGAATCAAGGTCCATATAAATATAGGACAGATGATGATCCCTTTGATGTTGTCGTGGTTGATGAGTTTCCAATTCAGCAACAGATGTAAGATTTTATGCGAATTGTTACAATGTCTTATACAGGTTGTCGTATAACTTAAGTCTTCTATAAAATATACGGTAATTTTAGTTATTTATTTTTTAAATATAGTGACAGTGGTGTGCTTGTTGCAATCTTCGCGGAATCATTCATATGTGGAAAAAACATGATGAAAAATGTGTTAGATATCAATGGACAGCGCCTCAGGTTTGGATAGTTAATGTGGGAATATGGCAAAATGAAGCAGACCAACTTGTCGCTAGTGATGCAGAAGTCCCTGGGAAATGAAATAGTAAAAGGAAACGTGTTTATTTATAAGAATAATTAGCAGTTCTACTCGGTTATGTAATACTGATTATGGTTTTGTCATATTAAACTCTCTTTTTATCTTCCTATGAATAATGTCCATGGACAAGCAATTATGCTATTGAAGTATTACTAGAATTTATTGATTTTGTTCTTATACTTATAGCAGGATATGATGTTACTAAGATGGCTTTTTACTCTACTTAAACATCCAAATCAATTACGCTGCCAGACTATTACGGGAATTTATAACTTGTATTCTACTATCATTCATGAATAAGTAGCAGTTTGTGATATTTTTTATGATGGCCTTTTAATCATCTTATACACTTGGAAACCTTTTAGTATAAAAGATTTATACAGCGATGATGGTATATATGTGCCATAACCAAGCAAAGTTTTTATTGTTTGCACTTATAGTATTTATAAGTTTATTCATGCTTCACTTATGTATGTTGCTTAATACATATTTGTTGCTGGGATTGCAGCATAATACACTAATATAGGTTGTCGTTCATAAAGTAGAGATCATTTTGGTTTTTATACAAAAATATTTTTTCATAAAGCACTTGGATAAGTACTTGAAAGGTACTTCTATACACAAATATTATAAATAAATGTGTACAATATCACACCACATAAGTCTCACTTTGATTTTGGAGTGACTCGAACTAACAACCTTTATAAAGGGGGTCGCTTAACATCACAACAGTTCCAAACGAGTTTTTAATAATTTTCTTATACGAAATGGCAGCAAGATGCTATATAAAAATTACTCAAATATCAATTAATATAAGTTATTCCATTCACATTCTTAACCTGTTGAAACCCAACGCTTATACTTAGAAAAAAAAAACTGATTTGGACTATCGATCGTGGATAACTCCTTTGATAGGCAACAATTATGTTTGCTATCAACTGTATACACTATATTACGCATGTAGTTGTTAGACAAACTAATATTTTCAACTAGTGCTGAATTAGCTGTAAAGTACAATCTATTATGAGCTACGATGAGCTTCTGCAATTATAGTATAACCCACGACAGATCATACCATTATAACTTGATACAATATATATGAAATTATATCTATATACACACATTATAAAACTGATCATAACCAATATTAGTCCAGTGAATGTTCAAAAATTATACATTTCGCCAACACATTTATTCATCATTTGACATTTGAAGATATTCCTTTGTATAAACTTGTATAGTATTTGCTATCTACTTATCTTTTACGGGAGGCCAATACGAAGTAAAGGACGTACCAACCGAATAAACAGATACAAAAATTAAGATGCAGCAAATAGATTAGTCATAACACATAATATATATTTATTAAAATACTATTTAACCATAACAAAGTAGATAAGAACGCACTTGTCAAACAAAATAAATATACGACTAACTAACTATGAACAGAGCTCCACATTCTATGGAGGATTCCTGTAGGATTTCTTATTGTGACCTTGTTGTCCACACAAATTACATGTAATTTTACATCTTTTTGATTGAAATTCACCGGCACCTTTCAGTCTCATCTTCTTTGGCCTTCCAGGTTTAACTCTTACTTTTGGTGGTTTGAAGGCATCCTCTAAGACATCTCGAGGAATCTCCCATTGACTTTCATCAGGAATTGGATAAACCGGTACCTCATAGGTCTTTAACATGTAATCCTTGGTACAGTATACATAACAATGTTGGTATTCATCCATGTGGTATTTAGTCACAATTGCCAATGCATGCTCACATGGTATCACATCCATTTGGAACCTTCTGCAACTACATTGTCTTTCCCGCATGCACACCACAAATTGCCTAACATTATCAACGACTGTGAAGAAGTGTTCATTTGATGGTATAACCTACAGTATACCAAATTATACATAAAAGTAAAATATTAGCCTTATAAACTTGTATATTAGAATCTAGTCTATATGTAGTAGCACCAACATATAAAAACAGAACATAAAATATGTAGCCTAACAGACAACATTAGATCATATATGTGGATGTTGTACATTTGTACACAATGTAAATTATGCTTTTTATGTAATACCACCAACAACAAAAATAATGTATAACATATATATTCCAGATTTTCCACCTTGTGTGAATTCATTATTATTAGATAATAAGAAATGGTATTAAAACTTAACTTACTGTCATCGTTCTTGATGCAATAATTCTATCCCTCACCAATATTTCATATTTTGTACTAAACGTTGTACCAGTTGCCATTGCTCCATTTCTGTTTGTGTTATTCCAAGACGCAACCAACTTCATCAAGTAATCAAGCAGATTGTATATAGGTAGATCCCTCGCTGCCTTATTTGCAGAATTCATAGATTCTGCAATATTTGAAGTCATCACCATGGACCTATTAACTTTTGAATGTGCTACAGACCACCTATTATATCCAACGTCGAATAAGTATTGTTTCACTCTCCCATCAAGGTTACATATTTCTTCCATGTGTTGGTTGAATTCCTCAGTTGTGTATGTTTCAGCCATAGCAAAAAATATGGGCCTTATTTTCTTCTGGCTCTTCTTGAACCTCAACTTTATGTTGTTCCATAGATGGAATATGCATACACAATGAGGCACTTGTGGATACACAATTGAAGTTGCCTTCAAAATGCTTTCATGCCTGTCAGATACGATGCACATTCTCTCCCTTATACCGTATGTTTCTAAAAAATTATTGAAGAACCACTCCCACGATGCATCATTTTCTGAATTAACCCCAGCATATGCAAGCGGAATTATTTTACCTGATTGAACATCACAAAAAATAACTTTACTTTAGCTTATATTGTACATCATAATAAATAAATAAAAAATAGATTTTACATAAGAGTATAAGGATATTATTAATAATGCAAGCTTTATATAATAAATAAAAGATACTACATGTATAAATAAAAGATACTACATGTAATTACTATATACCATAGTATATTCCATGATAGTATACTTGAACTAACCCGCGACATCTTGCGTGCAAGCCGTTAGTAAGGTCCCTCTGTGCCTCGATTTTAAAAAGCTGCCATCAACAACTACATTAGTCATACAGTACTCCCACCCTTTAATTGATGCATAAAGCGCCACATATACATATAAGAAGCACCCGTCATTAGACTTTTCCAACTTTGTCACAGATCCAAGATTTGCATGCATTAACATATACAGAAATCGTGGCACTTTATTGTACGAATCGATTGGTTTACCTCTCAGTCGCTCGAAAGCTTTTTCCCTCGACCTCCATGCTTTCATATAGTTCAAATCAACTCTATATTCCCTTTTGATGTCACGTTGTATTTTTGCCGGAGTATACTCTAGCTTAGGATCATCTAACTTGTTCATTATCAAACTTCCAACGAGATTTGAGGTAGCCCGCCGTTATGAAAATAATCTAGAATTATTTTCACACGTGTGAACTTGTTCGAACTTTCTCACCTTAAATATATTCGAGTTGTTTAGGCTTGATGACTTAAGATTCCATGAGCATTGATCATCCGATCCACACATACGAGATAATACATGCAATATAATTATACTCCATATGTTAGTTACTGTTTTGATTTCAATTACAAAATGACAATGTAACTTAGATAAAAACTGGTTTGAAACCTACTGATATAGTCATACAACAGCCATAATTCCACCAATAATTCGTGCACATACAAATTAATAACACAAAGGTTATTGTTGGTCTCACAATGATACTACCAGAACTTTATATATTTGCAATTTAAGTTTATTTCAAATAATACGTTGCATATTATTAATCCTTCTGGATCCTTTTATAAAACTGTTATATTAAATTTTATACAACATGACCTTAACTTTATGTTTACCTGGACTTATTTGAACGCTCAACCTTAAACTGGAACTTCTCTCGGATTGCAAGATGTTTCATAACATTTTGCAGTACATCCTTGTTTTGTATAACTGGCCTTCAAAAACCTCTGGACTTTTAATGTTGTCAATAATACCATATTCATCGATCTGCATAACATCATAGTCCTCCTCATTTTCAGAACTAAAAAATTCAATGGTTTCCAGATTGTCAACCATTGTCAAATTCGGGAAAACATTGAAGTTTGATTCATTTAGAACTGAAATCGCGCATGTACCATCATTAACCGATTCCTTCTTACTTATACACAAAGGATAATCAATGAATGATAAATTCTTCCTTTTCAACTCCATGTACAAGCACAAACTCCTATCGTCGTATATTTTAATTGGTGGAAAATTCTCTTTCACAGAAAATTCAATATCCATCGTATCACTGTTTGCATCAACTCCAAGGATTTTTGATATCTTTGAACGAAAAGATTTTAAATCCCAATCTATATTCATCAACAGCCCATCAACGCTGAAGTTTTTAAACCTGTATTGCATATCCCATTCTCCGCTATGTTGAACCAAAATAGTAATTCTGTTATCCATGGCTGAATAAATAAATCAAATATTTGTTGTGTTCTTTCTGCTTCTCGTATAATTTATACAATACCAAAGAACAGAAAGATTTCTGCCGTTACGTAAAAACCAACTGCCTGACTCCAACTTAGAAATTATATTAATTGTGGAGCTCAATCTACGTGTAATTGAAGCTACTAATTAAACGGAATATTTTGATGCCTGATTTTAAGGGGTATCTTTTTTAGATTCTTGCTAGAAATATAAATATTTAGTGGCTTATAGTGTAAAATACGTTCAGCTGCTACCCAAGTAAAATATTCCCTAAAATTTGCCTACTTACGTTGTTTGCTCTTCTTCTTTACTATGGTCAAAAAATGAAGGAAAAATATTCAAATTTGCCGATTTTTATACAAATAGTTGTTCATATTTATTGTTTACTTTTTGTAGCTATATACATAGTAACACAATTATATATATATATATATATATATATATATATATATATATTATAGTGTAAGTGATTGAGTGAGTGACTATTTCCGTTAATTCTTGTCTAAACTATACGAAATTATATGCTTTTGCCTTCTAAGTTCATTAAAGTTCTGAAATTTTGAGGGATTTGCCTCTTTTTCTCAAGTTCTATTTCTAGAAAAGATGAAGTTTCCTGTATTCGAAGTTTACATTAAATCATAAAAATTAATCGTACGGGTTATAAAATCAACTTTAAGATACATACTACTTAATCATGATTTATATAATAAATATATGTATCAACGATATGTACTTTATATTTATTGGTTTGAGTGATGTAAATACTGCATGCAAATAAATTTTTATCAGTTTCAATCTAATTTCTCGTGGTAAACTGTTTATTAGTACTCTTTTTTGATTTATCAATAAAATTCAACCACCTATTGGCAATTTGGAAAAAAGTTATTTTCTGGTAGTATAAGCAAGCAGGAAGATAGAGAAACAAACATTCATGTGCTAGTCTCATTAGCTTATCTCTCAAAGGTTAAACAACATATTGAAGTTTCAGTTTTTCCACCATTTTTTCATTTGTATGTCTTTTATCTTAATTAAGAAACTCATAATAAAGAACCAAATAAAGATAAACGTCAACATTACGGAAAAGCAAAAGGACAAAATCAGTTTTGATTTGTTGAAAATCTGGGTACATGACACATTCAAATAGGTTTGTTCATCTAATACCTATTACATACAATTATAAGTGACTTTTGACCAAACCACATAATTAATAACCCAAATCAGCATTTACATAGATTATATTTTAGGTTGTTTTTTTCTAATTAAGGAAGGGGATTAACATAATTATTGGAAGTGACGGATGAAAAAAACATATACAGTAGTTTGGTAATTAATAGTAGTAATTAAAGAAGTCTGCGTGTCATTGCATGATTGATACATGTCGTTAATTGGACAAACCCCAAGGATTTTTATAACAAACTTAAAAGCTATTACATTCTCATATGTGTTGTGATTCTCTCATGCATACTCTTAATATAAAATACTTTTGATTACTTTATTCTTATTAAATATTTTCTCTATTTATGTATCATCACTATCAATGAAATTATCCATATTTTACTAAATATGAATGCAATTGATTATTAAGGAACAACAACAACTACCCAGTAAAATCCCACAAAGTGAAATCTGAGGAAGGTAATGTGTACGCGGACCTTACCCCTACCCCGATAAAACAGAGTATTAAGGGAAAAAAGCAAAAACATAATCAATTTTGTTTCGAAATTCTAAAATATAAATAATTTAAGACAACTATTTTAAGTAACCACGACACATATTATTGTTAGGACCCAAAAAAATCAAGTGTTATGTGGAAGCTAGCAAGCAAACTGTAACGACCCGGCCCGTCGTTACGGGAATTACCACCCCGTTACCGTGCATTTACATATATTATGCTTTTAAAAAAGTATTAGAGTATATCGGGTGAGTAAGAAGTGATTTGGATTGAAAATGAAACAAATAGCATGTTTGAAGAAAGCTTGAATATGAAAAGTCAACCAAGAGTTGACTATTGAGTTAGAGTGCTCGGAACCGGATTTCTGACGATTCGACTAGTTCCGGGGGATCATTTATGACTTAGGAGAACAATCGGAATTGAATTCGGAGGTCCGGTGTAGTTTTAAGCTTGAATTGGCGAATGTTGAATTTTGACGAAAACCGGATGGTAGGTGAGATTTTGATCCGGGGGTCGGAATGGAATTCCGACAATTTCCTGTAGCTTCGTTATGTGATTTTGGATATGTCTGCAAATTTTCAGGTCATTCGGACATCGTTTGATCGGGTTTTGGGTTGAATGTTAGTTTTGAAAGTTTTTAAGAAATTTAGGCTTGAATCCGTGGTTAATTGATGATTTTGATGTTTAGGATGGTGTTTTTATGATTGGAACAAGTTCGAATAAGGAGTTAGGATGTGTTGGTGTGTTTGAATGAGGTCCCGGGGGCCTCGGGGTGTTTTCGGATGGTTAATCGGGAGAAATATGGAAAATTGCAGAAAATAGTGCACTGCCTCTGTTGTTTCCGCTCCTGCGGAATTATGGGCGCAGGAGCGGGTGCGCTGAAGCGGAAAGGAGCCGCAGAAGCGGCGACCGCAGAAGCGGAAAGGGAGCCGCTGAAGCGGAAGCGCGGAAGCGGACGGGGAGCCGCAGAAGCGGCCTTCGCAGAAGCGGAAGGGGAGCCGCTTGGGCGAGTCCGCAGAAGCGGACGTCTAGCCGCAGAAGCGGAACTATCCGCAGAAACGGTCCAATCTCCGCAGAAGCGGACGCGTAGGAGCGGAAATATTTCCGCAGAAGCGGAAATCGCTGTAAGTTAAGTGTATCCGAAGTAGAAAATTTCAGAAACATTTTATCATTTGGGGGTCTCGGCTTAAGGGCGACTTTGGGCGATTTTGAGGAAGAAATCAAAGGGAAATCATCAGGTAATCAACTATGAACTCATATTATGATTAGTATTGATAATATCATGCAATTATATCATGAAAATGGAGGAATTTGGGGTAATTATGGAGGATTTAACCCTAGGTTTGAACTTTAGAGAATCAAGGTTTTGAATGAGCAAATGGAGTCCGAATTTGGTAAAATTGATATGCTTAGACTCGTATTGAGATGAGGGTTCCGAATATGAGACTTTCGTAATTTTTCGAGAATCGTACCGAAAGTCGGGTTTTACCAACTTGGTGTAATGTTGAGAATTTCATATGAATTGAAGTGGGTTATGATTCTTTGACCCGTATTTGATATAATTATTGTTATTTGACTAGATTCTACGCACGAGGCAACGAAATTCAAGGGAAAAGGCATCGCGGACGTTTCGACGACCGGCTAGAGGTGAGTAGTTTGTGTATATTGTAGCCTGAGGGTTCGAAACCCCGGCTTAGCACATTGTGACGCTAATAGGGCGTGGCTCGCACACCGTGGCAGGTGCGGAATTGATTGTGATTGGGGATTGAGACTTGGTCCATCCCGGGAATGAATAATATGATGTTGGTGTTGGAAATACACTGTATTTGCTATATTTGTGGGCTGTAAGCCTTGTTTGGGGCCTTGTGCCGATCTGTAGCGTCCTTAGAGGACAATATTTATGTGATAGCTAAAGATTGCTTAAATCACCGATCTCAGTCCTGGGAATTGTAATCACACTTTTGAAATGCTAAGTCACCGGCTTTTACAAACTTAATAAAGTTAAAGTATTTTTCATGAATTATGAATTGAGAACTGGAAATAAGGAAAATGAATTGTTTTGTGACTTAATTGCTTATTGTGGACTGAGTATGGGATCGGGCTGCACGCCGCAGTGGTTGATGTGAGGATCGGGCTGCACGCCGCAGCAGTATTGCGCTTGGGCTGTAGGAGCCCCTCCGGAGTCTGTACACACCCCCAGTGAGCGCCGTCGACGTTAAATTGGATCGGGCTACACGCCGTAGCAGTTATGTGCATTGCATTGCATCTGTATTTGTTGAATTACTTTGTGGTAGCTGTATCGTATTATTGTTGCTAGTTCGTAGGAGATTCGGACTGTAGTGTAGCTTCATATTGTGGTATTTTGTGGATTTCTTACTGTCAGCTTTCAGCTATTATTTTTACTCACTGAGTACTTAGTACTCACCCCTACTCCTCGCACCTTTGTGTGCAGATTCAGGTACACAGGAGGATTAGACAAACACTCCAGCCTATATCAGAGTTTATTCAAGTTGCTGAGGTAGCTGCCGGCGTTCGCAGAACCTAGCTTCTCCTCTCATTCCAGTTGTTATTGTATATTTTGTATTCGGACTTGAGTACTTCTATATCGTACTCTCTATTTCCTATTGGGTTTTGTTAGAGGCTCTAGACTTGTGACTCCGGATCTTTGGGAGTGTCAGTATTTTGTTCAGTATTATTATTATTGGAGTTCTTAAACTCATATATTCTTCTTGGGTTGTCCATTTGGGATGGATATCTATGTGTTAATTGAATTGTTAGTCTGGCTGGCCTAGCTTGATTGTTGGGCGCCATCACGACCGGATTTGGGTCGTGACAAGTTGGTATCAGAGCTCTAGGTTATTAGGACTCGCGAGTCATGAGCCGGTTTAGTAGGCTTTCGCAGATCGGTACGTAGACGTCCGTATCTATCTTCGAAGGGCTACAGAAACTTTAGGAAAAACCTCATTTTCTTGAATTCACATCGTGCGATTTGTGTTATCATGAAATTAAATCTTTCCATATTCTATCCTCTCGCAGATGGCGAGAACACGAGCTAACGGACGTGGCGGACGACCACCATTGGCACCCGGAGGCCGTGGTCGTGGTAGAGGTAGGGCAGCAGCACCAGCACCAGCATTTGCTGACCCACCGGTTGACCAGACTCAGGACCAGATTCCAGCGGTGAACGCTCCGGCGGCTCAGGTTCAGGCACCGGCGGTGCCTATTGTGATACCGGGTCTTCGGGAGACCTTGGCTCGGATCTTATCGGTGTGCACGAGCTTGGCACGGGTAGTTGCTGCTACTCGCTGCGGTATCATCTTCACGAGCGAGGGGAGGGAATCGGACCCCGTGGCTCGGACACCCGAGCCGGTGACCCGGTTGCGCCGGTTGCACCGGCTCCTGCATATGTGGTTCCGGTTATGCCCGACGATGAGCGGCGTCGTTTGGAGAGATTTGAGAGGCTACGACCTCCGACATTCGGTGGAGCCGAGGGCGAGGATGCCCGGGGTTTTCTTGACGGATGTCAGCGTATGCTTCGCACCGCGGGTATTCTAGAGTCCGGCGGTGTTTCATTCACCACTTTCCAGTTCACAGGTGCAGCTTTCCGGTGGTGGGAGGATTTTGAGAGGCGTAGGCCCGCCGGGGCAGTGCCCCCTCACTTGGCAGGAGTTCTCCACGGTATTTTTGGAGAAGTACGTACCTCGGTCTCAGAGGGAGGAGCTGCGACGTCAGTTCGAGTGGTTGAAACAGGGAGAGATGACAGTTAATCAGTATGAGATGAGATTCACACAACTGGCCCGTCATGCCATGTGGATGGTTCCTACCGACAGGGAGAGGATCCGAAGATTTATTGATGGTCTTATTTATCCCATCCATATATTGATGACCCGGGAGAGAGTTTCTACAGTTACCTTTGAGGAGGTGGTTGATGCTGCCCGTCACATTGAGACAGATCGCCGCAGAGAGCGAGAGGAGAGAGAGGCTAAGAGGCCTCGTGGTACTGGCAGTTACAGTGGTGCTCCGTCTAGGGGCCAATTTCAGCATAGCAGAGGTCGCTCTTTCAGGTCTCATCAGTCTGGACGTACAGAGTCCAGTGGGGTTTCATCTGATCGTGGTCGTCAAGGCCAGCGGGGTTATCAGGGTCAGCAGAGCCGCCAGCAGAGTCAGCCTGCACTGAGTGCTCTTCCAGCTCAGAGCTCTGCTCCTGTTTCCTCAGCACAGGATTCATCGGTAGCGAGGGGTCCTCAGCAGCCCCTTCTTCCATCTTCAGGCCGTTGTTTTGAGTGCGGTGATTTGGGTCATATCAGGAGAGAGTGTCCTCAGTGGCTTCGTAAGAGGTCACAGCGGAGGGATCAGCCTTCGTCTTCTACTCCTGCTTCTTCAGCGCCAGCACAGTTAGCTAGGACTGGTGGCCAGGTATCCAGAGGTCGCCCCGGGGGCGAGGATCGTACTGGTGGAGGTCAAGCTCGTTTCTATGCTCTTCCGGACAGGAAGGATGCTAGCGCTTCAGATGCGGTTATTTCAGGTATTATCTCAGTCTGCCACAGGGATGCTTCTGTCTTATTTGATCCCGGATCCACCTATTCTTATGTTTCTACTTACTTTGCACATCATTTGGGTATGACCCGTGGTATTCTTGCGTTGCCCGTACATGTGTCTACCCCAGTGGGAGATACTGTTGTTGTGGATCAGGTATATCGATCCTGTATTATTACTATTGGGGGTCTGGAGACCCGAGTTGATCTATTACTACTGGGCATGGTAGATTTCGATGTTATTCTAGGCATGGATTGGCTATCTCCTTACCATGCGATTATGGATTGTCATGCCAAGACAGTCACACTAGCTATTCCAGGTAATCCGAGGATCGAGTGGCGTGGCTTGACTGATTATGTGTCCGATAGGGTGATTTCTTATATAAAGGCTCAGCGAATGATTGGCAAGGGTTGTTTGTCTTATTTGGCCTTCATTAGAGATGTTGAGGCTGAGACACCCAATCTTGATTCGGTTCCCATTGTGAGGGAGTTTCCGGATGTATTTCCAGCAGACCTGCCAGGCATGCCGCCTGACCGAGATATTGATTTTGGTATTGACTTGGTGCCGGGCACTCAGCCCATTTCTATTCCTCCTTATCGCATGGCACCAGCAGAGTTAAAAGAATTGAAAGAACAGCTTCGGGAACTCTTAGATAAGGGTTTCATTCGTCCAAGTGTGTCACCTTGGGGTGCACCGGTGTTGTTCGTGAAGAAGAAAGATGGCACAATGAGAATGTGCATTGATTACAGGCAGCTGAACAAGGTAACAGTGAAGAATAAGTACCCATTACCTCGTATTGAGGACCTATTTGATCAGCTACAGGGAGCTAGTGTATTTTCTAAGATTGATCTTCGATCGGGCTATCATCAGTTGAAGATCAGGGACTCGGATATTATGAAGACAGCGTTCAGGACGCGATATGGGCACTACGAGTTCCTGGTGATGTCTTTCGGGTTGACTAATGCCCCAGCAGCCTTCATGCACTTGATGAATAGTGTATTTCGGCCGTACCTTGATTCTTTTGTGATTGTGTTTATTGATGATATCTTGGTATACTCACGCGGCCAGGAGGAGCATGCACAACATTTGAGAGTGGCATTGCAGAGGTTGAGGGAAGAGAAGCTTTATGCAAAATTCTCTAAGTGTGAGTTCTGGCTTGATACTGTGAGTTTTCTGGGACATATAGTGTCCAGTGATGGTATTAGGGTTGATCCTCAGAAGGTTGAGGCAGTGCAGAATTGGCCCAGACCTTCCTCAGCTACGGAGATTCGTAGTTTTCTCGGTTTGGCAGGTTATTACCGTCGGTTTGTTCAGGATTTCTCATCTATTGCTTCACCGTTGACTAAGCTGACACAGAAGAATGCTCCATTTGTGTGGTCTGATGAATGTGAAGAGAGCTTTCAGAAGCTCAAGGAGGCTTTGACCACGGCTCTAGTACTTGTGTTACCATCGGCCTTAGGGTCATATACTGTATATTGTGATGCTTCCAGAGTTGGACTCGGTTGTGTGTTGATGCAGGAGGGTAGAGTTATTGCATATGCTTCTCGTCAGCTAAAGCCCCACGAGAAGAACTACCCTGTTCATGATTTGGAGTTAGCTGCTATTGTTCATGCCTTGAAGATTTGGAGGCATTATCTATATGGTGTATCTTGTGATGTATATACAGACCACCGCAGCCTTCAGCATTTGTTTAAGCAAAAAGATCTAAATTTGAGGCAGCGGAGATGGCTGGAGTTGCTTAAAGATTATGATATTACTATCTTGTATCATCCCGGGAAAGCCAATGTAGTGGCTGATGCATTGAGCCGGAAGGCTATTAGTATGGGCGGTTTGGCGTATATTCCAGTTGGGGAGAGACCCCTAGCAGTTGATGTTCAGGCGTTAGCTAATCAGATGGTAAGGCTGGATATTTCTGAGCCCGGTCGGGTGATGGCTTATGTAGTAGCTCGTTCTTCTTTATATGATCGTATTCGAGAGCGCCAGTATGATGATCCACACTTACTTGTCCTTAAGGACAGAGTTCAGCATGATGATGCTAGAGATGTCACTATTGATAGTGAGGGTGTATTGCGGATGCAGGGCCGGATATGCGTGCCCAATGTTGATGGCCTTCGTGAATTGATATTGGAAGAGGCCCACAGCTCGCGGTATTCTATTCATCCAGGAGCCGCGAAGATGTATCAGGATTTGAAGCAGCATTACTGGTGGAGAAAGATGAAGAAAGATATTGTGAGCCATGTGGCTCGGTGTCTAAACCGTCAGCAGGTCAAGTATGAGCATCAGAGACCTGGTGGTGTATTCCAGCGTATTGATATTCCTGAGTGGAAGTGGGAAAGGATTACTATGGACTTTGTTAGTGGACTCCCTCGGACGGCGAGGAAGTTTGATTCAGTTTGGGTGGTGGTGGATAGGTTGACTAAGTCAGCTCACTTCATCCCAGTGTGTACTACCTATACCTCAGAGCGGTTGGCAGAGATATTCATCCGTGAGATAGTGAGATTGCATGGAGTTCCTATTTCCATTATATCGGACAGAGGTACCCAGTTCACATCTCAGTTCTGGAGGACATTTCAGCGAGAGTTGGGTTCACAGGTGGAGCTGAGCACAGCATTTCATCCACAGACGGATGGGCAGTCTGAGCGTACTATTCGGATATTGGAGGACATGTTGCGTGCTTGTGTCATTGATTTTGGTGGTTCATGGGCTGATTATTTGCCTTTGGCGGAGTTTGCTTACAATAATAGCTATCGGTCCAGCATTCAGATGGCACCGTATGAAGCTTTATATGGGAGGCGGTGTAGATCTCCAATCGGTTGGTTCGAGCCCGGCGAGGCTAGGTTGTTAGGGACGGAGTTAGTCCAAGATGCCTTAGATAAGGTGAAGGTGATTCAGGAGAGACTTCGCACGGCTCAGTCGCGTCAGAAGAGTTATGCAGACCGGAAGGTCCGAGATGTGTCTTATTCAGTAGGTGAGAAGGTGTTGCTGAAAGTTTCGCCTATGAAGGGTGTTATGAGGTTTGGAAAGAAAGGGAAGTTGAGCCCAAGGTTTATTGGACCTTTTGAGGTGCTTAGGAAAGTTGGGGAGGTGGCTTATATGCTTGCTTTGCCACCCAGTTTGTCGGGAGTTCACCCGGTGTTCCATGTATCTATGCTCCGGAAGTATGTCGGAGACCCGTCTCATGTGTTGGACTTCGGCACGATACAGCTAGATGAGGATTTGACTTATGATGTGGAACCAGTAGCCATTTTGGGTCGACAGGTTCGTAAGCTGAGATCTAAGGATATAGCTTCAGTGAAAGTGCAGTGGAGAGGTCGTCCCGTGGAGGAAGCAACTTGGGAGACCGAGCAGGAAATGCAGAGCAGATATCCACACTTGTTTGATGCTCCGGGTATGTTTCTTAACCCGCTCGCGGACGAGCGTTTGTTTAAGTTGGGGAGAATGTAACGACCCGGCCCGTCGTTACGGGAATTACCACCCCGTTACCGTGCATTTACATATATTATGCTTTTAAAACAGTATTAGAGTATATCGGGTGAGTAAGAAGTGATTTGGATTGAAAATGAAACAAATAGCATGTTTGAAGAAAGCTTGAATATGAAAAGTCAACCAAGAGTTGACTATTGAGTTAGAGTGCTCGGAACCGGATTCCTGACGATTCGACTAGTTCCGGGGATCATTTATGACTTAGGAGAACAATCGGAATTGAATTCGGAGGTCCGGTGTAGTTTTAAGCTTGAATTGGCGAATGTTGAATTTTGACGAAAACCGGATGGTAGGTGAGATTTTGATCCGGGGGTCGGAATGGAATTCCGACAATTTCTGTAGCTTCGTTATGTGATTTTGGATATGTCCTGCAAATTTTCAGGTCATTCGGACATCGTTTGATCGGGTTTTGGGTTGAATGTTAGTTTTGAAAGTTTTTAAGAAATTTAGGCTTGAATCCGTGGTTAATTGATGATTTTGATGTTTAGGATGGTGTTTTTATGATTGGAACAAGTTCGAATAAGGAGTTAGGATGTGTTGGTGTGTTTGAATGAGGTCCCGGGGGCCTCGGGGTGTTTTCGGATGGTTAATCGGGAGAAATATGGAAAATTGCAGAAAATAGTGCATTGCCTCTGTTGTTTCCGCTCCTGCGGAATTATGGGCGCAGGAGCGGGTGCGCTGAAGCGGAAAGGAGCCGCAGAAGCGGAAAGGGAGCCGCTGAAGCGGAAGCGCGGAAGCGGACGGGGAGCCGCAGAAGCGGCCTTCGCAGAAGCGGAAGGGGAGCCGCTTGGGCGAGTCCGCAGAAGCGGACGTCTAGCCGCAGAAGCGGAACTATCCGCAGAAACGGTCCAATCTCCGCAGAAGCGGACGCGTAGGAGCGGAAATATTTCCGCAGAAGCGGAAATCGCTGTAAGTTAAGTGTATCAGAAGTAGAAAATTTCAGAAACATTTTATCATTTGGGGGTCTCGGCTTAAGGGCGACTTTGGGCGATTTTGAGGGAGAAATCAAGGGAAATCATCAGGTAATCAACTATGAACTCATATTATGATTAGTATTGATAATATCATGCAATTATATCATGAAAATGGAGGAATTTGGGGTAATTATGGAGGATTTAACCCTAGGTTTGAACTTTAGAGAATCAAGGTTTTGAATGAGCAAATGGAGTCCGAATTTGGTAAAATTGATATGCTTAGACTCGTATTGAGATGAGGGTTCCGAATATGAGACTTTCGTAATTTTTCGAGAATCGTACCGAAAGTCGGGTTTTACCAACTTGGTGTAATGTTGAGAATTTCATATGAATTGAAGTGGGTTATGATTCTTTGACCCGTATTTGATATAATTATTGTTATTTGACTAGATTCTACGCACGAGGCAACGAAATTCAAGGGAAAAGGCATCGCGGACGTTTCGACGACCGGCTAGAGGTGAGTAGTTTGTGTATATTGTAGCCTGAGGGTTCGAAACCCCGGCTTAGCACATTGTGACGCTAATAGGGCGTGGCTCGCACACCGTGGCAGGTGCGGAATTGATTGTGATTGGGGATTGAGACTTGGTCCATCCCGGGAATGAATAATATGATGTTGGTGTTGGAAATACACTGTATTTGCTATATTTGTGGGCTGTAAGCCTTGTTTGGGGCCTTGTGCCGATCCTGTAGCGTCCTTAGAGGACAATATTTATGTGATAGCTAAAGATTGCTTAAATCACTGATCTCAGTCCTGGGAATTGTAATCACACTTTTGAAATGCTAAGTCACCGGCTTTTACAAACTTAATAAAGTTAAAGTATTTTTCATGAATTATGAATTGAGAACTGGAAATAAGGAAAATGAATTGTTTTGTGACTTAATTGCTTATTGTGGACTGAGTATGGGATCGGGCTGCACGCCGCAGTGGTTGATGTGAGGATCGGGCTGCACGCCGCAGCAGTATTGCGCTTGGGCTGTAGGAGCCCCTCCGGAGTCTGTACACACCCCCGTGAGCGCCGTCGACGTTAAATGGGATCGGGCTACACGCCGTAGCAGTTATGTGCATTGCATTGCATCCGTATTTGTTGGATTACTCTGTGGTAGCTGTATTGTATTATTGTTGCTAGTTCGTAGGAGATTCGGACTGTAGTGTAGCTTCATATTGTGGTATTTTGTGGATTTCTTACTGTCAGCTACATGTATATATTTGTTACTCACTGAGTACTTAGTACTCACCCCTACTCCCTGCACCTTTTGTGTGCAGACTCAGGTACACAGGAGCAGTAGACGGACATCTCCAGCGTTTACATTGTCACATCGAGTTGCCGAGGTAGCTGCCTACGTTCGCAGAGCCTAGCTTCTCCTCTCATTCCAGTTGTTATTGTATATTTTGTATTCAGACTTGAGTACTTCTATATCGTACTCTCTATTTCCTATTGGGTTTTGTTAGAGGCTCTAGACTCGTGACTCCGGATCTTTGGGAGTGTCAGTATTTTGTTCTTTACTATTATTATTGGAGTTCTTAAACTCATATATTCTTCTTGGGTTGTCCATTTGGGACTGATATCTTTACGTTATACAACATATTTATGTTAGGACCGAAAAAATTTAGGTGTCATGCGGAAGCTAGCAAGCAAACATTGAGCGACGATAAATCCAACAACAAAAGAGAAATCTACCAAAAGAGACACAAACATTTAACGTGGTTCGGTCAACTGACGTACGTCCACAATGGAGATGAGCAATCCACTATAATAAAAGAGAGTACAAAATATCGATAGAACAACCCCAGGAAGAGGCAAACACAAGTTACATAGTAACACTTGTCCCGTAAATTTCTCCCCCTAAACACTACACGAAAGCCCCCATGGCTACATTGTGGATGCTACTGAATGAGAATGAAGGATCCTCAATTTATAGAAGTCCAAACCTTTTCCAATAAGAAAATGGACTAGCCAAAATATTGGAGATTTATAATTTCCTTTTACAAAAAGGAAAATCCAATTAAGGTAATTATATTGCCATTTTCCTTCAAGAGATAGAAAAACTAAATATGATAAGAAAATTATGGCAAACACCTAACAATTCTCACCCTTGGCCTTAATTTTCTGATAAAATAAACTTGATCCACCTTCTTCACATAGCCTTCAAAGGGTTGCATCTCCAGATCTGCGCCACAAAGTTTGTCTCAACGTGCGTAGCACTCAGTTAAATTTCTTAGACAAAAATCATGATTATCGTCAAATATGTTGCAGCTAGAACTGAAAGATGAACCTGTCTTGAACCTCACTCTGATACCACTTGTTAGGACCGAAAACAATTAGGTGTCATATGGAAGCTAGCAAGCAAACCTTGAGCGACGATAAATCCAACAACAAAAGAGAAATCTACCAAAAGAGACACAAACATTTATCGTAGTTCGGTCAACTGACCTACGTCCACAACGGAGATGATCAATCCACTATAATAAAAGAGAGTACAAAATATCGAGAGAACAACCCCACGAAGAGGCAAACACAAGTGATACACTAACACTTATCCGGTAAAGTTCTCCCACTAAACACTACTTTCAAACCCCCTATGGCTATATTGTGGATGCTACTGAATGAAAACGAAGGATCCTTAATTTACAGAAGTCCAAACGTTTTCTTACAAAAAAAAAGAATTAGCCAAATATTGAAGATTTATAATTTCCTTTACAAACCTTTTACAAAAAGAAAAATTCAGTTAAGATAACTATATTATCCTTTTTCTTCAAGAGATAGAAAAACTAAATATGGTAACAAAACTATGACAAATACCTATCAATTATGAAAGGGTGGGAGCATGCTTGTTGAAAGTCTTGATTTGACTAATTGTTGGAAATATCTTTGATATGAATCTTCTGCATTGTTGAGGAAGATTTTTCCAGCAGATTCTTCCCAAGAAACATTATTTGATGCGTAAGTCCAAACTTTTCAACGTCACACACTTTTCAATTAATTAATAATGCTTGATTATGTAATATAACTAGTAAAGTCTACATAATGTAAAATAACGAGACTTAAATCTTACAACCAATGGCAGGTTGTATTGTGTAAAAAGGGTATTGGTTAACTGCACATTCGTCATAAGTTTTCTTAATTTTCTATTGATCATGCACGCAATAATCTAGGTAAATGAGTAGAAAATAAAGAATAATATAGCTCGCCTTTGAATCTCTGACCTAGTTTTATGGTTATATTTTTTTAATTATGGCCAGTTGTTCAACCTCTTATTTAGTATATTTATAGAAAATATTTGATGTATTTTGTGGGTACGTTCTTTTAAGGACAATCAAGTCTCACTAAAATCAATTAATTCACATGAAATGTGAAATTAGCTTTCGCTGAGTTCATATACTGCCTTACAAATTCTCTTTTCTATAAATTTGCTTTCAGTTTGGTGTCATAAAAAAATAATTATCACGATACTAACTAGTAAAGAAAAAACATTTTTATTATAAGTGAACACTATTAGAAGGAAACTCAAAAGAGATAACTCACATCCAAATGATAAATCTAGGACTTCCTTAATATCCAATCTCATTACGTAAATAAGTACCCCTTCCATCTCATATTATCAGTCATAGTTATTAAAAATATTTGTCTCAAATTATCTGTCATTTTAGAAGTTCCAGACAAAATTTTATATCTTTTTCCTTTTTTTACTCTTAGCAATAATTATCGTTAAATAGTACAAACACCTCAATTATGGATAACTTTGTTCAAATACCAATGTTACGTTTCGAATTTTCCAATGCCGGGATCATGATGGTGCCTAACAATGAACCCGCTAGGCAAGCCAACGTTACTGATCACTTTACTCTTTTCACTTTATCCTTTAACAATTTATGAGTAATCATAAGAAAATCAACGGAAAATAAAGTTTTATAGATTATCTTAATAAAAATACGAAATACATAATAAAACTCCGCCCAGAACTGGTGTCACAATTTTATGGACTATCTACGAATACTACAAATAATGGTCTGAACAAAGAAATACAAGTGTGTATCAGAAATAGATAAAATAGAAAAGAAGCAGGATAGAAGAGGACCATGCGGACGCCTGCAGGACTACCTCGGGTCTCCACTGGAATGAAGGCAACAACCTTGAACTGCGGTCAGTATGGTCCAATATCAAGATCTGCACAAAAGTGCATAGTGTAGCATTAATACAACCGACCCCATGTACTGATAGATGCCGAGCCTAACCTTAGCGAAGTAGTGTCCAGGCTAGGACACGACAAAAAAACTAAACCTGTGCAGTTAATAAGTATACTAACAGAGTAACGGATAATAAAAACTAAGCAGAAATAAACGGGGAAGGGGCAACATCCTATTGGGGTTTCAACATGTAAAATTACAGCACTAAAGGAATTTAAGCAGTTAAAACACTTGAACCAATAGCAGCAAATGAACACGGCAAACAAAAATTGCGCACCGCATCACCCGTGGTGCTTTTACTCTCGATCCTCACCATGCAATCAATAATAAGAATGTGCACGACATCACCCTTCGTGCTTTATCATTCTTCATCACCTTGTAAATAATATAATTGTGCACGGCATCACCCTTTATGCTTTATCTCTCTTCCTCACCATATACATCAATATAAATGTAAATGTGCATGGCATCACCCTTCGTGATTTATCACTCTTTCCTCACCATATGCATAAGTATGAATGTCCACGGCATCACTCTTCGTGATTTATAACTCTTTCCTCACCCAAATAGTATAAATAATAACATCCCGGCAAGATGGAAACAAATACATCCCGGCAAGGGAGTCAATAATGAAAACAAATACATCCCATATGGATACTCGTCACCACACCTATACATCGTACACAATATTAACACGTATCAAATAAGACACAACACCTATTGCCTCAAGCTAAAGTTAGGCCAAACACTTACCTCGAATTCCACAGCCAAACTCAAGCCTCAAATATCGCTTTCACCTTAGATTTCATCTCCAATTCACTTGTATCTAGCCATAATTTAACTTAACAACATCAATAAATACTAAATAATTCAAGTCCAATGCTTAATTATAGGTTTTCTATCATTCTTTCCAAAAAGTCAAAAATCAACCCCGGGCTTGCTTGGTCAAAACTCGAGGTTCAGACCAAAACTCGATTACTCATTTACCCCCGAGCCCGGATATATAATTGATTTTAGAATTCGACCTCAATTTGAGATCTAAATTCACAAATTTCACACAAAACACCTAAATTTCCATGAAAATCACCTAGATTTTGTGATGAAATCTTGTTAAAAGATGAAATAGATTGCAAGAAATGAGATTGAAATTATTTACCTATGATTTGGGGAAGAACTTGTCTTTGGAAATTTGCTTGTGGGAGCTTAAGGTTTGAAAATTTAGAAGAATGAGGTGAAATCCCGTCTAAGTTGGGTTTTACACAATTGTAGGTATCGCATTTACAATAAAATATTCGCAATTGCGAACTCGCAGATGCGACCAATGTTTCGCACATATGAAGGTTGACCTGGCCCGTTACATTCGCAAATGTGAACATTGTTCGCTATTACGGCTACTATGTGTGTTGCATTTGCGATGACGAACTTCTCAAATGCAAATGTCCCATGCTCAGCCTAGTCTTCGCAATTATGAGGAGCCTTCGCAATTGTGGTGCTCGCATTTGCGAGCCATAATTTGCAAATGTGAAGTCTGCAGACCTGCAATCACACCAGCAATTTCCTTAAGTCTCAAAACACTTTGTAGCCTATGCAAAACTCACTCGAACCCTCAGGGATCCAAACCAAATATGCACGCAAGTCCAAAAATATCATACGGACGTGCTCTTGCGATCAAATCATCAAAATAATATCAACAACTACGAATTTAGCTTCAACATCTATGAAATTCTCAAGAACACCTAAAGTTACTATTTTCACAACTAAGTGTCCGATTCTTACCAAATTTTACAGATTCGACTTAAGCATTGATTTGAACTATACCGGACTCCGAAACCAAAATACGTGCCCGATACCATCAAGAACACACACCATTTCATCTCCAAAAGTATTTATATTTTCCAGCAAACAATTTTCTTTATAAATTCTTTTCTCGGGCTATGGACCTCAGAATTTAATTTTGGGCATACGCCCAAGTCCCAAATTTTTATACAGATCCCTCGGGATAGTCAATCTCAGTTTTGGGTCCGTTTACCTAAAATATTATTTGAAGTAATCATAAATTCAGTTTTAAAGGTACAATTAGCATTTTTCTGAAGTTTTCACACATATTTGACTATTAAAACAAGAGATGACCTTTTGGGTAAAAAGGTCATCACATTCTCCACCTCTAAAACAACATTCGTCCTTGAATGGAAATAGAAAAGTACCTGAGTCGGTGATAAAATGGGATCGGCTCCGCATATTGGACTCGGACTCCCAAGTAGCTGCCTCAACAGGCTGACCTCTCCACCGAACATGAACCGAAGGGTAACTCTTCGATCTCAACTGAAAAACCTGCCATTCTACAATAGCTAGCGGCTCCTCCTCATAGATCAAGTCCTTGTCCAACTAGACAGTGTTGAAGTCTAACACGTGGATGGATTGTTATGATACTTCTGAAGCATGGTCACATGAAACACTAGGTGCACAACTAATAAACTCGGTAGCAACGCAAGCCTCTAAGCTATTTATTACACTCAATTAGGGATCTCAAAAGGCCCGATGAACCAAGGGATTAGCTTGCCCTTCTTTCAAAATCTCATCACACCTTCATGGGCGACACCCGAAGCAACCTCCCTTTCTGACCATGAATACCACGTCACGAACCATACGGTTGGCATAACTCTTCTACCTGGACTGTGCTTAGAAGCCTATCCTGAATGATCTTGACCTTGTCCAAAGCATCCTGCACCAAATCTGCACCCAACAACTAAGCTACTCTCGGCTCAAACCACCCAACCGACGACCGATACTGCCTACCATATAATGCCTCATAGGGAACCATGTAGATGCTCGATTGGTAATGCTTTTGTAGGCAAATTCTGCTAATGGTAAGAACTGATCCCAGGACCCTCCAAAGTCAATAACACATGATCGGAGCATGTCCTCCAAAATCTGAGTAGTACATTTGGACTGTCTATCCGTACGAGGATGAAATGTTATGCTCAATTCGACCCGTGTACCCAACTCACACTGATTTCCCTCCAAAAATGTGAGGTAAACTGCGTACCTCAATCGAAAATAACAGATATGGGCACACCATGAAGACGAACAATCTCCTGAATATAGATCTCAACTAACCACTCTGAAGAATAGGAAACTACCACATAAATGAAATGCGGTAACTTAGTCAGCCTATCAACAATAACCCATATCGTATCGAACTTCCTCTGAGTCTACAGTAGTCCAACAACGAAGTCCATAGTGACACGCTCCCACTTCCACTCGTGAATCTCAATCTTCTGAAGCAAACCAGCAGGTCTCTAATGCAAGTAATTTACCCGCTGACAATTTAAACACAGAGCTACATAAGCAATAATATCCTTCTTCATCCTTCTCTACTAATAATGTTGCCGCAGGTCCTAATACATCTTAGGGGCGCCCAATTGAATGGAATATCGAGAATTATGAGCCTCTTCTAGAATAAACTCACGACGTCCATCCACATTAGGCACACAAATACGACCCTGCATCCTCAAAATGCCATCATCTCCGACTGTAACCTGCTTGGCACCACCATTCCGCATTGTGTCCCTAAGGACAAGAAAATAAGGGTCATTATACTGTCAATCTCAGATACACTCAAATAACGAAGATTGAGCTATTGTACAAGCTAAAACACAGCTGGGCTCAGAAACATCCAACCTCACGAACTGATTGGCTAATGCCTTAACATTGAAATCAAGCGGTCTCTTACAGACTGTCATATACATAAGACTACCCATAATGGCTGACTTCCTACTCAAAGCATCAGCCACTACATTGGCCTTTCCCAGATGATAAAAGATGGTGATATCATAGTCTTTCAATAGCTCCAACCGACTCCTCTTCCTCAAATTTAGTTCCTTTTACTTGATTAAATACTACACAGTCTTGTGATCCGTGAACACCTCACACGACACGCCATATAAATATTGTCTCCAAATCTTCAGCATGTGAACAATGGCTACTATTTCCAAATCATGAACTGGATAATTCTTCTCGTGGATCTTCAACAGTCGTGAAACATATGCAATAACCTTGTTACTCTGCATAAACAATGCACCAACTCTAATACAAGATACATCACAATATACAGTATATGGCCCTGAACCTATGGGCAATACCAACACCGGCGCTGTAGTCAAAGTTGTCTTGAGCTTTTGGAAGCTCACCTCACACTCGTCCGACCACCTGAACTGGAAACCTTCTGGGTCAACCTAGTCATTGGGGCTACTATAGATGAAAACCCCTCCACAAACTAACAGTAAGAAACTCCGAATATCAGTAGCTGATGTAAGTCTAGGCCAGTCCTTCACTGCCTAAATCTTCTTAGGATCCACCTGAATACCCTCTGCTAATACAACGTGACCCAAGGACGCTACTGAATTCAACTAAAACTCAGATTTTGAAAACTTAGCATACAACTGACTATCTCTCAAAGTCTGAAGAACGACACGAAGATGCTGCTCATGCTCCTCTCGGCTAAGGGATAGATCAAAATATCATCAATGAATATAAGCACAAAGGAATCCAAATACCGCATGAACACTCGGTTCATCAAATCCATGAATGCTGCTGGGACATTTGTCAACCCAAATGACATCATTAAAAACTCGTAATACCCATACAGAGTGCAAAACACTATCTTAGGGACATTAGATGCCCTAATCCTCAACTGATGCTAGCTAGATCTCTAATCTATCTTCAAAAATAACTTGTCACCCTGAAGTTGATCAAACAAATCATCAATCCTTGGCAATGTATACTTGTTCTTGATGATGACTTTGTTCAACTACAGATAATCTATGCATATCCTCGTCGATCCGTCCTTCTTCTTAACAAATAACATCGGTGCACCCCAAGGCGAGATATAGGCCTATTAAAGCCTTTATAATGCAAGCCTTGCAACTATTATTTCAATTCCTTCAAATTTGGCAGGGCCATGCGATATGGCGGAATAGAAATAGGCTGAGTGGCCGGATCCAAATCAAAGCAAAAGTTAATATCTTTGTCGGGTGGCATACTCGGCAGGTCTGTAGGAAATACCTTTGGAAACTCATGAACAATGGGCACAGAATCCATAAAAGGAACCTCAACACTAGAATCATGAATATATGCCAAATAAGCCAAATATCCCTTATCAACCATGCGTTGAGCCTTCATATATGAGATATCCCTACTGGTAGAATGACCGACAATCCCTCTCCATTTCGAACAAGGCAACCCCGGCAATGGAAATGTCACGATCTTCACCCAATATAGCATGATAAGGTGATAGCCAATCTATCCCAAAAATGACATCGAAATCCATCATATTGAGAAGTAGGAGATCTACGCTAGTCTTGAGATCCCCAATAAGAACCACACATGAATGATAGGCACGATCTACCATAATATAATCACCTACTGGTATAGACACATATACTGGAGCACTAAAAGAATTACAAGGCACGACGAAATATGTAGCAAAATAAAATGACACGTAGGAGTATGTAGACGCTAAATCAAATAGGACTGGTGCACCTCTACTGCAAACTGACACTGTACCTGTGATAACGACATGGGATGCCTCAGCCTCAGGTCTGGACGGGAAAGCATAACATCGGGGGCTGGGCCCCACCGCCCTAATACCAACTTGTCACAACCCGAATTTTCCACCGTCGGGATCGTGATGGCGCCTAAGATTGAACCCTCTAGAAAAGCCAACGTTACTGGTCACTTTACTCTTTTCACTTTATCCTTTAACGATTTATGATTTATCATAATAAAGTCAGCGCAAAACACAATTTAACAGATTATCTTAATACAAATATGAAATCCATAATAAAACTCCACCCAGAACTGGTATCACAATTTCACGGACTGTCTACAATAATACAAATAGTGGTCTGAACAAAGAAATAAAAGTCTGTCTCATAAATAGATAAAATAGAAAAGAAGCGGGATAAAAGGGCACCCTGTGGATGCGTGCAGAACTACATCGGGTCTCCACTGGACTGAAGGTAGC
The DNA here is from genome assembly GCA_032618575.1 of Nicotiana noctiflora. Taxonomy (NCBI): domain Eukaryota; kingdom Viridiplantae; phylum Streptophyta; class Magnoliopsida; order Solanales; family Solanaceae; genus Nicotiana; species Nicotiana noctiflora. The sequence goes on from JASVEL010000736.1 coordinate 432,175, forward strand.
AACCTCAAACTATGGTTTGTATGGTCCAGTATCGGGATCTGTACAAAATTGCAGAGTGTAGCATCAGTATGACCGACCCCATGTACTTTTAGGTGCCAAGCCTAACCTCGATGAAGTAGTGACGAGACCAGGAGACAAAAAAACTAAACGTGTGGAGTTAATCAATACACTAACAGAGTAAGAGATAATAAAACAAAGCAGGAATAAAAGGGAAGGGGAAAATACTATGGGGGTTTCAACATGAAAAGTTACAGCAGTAAAGGAATTTAAACAGTTAAAACACTTGAACCAATAATAACAAACGAACACATCAAACAGAAAATGCACCAAGGTATCACCCTTCATGTTTTTACTCTCGATCCTCACCATACAGTCAATAATAAAATGTCCAAGGCGTCACCCTTCATGCTTTATCACTCGTCCTTTTTGTATGAATAATATAAATGTGCACAACATCACCCTTCATGCTTTATCTCTCTTCCTCACCATATGCATCAATATAAATGTAAATGTGCACTGCATCACCCTTCGTGCTTTATCACTCTTTACTCACCATATGCATAAGTACGAATGTGCACGACATCACCCTTCATGCTTTATCACTCTTTCCTCACCCAAACTGCAAAAACAATAACATCCCGACAAGAGAATCAACAATGAAAGCAAATACATCCCGACAAGGAAGCCAACAAAGAAAACAAATACATTCCGGAAAGGGAATCAGCTATAACCAATCTCGTTCCAACAGTTATCCTCACAAAATGAATATTGACTTGAACCAATATTCAACAATGGTCAAATACCAAGAAAATATCATAAGTCTTGTTTAAAAGGGACAATCTTCAATGTAGTCATGGATAGTACATAATGAGAATCACCATAGTCACAATATAAGGCTCACAGGCATGCTTGACACCAACATATAGATACCCGTCACCACACCTATACATCGTACACAACACTAACACGTAGCAATTAAGACACAACACCTATTCCCTCAAGCTAAGGTTAGATCAAACACTTATCGTATTCCACGGCCAAACTCAAGCCTCAAATACTGCTTTTCCCTTAGACTTTGCCTTCAATTCACTTGTATCTAGCCATAATTAAACTTAACAACATCGATAATACTAAAGAATTCAACCCCAATGCTTATTTATTTTCTACCATTTTTCCCAAAAATTCAAAAAACAACCTGGACCAGTTTGGCCAAACTTGAGGTGCGGACCAAAACCTGATTACCCATTCACATCCAAGCCCGAATATGTAATTGGTTTCAGAATCCGAACTCAATTTGAGGTCTTGTAACACCCTATAAATTCAGAGTATGAATGAGTTAAAGGAGTAGTAAGGTTATATTTTGAACATGTGAAGTCCCATTGGGATGATTATGGGTGAAAATAGTTGTTTTAAAATCAAGATGGAAACTAAGGTGCATAAGATTTGACAAAATCGACTAAGTTTGCAGAAAGTCTATCTTCCAGAAGAGTTTAGTGAAAATGTTTAAGTAATTTGGGATACCTAAAACCATGGAAGTTGTAGGTCTTTGAAATAGCTTTCGAACGATATATTATGGAGCCAGAACTGATATGTGTGCAAAAGGTTATGCGTGTTTTATAGAAAATATGCAATATGCACGCCCTATAGTGTGGCCACGCTTCTTTTGAGGTAGTGTTACTGCCGCTTTGCGTGGTCAGTAGCGTGGCCAGGTCTTTAGGTGTGCGGGCGCACTTGTGAAGCTATATTTTGTCCCCCGCAGCCCCAAAACATAAAGATTTGCTCCAGAAAGGGAAACTCTAAAAAAACTAACTCCTTAAGGGTCCCTACATCACCCAAGGTAAGTTCTAATGGTGATGCTAAGTAAATTTTAATTTCCTAACATCTTATCAACATGGGTAAACCCTCCAAATCATTAGATATTTGATTATAAAGAACCCTATATCTCGAATTCAAGAAGATTGAATGTCAAGAAGGTAATATATTCACCCTCTAATTGATTATAGCATTGAAGTAATGATTGTAGACTATAAGTTCATGAGATATGATTTCATGGGTTTGATAGAAAAGCATGACCGGTTATAGGTTTGGGGTATTGATTATCTATTATTGATTAAGGGTATTATTTACCTTATGGGTGATAAAGAATAATGTTGAATATAAACATTTGAGACTTTAGAATTTATCTAGGACCAAGAGAATGGGTTATTGGACGTAAAGACACCATTAATAAGGACTATGAAGATTTATTCTTATCAAGTATTTGATAAAATACCTAAGTAACCAAAACATGAGACTTATTGCTAATATGGAATCACTTTGACTTGTATTGATATAGATTAAAGTTGAAAGAGTTGGCGAATGTTGTATTACGCTCAAAAGCAAGAAGCTAAGGTATGTGAGACTAAATCTCTATGTTTGTGTATTTTAATTATTCTCCATACAATGCGTTTTTTTTACGACATTACTAATTGCCTCAAAAATATTATTTAGCCTAGTTCCTTGAATAGTTGCAGAACTTCTATTCTCTAGCTTCATAACTCGTTTACCACTTTCATTCTAAACGTTGTGAGCTCAATGCGCATTCAATATAGACTTGGGTTTGATGCCCCCAAGTCTTAGTGTAGATTACTCAGTATGCCATAAACAATTGAAGTTTCAGTGTTCTTAATCAGTTCAAGAATACATGTCTCAGTCTAGTCCTATTCTGTATTCCAGTATTATGCAACTCATTGTGATCTAGTATTTCAGTATCATGTAACTCAGTATAATTCAGTATTTCACTATTATATATTACAATATGATTCTCAGTTACTGAATATTGAACACATGTGTTTGGACCTAAGGCTACAGTTAATGCTTTATGCATCTTTGGGCCTGAGGCTGCCGTTTATGGTTTATGCATCTTTGGACCTGAGGCCACGGTTTATGCTTTATGCACCTTTGTGCTTGAGGCTATAGTTTATTCTTTATACATTTTGGACCTGAGGTAGCAGTTATGTATACCTATACTTGGGCTCGAGGCTGCAGTTGTGCGCACACACATACACACATACACACACACACACACACACACACACACACACACACACACGCATATATATATATATATGTATATATATATATATATATATATATATATATCTGTGGCTATATTTTAATATTCAGACAAACAGGTTGTTCATCATTCAGAAGATGGAGTATTCATATCCTTACTTCCTTTGTTCAGTTCAGTTATCAATTATCATTTCATTTATCAGTTATCAGTTCAGCTATCAATTATCATTTAAGTTATCAGTTATGATTTTAGTTATCAATTATCAATTGTCGTTTCAGTTTCTGTTTCAATAGTTATCATTTCAGTATCAATTATCAGTTATAAGCCATCAGCTCAGTTTTAGTTTCAGCATTTATAGGTCTTTCTTGCAGTTGCTTTACGTACCAGTGCAATTCAAATGTACTGACGCCCCTTTTTTCCGGGGCATGTCTCTCATGATGCAAGTAATGATTTATAGGTTGATGATTCAGAGCACTAGGATTCTCGTACTAGCTACTTTGTGATCCCCAGTTCTTCCGTAGCATTATCATTATCTTGTTGTTATCAGTATTTTCAGACAGTTAGTGCTTTTAGTACTTTATTAGAGGCTTCATAATCTAGAGTGACAGTTAGACAGAGTCTGAGGCTTTTTATGTTAAGCTATGTTGGCTGCAAATATATTTTAGAAATGTATTAGTATTTTGGCACTTTGATTTTTATCATTCAGACTTTCAGTATAACAACATGTGTTAGTTTATTTTCCGCATTCAGTATGTTATGATATCACATGTTGAGTCAGCTAGCCAGCTGGTTTGCTCAGTCACATGTAGTCAAGCATCGCATGCCCTGTTATGTCCAGGCCCAGGTTCGGGGCGTGTTAAAGCTTGGTATAAGAGCTCTAGGTTTAAGAGTCCTGGGAGTCTATGAATCTGTGTCTAGTGAAGTTTCCTTTATATGTAGGTGCCGGCCACTCATATAAATGGTTAAATACCAAGACCTATAGGATTTTCTCATTTCTTTCTACTCTAGATCGTTCCATAAAGCTTAGAGAAATAGTTAAACTCCTCTTCATATCAAATTCCAAATGTATTGGATGCCTAAGCGGTGCATAGGAGAAACATAAGGTCATAGAGAGGATAATTTCCCACTGGGGTATAATTATAGAGTACAGATTGGTAAATATGAGACTTGAGAGGACGTTAAAAGTGGGATGCAATGGATTGTAGTACAAATTAAAGCATAACCTTATCAGAAGGTACAAAAGTAGTTATGATGTCTTATTTTTATCAGTTTGCCTCAATTATCCAGTGATATAGTCTTTCAGTTAGCAAATTTGTGGTTATTCAGCAGTCCAATATTCAGTTATATGTTTATCAAATGTCTCATTTTCAGTGTATCAAAATTTTTGGTAACTTGTGAGTATACAATTATGCATATGGATTCTCAAAGAAAATATAAGTAACAGTGATTATAGTGAAACATTTGTATATTTTAGGTCTGGATTAAGACCAAGACTCACTAGATGGTGCATGAAGTGATTTATCAGATGATGGTATACTCTGAAGGATAAATTTGTGTATAGTAATCATATGTTTTTGACCTCAGAGAATAATTTCTTTTAATTCTTGCAAATGAAGCCACATGCATGATGATGATAGTTCAGATGTAAGATCCGAACATTGGTCAATATAGTTTGGACAGAAAAAAGCCTAAGGATAAAATACCTAGGAGTCAGAAACAATTGTTATTATTAGAGATGTATTTTTCGTAGAACTCATGCAAATGACTAGAAGATAAGACACATACAATGAGAACAAGAGCAACCAATAGTGAATTTCAGGGAATATGTAACGACCCGGCATGTTGTTATGGGAATTATTACCCCGTTACCTTGCATTTATATGTTTTATGTTTTTATATCAGTGTTAGAGTTTATCGGGTGAGTTAGGAGTGATTCGGGTTGAAAATGAGGCAAATAGCCTTTTTGAAGGAAGCTTAAATATGGAAAGCCAACTGGAGTTGACTATTAAGTTAGAGTGCTCAGAATCAGATCTGATGATTCAACTAGTTTCGGGGGATCATTTATGACTTAGGGGAGCAATCAGAATCGAATTCGGAGGTCCGGTGTAGTTTTAGGCTTGAATTGGCTAAGGTTGAATTTTGGCGAAATCCGAACGGTAGGTGAGATTTTGATCCAGGGGTCGTAATGAAATTCCGACAATTTTTGTAGCTTCAATATGTGATTTTGTATATGTCTACAAATTTTTAGGTCATTCGGATGTTGTTTCATCGGGTTTTGGATTGAATGTTAGTTTCGGAAGTTTTGAAGAAACTTAGGATTGAATCCGTGTGAAAATGGTGATTTTGATGTTTAGGATGGTGTTTTTATGATTGGAAGAAGTCCTTATCGTGTTTTGGAGTATGTTGGTGGTTTTCGTTGGGGTCCCAAGGGCCTCGAGATGAATTTGGACCATCATCTGGGCATTTGAAACTTGGAAAAAACTGCAAAAAGTTGCAGAAAACTGTGCAGGCATTAAGCCTTCACTTTTGCGTGGCCCAGGTCACGTTCGCGTGGCCCAAGTCGCGTTCGCGAAGGCCAGGTTGGCTAAGGCATCTCGTTCGCGACCAGGATGCCGCGTTCGCATAGGCAAGGTTGGGCGAAGCTTCACGTTCGCGTGACTGAAGGTCGCGTCGCGTAGAAGAAAAAGGGAAAGCATCGTGTTCGCATGAGGGTCTACGCGTTCGCGTAGAAGAAATTGTGCTTCATGAATGCATGGAAGGCGTCGCGTTCGCGATGAATAAAATGAGCGGGGCATCGCGAACGCATGAGCTCCATCGCGAATGCGTAGAGCAAATGGGTTTGTCAGTGAATTAAAAACCAGAAGTAGTGTAGTCGCGGGTTCATTCACCAAAAACACAAATTTTGAACCCTAGAGAGAAGAACTCACGGGAAAACACTGGGAATTCATCGGAGGTAAGTTTCTTGACTCAAAAACGTAATTTTATGGTAGAATTAACATCAATCTTCATGAATTTGGGTAGAAACTGTGAAGAATTATGACCTAGGTATTGAAATTTTTTTTTTTGGGTTTTGAAAGGCCATTCGAACTCCAATTTCAATAAATTTTATATGCACGGACTCGTGGCGAGACGAGGATCGCGTTGGTACTAATTTTGGAATTTTTCGAGCAGCGGGCCCGGGGTCGGGTTTTACCAACTTAGTGCGTTTATGCGTACTTCATGTAAATTGAATTGGGTTATGTTCCTTTGACCAGTAATTGACATAATTATTATGGTTTGACTAGATTCTACGCGCGAGGCAGCGAATTCTAAAGAAAAATGCATTGCGGACGAGCCTATGACCGGTTAAAGGTGAGTAGTTTGTGTATATGGTAGCCTGAGGGTTCGAAACCCCGGCTTAGGACATTGTGACGCTAGTAGGGCATGGTTCGTACCCCGTGGCAGGTGCGTGGATTGATTGTGACTGGAGATTGAGACTTAGTCCATCCCAAATAAGTATAATATGATATATGTGGTTGAAAAACACTGTGTTGACATACTTGTGGGCTGTAAGCCATGTTTGGGGCCTTGTACCGACCTGTAGTATCCCTAGGGGATAGTTATATATGTGATAGCTATAATTGCTTAATCACTGATCTCAGTCCTAGTTTAAATCACCGTATTGAAATTCTAAGTCACCTATTTTGGAAAATTAAATGAGAATTAAAGCATTTTCACAAGTAAATCAACTGGAACCTAGAATTAAATAAATTAAACTATGTATGATTCATATACATGTTGTGGACTGAGGATGGATCGGGCTGCACGCCGCAGCGGTTGATATGAGGATCGGGCTGCACGCCGCAGCGGTATTGCACTTGGGTTGTAGGAGCCCGTCCGGAGTTTGTACACACCCCCAGTGAGCGTCGTCGATGTTAAATGGATCGAGCTACATGCCGTAGCAGTTATGAGCTTTGCATTGCATTTTTATATGTTGAATTGTCTGTCACAATTGTGTTGTATTGTTGTTGCTAGTTAGTAGGATTATCGGATTGTAGTTTAGCTTCATTTTGTGGTATTCTGTGGATTTCTTGCTTTCAACTACTTGTATATATTTATTACTCACTAAGTACTTAGTACTCACCCCTACTCCCTACACCTTTGTGTGCAGATTCAGGTACTTAGGAGAAGTAGACGAGCATTCCAAATTTCACAGAGTCACATCGAGTTGCTGAGGTAGCTGCCGACGTTCGCAGAACCTAGCTTCTCATCTCCTTTTCAATTATTACTTTATGTTCAATTTCCATACAGTATTCTCTACTATTGTTCGATTTTGTTTAGAGGCTCTAGACTTTTGACTCCAGATCTTTGGGAGTGTTAGTTTTTTTTCGCACTTCTCAGTATTTTGTTCGTATTATTAATGTTTGAGTTTCTATGACTCATATATTCTTCTTGAGTTGTACATTTGGGACTAATATTATTTGTGAAAAATGTTTGTTGGTCTGGCTGGCCTAACTTGATTGTTGGGTGCCATCACGACCGGATTTGGGTCGTGACAAGTTGGTATTAGAGACTAGGTTACTAGGACTCGCGAGTCATGAGTTGATTTAGTAGGCTTTCGTGGATCAGTACGTAGATGTCCGTATCTATCCTCGGAAGGCTACAGAAACTTTACGAAAAACCTCACTTTTCTTGGATTCATATCGTGCGGTTTGTGTTATCATGAAACTAAATTTTCCATATTCTATTCTCTCCGTGATGGCGAGAACACGTGCTAGTGGACGTGGCGGACGACCACTATTGGCACCCAGAGGCCGTGGTCATGGTAGAGGTAGGGCAGCAGTACCAGCACCTGCTGACCCACCAGCTGACCAGACTCATGGTCAGATTTTAGCACCGGTGGCCCAAGTTCAGGATCAGGTTCCAGCTGTAGACACTCCAGCAGCTCAGGTTCAGGCACCGACAGTTGCTATTAAGATACTGGGTCTTCAGGAGACTTTGGCCCAGATTCTATCAGTATGCACTGGCTTGGCTCAGGTGGTTGCAACCTCTACTGCAGCGGCTTCTTCACAGGCAAGAGGAGGAAATCAAACCCCCGTGGCTCGCACACCCAAGTCGGTAGTTTAGGGTATTCAGGCACCTGGGGCAGCTTCAGTTCAGCCAGCTACACCTGTTGCACCAGCCCCTGCTCATGTGGTTCCAGTTATGCCTGACGATGAGCACCGTCATCTAGAGAGGTTTGAGAGGCTACAGCCTCCGACATTAAGTGGTGCTGAGGGCAAGGACGCCCAGGGTTTTCTTGATAAATGTCAGCGTATGCTTCGCACCACGAGTATTCTAGAGTCTAGCGGTGTTGCTTTCACCACTTTTCGGTTCACAAGTGTAGCATTTCAGTGGTGGGAGGATTTTGAGAGGCATAGGCCCGCTGGGGCAGCGCCCCTCACTTGGCAGCAGTTCTCCACAGTATTTTTGGAGAAGTATGTGCGTCAGTCCTAGAGAGAGGAGCTGCGTCGTCAGTTTGAATGGATAAAGCAGAGGGACATGTTGGTAACTCAATATGAGTTGAGATTCACACACCTAGCCCGTCATGCCACGTGGATGATTCCGACGGATAGAGAGAGGATCAGGAGATTTATAGATGGTCTTATCTATCCCATCCGTGTATTGATGACTAGAGAGAGGGCTTCAACAGTTACCTTTGAGGAGGAGGTTAATGCTACCCGTCATATTGAGATAGATCGTCACAGAGAGCGTGAGGAGAGAGAGGCTAAGAGGCCTCGTGGTACTGGTAGTTACAGTGGTGCCCCGTCTAGGGGCCAGCCTCAGCATAGCAGGGGTCGTTCATTTAGATCTCATCAGTTAGGACGTGCGGACTCTAGAGGATTTTCATCAAATCATGGTCGTCAGGGCCATCAGGGTCATCAGGGTCAGTAGGGGTCGTCAGCAGAGTCAGCCTGCATTGAGTGCTCTTCCAGCTCAGAGCTTTGCTCCTGCTTCTTCAGCTCAGGATTCATTTGCAGAGAGGGGTCCTCAGTAGTCCCTCCTTCCATCTTCAGGTTGTTGCTTCGAGTGTGGCGAGTTGGGCCATATTAAGAGAGAGTGCCCTCAGTGGCTTCATAGGCGGTCTCAGCAGAGGGATCAGCCCTCGTCTTCTACTCCTGTTTCTTCAGCACTAGCACAGTCAACTAGGAGTGGTGGCCAGGTGGCCAGAGGTCGCCTTAAGGGTGAGGATCGTACTGGCGGAGGCCAAGCTCATTTCTATGTTCCTCTGGATAGGAAGGACGCTAGTGCCTCAGATGCTGTCATTTTAGGTATTATCTCAGTCTGTCACAGGGATGCTTCTGTCTTATTTGATCCCGGATCCACCTATTCCTATATTTCTTCATATTTTGCACACCATTTAGGTATCTCCCATGGTATTCTTGCCTTGCCCGTGCATGTGTCTACCCCGATGGGGGATACAGTTATTGTGGATCAGGTATATCGATCTTGTCTTATTATTATTGGGGGTCTAGAGACCCGAGGTGACTTGTTATTATTGGGCATGGTAGATTTCAATGTGATTCTAGGCATGGATTGGTTATCTCCTTACCATGCGATTCTGGACTGTCATGCCAAGACAGTCACACTAGCTATTCCAGGTAATCCGAGGATCGAGTGACTGGTTTGATTGATTATGTATCCGATAGGGTAATTTCCTATATAAAAGCCCAACAAATGATTGCGAAGGGTTGTTTATATTATTTGGCCTTCATTAGGGATGTTGAAGCTGAGACACCCAGTCTTTATTCGGTCCCTATTGTGAGGGATTTCCTGGATGTATTTCCAGCAGACCTGCCGGGCATGCCGCCTGACAGGGATATTGATTTTGGTATTGACTCGGTGCCGGGCACTCAGCCCATTTCTATTCCTTCCTACCGCATGTCACCAGTTGAGTTAAAAGAGTTGAAAGAACAGTTTCAGGAACTCTTAGATAAGGGTTTCATTTGCCTGAGTGTGTCACCTTGGGGTGCACCGGTATTGTTCGTGAAGAAGAAGGATGGCACAATGAGAATGTGCATTGATTACAGGTAGCCGAACAAGGTAACGGTAAAGAATAAGTACCCATTGCCTCGTATTGAGGACTTATTTGATCAGCTCCAGGGAGCTAGTGTATTCTCTAAGATTGATCTTCGATCGGGTTATCATCATTTGAAGATCAGGGATTCAGACATTATGAAGACATCATTTAGAACGAGATATGGGCACTATGAGTTCCTGGTGATGTCTTTCGGGCTGACTAATGCCATGGCTGCATTGATGCACTTGATGAACAATGTATTTCGGTCGTACCTTGATTCTTTCGTGATCGTGTTTATTGATGATATTCTGGTGTATTCACGCAGCCAGGAGGAACATGCACATCACTTGAGGGTGGTATTGTAGAGGTTGAGAGAAGAAAAGCTTTATGCAAAATTCTCTAAGTGTGAATTTTGGCTTGATACTGTGACTTTTCTGGGACATGTAGTGTCTAGAGATGGTATTCGGGTTGACCCACAGAAGGTCGAGGCGGTGCAGAATTGGCCCAGACCTTCCTCAGCTACTGAGATTCGGAGTTTCCTCTGCTTGGCAGGCTATTATCGCCCGTTTGTTTAGGGTTTCTCATCTATTGCTTCACCATTAACGAAGCTGACACAGAAGAATGCTCCATTTGTATGGTCCGATGAATGTGAGGAGAGCTCCAGAAGCTCAAGTCGGCTTTGAGCACAACTCCGGTACTTGTGTTTCCATCATCTTTAGGGTCTTATATGGTGTATTGTGATGCTTCTAGAGTGGGGATCAGTTGTGTATTGATGTAGGAGGGTAGAGTTATTGCATATGCTTCTCGTCAGCTGAAGCCCCACGAGAAGAACTACCTTGTTCACGATTTAGAGTTAGCTGCTATTGTTCATGATTTGAAGATTTGGAGGCATTAATTGTATGGTGTATCTTGTGATGTATATACAGACCACCGCACCATTCAGCATCTGATTAAGCAGAAAGATCTCAATTTGAGGCAGCGAAGATGGCTTGAATTGCTTAAAGACTATGATATTACCATTTTGTACCATCCTAGGAAGGCCAATGTAGTGGCCAATGCATTGAGCCGGAAGGCTGTTAGTATGGGTAGCTTGGCGTATATTCCATTTAGGGAGAGACCCCTTGCAGTTCATGTTCAGGCGTTAGCTAATCAGATGGTGAGACTGGATATTTCTGAGCCTAATCGGGTTATGGCTTGCGTGGTAGCTCGGTCTTCTTTATATGATCGTATTCGAGAGCGCCAGTATGATGATCCACACTTACTTGTCCTTAAGGACAGAGTTCATCATGATAATGCCAGAGATGTCACTATTGATAGTGATGGTGTGTTGCGGATGCAGGGTCGGATATGCGTGCCCAATGTTGATGGCCTTCATGAGTTGATGTTAGAGAAGGCCCACAGCTCGCGGTATTCTATTCATCCAGGTGCCGCAAAGATGTATCAGGATTTGAGACAGCATTATTGGTGGAGAAAGATGAAGAAAGATATTGTGAATCATGTGGCACGGTGCCTAAATTGTCAGCAGGTCAAGTGTGAGCATCAGAGACCTGGTGGTGTATTCCAGCGTATTGATATTCCCGAGTGGAAGTGGGAAAGGATCACTATGGACTTTGTTAGTGAACTCCCTCGGACGGCGAGGAAGTTTGATTCAGTTTGGGTGGTTGTGGATAGGCTGACCAAGTCAACTCACTTCATTCCAGTGTGTACTACATACTCCTCGGAGTGGTTGGCAGAGATATTCTTCTGCGAGATTGTGAGATTGCATGGAGTTCCCATTTCTATCATATCAGACAGAGGTACCCAGTTCATTTCTCAATTCTGGAGGACATTTCAGCGAGAGTTGGGTTCACAAGTAGAGCTGAGCACATCATTTCAGCCACAGACGGATGGGCAGTCCGATCGTACTATTCAAATACTGGAGGACATGTTGCATGCTTATGTTATTGACTTTGGTGGTTCATGGGCAGATTACTTGCCTCTTGCAGAGTTTGCGTATAATAATAGCTATCAGTCCAGCATTCAGATGGCACCGTATGAAGCTTTATATGAGAGGCGGTGTAGGTCGCCAGTCGGTTGGTTTGAGCCCTTCGAGGCTAGATTGTTGGGGACATAGTTAGTTCAGGATTCCTTGGACAAGGTTAAGGTAATTCAGGAGAGACTTCACACATCTCAGTCACGTCAGAAGACTTATGCGGACCGGAAGGTCCGAGATGTGTCTTATTCGGTAGGTGAGAAGGTGTTGCTGAAGGTTTCGCCTATGAAGGGAGTTATGAGGTTTGGAATGAAAGGAAAGTTGAGCCCAAGGTTCATTGGACCTTTTGAGGTGCTTAGGAAAGTTGGGGAGGTGGCCTATATGCTTGCTTTGCCACCTATTTTGTCGGGAGTTCACCCGGTATTCCATGTATCTATGCTCCGGAAGTATGTTGGAGACCCGTCACATGTGTTAGACTTCAGCATGATACAATTGGATGATGACTTGACCTATGATGTGGAGCTGGTAGTCATTTTGGGTCGGCAGGTTCGTAAGTTGAGATCCAAAGACATAGCTTCAGTGAAAGTGTAGTGGAGAGGTCATCCCGTGGAGGAAGCAACTTGGGAGACCGAACAGGAGATGCGGAGCAGATATCCACACTTATTTGATACTCTAGCTCGCGGACGAGCGTTTGTTTAAGTTGGGGAGAATGTAACGACCCGGCACGTCGTTATGGGAATTACCACGCAGTTACCTTGCATTTATATGTTTTATGCTTTTATATCAGTGTTAGAGTTTATCGGGTGAGTTAGGAGTGATGCAGGTTGAAATGAGGCAAATAGCCTTTTTGAAGGAAGCTTGAATATTAAAAGTCAACCTGGAGTTGACTATTAAGTTAGAGTGCTCGGAATCGGATTCTGATGATTCGACTAGTTTCGAGGGATAATTTATAACTTAGGGGAGCAATCGGAATCGAATTCGGAGGTCCGGTGTAGTTTTAGGCTTGAATTGGCTAAGGTTGAATTTTGGCGAAATCCGAACGGTAGGTGAGATTTTGATCCGGGGGTCGGAATGGAATTCCAACAATTTTGTAGTTTCGTTATGTGATTTTGGATATGTCTGCAAATTTTCAAGTCATTCGGACGTCGTTTGATCGGGTTTTGGATTGAATGTTAGTTTTGGAAGTTTTGAAGAGACTTAGGCTTGAATCCGTGTGAAAATGGTGATTTTGATGTTTAGGATGGTGTTTTTATGATTGGAACAAGTCCGTATCATGTTTTGGATTGTGTTGGGGGTTTTCGTTGGGGTCCCGGGGGCCTCGGGATGAATTCGTACCATTATCCGGGCATTTGAGACTTTGAAAAACCTGCAGAAAATTGCAGAAAATTGTGCAGGCATTAAGCCTTCACGTTCGCGTGGCCCAGGTCGCGTTCGCGAAGGCCAGGTTGGCTAAGGCATCGCGTTTGCGACCAGGCTGTCACGTTCGCATAGGCAAGGTTAGGCGAAGCTTCGCGTTCGCGTGAATGATAGTCGCATTCGCGTAGAAGGAAAAGGGAAAGCATCGCATTCGCGTGAGGGTCTATGCGTTCGCGTAGAAGAAATGCGGGCGGCTGGGAAATTGTGCTTCGCAAACGCGTGGGAGGCGTCGCATTCGCGATGAGTAAACTGAGCGGGGCATCGCGAACCCGTGAGCTCCATCGCGAACACGTAGAGCAAATGGGTCTGTTAGTGAATTAAAAATCAGAAGCAGTGTAGTCGTGGGTTTATTCACCAAAAACTCAAATTTTGAACCCTAGAGAGAAGAACTCATGGGAAAATGCTGGGAATTCATCGGGTATTCATCGGAGATAAGTTTCTTGACTCAAAAACGTAATTTTATGGTAGAATTAACATGAATCTTCATGAATTTGGGTAGAAACTGTGAAGAATTATGGCCTAGGTATTGAAAACGGATTTTTGGGTTTTGAAAGGCAATTCGAACTCCGATTTTGATATATTTTATATACACGAACTCGTGGCGAGACGAGGATCGCATTGGTACTAATTTCGGAATTTTTCGAGTAGCGGGCCTGGGGTCGGGTTTTACCAACTTAGTGTGTTTATGCGTACTTCATGTAAATTGAATTGGGTTATGTTCCTTTGACCCGTAATTGACATAATTATTGTGGTTTGACTAGATTCTACATGCGAGGCAGCAAATTCTAAAGGAAAAGGCATCGCGGACGAGTCTACAACCGGTTAGAGGTGAGTAGTTTGTGTATATGGTAGCCTGAGGGTTCGAAACCCCGGCTTAGCACATTGTGACGCTAGTAAGGCGTGGCTCGCACCCCGTGGCAGGTGCGGGGATTGATTGTGATTGGGGATTAAGACTTAGTCCATCCCGAATAAGTATAATATGATATATGTGGTTGAAAAACACTGTGTTGACATACTTGTGGGCTGTAAGCCATGTTTGGGGCCTTGTGCCGACCTGTAGTATCCCTAGGGGATAGTTATATATGATAGCTATACTTACTTAATCACTGATCTCAGTCCTGGTTTGAAATCACCGTATTGAAATGCTAAGTCACCTGTTTTGGAAAATTAAATAAGAATTAAAGCATTTTCATAATTAAATGAACTGGAACCTGGAATTAAATAAATTAAACTATGTATGATTCATATACATGTTGTGGACTGAGGATAGATCGGGCTACACGCCACAGCGGTTGATATGGGGATCGGGCTGCACGCCGCAGCGATATTACGCTTGGGCTATAGGAGCCCCTCCAGAGTCTGTACACACCTCTAGTGAGCGCCGTCGATGTTAATTGGATCGGGCTACATGCCATAGCGGTTATGTGCTTTGCATTGCATCTTTATCTGTTGAATTTTCTGTGATAATTGTGTTGTATTGTTGTTGCTAGTTCATAGGAGGATCAGACTGTAGTTTAGCTTCATTTTTTGGTATTCTATGGATTTCTTGCTTTCAGCTACTTGTATATATTTATTACTCACTGAGTACTTAGTACTCACCCCTACTCCCTGCACATTTGTGTGCAGATTCAGGTACTCAGGAGAAGTAGACGAGCACTCCAGCTTTCACAGAGTCACATCGAGTTGCTAAGGTAGCTGCCGACATTCGCAGAACCTAGCTTCTCATCTCCTTTTTAGTTATTACTTTATGTTTAGATTTGAGTATTTCCATACAGTATTCTCTAATATTGTTCGGTTTTGTTTAGAGGCTCTAGACTTGTGACTCCAGATCTTTGGGAGTGTTAGTTGTTTTTTGCACTTCTCAGTATTTTGTTCGTATTATTATTATTGGAGTTTCTATGACTCATATATTCTTGTTGAGTTGTCCATTTGGGACTGATATTATTTGTGAAAAAACGTTTGTTGGTCTGGCTGGCCTAACTTGATTGTTGGGCGCCATCACGACCGGATTTGGGTCGTGACAGAATAATTCTAAGTTGCTTAGATTTGTTCAAATTAGAACTAGAAGTACCACATTAGCAAGCTACTAAAAGAAGTAGTTTTTTATGTAAGATAAAAGATATGGCAGTTCCCCCTTAGGTTATGTAACCAAGTGATTACCGCGAATGTTTATAGTATGATATAATTTGGTATTATATAGAAAGTTTGGGGTTAGATATTCTAATTTTGTTTAAGAAATATGAATTCCCTAAGTGAGATCTATGCACATAGTTTAGAAAAAAAGAGAGGATAGTATGCGACCATAGAATAGGGTCGATGACGAGAGAAGTTAGAAATAGTCTTATGCTTCACTTTAGTTATTCAGAGCAGAACATAAACACATGACTCTAGCAGGTAGTTAGTAAAAGAATAGTTAGTTTGCTTGAGTAGATATAGTAAATCAACACTTTCAACAGAGCTAGTAGAGGTACAATTTGATCTACTTATTAAAGTTAACAATTGTGAGTGGATTATAATTTAAAATACCGAACTTGTGTTAGAACCCAGAGAGTTTAAGTTAAACCCGAAGTACAACGATAGTAAAAAAAATTAGCTAGGCAGTAAGAGATACAACTACGGAAGAATAGCCTTTGAGAATTATTGAAAAGGGGTCTTCCCAAGATTGACAGTGAGAGCAGAGTTAAATTATTAATATCGTGTATGATAGTTGTGAATATATTAGCTTTTTATTATATGAATAATTTAGTTTTTCCTAGCTCAGAAGTAAGTTGGAAGATGATCATCATTGACATAGAGTGCAAAGATTGGTAGAAAATAAAGAAAGTTATTTAGATCCCGACAAAAAAAAGGAAGGATCCGCTAGTATAAGATCTTTGGTCTAAGGGGTGACGTGAAAACCATCAATACGTGTAGTTAGAGTTTTGAAACTCGAATAGTTAGCATGGGATATGACAAAGAAAATCAGTTCGGTAATGAGGAAAAATTATACAATTACCACAAGGATTATGTCTAGCACGTGTAAGAAACACAAAGTGAATAGAATAATCACCGAGCTTAGTTATTCATGATAAAGTGATCACAGAAAAGCTGTAAAATCATGCATGTTATGTGTTATAAGGGTAGTCCCATTGCACGGGACTCTAAAATTTAGAGTACATATCAAAGACTTAGGTCACAATAATGCTATAAGTATTTTGAGAAAGTGCTTAAGAAGATAAAGTGGGAGATGTATAACTCATGATTGAGTTAGATAAGACAACTCTAGTGAAAGAAGTTCACCGCTTAGCCTAGTTAGGAGTTCGATTTGCATACTCCAATGTGACGACCCAAAGGGTCATCACCTATTTTTCTCACTTGTTCAGTACTTTCGAGGCCTTGAAAACCTCATTTTATATTGCCTCAATTTACGTGCATGATCCGGCCATGTAGCCGAAATGATTTTGTGATAGAATATGTAAATTCTATGAGAAATTTGAAGAAAAATGATATTAATATTGATATAGTTGACTTCGGTCAACATTTTTGGTTAACGGACCCGGACCCGAGATCGGACAGTCCCGGAAGGTCCGTAGGAAAATATGGGACTCGGGCATGTGTCCGGAGTCGAATTCTGAGGCCTAGAGCCTAAGATATAAATTTTTCTGTTAAATTGTTTTTGCTGGAATTATTTAAGGAAAATGAATTAAATGACCTTGGTATCGGGCTCGTATTTTGGTTCCGATGGCCGGTACAAGTCTTAAATATTATATATGTGCTTTCTGCAAAGTTTGGTGACATTTGGATGCCATTTGATGTGTTTTGAACCTTGAGTTCATAATTTGAAAGTTTTGAAACTAAAAGAGAGATAATCATGAACTTGAGGCTTGATTTAATGAAAACGATGTTATATTGGCGATGTGATCGCACGAGCAAGTTTGTAATATGTTTTTGATGTTGTATACATGTTTGGTTTGGAGCCCGGGGGGGGGGGGGGGGTAAATATTTGATAGGCCGTTGGAGCAATTTCTGAAAAATAACACAGATGATTTTTCACCCAGCGGGTGTCTTCGCAAATGCGAAGAATTTGTCGCAAATGCGAAGGGGGCAAGCCAGGCCACTGTTCGCAAATGCGATGAATACCTAGAAGTCCTTGGGTTCGTAAATGCAAATTAAACCTCGCAAATGCGAGGCCTTCAGTAATCCGCCTAGGTTCGCAAATGCGAACACATTGTCGCAAATGCGAAGCCCCCAGTGTCCCAGCCCAGTTCGCAAATGCGAACTCTTTCTCGCAATTGCGAGAGCCTCAGACCCAAAACCTGTAGTATTCACAATTGCAAACAAATGTTCGCAATTGCGATATTCGTAGCTGTGCAATTTTATACTTAAACGAATTTTCAAGCTCTTTTCTTCATTCTTTCAAAACCCAACACACCACACATGAACCCTCAAGAGAAAATTCACTCCAAAGAACTTGTAAGTCACTTTTTACTTAATTCTTTTAATTCCTAACAATATTAAACATGTTTTTCAATAGAAATCAAAGGTTTTCATGGTAGAAATTCTTGTTTTTGGGTAGAACCTAGTATTTTCATGAATTGGGGAATTGGACCTCGAATTGAGGTCCGATTTTGAAACAAATCATATATTTGAATTCGTAAGGGAATGGGTAACCGGATTTTGGTCCGAACCCCGAGTTCCGACCACGTGGGGCCAGGGGTATTTTGGGAAATTTTGGGGTAAACTTTGGGAAAACCATTTTTAAGCATTCAAACTAAGTTATATAGTACTTATTAATGTAATGAAATCAATTGTGATTAGATTCGAGCAAGTTGAAAGCCGAAATTCGAGGTAAAGCGATAGTTGAAGGATAATTGGGCTTCAAGGCTAGAGGTAAGTGTTTGTTCTATCCTAGCTTGAGGGAATAGGATTATGTGCTATGTGCTATGTGATCGAGTGCGGTGTATGGGCTGTGGTGACGAGCATCCATACACTGGCGTCTAGTATAACCGTGAGTCATTGTTGATACTTATTGTGAGATGTTTGAAAGATGAATTGTTGAACCCTTGCCGGGTTGTGGAATTGTACACTGTTTTCCCTTGCCGGGACTTATTGTAAAGTGAAATATTGTTTTCCCTTGTCGGGGACTTGTTGTAAAGTGAGTTATTGATTTCCATTGCCGGGACCTTGTTGTGAAATTTGTTGTGTCCCTTGCCGGGACGGTTCATGATTATTGTTTTCATTCTTTGCCCTTAACTGTGATGGTTATTTAGGTGAGGAAGAGTGATTATGCATGAAGATTAATGTCGCGCCTTGTTATTGATTATGCACGAAGGATCATGCCGTGCCTTATTATTGATTATGCACGAAGGTTAATGTCATGCCTTGTTATTGATTATGCACGAAGGATCATGCCATGCCTTGTGATATTGATTATGCACGAAGGGTAATGCCGTGCCTTGTTATTGAACCATGCACGAAGGATGATGCCGTGTCGTGCCATTTGATAGGCCGTTGGAGAAAATTCTAAAAAATAACAAAGCCGGTATTTTGCCCCAGCTGATATCATGCACGAAGGATCATGCCGTGCTTTGTGATATTGATTATGCACGAAGGGTAATGCCGTGCCTTGTTATTGAACCATGCACGAAGGATCATGCCGTGCCATGGATGTGAGGATGTGATCATGTCGTGCCTTATTTATGATGTCGTTCGTTCCGAGGGCGAGGATGCGATTCGGGAGCCATCTGTTGTGGATGCTCCTGGAACTACTAGGCCCGTAGTCGAGCCGGTAGTCGAACCTACGAATGAGGAGAACCCTTTGCCTCCATCTCCTCCTACTGAAGAGGAGGCTTACGAAGGTGACGAGCCGCCGGAGCGGAAAAGACGCCGATTGCTTCTTGGCAAAGCCATAGCCATGGAGTGCAGGAAGTTGGTTATCCGCCATCCTGAGTCAAGGCTAATCTTCATGGGTGATGCTAGTCGCCCTAAGAGGGCGGCCCTTCTGAGGGAAGTCATAGTCGATACTGCTTCTCCACAAGTCGAAGGAGGTGATATACCGGCTGTCACCGAGGTGGCTGCTAGTGGGGAAGGAGCAGATTCTGCGCGAGCTCCTTCGTCCACGGACATACCGCGAGGGGATTATGCTCGGGTGGACATGGTGATGAGGGAGCCTAACCGTCGACTCATGATCCCCACGGGATATAATCTATTACTGGATAGTGAGCAGGCCGCGGCGGACATGACCTTACTGTGTGCGGCTGCTGAGACCGAGACCTTAAAGGATGTTAGCGATAGGAACTTATCCCACCGAGTCACTGGTGCAGCTTTGCAAGTAAGCTTTGTCTTTATTTCTTGTTGTTTTACTATAGGCCTTGAGGCTTGCTCTGACTTGGGTTTTGTTTCTTTTCTCCTATTCTTTTTAGACCCTCATTTTGGAAGTGGAGAGGGGCTAACGTGATCGGAGAAGGAATGTCGTCCTTAGGAGGGCGATGAAGAAATACAAGGAGGTCCAAAACAAGCATAAAATGCTGGCGGACCTTTAAGCGTAGGAACCACAGTTCGCGTGTTTTGTGAGGCTTTGGAGCAGGCGGAGAGTCAACTGCGAGAGCGTACAGCTCAGTTCGAGTGGGTGGACGCGGACTTAATGGCCACTGTGGCCCGAAATACTAAGTTGGAGAATCTTCTTCGGCTGTAGGAGGAGGAGTTGGAGATTGGCCGTAGGGTGATAGCGGAGGCAGTTGAATTGCATGCCAAAGTTGATGCCTTAACTACCGAGCTCAGGGCCAACGCGACAGAAGTTGATGCTCTTCAATAGATGACAACGCCCGGTCTTGTCGATGATGTGTCATGTGAAGCGCATGATATGTGTGTGTACGCCGAGGCTAGGCGCACAGGTTTTGAGGAATTGCGGGCTATTGGCAGGGCTACTGAGACAGAAGTCGAAGATCAGCACCACCAAGTTAGGGTCGCACGAGAAACTTGTGGGTATAACCCTGACTCCTCGGGCCCAATGGGATATACCTTTGCGGATGTGAATCAGTTGGGCACGAGGTCCTGGATTTCTTTGTTGTTTCGGACCAAGGGTGGAAATGACCATGGTGATGGCGGGGTGGGTGCACCGGGAGGTGGTGAAGTCCAAGGTGGTAGTTAGGCTATATTTTTGTTTTGATTTTGTATTCGGAGGGATGTGATTCCTATAAATGATTTGTACATAAAATCTTTTGGAGTAAATGGAAATCGTACCTATATAATGTTGCGTTCATGCCTTCTTTTCATACTTTTATCTTGCGTACGTATTGCATGGTGTCAATTTTTATTGATTTAATTTGTCATAGTTAGGATGAGTCGACTCTGGCCTTAGCCGCTTGTTTATTTTAAGGCGATTGTTGTCTTTCCCTCGGTTCTGATCGTATCGGGCTGGTTGAATTGAGTTGGTTGTTCCGGTATTGGCCTTGGCTTTTTACGCGTTATAGACGACCGTAATCTCTTTGTATGCTGTAGACGACCTTAGCCTTTTGTGCATTTAGGGGTGGCTATAGCCTCTTCATGTGATGTGGGTGGCCTTAGCCTTTTATGCGTTTTGGGGTGGCCGTAGCCTCTTCGTATGTTGTGGGTGGCCTTAGACTTTTATGCGTTTATGGGTGGATGTAGCCTCTTTATACGCCGTGAGTGGCCTTATCCTTTTATGCGTTTATGGATGACCGTAGCCTCTTTATACGATGTGAGTGGCCATAGCCTTTTATGTGTTTATAGATGGTCGTATCCTCTTTATACATTGTGAGTGGCCTTAGCCTTTTATGCGTTTATGGATGGCCGTAGCCTTTCATCTATTGTAGATGGTCGTAGCCTTCATACATTGGAGATGGTCGTAGCTTTTCACACATTGGAGATGGTCGTAGCCTTTCATACATTGGGGATGGCAATAACCTTTCATACATTGGAGATAGCCGTAGCCTTTCACTCATTGCAGATAGTCGTAGCCTTTCATACATTGGAGATGGCCGTAACCTTTCACTCATTGGAGATGGACGTAGCCTTTCATACAATGGAGGTGGTCGTAGCCTTTCATACATCAGAGATAGACGTAGCTTTCGTGCCGATGTCAGATTAGCCTCGTAAGCATTTCAGATCATCCCCCTCGTTTCCTCGTTAAAAACCTCTCAGAGAAAACCCGATTGGGACAAAACTCGAATGAGGGAAAACGAGTACGACTCTGGGGATACTCTTTTAGAAATGGAAATACTTGAGGTGGGAGATGTTCCAATTGTTTTGGAGTGTTTTCCCTTCCATGGTCTCCAGTTGAAATGAGCCTCTATTCGCTGTTGCGGCGATTTTATAGGGTCCGTCCCAATTGGTTCCCAACTTTCCTTCGCTGGGATCTTTGGATGCCAGTGTCTTGGCTTTTAGCCCGTGCCAAATGATGAGCCACAACCTGCATGGCAAAATAGAATATTCTCAAATTCTAAGCCTAGGGTTATATCAATCTGATGGAAATACATACGGGTGGGCGGTCTTCATATAAAATTATACCTTTGAGTCCCGCATATTTTTTGTTTCAGGAAAAGGACCAGCATATGAGTAATAACCAAGTGTTCAAGGCTTCATTCTTCAATGCTCAAACACTTGGGGGACTATACAGTATACATAGCTTCGTGCAGAGAAATAGATGCGAGTTCGTGGAAAAAGAGATACGAGTATTCAAGCAAAAGTTGACTAAATTCAACTACAAATTGCCACGTATCAAGATTCAGTTGTGAATAGCTACGTACACAAAATTCTTCAATGTTGTTTTACATAAAATATTTTTCAAATGTTGTAAAAACTTTCCAAACCCTTTCTAAGTATATAAAGATAGGGTTATGGTTATGTGATAAAACAGGTTACAATAAAAAAAAAACCTTGTATATTTTATGTAAAGAAATCTGTTGCACGAAAAATAGTTGTGAGGAAGTCATAGACGTACTACAACGCATGTATCAATCAGAAATTTGCTCAAGTTTATGAATACAAACTTGTCAAAGTTATAAAAAAAACATGTGTTTCCTATTTCTTTCATCGTATTATAACACCATTATGAAGTTGAGACGTCTTCTTCATTAAGTGTCAATATATAAAAAGGGCCATCTTTTTATAATCCTCATGTTGATAAGTCCATGAGTAGAATCATAAAGCATTTTCAAAGGGTAAAAACGCGAAACTATTCTATAAGTCCTAAACACGAAAATAGGCAATAATATAACACAAAGAGGTATAAATTAACCTCTAAAACATAAAAGACTAAAGGAAAAGAGAAATTTAGACATTGAAGTGTAATCGTTTTTAAACATATTCCCCATTATGAGAATTGGAGACTTCATCACAAAAATCACTTAACAAGTATACCATTAAATAAAAAAAACAACAATAAACTAAAACTTTTTAACTGGTCACTGGGGAGTTGGAACATCAGAGGTTGCAACACGAGCAGTAGTCACATGAGCCTCAAGTTCCATAGGCCGTGATGAAAGTGGTTCATCCTCAGACACTTGAATCACTACTTCAGCCACTCCAGTAGCAGCTTCACAATTCACCGGATCAACCGCTTCAGGAGTTCCACACATTGGAGAAGATACGTCAATGGGTTGCTCATGAGTATCAACAGGTTGGTTACTCTTCTCAATCGCATCTAAGATTTTGGCTAATTCAGATTGTAAGTTAAAACTCTCTTGAGTAGCCTCTAATAATGCATCACGACGCGATCTAAGAAAAACCCAATTAACCTCGTAATTGAAATTCTCTACAAGAGAATTATACTCCTTCTCCAAAGTTTCAAATCCTTTTCCCATGTAGCAAGAGAGGTTTTCATTGAATCTTGTTCAGTTAGTTGGGAATCGAGGGAAGTCTTAAGCGAAATATTGGAACTCTCCAAGGCATGAACTTTGTCTGAAGAAATCTTCAAGTCAACCCGAGTTTGATTCAAGTTCTGCTCTAATTCTCTGGCATATTCCTCTTTTCTCTCCATGAGCGATTAAGCCCCTTGATTTCTTCATTAGCCCTTGAAAATGATTCATTTAAAGGTATCTTTATCCTTTTTGACCTGACTTAAGGTGGCATGAGAGATCCCTAAGTCAGCGGATAAAGTACGATTTTGTCGTTCCAAACGGGCTTTGTCATCTCGAAGCTCATCCATATTCATTAAAGCACATTCATATTGCTCCTTCCAATTTTGAGCTTCAAGCTGGGCTTCTTTAATGGCTTTTGCGGATTCCCTAGCCTTTCTTTCCAAAGAAGTGATCCTCCCCATTAGCTCAGTACCAATCAAATTACCCTACAAATACAAGACACAAAAATAAGCACCTACGATGAGAGGAAAGCTAATACTCAATTTTAAAAGAAATTACCTTCAAAAGTTGAATGAACTATGTCCTTCATTAAAGTTAAGTAGCTATGGCTTTCCATCTTTCTCCTCTTTATATCTCCGATCAAGGGCTCAAGCCAGACATCAACACTACCAGTCTTCCTCAAAAGGCTATGAGTGGTAGGTACTTTAAGTGTGACTTTTCTCATAGTCATACTGCTGCTACTCGGGCCAGTTTCCGAACGCACTATAGAGGAAGAAAGGGCAGTGGAAGGAGGAGTAGTAGAAGAGGAAAAATGGCAGAAGGTACGGGAGCCAGAATGGGAACAGACACGAGAATTGGGATTGATACAGGAATAGAAGCAATCGCCAAAAGTGAATGAGCGAAAGAAATCAACGTAGGATCAAAAACACTAACGGGTGGAGATGATGTAAAAGAGATAGGAGAAACAGGAATTGAGGAAGATAAGGGAACTTCATTTAAAGTAGGATCTGGCTCTCCACCTTCAAGATTGTCAATAAAAAGACAGTGAGCAGACTCACTAAAGTCTATTGGTGCAGCTTCTCTATCAATCAAGACAAGCTCGGAAGGGGAGGCATGAGCAGGAGCATCTTCAATCTCATTTCCCTCAATAACACGTCTCCTTACTCTTGACCTGGGTAACGGCGAGGTACCTTCTTCTTCTTCTTCTTCTTCAGTATTAGCATCAACTGCCAATATTTTTCTCTTTGCTGCTATTAAAGCCTTAGTCTTGTCTAGATCAATAGAAGCATTGGCAGCAGTGCGCATAGCTAAAGCTACGTCAAGTAACATCCCTCTTATGCCGAACCCTAATATAAAAAAGAAGAAAAAGGGGAAAATGAATTCAATTTTATTAAAAATAGGATTTACTATATGCATTTAAGAATAAAAACATACATACCGTGTGTTTTCACTTTCCAATCGTGAAGAGAAGAAATAGATTTCCAAGTCCTTTCCTCTCCGGGAGCAACTTTCAAAATTAAGTCCACCCAACCACGGAAGTTGGGAATAGGCTCGACATCTCCCATGATTGCTAAAAAAACCAAAAAAAAAGGATGAGATCAAAGAGAAAATCAAAATCTCTAAAAATAGACATGTAAAAATAACTAGAAGCTTACGTGCAAAGTTTCACTTCTCAGGGAAGGGAATGTTTGTCTCGCCCAGCAAATCCATTGTGCGAACAACAATGTAACGTAGATACCATCCACGGTCATTAACATCATCAAGTTTTACTAAAACCTTTTTACTCCTCGTAGTTAAGGTAAAGAAACCATAACGTATCAAGTTAGGATGGTATAAATGAATGAGATGGGCAAAGGTAAAATAAATTTTGGCCTTTGCAGATAGAAATCTCAAGAAAGCCACCGCCCTCCATACTAATGGACCGACTTGACCTAAGCAGATATTGAAAAAATGGCAGAAATCAAGGATAACTGGATCTATAGCAGGCTTTAACCCCCAAGTAAAAGGGTAAGTATAAACAAAGGAATACCCATTCCTAAAGGAAGAAATCCTCTGATTTATGGTAGGAATTAATAGGCGAATGTTTTCCTTCCAATAACAGTCTTTCCTAATGGTTGGAATTGAGAGTTCAGTTATGAGAGAAGGGTAAGCATCAAGTTTCTCTAGTTTTTCAACTTGTTTTTGAAGCGATGTTCTATCACCCACAAAGGATAACTCATTTGGTACAACATCCTCAACTAAGGGTTCTAGAGAAGGGTCAAAAATCTCTTTACCTTTAGAAGGAGATGCTTTAGATGAAGAACCTTTGACATTCGTGTTCGGGGAAGGAGGAGCATTGCCAGTTGACTCTCCATGCGCTGATCTTAAATTTCGAAGTTTTCTCCCCTTATCTCTACTGTGCCTAATTGAAGTAGGAGCATTGGGAAATTGGTCAAGAATTAGAACTTTTCTAGGGTTAGGGTTTGAAGATGCCATTGTTGAATAAAACTTTTTACAGAAGAAAAGTAAAAAGAAGCAAGAAGTCACTTGATTAAGAAGAAAACTGAGGAACAAAGATTCAAAATAGTATAAGGAAGCAACTGGTGAACTAAGAGGTATAATGATGAAAAAACTGTATTAAAAAGAACTGTCACTTCTTGAAAAGAAAGGTTAGAAAGCCTAGAAAGAAGGAAGTAGAGTTGCAGAGTTAAATCAGAAGATGACACGTGTAAGGAGCATTAAAAGAACAAGACAAGTGAAGCGTCAACATTTATTCCGATAAAAATACCACTTCCACTTCCCAATTATTTAATGGATAAATAAAAGGAAAGTGAGGGGACTATCTGTATTGGGAAAAAGTTTTTTATGACGTGGCAAGACACGTGAAATGGTCAAAAGGTTATTACTCCGGAAGATAATAAATAAATAAATGATACAAGGAGACAAATTAGACACGGGACGTAATTCAACTACGAGTTCCGTACCTGTTTAGAGCGGGTTTGAATATAATTCTAAAGACAAAGGATACAAAGAGCAAGTAGATACGAGTTCCGTATCAATTCAAGACATTCAAGGGCAACGGATCAAAAAGCATTTAAAGCATGGATTTGGAGGCAAAAAGAAGTCCAAATTCAATCATGAAGTACCTGATACGTTGAAGAATTGACATTTAATAAGAATAATTGTGTAACGACCTATTCAATGTCATTTATTACTCATAATGATGTCATTAAAGCCTAGGTTTCATTCTTCTACCTAGGGTAAGCTATAAAAGGAGGAAGTTATACCAATTGTAACGACGATCAACTATTGAAAGCCTACTGAAATACAATTTTTCTTTACTGTTCATTCTAATTATGAAAAGCCTATTATATTTTTCGGTCTCTTGATTATCAGTAGCCCGATTTTTCTATTATTTTCTAGTTTTAATCGAAATTTCATATTTTGGTTAAACATATTAGTCAACGTTGTACATTATCAACTTGTAGCATGTTGTTTTGTCTCCTTCTTCTTTAAACTTTGATAACATCACAAATTCTATTAAATTTCTTAAGATTGTAGATAATACTGTGTTCAAGATCAGAAAATTATATAGGCAAACAACTGTTAGTTCGATAAACAAATCGTAAAATAATTCCGAGCCCACTGAATGCACAACGTATCCATAAGGAATTGTTTTCTCACACTGTCGCCCAAGGTATACGGATTAATTCCTCCCAGAATAGAACGTAATAACTATTCCGTAATAGCGGCACTTCAAATCAGAGAACTTCAGCAAACTGATCAACTACAGAGCAAATCACATTTGACACTTATATTTATTTAGAAAATAATGCAACAATATAAAAAAGAGGGAAAAAATTTCATATCTTACATGTGTGGTTTCATGTTTAAAAAAATGAGGTCAAGCCTCTAAATGTATAAACAACGAAAGAACGATACGTAGATGTACAATTTAAAAGATAATTATTCCATTTACCATTCATACCCCATAATAAAAATGCAACATTAGATATGTACTTTATATTCATTGGGTTGGTTGATAAAATATTGCATGCGTGTAAATTTTTATCAGCCTCAATCTAGTTTCCCGTGGCAAAATATTTATTCTCTCTTTTGATTTACCAAAAAAAATCAAACACCTATTGGCAGGAAAAGGCAATTTTCTGGTAGTGTAAACAAGCAAGAAGGTAGAGAAACAAACATTCAGGCGTGATAGTCTCATTAGCTTCTCTCTCAAAGGTTAAACAAGTATTTGAAGTTTCACTGTTCTTCCCATTTTTTTATTTATATATGTCTTTATCTTGATTAAGAAACTCATAATAAAGAACCAAATAAAGATAAACGTCAACATTACGGAAAAGCAAAATGACAAAATCAGTTTTGATTTGTTGAAAATCTTGGTACATGACACATTCAAATAGGTCGGTTCATGTTCATCTAACATACAATTATCGATGACTTTTGACCAAATCACATAATGAAAACCCTAATTCAGCATTTACGTAGATTATACTTTAGGTTGTCTTTTTTCTAATTAAGGAAGGGGATTAACATAATTATTGGAAGTGACAGATGAAAAAAAGCATATACAGTAGTTTGGTAATTAATAGTAGTAATTAAAGAAGCCTGCGTGTCATGGCATGATTGATACATGTCGTTAATTGGACAAAACCCAAGGATTTTTATAACAAACTTAGAAGCTACTCCCTCTGTTTTAATTTATGTGAACCTATTTCTTTTTTAATCCGTGTAAAAAAGAATGAACTCTTTCCCTATTTGGAAATAATTTACTTTTATACGATGATTTATAGTCACACAAAATATATATGCTTCATTTTACACCACAAGTTCAAAAATCTTCTCTTTTTCTTTAAATTCCGTACCCAATCAAATAACTTAGAATATTATGTTTGCTGACAGTCTTGATTTGACTAATTGTTGGGAATATCTTAGATATGAATCTTTTCCATTGTTGAGGAAGATTTTTCCAGCAGATTCTTCCCAAGAAATTATTATTTGATGCGTAAGTCTAAACTTTTCAACGTCATACACTTTTCAATTAAATATAAATGCTTGATTATGTAAAATAAATATTAAAGGCAAAATAATATAAAGTAACGACTTAATGTGATGACCCGATAAGTCATTATATGATTTATAACTAAACTCTGTGTTCCAAGGTCTTGAAAACTTCATTTTTATTCTTCATCGATTTTCATGCGCAATCTGCAGGAAGAGCTTTTGCGTTGAAAGTAGATAAAAATAAGGATTTTTGCTTAAAAAAATTATTTGATTTTACTTCGGTCAACATTTTTGGTAAGCTGACCCGGATTTATATATTGGTAGTCCCGATGGGTCCATGTCGAAATATGGAGCCTGGGCATATGCCCGGAATCAGATTGGCAAGTCCCTAGCCCGAGTTATAAATTATTGTTAAAAATTAAAATCTGAAAAATTATTGGTTTTTAAGAAATTTTTAATATATGATCGTATTTGTATCGGGTCCGTATTTTAGTTCCAGAGCCCGATACAGGTTCATTGCAATGTTTAAGATATGTATGCTAAATCTGGTGAGAAGCGGAGTTGGTTTGACGTGATTCCGACATCCGATTGTGAAAATAGAAATTTTAAAGTGTTCTTGAGAATTTCATTTGATTTGGTGCTAAATTCATAGTCCTAGGTGTTATTTTGCCAATTTGATCATGCGAGCAAGTTCATATGATATTTTTAGACTTGTGCGCATGTTCAGTTTGGAACCTTGAGGGTTCAAGTGAGTTTCGGATAGGATACAGAGTGATTGAACTTGGAATAAATTTGCTAGTGTAACTGCGGTTGTTCTAGGTCTCCGATCTCTCAATTGCGAGATTAGGCATCACAAATTGCGACCTCTAAGGGGTTGACATTTGCGAGCCTCTCATCGCAAATGCAAAGAGAAGTTGTCCATATTGTCTTCGCATTTCCAAAGTAAAGCTGGGAGGGACAGTGATTGCAAATGCGATCATTTTGTCGCATTTGCGGAGATTCAAGTACACAATTGCGAACGTATCTTCGCAATTTCGATGTCACGACCCAAAATTCACTAAGGGACGTGATGGCGTCAGTTAGGCAAGCCAACACCAAGAAGTTAATTAAATTTTTATTTTAGTATTTATTGAAATCATTTCTTTTATATATTAAACAATAAGCAATGAAATTCACATAATAAATAATGATGTTTATAACAAACATAAATATTGAATTATCTCATGCTCATCTCAGAACCCGATGTCACAAGTGCATAAGCAATTTCTAGGAAATAATGTAATACAATATCCATCCGGAATACAAATTGGACAGTAGAGTGTAACAACCCGACCGGTCATTTTGAGATCTAGCACTCTGTTCAGCAGTCGGAGGCCATGAACGGGTTCATTTCAGGTGTTATGACTTGTACGCATGGTCAGAATTGAATTTGGGGAAGTCCAGCATTGGATGGGAAAAAGAATTCTTATTTTAGAGGCTTAAAGTTGAAAGAAGGAATTAGGGTTGGAGTTTTGAGTAAAAAACCTAGAAATCAGCAGGTTTGTATGAGGATTTCGGAAATGGGCGTATGCCCGGTTTGCATTTTGGATAACCCGGGAGCATTTTGGCACCTATTGTGGAAGTTAACATTTTAGAAGGAATTTCTAAAGTTTGGCTTGAAGTGAATTTCAATGTTATCAATGTCCATTTGGTATTCGAGTTTGGAAATAGCTCCGTATGGTGATTCTGGAGTTGGGAGCGCGATCGGAAGTGAATTCGGATGTCCGTAGGTCATTTTGAAGTCATTTGGCTAAGGATAGAAATTTGAAGGTTTTTGGAAAGTGTGACTAGAGGTTGACTTTTTGATATCGGGGTCGAAATCCAATTCTGGAAGTCGGAGTAGGTCCGCAATGTCAAATGTAACTTCTGTGCAAAATTTGAAGTCAATTGGACATGATTTGATAGGTTTAAACATCAGAAATACAAGTTGAAAAGTTCAAAGTTAATAAAGCTCGAATCGGGGTGTAATTCATGGCTTTAGCGTTGTTTGTTATGATTTAAGGCCTCGAGCAAGTTCGTAATGTATTTTGGGATCGGTTGGTATATTTAGTTGGGGTCTCGTAGGCCTCGGGTGGATTCCGGGTGCCGAATGGATCGAATTCGGAGTTGAGGAAGAGCTGGAGCTGCTTTGGGACCGCAGAAGCGGCCCTGCAAAGGCGAAAATTTAACTGCAGAAGCGGTTGGGACCAAAATGGATAGGACCGCAGATGCAGTCAAGCAGCCGCAGAAGCGAGAAATGGGGGCTTGTGAAGGAGCCGCAGAAGCAGCCTTTAGACCGCATAAGCGGAACTGCTGATGCAGTATGGTCTCCGCATAAGCGAAAAGATATGGAGGCAGAAAGGTTGATTTAAATCGTTGATTGAGTTTATTTCTCCCACTTTTTCATGGCTTGGGCGATTTTTGGGGGGCTTTAAGAGAAGATTGTTGTCGTCATGGTTAAGGTACGTTATCCCTATCACTTTTGAGTTACATACATCAATTATGTGTGGATTTAAGCATAAAACTTAGTGTAAATTTGAGGTTTTGGTTGAAAATCCAGAAAATTATTATCTTAGATTTTGACCACGATTTTGAGTATGTAATTAAGAGAAAATTATATATTTGAGTTTCTAATGTCATGGGTAATATTTATCTTCGGCAAATTTCAGATTTTGGGCACGTGGGCCCGATAGCATTTTGATCATTTCACTAAGCGGAGTTGGGAATTAGTATAATTTGAATTGTTAACAAGTATTTGAGCATGTTCTCATTAGTTTGTCGTTAATTGACAATTTTTGGTGTATTCTGCGTCGGTTCAAGCTTAGAAAGAATGTAGAATGCCGGTTATGAGTCTTCGGAGCAATGTGAGTCTCCTTTCTAATCTTGTGAGGGGGACACCTAGGTGAGTTAAATTTGTTATGTACTCCTATTTGTGGGGGCTACGAATGTTCGAGGTGATGAGAGTCCATGCGTAGCTACTATTATGCTATTGTCCGGGTAGTCTAGGACCCAGAAAGCATGTTATACTTGGATTACTGTGAACCTATTAATAGTTTGAATTGTTCAAATCACCTTGAATTGGTAAAGTAGTTTAAAAAGAGATTCAATATTAAATTTTCCCTGAAACGTTAAAAAGAGAAATTTGTCTATTTGGTTGACTATCCTCGATAATCTTTTAATTTCCTACTTGAGCATGTATTTTATGTGTGCCTGCATCACATGGATAATTAGCGAGCAGGGTATGTGTTTATTTATGGAACGAGCGGAATGCCTCGGTGAGAATAGATGCATCTATGGTTCGTGCCCCTCGACCCTCGGCAGTGCACAATTTACATTCTTGTTGGAGCAGGCCGTCGCCTCGATAGAATTTGCGCATGTTTATCTGTTACTTAAAAATTGTAAATGTGAAATTGGCCCTACGTGGCTTGATATAAACTGATAAGATAATAAAGAACATACTTTAGAGGCCCTTGATTTATTGTTGAAGAAGTTTACCTGTTTTCTGGCTTCCCAATTAGAACTTCTATGTAAATCCATGATTATCCTCGCACTTATAGAATATTACTAATTGACCTCTAGTGAGTGTTGGAGTTGGCTATATCGTCTCTACCCCTTTGGGATTAGGAGGGGTGCTCACTGAGTATACGCTGATTATATACTCATGCTACACTTCTGTGCATTTTTGTTGCACATGTACTTGTATACTTCTAGTAGCCTACTAGGCGTAGCAGCATACATAACTCTGGAACTAGGTGAGCTGCAATTTGCGAGGCGACCCGCAGCTAGTGTAGTTCCTTTCTGCACTTTTATTATTTATTTCTTGTCCACTGTATTTCAGAAACATATTGTATTTTATTTTACTTATCAGTAGTCGCTCATTCACTTGTGACACCGGGTTTTTGGGATGGGTTTCAACGGATTTGTACTAATGGTTATTATTTAAATTTGAATTCAAGCAGTGAACTTTCATTTATAAAAAATGGAAGGAAAAATATTAGATTTTCAAAAGTATTAAAAGAGGATTTAATTGATAATTTAGTTGCCTAGCCTGACAGAGATGCCCGGCGCCACCACGACCCTTAGTGGATTTTGTGTCGTGACATAGAGAAAATACAATACAATACTCTGAAGGAGACTATACTGACTGGGGTCGTCTCGAGAAGTGCAGCACACCTACCCATATCAACCAGGCCGATGCGCGCAACCTGGCACTACTAAAAATTTGGTCTATGGTAACGCATGGAAAACCGTTCCAGTAGGTCGCTAAACCGTTGCCGTAGAGATATTGGAACGGTTTACAAACCGTCACATCCGCTCGCGTGCCAATAGAGCTATAGGAATGGTTCTTGGAACGGTTTTCATATCCGTTGCTGTAGAGACGTCTATGGCAACGGTTTTCCTTTTCTCTATTGGAACGATAATTCCTTCCAATTGGAACGGTTTAAAACCGTTACTATAATGTGTTTGCAACGGCTCATAACCGTTACCATATTATCTAATGCAACACTTTCGTAAGCTATTGTTACGGTTATTTATGGATATAACAACGGTCTCTTTAAGCTATTGTAACGGTTGTTTTTGTATCGCAACGGTTTTAAATACCTATTGGAACGGTTTAGAGAGCATTTTGAAATGGTTTGTTGGATCTATTGGAACGATTTACATCCTAATTGATCACCATTTGTGTCCTATTGCAACGGTTATGGTAGGCTATTGTAACAGTTCATATAAAACAGAAATATAGCTCCTATTGTAATATATATATATATATATATATATATATATATATATATATATATATATATATATATATATATATATATATATATATATATATATATAATTACACTAAAATTTAAATAAATCACAAAATAAAATTATTAATATTATAACTTGTCCAACAGGCTAATAATATCCATAAAAATAAATGTTCTGCCCCAAGTGCATAAGTTTAATACATTTCAAGATTGTAAGTTTCAAAATGTTGACAACAAAAGATTCGTACAACATTCATCTATAGCAATTCAAAATTCATTTGAAGGTCCACATCTTCATTGCCTTTATCTTCTATTTCTTGATCTAATCCACCTACAAAAGAGGATAAATAAAGTCATTACCTTTCATCTAAAATGCCTAGACTAAATAAACTGATCAAAAAAGAAAAATAAAATAGTGGACATACAAAAGCTAGTCATGAGCCAAGCTCTTCTACGAAAACACTTTACCTAGACCCAAATTTGGACATTAAATGTACATGCAAGCTACTAAAAAAGAACAACATATTAAATTAATTCCATTATAGGGTTTAAAAGGAAAAGAAGTCAGTTTGCACAAATTTTGTTTTGACTATTAGCTAATTCCTGATTTCATATCAGGACATACTTTGCTCATAAGCCTGTACAGGAAAGGAACATGTGTTACCAACATTACCATCTTGATTCAAAATATTTGTGTTTTCGTACTAAAACGGAAAGAAAGAAAAGACATCTCATGCGTAGAAGTGCATAAATGTGTATCTCAGAAGTTACATGTTTCAACCATAGATAAAATAGAAAAGAAATTCAATTAAGCTTTGATTTGTCTTTCTATTCCTCAAGCTTAATTCTAGAGAATTAAGATTATTGTTCTATTCTAAAAAGGGGAATATTGGCAGTGCTCATGCTGAATTGTGAAAATTACTTTCAAATACTTCTTGTAATAAATTGGATATTATATCCTCTACATGTGTACATTAGCACATTTTACCATTCTAATTTGAATTGTGATGAGATAACGTGATGTTCCTTCCAGGTTGGCGTCTCCTATCCTACCGTTTAGGTAAAAAGGATGATCATATAAAAGGAATATAGTGTGTAAATAATATGTTTATGTGGTTCAACCATGGATAGAAGTTACACGTTCACCCATGGATAAGTCGTTAGCAATTCAAGATACTTTCCAAAATGGGCATCACATTTGAGCTGAACCACTCTATTTCCAATAATCTATATTCTAGGCTTAAATAGCAGAGAGATAAAGGAAGCAAGCAAACCTTAAGAACATTCTGAATTATTTGTACACCAATTAGCTAGGGAAAATGAGAAAAACAATAGTATAATAACCTGGAACAATTCCTTCCTCCACAGCAGCCTTTGTGGTATTCAAAGCGTCAGTGATTCTGTCTTTCTTTTCGCCAACCTCTGCTTCACTAGCTCCTCCGATCTGAAAATTATCCTGTTAAAATTAATATAGATTCTATGTTGCAACTTCTTTCAGCTTAAAAGGAATGTCTGAATTATTTTTGTAGTTCTGCATTTGCACAAGTTGCAAACAAAGGCATACCTTTAACACAGCAACACCTCCTGAAATCTTAGTAGCCTTTCCTGCAACTTCTCCTTCATAATCAGATGTCTTCAGTTCAATGGTTGATCTAATCTGCAAAAATAAAGAGCACGAGTATATGCTCAACCCCATGCTGAAGTGCACTGCTTGTACCAATATTGGTGCAAAACAAAAGCAAGTCAAACCTGTTCACATCGCTTCTCTATGGACTTCTTCTCACCAGCGCCATCAAGAATGACAGTATCATCCTTCGAAATAGCCACCTAGGAATATCGAACATGTATCATATTACGCACAATTTGCTCATGCATCATACATTGAAAAGAGAACAGTTATACTGAAGGAATGACTATTACAGCCAAAAGGCGCGGGAAAAGTAATCTAACTCCACATTTTCAATGTTCAATCCAAGCTCTTCTGTTACAACCTACCACACATCAGTAAGAGAGTGGCTGAGGCATCTTTAACACAAATATCAACTATCTTACATATGAGCACGGCATATAAAGATCTTGCAAATTAGCTTTCCTATTTTCACCAAAACCGGGTGCTTTAATGGCACAAACCTGTAAACATTTACAAACAATATGCAATCACCAAACTAATAATTGACTTGGCTACATGTGAATTCAATGATATAAAGATTTAGTAAATCTTATAGCTACTACTGAAAGGCATAACTTTATATGCCGAACCACTTTTGGTCGCACGAACAATCTCATTCAGTTTTCTTGAGGTCATAAATGGAATTAAGTCATTAACTCATCAACAATCAAAATCAGCTTCACAATTCAAAAATCTGCAACAAGTATGCATATCTGCATCAATCTACAAATGGACGAGCACCACAGAGACATCAAATATACATTCCAATTGCCAGCACCGCTACATATTATAATGATATTTTATGTAATTCTGCATTACCATATTAAGAGTTTCCATTGAGAGTTAATATACTAGAAACATGATAACTATAAAGCTTTGATTGTAGAGTCGGAAGGGCCAAATAGAATGAAAGCGACAAGCCAACGAGACTATGGGCTTGCAAGTAAGAAAAGGCTTCCAATAAGAAGCTAGATTACTGTTGCTACCAATTGGACAGTTCAATTATCGTTAACTTCACATGTAGCCAAGAAATAACAAATTACAGTACTACACTTGCATCCAAGTTTTTCAAATTAGTGAACTTCTTTTGCTTTCTCCAGGATTAATTTCATAAGAATACACCTTTGCTTGTCTAACTTTTTATTCTTTTCACAGGTACACCAAATACAAGCTGCGGCAAACTGTTACATCCTGAATTACACAAAATAAAATCAAGGCGAGATAATGTTGTGCAGTCCATTCTCTAACGCAAGAAGATGCAAAAGCCCTGGTTCTCAAGAGTAAGGATAATAGCATCTTGAAGAACCATGAGAAACCATATATCTTACCTCATGTATTTATAGCTTCAGGAAGGTATCTTATCTATTCTTGGATACACAACATCTTTCAGTATAAACACAAAACTTGAAGCAATGAAGAGACAAGAAAGGAGACTAATTAATTGCAACAAAATACTTACATTAAGATAAACGGTAACGCCAATATTGATAATATCCCAATCCTAAATCATGAAAAACCACAGAACATAAGAATGTTAGCATGTTGCTAAGTTGAATTCTTGGTTATGAAAAAAAATCTATTCAGTAGAGCAAACATCAAGCGGACGTGAATCTAAAATTCCGTGGAAAATGCACTCATTCACTGAGGTGCACACGCTCTTTGGATGAGAGATGAAAGGCGAATCACAAACTAATCTCTAGCTTTCTCATCAGTAAGCCATTGTTGCAGATTCTCCTGCCAGGATACAAACATCTCAATATTAGCAGATGAATGAAAAACAAATATTTAATTCACATTGTGCTAGCGGGAGAAAAAGATAGCTGATGAAGAGCCTAACCCCTGGAACATAAGGCTTGATCTCTGGTAGAGCCCACTCATCGGGAACTTTCAGGAATTTCTCAATGTCGTCAAACATGTTAACAAATTTATATGCGATCTATCTAACTTGTATCCATGTGTCTTCTCCTTACTCAGCTCAGCTTCCTAAAGCAGAAAAACATAGCAACATGACACTGGTTAACATCTTCCACAATTCCGTTACAAGTCTCACGCATTGTCTAAACAAATGGGATACATTGTAGCTGCTAAAGAGAAAAAAATGGAGTACCTGAGGAGTATTATACTCGATGAAGCAGTACCCAAGGGTTTTCTGAGTCTCGGGATCAACAGGCATCCAAAGACCATCCTCCTTAATAACACCAAGTTGGCTGTAAATTTTCCGAACTACTCCTTCCAACTTCTCAAATTTCTCTTTAGGCACCACAGGAAGATTGTCCACCACCAGTATGTTCCCAAAACCAGCATCAAACTCCAAGGGGTCCTCCTCCATTAAGTCATCATCATCACTGCTAATATCCAAATACCATACAAAATTCAAAACCAAAGGAAAACTACAAAACCTATTTTCATAGTATATGAACCAAAAGAGAATTTAAACTCTACAAACCCTTTCTTTATCGGTATGAACCAAAGCCACATTTACAAACCAAAAGAACCTAAACTTCAAACAAAACAAATGAATCCAAGCAGAAACACATAAAAATTCATATATAAATTAAGGTATTACCCAATAACAACTACAACAACAACCCAGTATATTCCCACAAGGTGGGGTCTGGGGAGGGTAATATGTAGACAGGCCTTACCTCTACCCGAGAGGGCAGAGAGGCTGTTTCCAATCGACCCTAAAAAGTATATCTTATCAACACATGAACAAAAAACTCAGGGAGAATGTAAAAACACTTGAAAAATCTAATCAAGGTTTTTTAACTGGTAATGAATCTATAACTCAACATATTCAAGACTCGCAAATACAAACTCAACATATTCAAAATCCAACAACAACAACAGAGTGAAATCCCACAAGTGAGGTCTAGGGAGGTAGTACAACAACAACAACCCATTATAATCCCACAAGTGGGGTATGGGGAGGGTAATATGTACGCAGACCTTACCCCTATCCTTAGGATAGGGAGGTTGTTTCCAGGAGACCCTCGGCTCAAGACAGCAACAAGAGACAATATATTAATTAAGAACAGATCCAACTGCCCTATTTACATGATTTAATTAAGAATTATAAAATGTAATTTCTCGATCGAGGAAGTTCTAAAATTTTCAAACAAAATTTACTTGAGAGCTGCAACTCTGACACGGTTACTTGTTTCATCTTGAAGGCACTTGAGCAGCAATGATTGCAAATCGGCAAAATATGGTTGAAAAGAATTCCTAATAGTTTCTGTCAAGGAACTGAAAAGAATCAAAGCCACCTTGCATAATCAAAACAATGAAACCACCCGTTAGTCCACTAAACTAGGTAATCCTACATGCGATTGCAGAACATGGAACAGAGGGAGACAATATGACCATCTGAGGATGCACTCATGCACCTGTTATTCCAATCCAGGGGAGGTAAAGATTGATGAAAGCAACATTTTCTTTACATCGATTAATAATTAACTGATTCTCAGGTTTTGTAGTTGAGGTCGTCAATCATTCCAAAAGGAACTGACAAAGGTTTACAGGAATTCTACCTTAGTGTTACTTGATTTCAGAAAAAAGTTAACGGTATGCTGAAACTCCCAAACACTTCGAATTTTCAGAATGAAGTTGCATCAGAATTCAGTTTGAGGGGAAAATTAAGTACTTTTTCCGGAGGGTAGGGGTGTTTACACTTACAATTGAAATCTACAAATGGTTAATAAAAATTGTGATGTAAGGATATCATCATACTTCTATAACTGATTGGAATGATATAACCCAGCAATTGCCAGGAATTTTATTGGCATAAAGCAATAAAGATTTTGGGATCATTACACAAAAGCCGGCAGGATTCACTGTTTACTTTTCCTAGACGGCATGCATAGATTATACACTTATTTTACACGGTTATACACACATTTTATATATATTATAATCTTCTGGTTATTTTTAGTTTAAACGGTCGGATAGGCGGCTATTTAGGTTAATTTTTCTAAAATTTTTGGGTAAAAGTTGCTTCACTTGTTAGTTTTTCCATTCGAAGATCGAAAAGAAAGTGCAGTAAGTGCCTTGGACTACATAAGTGGTTGCAGTTAATCACAATGTTGCCTGACTGATGGCCTCAAATCACCACTGGATGCTATATAAGCTACCAGCAAACAAATTTTCATAGCCTCAAATCTCATGTAGCATGTATGAAGCTTTTCATTTATGAAAACCCTGAAGCTGCATTGGTAATTGCAAAAGAAACAGCCTATATGAAGTGTTCATCTAACTAAAACATGTGATGGCAATCAGGTAAAGCATACCTCTCTATGATCTTCTTGTGCACTTTGACTGCACTGGAACAAAAATGGCAACAAATCTGACCACTCTCCAGCTGGAACAGCATACTTTGCAACGATACTAATCACATTGGCACTAGCTCGCCTCACTGGAGGACTGTGTTCCATGGTGATGCTCTCAATTAGGGACTGTTTCACAAGCTGGCGAAGTTGAGGGGATAACCTAGCCCAAGTATACAAAACCCAAGATAACACTAAAATTCTAATCTTCACAACATATTAACAGGCCTTGCACACTCAATAGAAGAACATTGACAAAATCCAAACTTCATAGCATAGAAAAGAATCCCAGACATATACGTCCATAATAAACTTAACACATTGAACTGGATATATACATAAAATAAAACCAACAAACTCGAAAACCCAACAAAACACTAGAAATTTCTAATCTTCAAAGCATATGAACCAAAAATTTGATTGTTGACACCAAACAAATGAATCCAAGCTTCAACCACGACTTCTCGACACCAATTAGAGTAAAACCCCAAACCCAATTTGTTCAAATATTCACAAAAACAATGAACCCTAGGTCATCAAAGAGAGAGAGATATGGGGGTATCGCCTATATTGCAGTGAAGAAGAAGATGACCTAGGTCTTGAAAAGAATTTGATAGTGGGAAATTTGGGGGTATCGCCTATATCGCAGTGAAGAAGAAGAGATGGCTCGGTAATATTTGGGGGTATCGCCTATATCCGGTTAGTGGAAAATTAAGTGAAAAAAAAGTTTTTTTATTTAATATGTATTATTAAAATTATTAAAAATTAAAAAATAAAAAGAATAGGGATTGTGTTGGCGGGTGTAGTAAAATTTAGGAGGGAAAATAAGAGAGAAACAATAACCGTTCCAATAGAAATTTATACAACTTAAGCGTTCCCGTAGATAGATTTATTGGGACGGTTCATATAACCGTTGCGCCAGATACATCTATGGCAACGGTTATTTTACAATTGTAACGGTTCTATAGTTAAAGTGTGCTAATATCACCTAAATGCTACTGTAACGGTTATAACCGTTACCATACATGTTCTATGGCAACGGTTGTGTGAACCTTTGCTAAAATAACTGTTCCAATAGGCACATTTTCTGGTAGTGTGGCCATTAGACATACATGTGCCTGTGCAACATAAATGCACAACAAGTATGGTATGAGTACAAAAAGTATCCCATCTAATCTTGAAGAAGTAGCGACGAGAGGTTGACTTTGACACTTATTAGTGGTCCAATAATAGACTGATAATATAGTAAATCGAGGATCTATGTAAAAACAGTTGTAACTCAATAGCATGGAGCAAGTAAATAATTCTTTCATTAATAGGGGATTTTCAAATTCATTTTTCATCGTTTACACATTTAACTCAAGCGAGGGAGGCAATATTTTCATTTATAAATTTATAAGTCAAGCAATACAAGCATGATCAAATCATGTCGAGATCGTACAGCCCGATCTAATAAATATTTAAATTGTGCACTGCCAAAGGGTCGAATGGAGCGAATCATATATGCATCTATTTAATCTACTGAGGTGTTCGATCCGTTCCACAAAAGATAAACACATTCAAGCAGTTAATCAACAGTTCATCAAAGGGTAATCATCTAAGGAAATGGAAATTACTCTTTTAATAGTCAAGAAAATGATGTTTTGCTTTTTAGAAGTTTATTAACCAAGTTCAATATTATTTAAGCATTTTAAAATTGACAATAAGGTTGTAAATATTACAATTAAAGCATGCTTTGGGATCCTACACTACCTAGACTTAAGAAAAATAGTTGCTACGCGTGGACCCTCATCACCACGTGCGTACAAAGCCCCCACAAATAAAAGAAAATATTTAGTTATTTAACCTATGGGGATAATTCCCTCTTACAAGGTTAAAAAGGAGACAAACCTCGCTCCGAAGTTTCATAACGGGCTTCCAAGCCATTCGACGACTCAAATCGATGCACAATGCTCCAAACTAATCAATAACTACGCAAACTCATTAATATATGCTCAAATACTCACTATAACCCAATTTATAATAATATCTAACTCCGATCGAAAAGTCGACAAAAATACCCTCAGGGCCACGTTGTCGGATTCCAAACTTTTTCAAAGATAAAGTTTATCCACAACCTCACAAACACAGATATATAATTTACTCCCAATTTCATGCCTAGAATCGTGGTCTCTAAGAATATCAAATTTTTACGTTTTTCCTCAAAACCCTAATTTCCATGTTAAAATATACACATAATGTATTAACTCATAATAAGTGGGATTAACTTACCTCCAAGTTGCTAGGTAGATGCCCCTCTCAAGAAGCTCTAAAATTGCCCATGAATGGAGTAAATGAGCAAAAATGACCAAACCCTACTATTTAATGTGTTCTCCCAGTAACTTCCTCACATATGGACTCCTTGCCCCTTTTGTGCATTCGCTTCTGCGAATGCTCCTTCGCATTTGTGGCATTCCTTTCCGCTTCTGCGCTTGCACAGAAATGGTCAGGGCTTCGCACCTGCGGTCCTTCACTTGGGCAGCCATGTTCCACTTTTGCAACTTCTAGGCTGCTTCTGCGGCCAAAAACATGCAGGTGCGGTTACACCAAAAGCCAGTAGCCTCAATTCTTATTCAACTCCAAATTTTGATCTGTTAATCACCCAGAATCCACACGAGGCTCCCGAGATCTCATAAGATCATACCAACACGTTCCGATGCATATTAGGAACTTAGTCAAGCATTTAAATCCCATTAAACAACATCGAAACCACGGGTCACAACCCAATTAAAGCTTAATGAACTTTAGAACTTTACACTTTAACATTCGATGCCGAAACCTATCAAATCTCGCCCGATTGACCTCAAATTTTGCACGCAAGTCATATTCCACATTATAGACCTACTTCAACTTCCAAAATCAAAATTTGACCCCGATATCAAAAAGTCCACTTCCAGTCAAACTTCTTAAAAATCTTAGAATTTCTAACTTTAGCCAAATGACTTCAAAATAACCTACGAACTTTCAAATTCACTTCCGATCACACTCCCAATACCAGAATCACCATACAGAGCTTTCCTAGAATCGAAATCCTAAACGAATACCCATAACATTGAAATGCACTTCAAGCAAACTTATATTCTTCCAAAAATGATGCTAAACGCTTTCGGGTTATCCAAAACCCGATCTGGACATATGCTAAAGTCCAAAATCATCATAAAAACCTGTTGTGGCCTTCAAATTCCAATTCCGAGGCCGTTTACTCAAAAATGCAATCCTAGTCAATTCTTCTAACTTAAAGATTTCGAAATGAGAATTTTCTCTCTAAATCAACTCTAAATTTCTCGGGATTCTATTATGACCATGCGTACCAAGTTATAATACTTGAAGTGAAACTGCTTGTGGCTTCAAACTACGGAACGATGCACTAGAGCTCAAAAATGATCGATCGGATCGTTACATATGAAGGTAGCAGAGGTGTGAAAGTGTAACGTCCTGGCCGATTATTTTGAGCTCTAGCATATTGCTTAGTAGTTTGAGGCCATGAGAAACTTTACTTTAGATATTATGACCTTTGCGTATCATGGTAATTGAATTTAGGAAAATATAGAGTTGATTTGGAAATAGAATTCTCATTTCTAAAGCTTAAAGTTGAAAGAATTAACTTAGATTGGATTTTAGAGTAAACGACCTCAGAATCATGATCTGAAGGTTCCAGCAAGTTTTAATGATGATTCCATACTTGGGAGTATGCCCGAATAGGGTTTTGGATGACGTGGGAGTGTTTTGGCGCCCATTATAGAAGTTAGCATTTTGGAAGAAATTTCCTAAGTTTGGCTTGAAGTGAATTTCAGTGTTATCGGTGTCTGTTTGGCATTCTGAGTCTAGGATCAGCTCCGTATGGTGATTCAGGAATTGGGAGCGCAATTGGAAGTGAATTCGGAGGTCCATAGGTCATTTTGGAGCCATTTGGCTAAAGATAGAAATTTGAAGGTTTTTGAGAAGTTTGACCAGAAGTGGACTTTTTAATATCGGGGTCGGAATTCGATTCCAAAAGATGGAATAGGTCCGAAATGTCGAATATGACTTGTGTGAAAAATTTGAGATTAACAGACTTGATTAGGTTTAAGCATCGAAAGTAGAAGTTGGAAGTTCTAAAGTTCATTAAGCTTGGATTGGGGGTTGATTCATGATTTCAGTGTAATTTGATGTGATTTGAGGCCTCGAACAAGTCCGCAATGTGTTTAGAGACTGGTTGGTATGATTGGTCGGGGTCTCGAGGCTTCGGGTGTGTTTCGGGTTGTATCGCGCTCTTATTTGATGTTTCAAAATCATATTTTTGGACATAAAGGGGTAAAACATTAAGAAACTTAACTCCAAATTAAGTTTTTGTTGAACCATTAGATCCACATTGTAATTTCGAATCCATAACAAAAAGAATCATCAAATTTGGACATCGTATGAGGGAGTTATGCCCATTGTCGTGTTGAGGAAGGTGTTGGTTGTTGTCATTATCGCAGATGCGAAAATTTACCGCAAATGCGGTCAAATTTTCGCAGATGCGAAAATTGCTGGAGGCAGAGGAATTTCTTTAATAATTGAAGTTTAGCTCATTTTCACTTTATTTCTTCCATGGGAACTGATTTTAGAGCAACTATGAAGTACCATTTTCAGCACCAAGCATGAGTTTTGGAGCGTTGTGCATCAATTAGAGTCTTCAGAAGGGCGTGGAATTCCAGTTATGGATCTTCAAAGCGAGGCGAGTCTCCTTTCTAACCTTATAAGAGGGAGTTGTCCCTATAGGCAAAATAATTGGTTATGTGCTTCTATTTGTGGGGGGCTACGTATGCAAGAGGTGACGAGAGTCCGTGCGTAGCTACTATTATGCTATTGTCCGGGTAGTATAGGACCTAAGGCATGCTATATTTGGGATATCTGTAACCTTATTGACAGCTTGAATTTCTTAAATCATATTAAATTAGTAAATGAATTTCTAAAAGGATTAAACTTCATTTTCTTAAAATTTATTAAAAGAGAATTAGATTTATTTGGATAAATATTCCTCAATAAATGCTTAATTGACTATTTGATTATGAATATCTACGTGTACCTGCGTCACATGTATGATTTGCGAGCAGGGTGTTTGTTTATTTTATGTTGACCGCGTCGCAGAATAGTTCGCGAGCGGGGTAATAGATGCATCTATGGTTCGAGCTGTTCGACCCTCGGCAGTGCACAATTTACATTTATGTTGCAGCGGCCCGTCGACCTCGGTATGATTTGCGCATGATATATATATATATATATTCTTGCCTAAGAATTTTAAATGTTGATATTGCCTTTATGGATTGATATAAATTGATAAGATAACAAAAAGTAAACCTTGAAAATCCCTTATTAATTGTTAAAGTTGTTTGCTGTTTTTCCGTCTTTGTGAGTTTTCACTGTTTTATAAATTTATGATTTCCTCACATTTGTAGTATATTATTATTTGACCTCTATTAAATGTCGAAGTCGACCTCTCCTCTCTACTTTTTCGAGATTAGACGAGATATTTGCTGAGTACACATTGTTTTCGTACTCATACTACACTTGTTGTGCATTTTTGTTGCACATGTTTATGTGTGGCTAGTAGCTTAGTGGCATAGTGGCATGCTTGGCACGAAGACTAGGTGAGCTGTATTTCCTTGAGTTGACCCGCAGCTAGTATAGTCTCCCCCGGGATTTTATTTATTTCATGTCCAATTGTATTACGGACAGTCGTTGCACTATATTCAGTTTTTCTTAGAAATTGCTCGTGCACTTGTGACATCGGGTTATTGGATGGTTGA
Organism: Nicotiana noctiflora; assembly: GCA_032618575.1. Taxonomy (NCBI): domain Eukaryota; kingdom Viridiplantae; phylum Streptophyta; class Magnoliopsida; order Solanales; family Solanaceae; genus Nicotiana; species Nicotiana noctiflora. Next base: position 477,037 of record JASVEL010000736.1, read on the forward strand.
AAATATTTTGTGTTAATTTCTTATTATTTAATTTGAATTTAAGAAGTTATTTTTTTATTTATGAAAAATAGAAAGAAAATCTTAGTTTTCAAGATTGATAAAAATGAGAACTTCATCAAGTAATTTGATTGGCTTGCCTGACAGTAGTGTCGGACGCCATCACGACCCTTAGTGGATTTTGAGTCTTGAAAATATGGTATTTGAGAACTAGGTTCCCGTAGGTATCACGAGTCATGAGCAAGTCTAGTAGAATCTCGCAGATTGGTACGGAGACGTCTGTACTAATCCTCGGGAGGCTATAGGGATGTTAGGAGTACTTCCCTTCTTGATTGCTCGTCGTGTAATTTGATTCCTTGAGGCTTTGGCCCTTGTTTCCTTCCTACTCAATCTTATGCGATATGAACCTCTTGTTATTAATCGTGAATTGAAGGATTGTAATTGTACTATAAACGTGGTGCGGGGTGTTTCTCCCTGCGGGGTTGTGTAAGCGATTATCGTCGCCTTGTGGAAGGATATTCTATTAATTCAGCTCAGTAGCGGTACTTCTCAGAGCCGTGAGGCTAGGCACATGTGGCCATGACGCTTATGAATGATTATTCCGCATTATTAATATGATGGTAGGATGTTTCACTACGAATTGAGGCAGTGAACGACCTAAAGGGAGGATTACTCAGTGCATGATCTAGAGATTCGATAGTTTATTCTGGAAAAGAGGAAGGCAAACAGGCTGAGGATGTTCAGTTTTGGGTTAATAGGCTAACAAGACTCGACATTTGTGAGCGTGGTGGTGCTTTCTTCTATAATGAGGTCTCGTTGTCCTTACTGAATGTACTAAATTCGCCGGCATTATGATCTTCTACAATTACCTTTGGAGCAGGATATTGCGGGTTAGTATCAAAGAATTGATGGTTAGAGATCGCGTGGTACGGCGATTCAAGATGGAACCGGTGTTTCTAAGGATGACGACTCGAGAAAGATGATCTTCAGAAAGGTTTAAAGAGAGTAGTGAATTGTGTGTTCAATTGCTACAAAGTTATATTTCATCTAAGGCAACAATTGAGCAGCAAAGAATGCGGAAAGACATTTGGTAAGTGTTAGGCAGTGGATAAACTTTCTAGAAGGCCAAGTATAAAGAGCAGAGGGGGAGTAGTCGATTAAAGGGATGCGTTCCGCCAAAGTGGGAGAGTGGCGGAGCTACATATGTGCATTGTGGTAGGATGACTACACACCTTAAGGAGAGTTTGGAATGATTAGAGAATTTCAGAGATTCGTGATTGGGGTCTACGGATTTAATCCAAAGAATGGACTATTATGCGGCATGAGATTTGATATAACGGGAAGGAGCTTCTTGAATGAAGAAGGATACAACATAACATTGAATTGGAAGGTTGTTGCCACACATTTAAGTGATGTTCGCGAGGGATAAATGGACTTGTGCAACTAGATATTGAGCTCGAACTTAGGAAGGGTTATTGATGTTATAGTTATTGCACCTTGGGCAACATCGTTGGAAGATATCAGGGAGTGATTTCCACAGGTGTGTTATTCCCTGTGAGGAGGTTAGCGGTAGTGTGGTTGGCGATGCTTTTGCAAAGAATTCTATTGGTAATTCAGCGAAGAGATCGATTATGCGAGTGTGGTTGATGATTTTAGAGTATAAAAAGGGGTTTTTATAGAAATAATCCAAAAGTTTAGGCGGTTGATTGAGCAAGGTTATGTCAATAAGAGATAAAGAATTTCGGTGAGTTCCATAGTTATGTAATAGTAGTAGCTTCAAGCTAAGGGGGAAAGTCCCACCGCCTATGATTTGGTTGCATTGTTAACTCTTTGCGAGGTTTCTGGTTATTAGTATGTCGGTGGGTTATTTTCGCTACGGTAAAAGAACATAAGTGGTGAATTGAGCAAAGGGATTCTCAAAGGTCATGGTTGGCCTTGTTGGCTCATGTTCAGGTTTAAGAAAGGATTCAAGGTTTATGCCTCGTATAAGTATGGGTTTCAAGGGAAGTGATGCTACTAGGTGCTTCGTCGAGAGGGTATTCATGTGCTAGAAGATTTGTGGAGTTAATTATATTCGAGGTCAAGTAAGAGCAGGTGGCTCTCAATGACTGTCCTAATGGATTCAAAAGGGTACAGTCTGGTGCCTAATGATTTCGAGCCTATAAGTAAGATTAAGAGTCAAGATTTTGTAGCAGCTTATAAGAAGAGGCCTAGAATGTTCTATGGTGTGCTGGCTTGCAGTGCAGCATTTGGGAGGTATGAAACGGTTCGTGGGATTCGAGACAACATGGTCTCATGATTCAAGGTCACTCGGGATGAGTGCTGATAGAGTGTGGTAAGTGTTGAATGGAGTTGATATTGTTCCTATGCCAATCACAGATAAATTGGAAGAATAAAGATTCATTAGCCATAGTTGAATTGGCATATTGGTGGTAGTGATCAATTCCTTCAAAGTGATCAAGTTATGCAAGTCATTGTGACGGTACGTATCAGGCCTGTCAGCCGCTATAATTGATATTATTCAGAAGCATTCTACTATTATGGCTTGTTATGTGGAAGCAGATTCCGTAAAGGCTATGGTGGCTTAGACCACTACATATAGATTTGCATATTCTATAGTTATGAGATTTCACCTGTGTAATACCATAGATCTCCGGAAGTGAGTTAAGTGAAAAGTTTTTATATGATGAAGTGTTAACCTATTAATGGTTCAGGAGTTACGAAAAAAACGTGTTTTATTGCATGTTGGCATGATGGGAGCAGCAAGTGGTATGGAATTTGAAGTGAGGATCAAAGTTGCAGTCGGTATTGTCGAGGATGTCACGAGCTCGAATGAGCAGGAAAGAAGTTTCGATTCTTAAGTTAAGTCTGTATTGTCCTTAGCATCACCTGAGATTGGTGTTTTGTAAAAAGGTCTTTGTATCCTGGTTCATGATTCATGATCTCTTTTTAGTGTTAGTACGCCCGGTGGTTTGGATGTACAAACCTCTTATCGGTTACGGAAGGTCGTGGGAGCGTGTCCCATAGAAAGACTGCATAAGTGTGACATCTCGTCACTTAACTGATCAAAGGTTCAAACCAAGTATGAAGATTGTAATGATATCACTAATTTGAGAATATGTGCCTGGAGGGCACTCAGTTATTGGGTTGTGGTTGATGGAGGATTACTCCAGTTATGATGGTTATTCTGGTGTGTTATGCGATAAAGAAGGTTATTATGGACCCAGGAAAGATTGTGGACCTAGTTCGATACAATCATAATTGGCTTGAGGTCTATCAATAAATTTAAATATAAATATGGGCCTTATATCAGCGGGATGCGTCCATTTCAGCATAATGCTCCTTATGGGGGAGTATTCAGATGTGGACATTATTTCATCGTCGACTATTTCATGTAATGTTATACTGTGACGTATGAGTTGTGAATGGCTTTAGGATTTTCCGATATGTTCCACGTAGAGATGATGCCATATGAGCAGGAAGGCTCTCGAGATTCAGATTGTATATCGTACCTCAGTTGTGCTTTATTTTTGTAGCCTATGGCACTATATGCTCCCCAAAAGGATTGTGTTATTCACTTAGCGTGCTTGTGATCGATATTCGGCATTTTGTAGTAATGAGAAAATTAGCTTAATGTATATCTTCTAATGTGAGTTCTATGTGTGGATCGGGCGGCATGCCGCCATGGGTATGTTATTTGGATTGGGTGGCACGCTTCCATGGATATGTTATTTGGATCGGGCTGCACGCTGCAACAGTGTGATGTTCAGTACAGTTCCCCATATGTATTTTTATGTGTTTTGTTTCCTATTTTCTTAGAAAAGCTCATATTAGCTGTGTGCCCACGTCGCGTGTATGATTCACGAGTGGGGTAATTGAATTTCTTTTAAAGAGTTTGTTTTCTTTTTTGTGTCGCACTTTAATTGGTATCATCATATGAGACTTTTAGTCATGTCGGGGTGGCTTATTACCTGAGCAGTTCATACTGGGTGAGACGAGATTAATGGACTTAATATACGTGCAATCTGATTATATGAAGTACATTAAGGAGCTATGGCCATTATTTGGTACAAAATGAAGTGATGGTTCTTGTCAGGAGTATAGACTCAATGATTGGTTGACTCGGTAGTTGGTTATGAATTTCTGCACATCTCGTCCGTTGTGGTGGTATTGTAAGAGTTAGAGCAAGACTTGTATGTGTCATGAGGTGCAATGGGAGCATCAGATTCGTGGAATTTTGAATATTATGCTTAGAGAATGTTATTGTGGTCCTGTGAATAAAGTGGTGCAAGGTATGAATTCAGCAAAGGTGTACAGTCATGTTCTGGTACATCATGTGGTGATTGACACAGTGTTCGTATGTTGGGAACAAGTCTGGCAGAGAATTCCGGATGTTGGAATTGGGCTCGAAGGCTTATTTTCTTAAGTGAAAAAGAATATATGCAGAGTAATTGGGCTAAGGTGCTCAGCGGAGTTGTGGTAGCACAGGTAGGTGCTCTCCGGTTAAACAGTGATTTCAGACAACTCCAGCGCAGTTCTTAGGACGTTCGAGAATGAATGTATATTTAAGTGGGAGAGAATGTAATGACCCGATAAGTCGTTTTGAGCTCTAGCTCATCGTTCAATAGTTTTAGGGCATGAGCAGCTTCATTTTAGGTATTATGACTTGTGCGCATCATGGGAATTGAATTTCGGGAAGTTTAGAGTTGATTTGAAAATAGAATTCTCATTTTGGAAGCTTAAAGTTGAAAGAGTTAATATAGATTGGATTTTAGAGAAAACAAACTTGGAATGAGGATCTAAAGATTCCAACAGGTTCGTATGATGATTCCGGACTTGAGCGTATGCTCGGATCGGGTTTTGGATGACCCGGGAGTCTTTTGGCGCCCAATGTGAAAGTTAGTGTTTTGGAAGAAATTTCCTAAGTTTGGCTTGAAGTGTATTTCAGTGTTATCGATGTCCGTTTGGATTCCGAGTTTGGGAGTAGATCTGTATGGTGACTCGAGAATTGGGAGCGCGATCAAAAGTGAATTCGGAGGTCATTTTTAAGCCATTTGGCTAAAGATAGAAATTTAAAGGCTTTTGAGAAGTTTGACCGGAAGTTGATTTTTCGATATCGGGGTCGAAATCCGATTTTGAAAGTTGGAATATGTCCATAATATCGAATATGACTTATGTGCAAAATTTAAGGTCAATCGGATGTGATTTTATAGGTTTAAACATCGACCAGAAGTGAATTCGGAGATCTATATGTCATTTTGAAGCCATTTGGCAAAAGACAGAAATTTGAAGGCCTTTGAGAAGTTTGACCGGAAGTTGAATTTTTGGTATCGGGGTCAGAATCCGATTCTAAAAGTTGCTCGAATATTACTTGTGTGCAAAATTTGAGGTCAATCGGGCGTGATTTGATAGGTTTAAGCATCGAAAGTAGAAGTTGGAAGTTCTAAAGTTCATGAAACTTAGATTGGGGGTTGATTCATGATTTTAGCATTGTTTGATGTGATTTTGAGGCCTCGATCAAGTCCGTAATATGTTTTGGGACAGGATGGTGTGATTGGTCAGGGTTCCGGGGGCCTCGGGTGTGTTTCAGGTTGTATCGCTCTCTTATTTTATGTTTCAGCGTCGTTTCTTTGGACATAAAGGAGTACCATATTAAGAAAATGAACTCCAAATTAAGTTTTTATTGAACCATTAGATCCATATCGTAATTTCAAAGCCATAGCAAAAAGAATCATCGAATTGGACATCGTATGAGGGAGTTATGCTCATTTCTGTGTGGAGAAAAGCGCTGGTTGATGTCATAACCGCATATACAAAATTGAAGATGCAGTCAAATTTGCACAGATGCGGGATCGCAGATGCGGTCAAATTTCCGCAGATGAAAAAACTGCTAGAGTCAGAGGGGTTTCTTTAAAAATCAAAGTTTATATCATTTTCACTTCATTTCTTCCATGAGAGTCGATTTTAGAGTAACTTTGGATAGTCACTTTCATCACCAAGCTGGAGTTTTGGAGCGTTGTGCATCAATTAGAGTCTTGGGAAGGGCATGGAATGCCGATTATGGATTTTCAGAGCGAGGTGAGTCTCCTTTCTAACCTTGTAAAAGAAAATTTTCCCCATAGGCTAAGTAATTGGTTATGTACTCCTATTTGTAGGGGCTATGTACGCACGAGGTGACGAGAGTCCGTGCGTAGGTACTATTATGCTATTGTCCGTGTAGTTTACGACCCAATGCACGCTATATTTGGGATATCTATAACCTTATTGGCAACTTGAGTTGCTTAAATCACATTGAATTAGTAAATGAATTTCTAAACGGATTAAACTTCATTTTCTTAAAATTTGTTAAAGGAGAATCGTCTTTATTTGGATAAATATTCCCCGATAAATTCTTAATTGACTGTTTGAGTATGCATCTCTATGTGTACCTGCGTTGCATGTATGATTCACGAGCAGGGTATTTGTTTATTTTATGTTGACCGCGTCACACGATAGTTCGCGAGCGGGGTAATATATGCATCTATGGTTCGAGTAGTTCGACCCTCGACAATGCACAATTTACATTTCTGTTGGAGTAGGCCGTCGACTTCAGCATGATTTGCGCGTGATATATATTGTTGCATGAGAATTTTAAATGTTGATATTGCCTTTCATGGCTTAATATAAATTGACGGGATAATGAAAAGTAAATCTTGAGATTCCCTTATTAATTGTTAAAGGTGTTTACCTATTTTTCTGGCTTTGTGAGTTAGAACTATTGTATAAATCCATAATTTCCTTATATTTTTAGTATATTATTATTTGAACTTTAGTAAGTGTCGAAGTCGACCTCTCGTCTCTACTTCTTCGAGATTAGACGGGATACTTGCTGACTAAACGTTATTTTCGTACTCATACTACACTTGTTGTACATTTTTATTGCATAGGTTTATGTGTGGCTAGTGACTTAGTGGCATGGTTGAAACAGAGACTAGGTGAGCTGCATTTCCTCGAGGCGACCCGTAGCTAGTATAGTCTCCCACGAGATTTTATTTATTTTCTGTCCAATTTTATTCCGAAAAGTCATTGCACTGTATTCGATTTTTCTTAGAAATTGCTAGTGCACTTGTGACACCGGGTTCTGCGCTAATAAAGCCAAAGAGTAAGAAGGATGGTTGGAAATATTTTGTATTAATTTTTTATTATTTAATTTGAGTTGAAGCAGTTATTTTTATTTATTTATGGAAAATAGAAGAAAAATCTAAGTTTTCAAGATTGTTAAAAATGAGAACTTCATCAAGTAATTTGGTTGGCTTGCTGTGGATTTTGGGTCATGACAGGACCTCGCATTTGCGATGGCCCTTTCACATGCTCAGGTTGCAAATGCGACATCTGTAGCTGATGAAATGGGACTTAAACGGGATTTTTCTTCCATTCTTCGAATTTTAAAATCTAAAACACAAGAGGCGATTTTTCAAAGAGCTTTTCTTCCCCAAATGATAGTTAAAGTGATTCTAAACTAGTTTATTTTTGTCTTTCGCTTAATTTTACAAGATTTTAACCTAAAATCTAACATTTTCATGGTGGAATTGGGGATTTTTTTGGTAGAAACTAGGGATTTCAAAATTTTGAGATTTAGACCTTAAATTGAGATCGGATTTCAAAACTAATCACATATCAAGGCTCAGGGGTGGATAGTTTATCGAGTTTTGGTCCAAATTTCGGGTTTGAATCAAGCGGGCCCGAGTGTTGACTTTTGTTGACTTTTTCAATAATGACCTAAATTGAACTCTTATTGATCGTGGGTAATTCCTAAGGCTTATTTTGAAATGTTTAGTTGGTAATTTGGTAGATTTTTATGGTTCAGAGGCTAGTTTGAAAACTAAAACTGTGATTGAGCTTTGAGTGGCCTTTGAAGCGAGATAAATGTTGTGTCTATCCTTGACTTGAGGGAATTAATAACACTCGGACTTTGTGTTATGTGAATTCCATGTGAGCGGCGTATATGCAAGGTGACGAGTGCTTGTACGTTGTCGAATTATCTGTTTTTCCTTATTTATCGCTTTTCCTGAATTGTTTTCCTTCCTGTCTTAATTATTACATGCTCTAAATGCTTTCCATGCTTAATTGCCATATGTTAATCAATATCTTATTCTGTTAACCATGTTAGCTCTTTTCATAGTTCGCCTAATTCTGCTATTTGCTTAATTTGACTTATTTGTGCCTTTTAACTATAAATTGCTGGTCTGGTCTCGCTGTGTAGTATTATTTGTGTAGATTTTATATTGAACAAGTTTCCTTTTCTTGGTTTAGTTTAGTATTTATTTATCATAAATGCCTTGTGATTTAGCTTGTTGATTTGATTGTATACATTAACTATTTGGCACTGATATGGGGGATCGGGTTTCACGATGCAACATGTGTAATAAAGGAGGATTGATATGGTGAAATAAGGGGGAATATGTATGTACGGTGGATCGGGTTGCACACACCAATAGGTGAAATAAAGGGGAATTGATATGGTAAAATAATGGTGAATTATGATATTGATATTGATATATGATGGGATTGGATTGTGCGCCGCAATAAATATATTTTTATTTACTATTATTGATATTGTTATGATGGAATATGGAAGCATTATGCGTCGTTTGGTCCTATATGTTTATATTTCTTGAGCTGCGTTGTTTTTCCGAAAATTTTATTTGCGTTCGCAGAGATTGGTAATTTTAGGTGAAACTAGTTTATTTTCGAGGCTGTGGTTATTATTTCCTGTTGGAAGTTTAATTCCGTACCATATTTAGTTATTTTGTCATTATTATAGACTTCATATAGGTTTTAGCGTATGTGACCTGCCTTAACCTCGTCACTACTTCGTCGAGATTAGGCTCGGAACTTACCAGTACATGGGGTCTATTATACAGATGCTGCACTCTGCACACTGTGCAGATTTTGGAGGCGGTCCGAGTGGTGGTTACTATCAAGCTCGGATCAGACATTTGTGAAGACTTGAGGTACGACTGTTCAGCGCCTGCAACTCCTGGAGTCCCCATCCTATTTTCTTTTAGTTGTACAACTTCATTTACTCAGTGGTGCACTTTTTTCAAACATTTATGTGTATTACTTTAGAAGCTTTTGCACTTGTGACACCAGGTTCAGAAAATTGTTATAAACGTTGGCTGTTTAGCTTCTGCATTTATACTCAGAACATATATGTTATTTTAGTTCGCTATTAATGTTATTGTTTAAGCTGCTGAAAGAAGTAATTTTTTTTAATGTTAGCTTGCCTAGCAATGAAACGCTAGACCCCATCACGAAGCCGGCGATAAAAATTTCAGATCGTGACACTTAAGTCTTACTACCAGTGGCAGGTTCTATTGTGTACAAAAGGTATTGGTTAACTGCACATTCGTCTTAAGTTTTCTTAAATTTTTATAATACAGGTAGATTAGTTGAAAATAAAGAATAATATAGCTCGCCTTTGAATCTCTGACCTAGTTTTATGGTTATATTTTTTAGTTGTGACCAGTTGTTTAACTTCTTATTTAGTATATTTATAGACCTTATTTGATGATATTTTGTGGGTACGTTCTTTTTAGGACAATCAAGTCTCACTAAAATCGATTAATTCACATGAAATATGAAATTAGCTTTCGCTGAATTAGTCGTTTAGTTCATATACTGCTTACAAATTCTTTTCCACAAATTTACTTTCAGTTTAGTGTCATAAAAAAATAATCAAGATACTAACAACAACAACAACAATAACAATAACAACAACAACAACTACTCAGTATATTTCCACAAAGTGAGGTCTGGGGAGGGTAATACGGACACAAGCCTTATCCCTACCCGAAAGGGCAGAGATGCTGTTTCCAATCGACCCTCGGCTCAAGTGAAAGAGAAGAGAAAAAAGAGAAAAAGAAAAAGAAAAACAAAAGAGCATTAGTGACTCCAGCAGAAAATGCATAAACAGATAACTACACATACAATCGTAAATTAAAAGGCATACAATAACACCTAACAGTAACTATCATATGGAGCACGATACAAAACGCAAAATAACTATGGAGGCCCTACCAAACCACACCATAATCAAGATACTAACTATTAAAGAAAAACATCTTTATTATAAGTGAACAATATTAGAAGAAAACTCAAAGGGAACATCCGAATGATAAATCTAGGATCTCTTAATATAACCAATCTCATTACTTAATTTGTTACGCAATAGAAGACACAAAACAAAATACACATGCACGAACAATGGTTGTATTGGAGTAGTAAACAGTCATTTACTTAATCAGAGGTCTAGAAAGCCTTAAATCTTAAGTAATTTTTGTTAAAAATTGCTTAACCCCAAATATAAAATTTTTCGATGTGAATGAAAAACTTAATCGACCTCAATACAGACACCCTACATCACGGGAGAAAGAAAAAAAATAAAAAATTAGAATAATAAACACATGCACATGATCTCATTACCCTAGGTAGCAAGCAAATGGGGGTAGGTGGTGCCACCTATAAAGCAACAAGAACATTGATACTGTGAGTGTATGTATATGACAGGGATTGGATCAATTTGTGTGCTTGGATCATAAGAGATATATTGTGCTATAATTATTAAACTTTTTTTAAAAGATTATATTAAAGAATTAAAATCGTAGAATATCGGTAAAAATGCATATATCAGCAAATTTGCAACAGATACATCATACAAGGCGGGTGCCTTTCCCTTAATTTCTTGAATTCTTTCTTAATTATCTTAGGAATAGTCTTTCAATTATTTTATGGCTATTAAAGTGATACACTTTTTCAACCAAGAAATTGTTCCAAATAATAAGGATTGATGTGAAAGTCGAAGAGACGTGAATGAAATGGTAATGAAGCCAGGGGCGTAGTCACATAGAATTAAGGATGGTCAGTTGAATATTGATCCAAATATTATACTACTAGTAAATCAACCCGCGCTGCGCGCGGTCAAAAAAGAAAATGTTAAAGAGAACGATAGTTTAATTTACTATATTTTTAGTTTTAATTTACTAAAAGAACCAACAAGTGATAAATATAAGTGTGCCAATGATTTAAAGAAAACTAATACGTCCCATTGCTATCCTATCAGATATTTTGTACGTTTTACATATCAACTTGCATTTTTGTCCTGTTAGAAATGAATAAAAAAGAAATTAAATAAATGTTGTTAGAAATGAAATAAAAAAAGAAATTAAATAAATGGCACTCGTACAAGGGAAGACGTAGATAAGAAAAAGCCCAAACTCAAAAATAAAAAATTGTAGTCTACATGAAAGTAACTAAACATATTTAGGGACCTTGAGTTTTAAGTAATAAATAAGAAGTTTGAGAAAATTCTTTATTTCTTTCTTTAAATACTTAGTTTTGGTATAATAAGTTATTTGAATATTTCTTAAGCTAATTTTATGTTTTTACTTTCTATTTAAAAAATGAAGTAAAAAAGACAAAAAGAAAATTATGTGGTCAACATGTAATGGTCTAACGGATGCAATTTTTCTTTTCTTTCTCATTTCTTCCTCCCTTTTCTTGACTTTTCTCTTTTTATTTTTTTGGTTTTTTCTTTCTCTTTTTTTTTTATTGGATCCCATCTCTTATTCAATTTAACGCAACAAATGCTTTTGTTACTCCATGTAATCACCATTCTGAATTCTGAATCTTTTTCGAAATAGATTTAACATTACCTTAAAATCCGAGAAAATCATATGTAAATATAGTTGTAGTTCTAAATCTGGCTTGAAACATAAAAACAACAAAAGAGAAAGTATCATAGCCCACAAGACAAAATTACAAATGAATATGAGAAAGAGACATAAGATTATATGAAATACCAGCTTGCTGAAGAATTTATTCCTGTCCAAAAGCTTTACACCTCGTTCAAACATCCATGTGCCTTGTAATGAGAAAGCAACTAAATCAGCAGAAAAATAGTTAGTATGTTCACATAATAAGAATTCTATATGGGAAAATTTACCTACTTATTATGTGTATTCTCGCCCACAATATTTAGTAGTCTTGATTTATTTATGTGAATAAATAAATTTTTAAAATTTTATAATGAGAATAACCAAATGAAAGGGAAAAATAAAGCGTACAAATCAAAAAAAATTAGTAAAGATAAATATGAATGTTGGCCAAACAAATGTGCCACTAAACATGTGACAGAACCTTATCCATTGTTGCAGCTCAAGTATATGAACCATACTACTGAAATTGATTAAAAAAGAATGTGCATAAATTAAACAACAATCATTCGACAGTAATAGAATACAAAAAAACTATCTTGATCTTATAATTACAAGTTGATGCTCCGAAATAAAATTAAAGTTAAACCTCTTACCTACATTTTCAAACTAAGAGCACCTCTTTACATAGTTTTTCCAAGAAGAATCAAAAGGTGCATATAAAATTACAACCACACCCAATTCTCCATTGAAATGCAAAGAAAGACAATAATCATATATTCATATTCCTCAGATCTTTAGCAAGCTAGCACCATAAACGAAAGAATGGTTTCATGCTTCACAATGAGGAAGATATTAATAATATAACACTAAATTGGTCTTCACCTATCAATGCCATTTATTATTTAATGCGTTATTGTAGTTAATTCAGTAGAAAAAGCAGAAGATAGGGTAGGTGGACAGGTTTATAACTGATACTATAGAAATATATGTTTAAAAGTATTTAAGGTGTGCCTTTTGGGTTATATAATATAAAGCAAATAAAAGGAAAAAATGGGAAGGTATACCAAAAATTTGAGAAAAAAGATAAATGATATCCCTGGCTAAAGAGAGATGACACCTCACTTTTCTATTGCTCTCTTTTATATATATATAGATGTATATATAAAATAATAGTACTATGTATATAGATAATTATATGATTGCATTTTTTTTATATTTTTTATGAATACGTATTAATTTGAATATTCTTTGCAAAATTTCAGACGGATTAATATAGATAATTATATGATGCTTTTTTTTTAGTTTTACGAATACATATTAATTTGAATATTTTTTGTAAAATTTCTAGCCCCACCGCTATAAAGCTATTAATTATATGATACAATTTTATTTTTTCTTTTAACGAATATGAATTAATTTGAACATTCTTTGTAAAATTTTTGGCTTCACCCACTCTGACACTGCAAGCGTATCAACGAAAATGCTATGATGGATGTATCCTCCTCCCTTGACCACACGTGTCACTTCGAACTACAAATAGTGCAATTTCTCCTTCTTTAAGAGATATTTTATGTGTTTCAATTTAAATGACATACTTTCCTTATTAGTTTATTTCAAAAAGAATGGCACATTTCAACAATTAAAAATAATTCAAGTTTAAACTCTTTATTTTACATATTTTATCCTTAATGAGAAGCTCTTATAATTATACAAGTGTCATGGCCCCATAAAATTTTTACCCCTTAAAATTTTAATATCACAAATTTCATATTTTTTTTATTTTTTTTTTAAATTTCATATTAAATCAAACTATAATATGATGTAGAAAGTCTAGTTGAACCAGTGAGTATAAATACACATGGTAATCGCCCTTTGGAGGAAAGTGAAGGGGCGGCGATCATATCTTTCCTAGAATTCTTTCAAAGTGTATTTCTATTTCCAGAAGGTACTTCATAGCTACAGGACTAATTTGATTGTAGACTTGAGCATAGAGGAGTCAATTTTAGTCCACGTCTACAACCATGTGATCTAACTCATCAAAAGTTTGAAGGGTTGATTTATTAATTATATAATTTCAATGGGAAACTCTCCTACAGTCAAAAGTTTTGATTTGAAGAGTGTTTTTGGTCTGAACGAAAATATTTTCCATGGAAAGTATTTTTCTGAAAAATTTTACGCTCAACAATCAAATAAAAAAAAATAAGTGATAAAATTGCTCTTTTTTCAGGAAAAATAATGTTTGGTTAGAGAATATAAAATATTTTTAGAAAAATAATTTTTATGCTACTCTCCTCAATCCACCTTCCAAAAAATCACCATGTTTCCTTTACTCCCCCCCCCCCCTCTCCCCTTTCCCCCAGACTTTATTTTTGTCAAATATTTAATTATTTTTTTTAAAATTCACACAAACCTAGACGAAATAATATGCTACTTTACTTTTTCCCACAAGAACAATATTAAAATTTGAGCTCGATAAATTTAAAAAAAAATATTTTATTTTATTGAAAAAGAAAGTATCTTTTCTACAACATGAAAAGAATTACTCATTTTGTTGAATGGAAGAATATACTTTTCTATATCATTAAAAAAATACTCAACTCGTTGAAATGAGAAAATATTTTTTCCACATCATAAAAAGAAAGTTGTGACGACCCAAAGGGTCATCACTTGTTTATTTAATCATTCCGAGCTTTTGAGGTCTTGAAAACCTCATTTTTAGTTGCCTCGATTTGCGTGCACAGTCCGGGCACAAAGCTGGAAAAGATTTATGTTGAAATATGTGAAATATGTGAAAAAGTAGAAGAATTTTGATATTAATATTGATATGGTTGACTTCGGTCAACATTTTTGGTAAACGGATCCGGACCCGAGATTGGATGGTCCCGAGAGGTCCGTAGGAAAATATGGGACTTGGACATGTGTCCGGAGTCGAATTCTGAGGCCTAGAGCCCAAGTTATGAATTTTTATGTGAAATTGTTTTTGATGCAATTATTAAAGGAAATAAATTAATAGACCTTGGTATCGGGCTCGTATTTTGGTTCCGACGCCCGGTACAAGTCTTAAATATTATATATGTGATTTCTGTAAAGTTTGGTGACATTTGGATGTCGTTTGAGATGTTTTGGACCTTGAGTTCCAAGTTAAGAAGTTTTAAAAATCAAAACTATGAAAACCATGAGTTTGGGGCTTGATTTGATTGAAACGAAGTGATATTGGCGATATGATCGCACGAACAAGTCCATAATGTGTTTTTGAGGTTGTGTACATGTTTGGTTTGGAGCCCGGGGGCTCGGGTAAAGATTTGATAGGCCGTTGGATGAAAATCTGAATTTTGAACTGCTGGTTTTTTTCACCCAGCTGTTGGCTTCGCAATTGCGAAGAATTTCTCGCAATTGCGAAGGTGACGGACCAAGGCAGGGTTCGCAAATGCGAACCCTTGATCGCAAATGCGAAGGGCGTCCAGG
Organism: Nicotiana noctiflora; assembly: GCA_032618575.1. Taxonomy (NCBI): domain Eukaryota; kingdom Viridiplantae; phylum Streptophyta; class Magnoliopsida; order Solanales; family Solanaceae; genus Nicotiana; species Nicotiana noctiflora. Next base: position 492,195 of record JASVEL010000736.1, read on the forward strand.
AAGGCTTGGGTTCGCAATTGCGAACATGACCTCGCAAATGCGAGGCCTTCACTGCCTAGCCATGCTTCGCAAATGCGAAGCATTCTTCGCAAATGCGATGCTTCACTGCCTAGCCATGCTTCGCAAATGCGAAGATTTCTTCGCAAATGCGATGCCTCACTGCTAAGCCATGCTTCGCAAATGCGAAGCCGTCTTCGCAAATGCGAAGGAGCCTGGTTCGCAAATGCGAACAAATGTTCGCAAATGCGAACTTTCCACCCTTAGCTTATTTTTCAAACTCCGGAAATTGGTCGGGGTTCGCAATTGCGAACCCATGTTCGCAAATGCGAACACAGAGACCTGAAAAACACGAATTTCAATCATTTCTTCATTTTTCACAAAACCAAAACACCCATTTGCGACTCTTCAAGGATTTCTTCTTCATCAAAACGATTGTAAGTCACTTTTTACTTAATTCTTTCAATTCCTAACATCATTAAACATGTTTTTCATTAGAAATCAAATGTTTTCATGGTAAAATTCTTGTTTTTGGTTAGAAAGTAGGTTTTTCATAAATTGGGGAATTGGACCTCGAATTGAGGTCCGATTTTGAAACAAATTATATACATGAACTCGTGGGGGGATGGGTGACCGGATTTTGGTCCTAACCCCGAATTCCGACCATGTGGGCCCGGGGTTGAAATTTACTATTCATGGCAGAATGTTGTAAAAGTGTTATGTGGTATTAAGAATTAGTTTGTGGAGTAGAATTGATGATATTAAATCAATTGTGTATAGATACGGTTGGATTGGAGCCAAATTGAAAGAAAAGACATTTCCACGGATTGGATTGTTCATAAGTATTCGAGGTAAGTGTTTGTTCTATCCTAGCTTGAGGGAATAGGATTATGTGTTATGTGTTATGTGATCGAGTGCGGTGTATGGGGCTGTGGTGACGAGCATCCATACACTGGCGTCTAGTATGACCGTGAGTCGTTGGAAAATGATATTTTGAGATATATTACATGTGAATCGTTATTGTTCTCCCTTGTTGGGACTTGTTGTGAAGATAATTATTGATTGCCCTTGATGGGACGATTTATGAATTGTTGTTTCTTTCTCTGCCCTTAACTGTGATTGTTATTTGGGTGAGGAAGAGTGATAATGCACGAAGGGTGATGCCGTGCCATGTTTATTTATTTATGCACGAAGGTTAATGTCGTGCCATGTTTATTTATTGATTATGCACGAAGGATCATGTCGTGCCCTGTTATTGAACCATGTACGAAGGATCATGCCGTACTATGGATGTGAGGATGAGAGTAAAAGCACGAAGGGGTGATGCCGTGTACTTTATTTGTTTATTTGGTGAGGATGAGAGTAAAAGCACGAAGGGTGATGCCGTGTACTTTATTTGCTTATTTGGTGAGGATGAGAGTAAAAGCACGAAGGGTGATGCCGTGCAATTGCTTGTTATTTCTTGAAGTGATATTATTCGTGTTTACATTATACTTTGTTTTCTTTGTGAAATTATTAATTGTGGTTAGTTGTTAAATTCTTTAAGATATTTCTTATTGTGTTATTACTTGATTATTTCTTGTTATTTTGTGGTACACATATATATATTGAATTGCACAGGTTTATGTGAGTGTCTGGTCCTAGGCTTGTCACTACTTCGCCGGGATAGGCCAGGCACTTACCAGCACATGGGGTCGGTTGTGCTGATGCTACACTTCTGTGCGTTTTTGCACAGGTCCAGGTTACGATCAGGAGCAGCAGCGGCAGTAAGTAGATTGCGTGGGAGCTAATCATATTTGAGACCGAGGTAGCTTGCAGACGTCCGCAGGCCCGGCGTCTCTTTCTTTATTTATGTTATTAGCTGTAGTCTCTTTGTTCCGAGACAAACAAAATTATGTTATATTTCCTTCAGACTTTTATGTGTAGTATTCCATAGTAGTTTGTGAGTTGGTGACTCCACGTCTTGGGTAGAGGATTTCAATATAATTTTCACTTTGTGATTTGTTATATCCATTTCGATAAAGTATTCCGCATTTATTTAATTAAAATTGTGTTAAAAACAGGATAGTATGAATATAGTGGCTTGCCTAGCTACCACGAGTAGGCGCCATCACGATCCCGATGTTGGGGGAAAATCCGGGTCGTGACAAGTTGGTATCGAGCTCTAGGTTACATAGGTCTCACCACTCACGAACAAGCTTAGTAGAGTTTGAGAGGTAGGTACGGAGACGTCCGTACTTGTCCTCCAGAGTCTATTGAGTTAGGAAAAAGTCTCTCATTTGTTCTTTCTTGTCGTGCGACTTGTTCCTCAATTACCTGATTGAATTTCTATTCTGTCCTTTCGCAGATGGTAAGGACACGCACTTCTTCGTCCGCTGACCAGCAGCCCGAGCCCCAGACAGCTCCTGTGAGGGGCAGGGGCCGAGGCCGTACTAGAGGCCGTGGTAGGGGTAGAGCTCAGCCCCAGGCAGCTACCCCGGAGGTGGAGCCTCATATTGAGATTGATGAGGAGGTTCCGGTTCCGGCAGCTCCAGTGGGCCCAGCTCAGGGTCCCAGGAGAGGCTTTGATTACCCGGATCTCCGGGATGCTTTGGTCGAATAGCGGGATTTATGGATAGCATTGCCGGAGCGGGTCTATTATCGGTTGCCCCGGCTACTTCTCGGCCGGAGGAGGGGCCCGGACTCCTATCGCTCATACCCGCGAGCCGTAGCTCCTCGACCTCGAGCACCGGTAATCCGGCCCGCCGTGGCCACTCGGTCCGGTACCACGGCTCATGCGGCGATGGAGCGGCCACGACTTCGATTCGTTATGGAGGCTTGATCGGTTCTCCAAGCTATTTACCACTACATTCGGTGGAGCCGCATCAGAGGATCCTCAGGACTTTTTATTCAGTTGCCGTGAGATTCTCAAGACTATGGGGATCGTGGAGACAAACGGAGTTGATTTCTGTACCTTCAGACTTGCGGGATCCGCCAAGACTTGGTGGAGAGATTATTGCCTGACTCGACCAGCAGGGTCCCCAGCTCTATCATGGGACCGGTTTGCGGAACTATTTATGGAGAAGTTTCTCCCTACTACTCAGCGGGATTTACTTCGGAGGCAGTTTGAGCGCCTCCATCAGGGCACTATGACAGTTACACAGTATGAGACGAGATTTATTGACTTGGCTCGTCATGCAGTGGTGATACTTCCCACGGAGCGGGAGAGGGTCCGCAGATTTATAGATGGGCTTAATCAGCCGATTAGACTCCAGATGGCTATGGGCGTGGGGAGTGACATATCATTTCAGGAGGCAGCCAATGCAACACGCAGAGTTGAGATGGCTCTTGCTAGGGGAGGCGGTTATTCTTCGGATAAGAGGCCTCGTCATACGGGTAGATTTGGTGGTTCTTCCTCCGGTAGCGAGAGAATCCTTTGATAGAGGCCGGTCTTCCGAGCCTTTTCATTCCGCCCTTCGAGCTCACGGGGTGGATCGGGTGATCGTGGTTCTCGGGGTATTATTCGGACCGGTCTCCTATTAGTGCTCGGCCTCTTCGGAGCGTTCGTGGAGGCCATTCGGGTCGTCGGGGCCAGCAGCCCCATCAGCCCAAGAGTTGCTACGGTTGTGGCGACCCGAGTCATTTTATCGGGGATTGCCCTATAGCGGCGGGCAACTCTCAGACCAGCGAGGTCCTCGTCCTATGATTCGGGCCCCGGCTGACCCTCAGCCTGCCCAGCCAGCCCGAGGCGGGGGTAGGGATTATAGAGGTGGAGGTCGAGACCGTAGAGGTGGAGACCGTCCGGCGAGAGGTAGAGGTCAGCCAGTTGATGGTCGTCCTAGAGACGCAGCTCAGAGGGGAGGTGCAGATCCCCGATTCTATGCTTTACCGGCCAGGCCAGAGGCAGAGGCATCAGATGCTGTGATTACAGGTACTATTCTTGTGTGTGACAGAGGTGCTTCAGTATTATTTGACCCTGGATCTACCTATTCCTATGTGTCTTCCTACTTCGCACCGTATTTAGCCGTGCCCAGCTATGCTCTGGATATTCCAGTTTATGTGGCTACGCCAGTGGGTGACTCTATTGTAGTCGATCGGGTGCATCGTTCGTGCGTAGTTATATTTGGGGGCCTTGAGACCCGTGTTGATCTGTTGCTCTTGGATATGGTAGATTTTGATGTCATATTGGGGATGGACTGGTTGTCCCCATACCATGCTATTCTTGATTGTCATGCTAAGACTGTCACCTTAGCCTTGCCGGAATCACCCCGATTAGAGTGGAAGGGTACCTCAAGCCACTCCGTTCGCACTGTTATTTCTTATGTTAAGGCTCGACGTATGGTCGAGAAGGGGTGTCTAGCTTATTTGGCTTATGTTCGTGATTCCAGTGCAGAAGTTCCTTCCATTGATTCAGTCCCTATTGCACGGGAGTTTCCTGAGGTTTTTCCTTCAGACCTGCCGGGCATGCCACCCGACAGGGATATTGACTTTTGTATTGATTTGGCACCGGGCACTCAGCCCATCTCTATTCCACCCTATCGTATGGCCCCGCCGGAGTTAAAGGAGTTGAAAGATCAGTTGCAGGACCTTCTTGAGAAGGGTTTTATCAGGCCCAGTGTTTCCCCCTGGGGAGCACCCGTATTATTTGTAAAGAAGAAGGATGGCTCGATGCGGATGTGTATTGATTACCGGCAGTTAAACAAGGTGACTATCAAAAATAAATATCCACTGCCGAGGATTGATGATTTGTTTGACCGGCCTCCAGGGAGCGAGGGTATTCTCTAAGATAGACTTGAGGTCGGGCTACCATCAGCTGAAGATCAGGGCGGCTGACATTCCTAAGACGACCTTTCGCTCTAGATATGGGCATTATGAGTTCTTGGTCATGTCCTTCGGGTTGACCAATGCCCCGACAGCATTCATGGAGTTGATGAATCGGGTATTCAGGCCTTACTTAGATCCGTTCGTGATAGTCTTCATAGATGACATCCTGGTATACTCCCGCAGCCGGGAAGAGCACGAGCGACACCTCAGAGTGGTTCTTCAGACTCTGAAGGATAATCGACTATATGCCAAATTTTCAAAATGTGAGTTCGGTAGCATTTCTGGGTCACATTGTATCACATTGTATCCGTGGAGGTATTCGGGTAGACCCAAAGAAGATTGAGGCGGTCCAGAATTGGCCTCGACCCAGCTTCAGTGATCGAGATACGGAGTTTCTTGGGATTAGCGAGGTTACTACCGTCGTTTTGTAGAGGGTTTTCTTCTATTGCAGCCCCGATGACCAGGTTGACCCAGAAGGGTGTTCAGTTTCGGTGGTCGGAGGAGTGTGAGGCGAGCTTTCAGAAGCTCAAGACAGCCTTGACCACCGCACCGGTGTTGGTACTACCTACGGGTGCAGGGCCTTATACAGTTTATTGTGACGCATCTCGTACAGGGCTTGGAGCGGTATTGATGCGGGATGGTAAGGTTATCGCTTATGCTTCGAGGCAGTTAAAGATACATGAGAAGAATTATCCAGTTCATGATCTTGAATTAGCAGCAGTGGTTCATGCCTTAAAGATCCGGAGGCATTATCTATATGGTGTGACATGTGAGGTGTACACTGATCACAAAAGCTTACAGTATTTGTTCAAACAGAAGGAGTTGAATCTACGACAGCGGAGATGGTTAGAGTTGCTAAAAGACTATAATGTTACTATATTATATCACCCAGGTAAGGCCAATGTGGTGGCCGATGCATTGAGTAGAAAGTATGCCAGCATGGGTAGTCTTGCATATATTCCGGTCAGTCAGAGACCATTAGCTCTAGATGTCCAGGCCTTAGCCAACCGGTTCGTGAGATTAGACATTTCTGAGCCTAGCAGAGTGTTAGCCTGCACGGTCGCTCGTTCTTCATTATTAGAGCGCATCCGTGAGAGGCAATTTGATGATCCTCATTTGCGTGAGTTGAGAGATACAGTACAGCGGGGAGGTGCCACACAGGAAAACCTAGATGATGATGGGGTATTGAAATTGCAGGGTCGAGTTTGTGTGCCCAATGTCGAAGGAATTCGAGAGTTGATCTTAGCAGAGGCCCACAGTTCGCGGTATTCTATTCACCCAGGCGCCGCGAAGATGTACCAGGACTTACGGCAACACTATTGGTGGCGCGGAATGAAGAAAGATATCGTTGCGTATGTCGCTCGGTGTCTAAATTGTCACGGGTGAAATATGAGCACTAGAGACCTGGTGGTGTATTCCGGAGGATTGAAATTCCCGAGTGGAAATGGGAGCGGATCACTATGGACTAAGTTATTGGACTTCCTTTGACTCGGAGGAAATTTGATGCTATTTGGGTCATTGTTGATAGGCTGACCAAGTCGGCACACTTTATTCCAGAGTATCCGTCTCCTACTCGTCGGAGAGGTTAGCGGAGGTTTACATTAGGGAGATTGTTCGTCTCCATGGGGTACCAGTATCTATTATCTCAGATCGGGGTACGCAGTTTACCTCGCGGTTCCGGAGAGCGGTTCAGCGGGAGTTAGGCACCCGGGTTCGGTTGAGTACAGCATTTCATCCTCGGACGGATGGCCGATCCGAGAGGACTATTCGGATTCTCGAGGAAATGCTTCGAGCTCGTGTTATTGATTTCGGAGGTTCGTGGGACCGGTTTCTGCCATTAGCAGAGTTCGCCTACAATAACAGTTACCAATCTAGCATCCGGATGGCTCCTTATGAGGCGTTATATGGTAGGCGATGTCGATCACCGGTTGGATGGTTTGAACCGGGAGAGGCTCGGTTGTTGGGTACAGACTTAGTTCAGGAGGCCTTAATAAGGTCAAGACTATTCAGGAGAGATTGCGTTCAGCTCAGTCCAAGCGGAAGACTTATGCGGATCGTAAGGTTCGAGATGTAGATTTCATGGTTGGTGAACGAGTATTGCTCCGAGTGTCGCCTATGAAGGGCGTGATGAGGTTTGGGAAGAAGGGCAAGCTCGGCCCTAGGTATATTGGTCCATTTGAGATTCTAGACAGAGTGGGAGGGGTGGCTTACAGATTAGCTTTGCCGCCTAGCTTATCAGCCGTGCATCCGGTTTTTCATGTATCTATGCTTCGGAGATACCACGGCGATCCCACACATGTGTTAGACTTCAAGTAATGTCCAATTGGACAATGATCTATCTTACGAGGAGGAGCCGGTAGCCATTCTAGACCGGCGACAGTTGAGGTCGAAGAGTTATCCTTCTGTGCGTGTTCAGTGGAGAGGCCAGCCTCCTGAGGCATCGACCTGGGAGTCCGAGTCTGATATGCGGAGCCGCTACCCACACTTGTTTCCTGACTCGGGTACTTCTTCTTTTGTCCGTTCGAGGACGAACGGTTGTTTTAGAGGTGGAGATTGTGACGACCCAAAGGGTCATCACTTGTTTATTTAATCATTCCGAGCTTTTGAGGTCTTGAAAACCTCATTTTTAGTTGCCTCGATTTGCGTGCACAGTCCGGGCACAAAGCTGGAAAAGATTTATGTTGAAATATGTGAAATATGTGAAAAAGTAGAAGAATTTTGATATTAATATTGATATGGTTGACTTCGGTCAACATTTTTGGTAAACGGATCCGGACCCGAGATTGGATGGTCCCGAGAGGTCCGTAGGAAAATATGGGACTTGGACATGTGTCCGGAGTTGAATTCCTGAGGCCTAGAGCCCAAGTTATGAATTTTTATGTGAAATTGTTTTTGATGCAATTATTAAAGGAAATAAATTAATAGACCTTGGTATCGGGCTCGTATTTTGGTTCCGACGCCCGGTACAAGTCTTAAATATTATATATGTGATTTCTGTAAAGTTTGGTGACATTTGGATGTCGTTTGAGATGTTTTGGACCTTGAGTTCCAAGTTAAGAAGTTTTAAAAATCAAAACTATGAAAACCATGAGTTTGGGGCTTGATTTGATTGAAACGAAGTGATATTGGCGATATGATCGCACGAACAAGTCCATAATGTGTTTTTGAGGTTGTGTACATGTTTGGTTTGGAGCCCGGGGGCTCGGGTAAAGATTTGATAGGCCGTTGGTTAAAAATTCTGAATTTTGAACTGCTGGTTTTTTTCACCCAGCTGTTGGCTTCGCAATTGCGAAGAATTTCTCGCAATTGCGAAGGTGACAGACCAAGGCAGGGTTCGCAAATGCGAACCCTTGATCGCAAATGCGAAGGGCGTCCAGGAAGGCTTGGGTTCGCAATTGCGAACATGACCTCGCAAATGCGAGGCCTTCACTGCCTAGCCATGCTTCGCAAATGCGAAGCATTCTTCGCAAATGCGATGCTTCACTGCCTAGCCATGCTTCGCAAATGCGAAGATTTCTTCGCAAATGCGATGCCTCACTACTAAGCCATGCTTCGCAAATGCGAAGCCGTCTTCGCAAATGCGAAGGAGCCTAGTTCGCAAATGCGAACAAATGTTCGCAAATGCGAACTTTCCACCCTTAGCTTATTTTTCAAACTCCAGAAATTGGTCGGGGTTCGCAATTGCGAACCCATGTTCGCAAATGCGAACACGAGAGACCTGAAAAACACGAATTTCAGTCATTTCTTCATTTTTCACAAAACCAAAACACCCATTTGCGACTCTTCAAGGATTTCTTCTTCATCAAAACGATTGTAAGTCACTTTTTACTTAATTCTTTCAATTCCTAACATCATTAAACATGTTTTTCATTAGAAATCAAATGTTTTCATGGTAAAATTCTTGTTTTTGGTTAGAAAGTAGGTTTTTCATAAATTGGGGAATTGGACCTCGAATTGAGGTCCGATTTTGAAACAAATTATATACATGAACTCGTGGGGGGATGGGTGACCGGATTTTGGTCCTAACCCCGAATTCCGACCATGTGGGCCCGGGGTTGAAATTTACTATTCATGGCAGAATGTTGTAAAAGTGTTATGTGGTATTAAGAATTAGTTTGTGGAGTAGAATTGATGATATTAAATCAATTGTGTATAGATACGGTTGGATTGGAGCCAAATTGAAAGAAAAGACATTTCCACGGATTGGATTGTTCATAAGTATTCGAGGTAAGTGTTTGTTCTATCCTAGCTTGAGGGAATAGGATTATGTGTTATGTGTTATGTGATCGAGTGCGGTGTATGGGGCTGTGGTGACGAGCATCCATACACCGGCGTCTAGTATGACCGTGAGTCGTTGGAAAATGATATTTTGAGATATATTACATGTGAATCGTTATTGTTCTCCCTTGTTGGGACTTGTTGTGAAGATAATTATTGATTGCCCTTGATGGGACGATTTATGAATTGTTGTTTCTTTCTCTGCCCTTAACCGTGATTGTTATTTGGGTGAGGAAGAGTGATAATGCACGAAGGGTGATGCCGTGCCATGTTTATTTATTTATGCACGAAGGTTAATGCCGTGCCATGTTTATTTATTGATTATGCACGAAGGATCATGCCGTGCCACTGTTATTGAACCATGTACGAAGGATCATGCCGTACTATGGATGTGAGGATGAGAGTAAAAGCACGAAGGGTGATGCCGTGTACTTTATTTGTTTATTTGGTGAGGATGAGAGTAAAAGCACGAAGGGTGATGCCGTGTACTTTATTTGCTTATTTGGTGAGGATGAGAGTAAAAACACGAAGGGTGATGCCGTGCAATTGCTTGTTATTTCTTGAAGTGATATTATTCGTGTTTACATTATACTTTGTTTTCTTTGTGAAATTATTAACTGTGGTTAGTTGTTAAATTCTTTAAGATATTTCTTATTGTGTTATTACTTGATTATTTCTTGTTATTTTGTGGTACACATATATATATTGAATTGCACAGGTTTATGTGAGTGTCTGGTCCTAGGCTTGTCACTACTTCGCCGGGATAGGCCGGGCACTTACCAGCACATGTGGTCGGTTGTGCTGATGCTACACTTCTGTGCGTTTTTGCACAGGTCCAGGTTACGATCAGGAGCAGCAGCAGCAGTAAGTAGATTGCGTGGGAGCTAATCATATTTGACACCGAGGTAGCTTGCAGACGTCCGCAGGCCCGGCGTCTCTTTCTTTATTTATGTTATTAGCTGTAGTCTCTTTGTTTCGAGACAAACAGAATTATGTTATATTTCCTTCAGACTTTTATGTGTAGTATTCCATAGTAGTTTGTGAGTTGGTGACTCCACGTCTTGGGTAGAGGATTTCAGTATAATTTTCACTTTGTGATTTGTTATATCCATTTCGATAAAGTATTCCGCATTTATTTAATTAAAATTGTGTTAAAAACAGGATAGTATGAATATAGTGGCTTGCCTAGCTACCACGAGTAGGCGCCATCACGATCCCGATGTTGGGGGAAAATCCGGGTCGTGAGAAAAGTACTCGTTTTGTTGAGATGAGAGAAATTACTTTCTCTACATCATGAAAAGAAAGAACTTATTTTTTGAAAAATATACTTTTTCTATTCCAGGAAAAGAAAATACTTAGTTTGTTAAAATGAAAGAAAATACTTTTTCTACATCATGAAAAGGAATTGCTCATTTTGTTGAAATGAAAGAAAATACATTTAATACATCACGAAAAGAAAATATTCATTTTGTTGAAATAAGAAAAAAGTACTCTATTTACAAAATAAAAAGAATGATTCTTAATAATAGCTCTATTTAAGGTAGGTGGTGGGTGAGGTTGGGGTGGGTGGGTGTGGTAGGGGGATGGGAAGGGGGTAGGGGTTGGGGTGGTTTGGAGGTGGGATAGTATTGCAACCAAACACACACACAAGTATATGTGGCCGTCAAGTAATAAAGTGATTAAAGTCGGATGTCGAACCTACAAAGACTTAGATTGACCATTAACTAAGCAAGCTAAAATCAGTTAACTGTCCAAGATAATCAAGAGTATAATTTTTCTATTACAACTACTTGCAAAGTTTAAACATGTAACCTAGAGAGATATAGATTCAAGGGTTGTGGTCGGTTTATCAATCCTATTGAGTTCGTAATTACACCTGTTAATCCAAATTATCTACAATTGCTAGTTTGGCGGATCGTTTATATAAATAGCATGTTACCACAATACTATTTGTCTATCTATAATATATCAATTCAATATTCCTTTGGTCTTGAATCTATCATGAACGAATATAATACGATATTTAACTAAGCAAGACTGTTAGGCATATTCCTATCTTAACCGCGAAATTATTCCCCGAGCCACGGGTTCAGAAACAAGATCTCTCTAAATCTACTCTAATCTAAAGATTGTTTTCCCGAACATAGACTAGATAGTAAATAGAACTCAACTGCTATCCAAACAATTAAGCAATTATGAACATAATTAGAGAATTAATCAAAATTGATAACTCGAATTAACGGTGATGTAATTAATAAACTTCAATATTCATGACAACCACAACCCTAGAACGTGAATTTTAGCTCCACATATACATGGTAGCAAAAGAACAATTCATCCAAAGGGATGTAAAAATTAATATGTTTGATGGAAGAAAGACAGAATCTGATGAATTGCGGCCTCCACGGAAGCCCTATGCTCTCTGTAGGTCTAAAGTATGCCAAAAGTCCCAAACTAACATTTTTTTATGTATTTATACCAAGTAGTGTTGGTGCTAGACGCAATCTCTTTTTCCTAGCCGAAATAGAAATCATGCAAATTTAGTGCTTTCCATGTGTCGCAGTGTGCATCATATTATGCGTCGCCCCCTGCGTTGCACTAGTGCATTTTCTTGTTAGACAAAAAAACCAATTTATGAACTTTGGAAGTTTCTAACATAAAATTACACTAATGCCATGCACAGTGCATCGCATAGTGCCTCTCACCAGTGGATTTCTTCAACATTTGCTTCTTCCTTTAATTTTGACGTACAAAATTGATCCTCGGCCCCCGAATACGATCCCGACTTAATCCTTTGATATTTTACTTTGAGTTCAAAGATTGAAATATCTCGAATTCGTGTTGTAACATCTACATAGCTCATAATCATTCCTACAAGGCATAAAATACGCAATTATTGCAAAACACTAGCGATTAAAGCTCAAACTCAAATAAAGTGTAGTAAATTAGAGTATAATAAGAGACTACAATACGTAATTATAGCTATCATCAACACCCTACACTTAAACCATTTTTCCTCTTTGAGCAATCAAACTATACTGCATAGTGGTTCAGGTGTAATACATTTAGAAATAAGAGTTACTACACCTCCCTAAGCACTTTAATACATATGTTTTAACATTTTAAATCAAACACTTATGTCAAACCATAACTCCACCTTCACATCAATATATATTAACTCCATACTTCTTTAAGCACAATTACATCAAAAGTTACCACTATCAAGAAATAGTTATTACAACAAAAGAACTTTTTTTGCTATTTTTCAATTCAAATGGCTCATACTTTTTCAAAATAGTGCACCTTTCTCCTTATTTCATTAGTTCAACTCAAAAGCCAAACCACTGCCCCCACTCTAACTTTTACCAAGTTCATTTCAATTCAAGTGCTCAAGAGAGGTGAACAAGTTCAAATAGATGGTTAATTCAAATAAATGGGTAAGGCTTGTAATGTGGCTACCAAAGAAACAAGATTACATGCTCAAAAGGGGTTAACTACGATATGTAACACTTAGGCGAGCAAAATATATATATATATATGGCTCAACAAAGAAATCTATATCACTTTCAAGATTGAATAAATCTACTGTTTCGCTTTGAAAATACATGGGACAGGTTCTATACATTAAATGTAATGCATAGAATAACACACAAATCTCACATACATATGGCACATAACTCACTCAGGATTGGACTCAATAAGACACTCTAGTCAAAGTAGTTAAGCAAAGTTAAGATCATGCAATTTAAGGTACTTCTAGAAGAGCCAAACACTAAGCCTAAGTATCACAACAAAAGTACTCACTATTCTCAAGCCATACCAAAGTCAAGAGATATTGCTTCAATTGAAATCATAGCACAATGGCTCCTACTACCAAAAAAATAAAACTAGCTACACCCGGTTCAAACAGAACCATTGAAAAAGAACTGCAACACAAAAAAATCAAGAGGGAATTATTACACTACCTAACAAAAGAAAATATTTTTATCTTTTTCTATTTCGACATAAATCACTCAAGAAAATTATTGAATGAGATCCATCATCGGAAAAAGTCTAATTTTTTTTATTTTTCTTAAAAGGAGCTATACTACACAACTACGAAAAAAACAATAAGGTAACATTTTTCTAATACACTGTCAAAACCCAAATCTCCTTCTGTAAGATATTGTGACGACACCTAGTCTCTATGACTAGGTAAACCTAACTAATTGCGGAATAACAGAAATGAAAATGGAATTTAAAAACTCGAATGCAACAGATAATTATAAAATGATAAAATGCTACTCGTCATATACAAGTAACCTAGCACTAGAGTATACACAGAATTGCCAAAACTCGGTAATCATAAGTCACAAGCTACAGAAGAAAACTAGTATCTATATAGACTAGCGTCTAAGAAAGTACTAAAAAGTAAACAATATATGAAGGAATAGAGGGGGACTACGAGGTCTACAGACTTAATTAAATATACCTTGAAGTCTCCAAAATCTCGTTGCTAATTGATAACGAGGTTGATAAGAAGTACCTGGATCTGCACACAAAACATGTGCATAAGAGTAGCATAAGTACACCATAACAGTACCTATCAAGTGCCAAGCCTAACCTCTATTGAGTAGTGATGAGGTCGAGTCCCAACTGGTATCTAATAATAAGTTATAAGACTAGAAAGTGTAATAAGAGACTGGAAATTTAACAAAAGAAAACCATAGAAATATAGCAGCACAACACATAGGGATAAACAGCAAGGGGCCTACCGAGATACCGTTTTGTAGTCCCAAAAGTAAATATGCAAGGTGATTTCTCGAGGTACCGCCTTGTAGTCTTAAAAGTAAATGTGCAAAGAGATATCCTGAGGTATTGCCTCGTAGTCCCAAAAGTAAATGTGCAGGGGGATCTCCCGAGGTACTGCCTCGTAGTCCCAAAAGTAACCACACAACTCGAAACCGATGAATACAACAATCAACAGCAAGAGTTTTACACTTAAGACTAATATAGATCAAGGTAAACAGGAAATAAACTAAGCATGCTGCACAGAGTTCAAATAACCATTTAAGACACGTAGACATGTGATATTAGGCTAAACAAAATAACTACATATGCTGGTATAACTCAATTGAGATGAAACATGTCACTATTCGGCAAAAATCGGATTTTTAAACAATTTTCCCATGTACGCACTCGCCACCTCGTGAACACGGAACTCACATATCATAGAAGTATCACCACAGTACCAAATCCTAAGGGGATTGTCACGAGCCGGATTTCCTACCATCGAGAGTCGTGATGGCACCTACTATCAGATCTAGGCAAGCCAAGCATTAAAAACATTCTCGGATAACATCTCAACAATATAAATAAAATGGGTTATTTAAATAAAAGCAGAAGTCTTAAAAGCATAGATAACTGAGAACTAAAATATAGAAATTTAAATAGAATCTACCCAGATCCGGTGTCACCAACTCCCGGACTACTAAAGAGTACTAAAAAAGGTCTGAATAGAAGTACATCAATATTTGTCTCGATACAAGGAAAACAAACTAATAACATGGAAGGGATTTCAGCCTACGGACGTCAGTTAGGCAACCTCGAAAGTCCCTAGACTGAAGTCAGCTCCCGATCAATCCAAGTGGTGAGATCCAAAAGCTGCTCCTGGATCTGTGCAAAAAGATGCACAGAGTGTAGCATCAGCATAACTGATCCCATGTGCTGGTAAGTGCCTGGCCTAACCCCGGTGAAGTAGTGACGAGGCTAGACAGGACCTACCAAAAATAACTTGTGCAGATATATATATATACAAGTGTAATGAAATAACAACAAAAAAATACCAATTAAAACGGGGTGGGGACATGCGTAGGGGAAATACAGAGGAAAACAACTTATCAGAAGTAAACACAAACTACATCAGCTCCCATAATCTATATATGTGAACGGCGTGCCATATGATCCCATTTCATAATATATATAAGTGGTCGGTGTGCCACACGATCCTATTTTATATATATCTAGGTGACCGGCACGCCACACGATCCCATTTCAGCATATATAAGTAGCCGGCGTGCCACATGATCCCATTTTAGAATATATATATAAGTGTTCGATGTGCCACACGATCCTATTTCTTAATATATAAGTGGTCGGAATGCCACGCAATCCCAATTCATAGTATATAATAATTTCCCGGCAAGGGAGAATACGACTAAGCAGTTAAATTTTCCGGCAAGGGAGCAACAACCATAATTTACACGTCCCGGCATGGCAATAATCACATCTCTTTCTTTTACGTTCATTTCTTACTCTATAATTAAGTAAAAAAAACTGAGACAACGCTCCAAGGAGTTTATAAATCAAATTTCCTTCTTATTCTCTTCATATCATATAGAAACCACCAATTAACAAGGAAAAGTCACTACCAAATCCCAAATAAGCACCAATAACGACTCACGATCATGCTAGACACTGGGGTATATATACTTGTCACTATGTTTATACATTGTACTCAACATTTAGTAATTAACAAATAATACTCTAATCATATTCGTTCAAGCCAAATTTAGATCAAACACTTACGTCAAATGCTCCAAAGTCGACTCAAGCCTCTAGTATAGCTTTACCCCTCAAATTCGACTCCAACTCAGTCAAATCTGTGAAATAATGACATTACAATATTAATAATAGCTAAACAAACAAAACCTCATGCCTAAATATGAATTTCTAAGCTTTTGTCCCAAAATTCCAAAATCGACCCCAGGCCCGCTTGGTCAAAACTTGAGGTTCAAATCAGTTTGATGTCACCCATTCCCCCACGAGCCCGGATATACAACTTGTTTTCAAATTTGACCCCAAAACAAGATCTAAATCAAGAAAATTGAAAAGCCCTAATTCTACCCTTTTCCCCCAATTTACACCTTAAACTTCATGATTTAGGTCTAGGAATTTGATAAATGATGATAGAAAATGAAGAAACGAGTTAGATAATACTTACCCAAGAATCTTTGGTGAAGAATAGCTCTACTATGTGCTATGGAGAAGATGAGCTTGTGTGTTTTGGGTAAAAAGTCCCATCATTGGTCTGTTTTTAAGCTTTAAAAATAACTGGGCAAATTTTCCCTTCGCGATCGCGGAAATAGGGATGCGATTGCGAATGGTCCCACTGACTGGTCATCGCGAATGCATGAATGGTAATGAGAACGCGTAGAAGAAATACTGGGGGTCCAAAGAATTGGCTTACGTGAACATGTGAATGAATACACGAACGTGTAGAATGGGGGCTGGCACTACGCGGACGCTTGAACTCGAACACGAATGCAAACACGAAGTAGGGAATACCACAGGCAGTGCGATTGCATGTTGAAGGCAGCGATTGCATAGAAGAACAAGCCTGTGCAAAATTGCATAAAATCTGCTATTTTTTACTATGTCAAAACATCTGAAAACACATTCGAAAACACTCTCGAGCCCTCGGGGCTTCTAACCAAACACACACACTAAATCAACAACCTCATACGAACTTAACCAAGCGATCAAATTGCCAAAACAACATCAAAATCAATGAATCAACCCTCAAAATCATCACTTTTCATTCTGACTTCATAAACTTCTGATATTAGATATTTAGGTCCGAAACACGTCAAATGACGTTTGATTTCGATCAAACTTCACTGAAAGCCCTAAAACCATTTTTAAGACTTGTATTGGGCATCGGAACCAAGATACAAGCCCGATACCACACTCTTTCTAATCAATTTTCATTTCTATTTTCCTTAACAATTTCATAAAAACAATTTCACAGAAAAATTCTTTTCTCGGGTTCTAGACATCGGATTTCGACTCCAGCACATGCCGGAGTCCCATATTTTTCTACGGACCCTCCGGGACGGTCAAATCACGGGTGTGGGTCTATTTACCAAAAATATTGAACGAGGTCAACTTTAATCATTTTAAAGCTACATTTTGATATTTTTCACAAAATTTATCATATAATCTTTTCGACTACGTGTCCGGACCGTGCACGCAAATTGAGGCTAGTAAAAATAAGATTTTCAAGGCATTGGAAGCACGGGATGAGAGAGAAAACCAACGATGACCCCTTTGGGTCGTCACATTCTGCACCTCTAAAACAACCATTCATCCAGGAACGAAAAAAAGAAAAACGTACCTGAGTCGGGAAATAGATGAGGATAATGGCTCCGCATATCGGACTCGGACTCCCATGTCGATGCCTCAGGAGGCTGACCTATCCACTGAACACGCACTGAAGAAAAACTCTTCGACCTCAACTGTCAAACTTGTTGGTCTAGAAAAGCTACCGGCTCATCCTCGTAAAACAGATCCTTGTCCAACTGGACAGTACTAAAATCTAACACGTGGGCTGGATGATGGTGATACCTACAAAGCATGGAAACATGAAACACTGGATGCACGGCTGATAAGCTGGGCGGCAAGGCAAGTCTGTTATCCACCTCTCCCACACGATCGAGAATCTCAAATGGGCTAATGAACCTAGGGCTAAGCTTCCCCTTCTTCCCAAATCTCATCACGCCCTTCATAGGTGACACTTGGAGCAGGACCCGCTCATCCACCATGAAAGCTACATCTCAATACTTACGATCCGCATAACTCTTTTGCCGTGACTGAGCCAAACGAAACCTATCCTTAATGATCTTCACCTTATCCAAGGCCTCCTAAACTAAATCTGTATCCAATAACCGAGCCTCTCCCGACTCAAACCATCCAACTGTTGACCGACATCACCTACCATACAACGCCTCATATGGAGCCATTTGAATGCTGTACCGGTAGCTATTATTGTAACTGAACTCTGCTAAAGGCAAATAATGGTCCCAAGAGCCTCCAAAATCAATGACACAGGCTCATAGCATATCCTCCGATATCTTAATAGTCCTCTCAGACTGGCCGTCCATTTGAGGATGGAACACTGTGCTCAACTGAACCTGGGTGCCCAACTCCTGCTGAACTGCTCTCTAGAAGCGCGAGGTAAACTGCATACCCCGGTCCGAATGATAGATACCGACACCCCATGAAGGTGAACAATCTCTCGGATGTAGATCTCAACTAACCTCACTGATGAATAAGTGGCTGCAACAGGAATAAAATGCGCTGACTTGGTCATCCTATCAACAATGACCTAAATAGTATCAAATTTCTTCCGAATTATCGGATGTCGAGTAACTAGATCCATGGTAATCCTCTCCCACTTCCACTCGGGAAGCTTAATACTTTGAAAAAGCCCACCAGACCTCTGATGCTCATACTTAACCTGCTGATAGTTCAGACATCAAGCCACATATGCAATAATATCTTTCTTTATCATACGCCACCAATAATGTTGCCGCAAGTCCTAATACATCTTCGCGAGGCCCGGGTGAATAGAATACCGAGAACTATGGGCCTCCAATAAGATCAACTCTCAAATCACATCGACATTGGGCATACAAACTTGCCCCTAGAACCTCAAAATACCATCATCATCTAAGGTTACCTTCGTGGCACCTCCACGTCGCACCGTGTTTCTCAGGACACACAAATGGGGATCATTAAACTGTTGATCACGGATACGCTCTAATAATGAAGAACGAGCGACCATGTAAGAGAACACTCTGCTAGGCTTAGAAATGTCCAACCTTACAAACCGATTGGCTAAGGCCTGTATATCCAACGCAAGCAGTCTCTAGCTGACCGGAACATAAGAAAAACTACCCATACTAGAAAACTTCATACTCAATGCATCGGCCGCCATATTATCTATCCACGGGTGATAGAAGATAGTAACATCATAATCCTTCAATAGCTCCAACCACCTCATCTGCGCCAGGTTCAACTCCTTATGCTTGAACAAGTACTGTAGACTCTTGTGATCAGTGTACACCTTACACGTCACACCATATAGTCAATGCCTCCAAATCTTCAAGGCATGAACAATGGCTTCAAACTCTAGATCATGAACTGGATAATTCTTCTTGTGGATCTTTAACTACCTCGAAGCATAAGTAATGACTCTGCTATCTCGCATCAATACCGCACCAAGCCCAATGCGGGAAGCATCACAATAAACTGTATGAGGCCCTAAACCTGTGGACAAAACCAATATCGGTGCTGTAGTTAGAGCTATCTTAAGCTTCAGAAAGCTCACCTCACATTCATCTAACCATCTGAATTGGGCACCCTTCTGTGTCAATCTATTTATCGAGGCTGCTATAGAAGAAAATCCCTCCATGAACCGGCGGTAGTAACCTACTAACCTCAAGAAACTCCGAATCTCAGTAGCTGATGTTGGTCGAGGCCAGTTCTTGATTGTCTCAATCTTCTGTGCTCCACCTAAATACCCTCTGCTGTTACTACATGACCCAGAAATGCAACGGAACTCAATGAGAACTTGCACTTTGAGAACTTAGCATATAACTAACTATTCTTCAAAGTCTGAAGAACCACTCTGAGATGTTGCTAGTGCTCCTCCTGGTTACGAGAGTACACCAGAATATCATCAAAAATGACTATCACGAATAAGGCTAAATAAGGCCTAAACATTCGGTTCATCAACTCCATAAATGATGTTGGGGCATTGGTCAACCCAAATGACATGACCAAAAACTCATAATGCCCATATCGAGTGCAGAATGTTGTCTTAGAGACATCAGATGCCCTAATCCTCTGTTGTTGGTCGCTAGATCTCAAGTCTATCTTTGAAAAAACCTTTGCACCCTGAAGCTGGTTAAACAAATCATCAATCCTCGGCAGTGGATACTTGTTCTTTATCGTTACTTTGTTTAATTGTCGGTAATCAATGCACATCCTTATTGATCCATCCTTTTTCTTCACAAATAACACCGGCACACCCCAAGGAGAAATACTAGGCTTGATAAAACCCTTCTCTAGCAAATCTTGCAACTGGTCCTTTAACTCATTCAACTCTAGCGGGGCTATGCAATACGTCGGAATAGAAATGGGTTGCGTGCCTAGAGCCAGATAAATACCGAAATCAATATCCCTGTCAGGCACTATACTCGGCAGGTCTGAAGGGAAAACCTCGGGGAACTCTCCAATAATAGGAACAAAGTCAATAGAAGGAACCTCTATGCTGGAATCGCGAACATATGCCAGATAAGCTAAACAACCCTTCTCGACTATACGTCGAGTCTTCACATATGAAATAACTCTGTGGGTAGCATAACCTGGGGTCCCTCTCCACTCTGGCAAAGCCAAGGTCATGGTCTTGACATAACAATTGAATGTAGCATGACACGGGGACAACCAATCCATCCCTAATATAACATCGAAATTTACCATGGCTAAGAGCAATAAATCAATATGAGTCTTAAGACCCTCAAACACTACTAAACAGGAACGATGAACTTGGTCGACCACTATAGAATCACCCACCGATGTAGATACATAAATAGGAATATCCAAAGCATCACTAGGTACAGCCAAGTACGATGCAAAATAGGATAACACATATGAATACGTAGACCCAAGGTCAAATCACACTGAAGCATCTCTATCACAGACCAGAATACTACCAGTAATGACTGCATCAAATGACTCAGCCTCTGGCCTGGCTGGAAGAGCATAGCACCAGGGTTGGGCCCCACCTCCATGAACCATATCTCTGGGATGATAGACCGCTGGATGGGCTCTACCTCTATGATACATACCTCCACCTCTAGGGCCTCTACCCCTATCTCTAGCTGGCTGGACGGCCTGTGGATCACCTGATGCCTGAATCATAGGACGAGGACCCTACTACTGAGAGTTGTCAAAAGCTCGAGGGCAATACCTAGCAATATGTCTCATGTCGCCATAAGTGTAACACGCCCTCAGATGGTGAGAATAATGGAGTGGTTGTATGTTGATAGGTGTTGATGGTGAACTGAAAAGCTGCTGGTCAAAAGTCTACGGCTAAGAGCCACGACCACCTAAAGTACCATGTGAAACCTGAAGGGTTGATTGAAAGGGCCTCGGAGGGTGGACTCTATCGTAAGAATCCCCACCTCTAGATGAGGTACCACTGAATCTACCTGCATGATGGGACCTATTATATGACCCATGGCCACCTCCCCATTCAAGAGCCATTTCAAGTCTATGGGCCGCATTGGCCACCTCCTAAAAAGAAATCTCACTACCAGCTCTCATAGCCATTTGGAGACGGATCAGCTGAATCAACCCATCAATGAACCTCCACACCCTCCCTCTCGGTGGGGAGTATAATAATAGCATGGCATGCCAGATTAATTAATCGAGTCTTATACTGCATGACTGTCACAGAACCCTTCTGGAGGTGCTCGTACTGCCTGCGAAGAGCATCTCGCTAAGTAACTGGAAGAAAGTTCTCCAAAAATAACTCTGCAAACTTATCCCATGTCAATAATGGTGACCTTGCTGGTCTAGATAAATAATAGTCCCTCCACCAAGTCTTGGCAGATCCTGCAAGTTGAAAGGTGGCAAAGTCGACCACATTGGTCTCCACAACACCCATTATCTAAAGGATCTCGTGGAAGCTGAATAATAAATCATGTGGATCCTCTGAAGAAGTACCACTGAATGTGGTGGTGAAAAGCTTGGAGAACCTATCAAGTCTCCACAAAGTATCTGAAGACATAGTCACTCCATCACTGGCCTGTGCAACTACCCTCGGCTGAACCGCCGCATCTGGCTTAACCACTGGGATCTGACCCTGGGGAGCTACCTGCTACGGAGTACATGCATCAAGAGTTTGGACTCATCCTCTTGCCTGGAAAGTGGTTGGTGCTACTGGAAGCAAACCCGCTCTAGTGATGCTATCTACAAAGCCTGCCAGTCTGACCAAAGCGTCCTAAAGATTTGGGGTGACCATGAACCCTCCTAGGACCGGAGCTAGGCCCACTGGAGCTGCTGGGGCTGGATCCACCTCATAATAATCAATATGAGGCTCGACCTCTAGGACTGCTGCTCCGGGCTGAGCTTTGCCCCTCGTAAGAACTATCATTGGGGGCTCAGGCTGCTCCGCGGTAGAAGAGGAAGCATGTGTTCTCGTAATCTGTAAAAGAATAAAGTAGAAAGATAATTAGTATTTGAGAAAGAGAATCACACGTAAGAAGGATCAAAGTGAATTTTTCCTAACTCTGTAGCCTCTGGGGGATAAATACACACGTCTCTGTACTGATCCCTCTGACTCTACCAAGTTTGTCTGTGACTAGCGAGACCTATGTAACCTAGAGCTCTGATACCAAGTTGCCACGACCCGTATTTCCCACCATCGGGAGTCATGATGGCGCTTATTATCGGAGCTAGGCAAGCAAGGATTTAAAAACATCCTCTAATAACATCTCAACAATATAAATAAAATGGGTCATTTAAATAAAAGTGGAAGTCTTAAAAGCATAGATAACTGAGAACCAAAATGCAGAAGTTTAAATACAATCTACCCAGATTCGGTCTCACTAACGCATGGACTACTTAAGATTGCTAAAACAAGTCTGAATAGAAGTACATGAATGTTTGCCTCGATAAAAGGAAACCAAACTCATAACATAGAAGGGACTACGACCTGTAGACGTCAGCTAGGCTACCTCGAAAGTTCCTAGACTGAAGTCAGCTGCCGATCGATCATACTACTAAGGTCCAAAATCTACTCCTGGATATATGCAAAAAGATGCAAAGAGTGTAGCATCAACACAACTGACCCCGTGTGCTGGTAAGTGCCTAGCCTATCCCCGGCAAAGTAGTGATGACTAGACAGGACCTACCAAAAATATATATATATATATATATATATATATATATATATATATATATATATATATATATATATATATATATATATATATATATATATATATATATATATATATATATATATATATATATATATATATATATACAAGTGCAATGAAATAACAACAGAAAAATACCAATTAAATTGGGGAGGGGACATGCGTAGGGGAAATACAGAGGAAAATAACCTATCAGAAGTAAACACAAACTACATCAGCTCTCATAATCTATATAAGTGGTCGGCGTTCCACACGATCCCATTTCATAATATATAAGTGGTCGGCGTCCCACACGATCCTATTTCGTAATATATCTAGGTGGTCGGCGTGCCACACGATCCCATTTCAGCATATATAAGTGGTCGGTGTGCCACACGATCCCATTTCAGAATATATAAGTGGTCGGTGTGCCACACGACCCCATTTCTTAATATGTAAGTGGTCAGCGTGCCACACGATCCCAATTTATAGTATATAATAGTTTCTAGGCAAGGGAGAATACGACTAAGAAGTTAAA
Organism: Nicotiana noctiflora; assembly: GCA_032618575.1. NCBI lineage: Eukaryota > Viridiplantae > Streptophyta > Magnoliopsida > Solanales > Solanaceae > Nicotiana > Nicotiana noctiflora. The sequence goes on from JASVEL010000736.1 coordinate 515,559, forward strand.
TTTCCCGACAAGGGAGCAACAACCATAATTTACACGTCCGGGCAAGGGAATAATCACATCTCTTTCTTTTATGTTCACCTCTTACTCTATAATCAAGTAAAAAAAATCAAGCCAATTCTCCAAGGAGTTTATAAATCATATTTTCTTCTCATTCTCTTCACATCATATAGAAACCGCCAATTAACAAGAAAAAGTCACTACTGAATCCCAAATAAGCACAAATAAGGATCCACGGTCATGCTAGACACCGGTGTATAGATACTCGTCACCATGCCTGTACATCGTACTCAACATTTATCAATTAACAAATAATACTCTAATCCTATTCCCTCAAGTCAAAGTTAGATCAAACACTTACCTCAAATGTTCCAAAGTCGACTCAAGCCTTTAGCATAGCTTTACCCCTCAAATTCGGCTCCAACTCAGTCAAATCGATGAAATAATGACTTTACAATATTAATAATAGCTATACAAACTAAACTCCATGCTTATATATGAATTTCTAAGCTTTCTTCCCAAAATTCCAAAATCGACCCCGGGCCTGCTTGGTCAAAACCCGAGGTTCGGACCAATTCCATGTCACCCATTCCCCCATGAGTCCGGATATACAACTTGTTTTCAAATTCGACCCCAAAATAGGTCTAAATCGAAGAAAATTGAAAAGCCCTAATTCTACGCTTTTGCCCTAATTTACACCCTAAATTAGATGATTTAGTCTAGAAATTTGATAAATGAAGAAAACGAGTTAGATAATACTTAACCAAAATGCTTTGAGGAAGAATAGCTCTAAAATCGCCTATGTGATGTGGAGAAGATGAGCTCGTGTGTTTTGGGTGAAAAATCCCTTCATTGGTCTGTTTTTAAGATTTAAAAATAATTAAGCGAATTTGCCCTACGCGATCGGGATAATAGGGATATGATCTCGGAGGGTCCCACTGATTGGTCATCGCGAATGCATGGATGGTAACACGAACGCATGGATGGTAATGCAAATGTGTAGAAGAAATACTGGGGGGTCCAAAGAACTGGCTTATGCGAACGCGTGAATGAATACGCGAACGTGTGAACTCGAATGTGAACATGAAGTAGGGAATACTATAGGCAGTGCGATTGCGTGCTGAAGGCCGCGATTGCGTAGAAGAACAGGCTTGTGCAAAATTGCAGAAAATCTACTATTTTTTCCTAAGTTAAAACATCCCGAAACACCTCCGAAAACACTTCCGAGACCTTAGGGATTCTAACCAAACACATACACTAACTCAACAACCTCATACGAACTTAACCGAGCGATCAAATTGCCAAAACGACATCAAAATCAATGAATCAACCCTTGAAATTATCATTTTTCATTCTAACTTCATAAACTTCCAATATTAGGTATTTAGGTCTGAAACACGCTAAATGACGTCTATCACACCTCCCTTTTTACTACCCCACACACACCTGAAAAAGGCTTTTGTACCGATCCGTTCGGAAAGATATGTAGGGAATACCTCAATGTTCGAATACCCGAGGCGGATATAACAACAAAGAGGAAGAAGTTTTTCCACATAAAGGACAATCAGTTCGGGATTTTTATTTAATTATCAGAGTCGCCACTTGGGAAGATAATGGTGTCCCAATTCACCGGTTAATCCCGAATCCGAGGAAATTGACTCTGTTATTACAGTCCGCGAAACAAAGATCTGGATAAGGAACTCTGTTAACCCGGGAGAAGGTGTTAGGCATTCCCGGATTCAGTGGTTTTAGCACGGTCGCTCAATCATCCTTCTCGAATCTTATTTGACTTGTTATAAATTTTTAACAATACGTATGTGCTTTTACTTTTAATATTTTTAGAGAATTGCGACATTGCAAAAACGCACCTCGAGTCGCATCGTAACCAGTACGCCTGTGACCTTTAGTAAATTTCGGCTTTGCCGGGATTTGGGATTTGAGTCGCACCAAGTGCACACTCGTTCATAAGGAAGGTGTATTAACCGTGCCTAATAGAGTCTATCGGCTTTTAATTCTTTTGGGAGAAGCTGTGAAATTTACTAGTAGCGCTCCCGGTTCTATTTACGTATTTTACTTTATTACTAAAGGGGGCCCCGCTGTTTGGTGTCATATGAGGCTCATCCCGATTCAATTTTAATAGATCAACCCTATTGTTTAACAATATTTTTCTATACATGTTTTTTCCTCAATTGTATTTCAGCCATAATTTTAGAATTGGGCCCAGGCCATTGTCATTGTCTTTATTGGGCCTGGGCCTCTGCACTCTTTACTTAAATAGGCACTGTACCCGCTTGGGTCTGGGATACCCCGGCTATTCTCAGGCTTCTATTTGACAGCCCAATTCGCCTTGTATTATGGTTCAGGTCCACGTTATATATTAGGCCCAAACTAAATCAAAACAATGGTAATAAGAACAGGAATGGAGAACTTATAACAGAACAAACATATAGCATTAAGAATGAATTCAATTGCATTTTTTATTCATCAAAAGAGAAAATCATGATACAAATTGTCAATGTTAACTCTGAATCAAACTATCTACTGTACATGAGAATTCAAAGACTGTTTCTGTTTTTGATCCCTAACAACTAATTTACACTAACAATCGAATTACTTACTAGTTGAGATCAAGAGGTTATTTAACTATATATATATGTGTGATAAGGCATGATGATTATCTAAGGATAACATGAGTTATTTACAACTACACTGTTATACTACCGATTTAATAGGAATTAAGCCTATTTGATATTCTCAAAGCTAGACTCACTCTAATTGTTACTTCATCTGCTTGTTTCCCCTTTTAATTGTCTACATCTAAGCGATTCAAAGACTTAGGCATAACTATACCACTGATCTTATTACGACTTTAGCTCACTACAGTGTTATTAACTCAATCGTAAATGAATCACGGTTTGAACTAGAGTTTTTTCTCCTTCGAAACTTATTTGAGTTTAAGTGCAGATTCACAACATATGATTAACTACGCAATTATGACTTACGATGCTACTGTGAAGAACAGTTAATGATTTGGAACTGTGATTAGCTAACTTATATTTTAAAGTTTTGCCTATTTTAACTAGGCGATATGCTATCTATGCTACACTACTACTATTGAGCTATTTATTACATTGTTTTTGTTTTGTTTTTCTACCTATACACACTATACTACATTTAAACTACAGATCTAAGCTATAATAAACTACTAATCTGAAAAATAAATCAAAATACAAAGACAACAATTGATTTTAACTCTCAAACTTCATTCCAATCAATCATTTCAACAGTACAGCTTCATTCGAACAAGGAAATGTACCTGGATCAGCAAGATAAAAGCCGATGAGTTCTAGGGGATTAAGAGCAAGCAATCAGCAAAAAACTCAAGGCAATGCAACAGTGAAGATGAATCCAAAACGAGCAGGAAACCACAGCAACAGCAAATATGAAATCCAAGCGGAACTCGAGCAGAAAACCACAAGAACAGGCGATTAAACCAGATACTCTTACTCAAAAAAATGCAGGAAAACTACTTGCTATATTATTATATTTTACTCTGAATTTCTCTATCGAAACACCAGCCCCTACTTAACTATTTTTAGGGGGTATTTATAGGTATAGGAATGGCAGATTTCTTGGGGGGGGGAGTGAAGAATGGAAGTAAATTCCACTTCTCCCCCTTTAAAAATCACTAAATCTACACTTAGACCCCACTTTCTGTTATAAGATCCCTTCGAGCATGTGCTGGAAGGTTCTTTTTGATTCTTTTCCTAAGCTTTTACCAAAGTATCCTTATTAGTTAAAGATTTTTACTGATTTTCCTTTTTAGGGAGACCATTATACCCTTCAATATCTGCAAAATTGCATAAATCAGGGGTACAAATGACTCCTATGTACCTATGTGTTCTATGTAATTCACCATTTTACCAATTTGAGTTCCTTTTATGCCCTTAAGGACATTGCTGAATTACCCGACCTACCTAGGTCAGGTTTTCAGCATTTTTGGACTTATTTAACTAATAGCCAGTCCTTGCAATGGTATTTAAGGACTGGCCAATTCTATCTTAAAGAACTATTTCAAATCTAACCCTTTTTGTTTCATTTTCTGTTAATTAAGACCTTTTATTTCATTTTTAAACTAATTGCAGGACTAGCCTGCTTTATTGTCATACTTAACCTATTTAAGATTTAGCCAGTCTCAAGTTGAGACTTGGATTGGGAAATTGAAGCCCATTTGCTGAACACAGGCTGGGCCAAGGCCTTTGCAGACCTAGCCACCTGTGATTCAGGGCTCAAATTGAGCCTTGGTAAGTCTGAACTTGCAGACTTAACCAATTATTTACATAACTAACCTATTTAACTGAACACTGGCTGGGCCAAGGCCTTTGCAGATCTAGCCACCTGTGATTCAGGGCTCAAACTGAGCCTTGGTAAGTCTGAACTTGCAGACTTGAACCATTTTACACAACTAGCCCATTAAAGGGTAGGCCAGTATGTGCTGGACCTTGTAGAGTTGGTAAATTTGCAAAATTGACCACTCTTGGTCACTTATTTATCTTATAACCTATTGTTATTTGATTTTCAGTTTTAACCTATTTCAAAACTAGCAATTTTATGAAACTTAGTACTATTACAGCTATAACCAATCCCCCTAAGGTTAATGGGTATTAATCACTGCTCATACTAACAAGAACTATTGCAAACTCAGCCATCTCAACATATAATTGCACACATAAGGACATGAAACCAAATGTTGTTCATTAATCAATTAAAACTCAGAAAGGGACGTTTGATAATGTTGAATCTTAACTAATCAACTCACATAACTCAATTTCATGTAGCAAAGTGTCAATTAACATCAATCAGACTTAATCACAACCAATTCATGTCAGATGATACATTGAAAAACCCCAAAACCTTTAAAGTTCATGGACATAGACACACATAGAAGCTAAATCTCACAAACAGTCAACAAGAAATAAAACATGGCTCATTTTAGACATAAGAACAATGGACTTTAACAGAATAACATAAGCATGGTAATCAGAATCTATTTTCAAGTACTAACCCTAGCATGAGATAGATAAGATGAAGATAAAGAATAGAAGAATCATGGAGAAACAGTGAAGAAAAATCCTAAAATCTATCATGCCAAGTAACAGAAAGAGAAGCAGAATCAGATTAGCATGCTTATTTTAGCAGATAAAGGAACAGAAGGGGTGATATAAACCAATTTTTAAGGCAAAACATTAGTATAAAACATGAAATGAAGAAGAACAAGGAGACCTAAAGAAACAAAAAAAAGATAAAACAAAATAACCCTAATATAGGAGATGAAGGGGAATGGGGAATCAAACGGCTAAACCTAGCACTAAAACTAAACATGCAAAGAAGATATCGAAAACCAATAAGATGAAGAACCCTAACACTAACAGGAGATGAAGAAGAACAAGGATATCCAGGTCAAATCTTCAAAACGGAGAAGCAAACAAGATCCAAACAACGAGATGATCCTAATATAAGAGATGAAGGAAAATGGCTAGAAAAACTAAACATGCAAAGAAACATAAAAGAAGAACAGTCATGCTGTTGAAAGCTAACAGATTAGGAATGACAATACAAAGAAGATGATGAAGAAAGGGTGAAAGATTTATCTTTTAAGCCAGAGAAACAAAAATAGTCAAAACAGAAGACATAAAACAGAGGAAACCATGAAAAATGAACAAGCTGAAAAACCCTAAAACTACAGAAGATGAAGAAGCACATGGGACAAAGAAATAAACAAAAACATCAAGACAACAGATACAAAACAGAAGAAAGTATGAACATGAACAAGTGAAAGAAAGCAAGTAAAGCAAATAGAGAGGGAGGGGACTTAGCTTGCCGGGCCGGTCCCCTAAGCATCCCTTTTCACTCTTTTTCACTCTCTCTCAGACTTCCTTTTTTTTCTTTTCTCTTTTCTTTATTTCTTTTTGTTTTTTTGGTTTTTCTTTTTAGACTTCAAGATGAAGTCTTTTGGGGTTTTTGTCTGAAGTGGGAGGTATTTGTAAGGGTAAAGGTAAGATCTCGGGAAGGGATTGGCGCAGTTGTCGATTAATATGTAGATGTTTGGCAATGGGAAGTCATCCTTTGGACTGGCTTTGTTGAGGTCTCTGTAATCCACGCACACCCTGGTTTTTCCATCCTTCTTCGGAACGGGCACAACATTTGCTAACCAGGTGGGGTACTTAGTAACTCGTATGACCTTTGGCTCAAACTGCTTATTCACCTCTTCTTTTATCTTCACACTGATTTCCGTTTTGAACTTTCTCAACTTTTGCTTCATTGGCCGGCATTCAGGATAAATAGGCAACTTGTGCACCACCAAATCAGTACTAAGTCCGGGCATGTCAACATAGGACCAAGCAAAGATGTCCTTGAATTCATGCAACAACTTTATTAACTCTTTCCTAAGGGAGGTTTCTAAATGTACACTGATGTTCGTCTGCCGGACATTATCTTCGCTCCCCAAATTGATAGATTCTGTTTCACTCAAGTTCGGTTTGGGTTTTTCCTCATATTGATTCAGGTCCTTACTTATTTCCTCCAGGGTTTCCTCATCCTCATATTCTATCTCACTATCATTCTCAATTTCTTGTATAATAATTCGATTGTCAGAACTGGGCCGAGAATTCTTCATGCATGACATATCATTAAAATCAGCACATATGGAACTATACAAAAGGAAAAATAAAAAAAAGGCAAAAAATGAAGAAAGAATAAGAAACTGCATTTCATTGATATTTCAAAGATGAACAAAGTTTGGGTACATTCTGATTTCCATGGGGGGTGGGGGATTACAGAAAGTAAAATTGCTTTTTGGGGAAATGATGATGAATTTCAAAAGCTAACTACCAAGACTCTTTCCTGATTGGGAAAGGAGTGGCTTCCCAGTTGTTTAGCGCAACAATATATCCCATGAACTGAACGTCTATCTTGCTAGTACCCTCTCTCATTTCTACCATGTTCACATCCCCAAATAACATTTCAAATCTCATCAAGCACTCTTCATCGGGTCTAGTCTCAGCATACCTAGACGTAGCAGATGTCAGATGTTTTGTACCAGGCTTGGCAAAGGTGTCGGACAGTTTTGAGATGGGTTTAGGAAGGGTCCAGTTTTTCTTTTTGGTTCTCTTGGCTTTTTAGATGTCGGCATGGGTGGGTTTGAATCCCAAGCCGAAGGTGTCATTGTTCACTAGCAGATGGACTAGTTGAGTTATTCCTTGCAAAGCTATCCCTAGCCCTTTCCTTGGTGTAAATCCATTTTTAATCATCTCCTTGGCTACCATCACAGCGGCAGGTGCCACTGTAGGGATTGGTAATTTCTCACTTTCAGCAATCTTGTTCACTGCTACAGTGTCTATCACCTGGTACACCCAAGGACCTTTGTCCCCATCCACATCCTCGAATGGCATTATGGCATTGCAGGTGTCTCATTCTCCGTGCACCGTGATTTCTTGTTGCTCCCATTCAAACTTAGCCATTTGGTGCAAGGACGATGGCACGGCTTTAGCTGCGTGGATCCATGGTCAACCCAATAATAGATTGTAGGACACAGCAATGTCTAACACCTGAAACTCCATCGTAAAGTCTACTGGCCCTATGGTGACCTCCAAAATGATATCCCCCAAAGTGTTCTTACTTCCTCCGTCAAACCCTCGCACATTCACACTGTTCCTCCGGATTCTGTCAGGATTGATATTCAGCTTTCCAAGAGTCGAAAGTGGACAAATGTTTGCACTTGAACCATTGTCTATCAACACCCGAGTGACCACTGATTCCTCGCTTTTCACAGTAAGATAGAGTGCTCTGTTATGTTCAGTCCCCTCAATGGGCAATTCATTGTCTGAGAACGTAATCTTCTTGGACTCATATATCTTGTTGGTAATCTTCTCGAGATGAAAGACCGAGATCTTTTCAGGGACATGTGCCTCATTCAATATCTTCATCAATGGTTTTCTGTGTTCTTCCGAATGGATCAACAATGAGAGCAGAGAGATCTGTGCAGGTGTCTTCATCAACTGCTCTACTATCGAGTAATCTTGAGATTTTATCTTCTTGATAAATTCTTCCGCTTCTTCTTCGGACACAGGCTTTTTCATATGACTCTCTTTCACCACCTTCATTATTCTTAACTCTTCCGGGGCAAAACACCTCCCGGAACGAGTTAGACCGTGTGTCTCATTGATCTCTCCAGTCACTTCTTTTCCTTTGTACACTACTGCCACCTTGTTGTAGTTCCAAGGTACAATCTTGGTATCTACCACCGGCATCTGCACCACTGGCCTTATAATTATCGGTTCCATGCACGCACCTTTCACCGTCAACACTGGTTTCACACCTGGCACCATAACTTTCAAAGTATCGACCGCTGGTTGCTTTTTCACTGGTACTTCAACCATTGCTTCACTTTTCTCAACTTCCTTTTCTGCTTTGTTGCTGGCCTTTATCATCATGACCGACTGAGATGGCTTCCTACTGCTCTCCTCTTGTGCCAATTCTATCATATATGCCTCATGATGAGTTGGCAGTGGATTTTGAGTAATGTTCGGAGCCTCTAGAGCCTGTACCTCAATCCTCCGACTATTAATGAGCTCTTGAATAGCAGTCTTCAAATGCCAACATTTCACAGTGTCGTGTCCTGGTGCCCCAGAGCAATACTCGCACCTGACCGACTGATAAATATTCCTTGGAGGTGGGTTCGGAAGCTTTGATTCGATTGGGCTCAACATCCCAATTCCTTTAATCGATGATATAGGCTAGTATAGGATTCCCCCAACGGGGTGAATGTTTTCTTCGCCTGATTTCTATTCCTCATCTCCGGGTCAGGCCTAAAGTAGGGTTTGTTCGAGTTTCTGTAAGTTCTAGAAGAGGGGTAGGTATTTTGTGTGTGATAAACATTCTGCGGGGCCTAGGCTCGCCATACCTGAGGTGGTGGTGGATAAGTTTGGGCTTGTGGATTATGGTAGTGTGGGGTAGTAGGTGGGTAGTATGGTGGATGTGGGTTGTATGATGTTGGTGGTTTGCATGGTGTTGGTGGGTACGGCGGATATGGTCGAGGCGGGTGATGGTATTGGCTACGATTCCAGGGTTTACTCTCCACAATGGACACTTCTTCTTTCTTCTTCTTCCCAATGGCTCCTCCACTCCCTGTCTGAATGGCCTGATTTGTGGCCTTGATCGCTGAAAAGCTCATAATCTTGTTAGTTTTCAATCCTTCTTCCACAAAACCTCCCAATTTTACTACTTCATCAAAATTCTTGTCAATGGATGACACTAGATGCCCATAGTAAGTAGGCTCCAAGGCCTGCAAGAAACAGTCTACCATTTCACTTTCTTTCATCGGCGGATCCACCCTCGCCGCCTGTTCTCTCCACCTAAAATCGTACTCTCGAAAGATTTCACCGGGTTTCTTTTCCATCTTAGTGAGTGACAACCTATCCGGCATGATTTCCAAATTGTATTGAAAATGGTTAGCAAATGCTTGTGCGAGATCATCCCAGATGAACCATCTGGTGTGATCTTGGCGCGTGTACCATTCCAAAGTAGAACCACTCAAACTTTGGCTAAAGTATGCCATCAGAAGCTCATCTCTTCCCCCTGTGCCCTGCATCTTGCTGCAGTATCCTCTAAGATGGGCCACCGGATCTCCGTGTCCACTGTACATGTCAAACTTTAGCAACTTGAACCCGACAGGGAGTTGCACTTCTGGAAACAGACATAGGTCTTTGTACGCCACACTTACTTGTCCCCCTAGCCCTTGTATGTTACGAAAGGACTACTCCAAACTCCTCATTTTTCTAGCCATCTCCTCATGTTCTAAGTTCCTGACAGGTTTTTCTTCGATCGCCTCCATCAATGGGGTGTGAGATTCATGCTGCCGAAAGGTTGGTTCAGGCGGGTAGTAGTGGGTGTCTTGTACATGGAACAACGGCTCACTGGATGACTTATGCAAGGCGGCAGGTGGAAGTGCTACATATACCGGGGCGACCTGTGGTGGCTGGGGTGGCACTTGTTTTGACAGTGGCGGTGTTACTTGAGAGGTGTAGGCATAGTAGTGGTGATAGTCTGGATATGTAGAGGACGAGTTCATAGTGGGTAGCTCAGGGTTGGGATTGGCTAGAGAGACGTATGCTGGGTTAGCGGGATAAGTAGGTAAGGGTAGATCCCTCGACCATGCCTGGTACACCTCAGCCATCTGCCGTTTAAGCTTGTACATTTCTTTTTTCATTCCCGTCACGTCCACAACTTCCTCCTCTTGGACGGGGTCCATGACTGTTGGTTCAATTTCTTGAGATACGGCCTTTGTCATTGTCTTAGATCTTGTGTTGTAGGGATGAGTAGCCAGAATGCCAGTTGCCAACTAGAATCTGAATCTCATAAACAGCAACACCCGTTAGCAGTTAGCGCATAAAGAGATAAGATGCAACGATTTGGAATAATCACATTTTGCCTTCGATCGTCATGCATCATCCCGGCCTTTGTTTTATTTTGAACCAATCTCATCATTCTCTCTTTTTCTTCTTTTCCTTTCTTGTTTTTTCTTCTTCTCTTCTCTCTTTTTTTTCTTTTTTTTCTTTTTCTTTCTTTTCCTTATTTTTTTATTGATTCGCGTTCCTATTTATTTGCCTATCGTGAATAAAGAATTGACATAAAGCAAAAGGATTGCCAACAACTCTTGATTTTTCATTGATAGTTCAAAAATATCAGTTTACAAGATGGTGTTGTGCTACTAATGCAAAGAAACATGAATACAGAATGCATGCCCTATGAATACATTAATGCTCCTAGTGCCCACGAGACATCGTTCGGTCTTGCCGTGGGCCTATATGCTAATCCCTTTTGGAGCCTATCTAGGTCGGACATGACTTGTAGTACAAAGAACTTCACAGCTGACACAAATGTTGCCGGGACATTTCTTCACATAGCTGGCTCTTCCGGGTGATGTACTGAGCAATATGAACAATTCTCTCTCGAATAACCCCTTTCTCTTGAAGCAATCGGCTGATCTATTCGGTGCGAGCATCTAAAGTGCATTGGTTCTCCTTTTGTGTTTGTAACTCAAACTCTAGCCGAGCCATAGTCGTGTAACAATGTTCTCTTTCTTCTTCGAGATCTTTGATGACCTTGTTACTTTTGACAGTTGATGTGACAATTTTCTTTCTCAGTCGATCTACCTCAAACTCATGCTTATCATGTAGCTGCTGAACCAACTTGGCTCTTTACTCGGTATCTTTGGCCAGTTGCTTCTGATCCCTAACTAACTCCTTTTCTACCTTGTCTAAATCGAAGTTGTAGTCATTCACTTTGCGCCGAAGAGTTTCAATCAATTTCTCATCTCGGACCAAGCGAATAGGGGTCTCGGATGCAATTTTTATTTTAGCAACCTGAGCCTTCAACATTTCATTTTCTCTTCTCAGCTGCTTTTTCTCTCCTTCGTCGGATGCTGCCTGCTAACCGCTCTCAAACTGGAGATCTCTCAACTGTTTTTCTAGCAAGCTGATCTTGGCCTTATATTCACTTTCTTTGGCCGCCCAATTCCTGTTTTCCTTAGATTGCTCCACCAAATCTTGCAAGTGAGGTCTCTTCGAAGGCCTGTCATGCTCAATACCCCGTCGATACCATGCGGAATACCCGGACGATGCTTCACCTCGAGCTCTGTTCTGCACACAAGTCTCTACCTTCAAGTTCTGGCATTCATTCCAAATCTGTCGGACCTTTGCTTCCGATAATTACCCGTCCGGACTAATCTCTATCACTTGCGAACTGAGGTCCCCATCCTTTGGTATAACTTGACATCTACCAAGCTGTCACAGTGCCCTGTACGGAGCATAAGGTTGGATACTTTTTAAACCCATGATCAAAAAGTGTGACCCTTCTGTCGGCATATAAATCACCTCGTCGAGGGGCAACCAATCATATGCCCAACCAATCTGGCCGTCGGTCAATGATCGTAGATGCGAAATCCAATCCTTTACTTCCTTTGGCAACTAAACTTCTTTTGTTCTCGTGTAAAACTCTTCAAGGCACGTTCTTCCAATCGGCCCATAGCTTGAGAACGAAGGATGATGGCATAGATGTTCTATCAACCAGATTTGCAAAATCAAGTTGCATCCCTCAAAGAAGTTGGACCCTGCTTTGCATGTAGTCAAGGCACGGTAGATGTCGGCTAAAATCATTGGAGCAAGAGTACAATTGTCTTGTACTACCAAAGTGCTTGCTACCCCGACAACCTTTATATCGATGTGCCCATCTTTTCTCGAAAATATGATAATCCCGAGAAACGCCACTAAGAAAGCAAACCGTCGATGCTCCTCCCATTTTGCCCGGTTGGACTTGCTACAAAGCTTGTTCGTGGAGTTGTTGAAACCCCCGACATGTCCATATCTGCTATAAATGAAGTTTAGGGAGCAAAATCCGTTGGCTAAATCCTCGTTGTGGACGTTTCTTGCAATTTTCAAAGAGTCCAAGAAGCGATGCACCGTTACTGCTCTCGGGGCCACCAGGTATTTTTCTTTTAATGGGACCTCATTTTTCCCTATGTAGAAAGCCATTTCCTCTAGAGTGGGAGTGAGTTCAAAGTCCGGAAGATGTAGTACATTGTGTGCAGGATCCCAATATGTGACCAATGCTCTAATTATGTTGCCTTGCGGAATTATGTCCAATAATCCCGTGAGATCCTTTAAGTAGCCTTTGATCCAGATTTGACCCTCTATTCCCATGTCGTTCCACTATAGTCTTAGCTCCAAATGGATTTTATTCATTAAGGCGAAAGGTTCATTCTATATAGTGTTCATCCTGCACATTTATTAAGGCGATTTTATTTAGGAAAGAAAAAATATTTTTCAATGCAAATTTTCATTTTTGAAAGAGACATGACTCTCGAAGTGGCCATTTTTTGCCAAAACAGCCTTCCGGCATCCTTTCGGAATATTCGGCCGTTTCCAAAAATAAGATCACTCCGATTATTTGAAACAAAAATATTTTTTGGTCTTTTCCTAAAAAGGTGGTTGGACCTGTTCAAGGGTTGCCTACGTATCCCGCTTAATGCCTAGAATCAAACCTGCGTAGTTCGGTCAGATTAGTTGACCAATTATTTCAACAAAGCCATTTTTTTTTCTTTTCAAAATTTTAGATTTTCCGACTACACTAGTTCTCATTTCTCTCTTTTTATTGAGCACTTTTCTATCCTCGGTAATTTGGCCGGTCCGCATAACGATCCAGGACAATAAAATGCAACATATAATATGCTCGGTCTTTTTAATTACCGGGTCACCTGTCCTAGACGGACCCAACCCCTGTGTTGAGTCCCCTAAATCAAATATGATGCAAATAATCATTCTAGACCTATGTTCAACATCTTAATGTTTCATAGAGTGCTAGACCGTGTATCCGAGCGGACAACTCGAATCGAGGAGGGGGCTACGTACCGGTAACTCGCGGAGTCAATCGGTTTTGTAACTTATTCGGCCTCTGTTTCTTAGTTCAAGTGTAACTTAACAGAAAAGGGAGTCTCAACCAGTAAGCACATCCCCGGGGGTGAAGAAGAGAAGGGTTTTCGGCACTGTTTTATATACAATCCACATAGTATCAAAGCGGTAAAACACATAGCATGTTGTTTAAATCATATAACAAAGTCAAATAATATCAAGAACGGCGATTCTAAGGAGCTCGAGGTCTTAAACCCTGAAACCGAAGTTCTGGGTTGGGATCCCCAGCAGAGTCGCCAGAGCTGTCACACCTCCCTTTTTACTACCCCACACACACCTAAAAAAGGCTTTTGTACCGATCCGTTCGGAAAGATACGTAGGGTATACCTCAGTGTTCGAATACCCGAGGCGGATATAACAACAAAGAGGAAGGAGTTTTTTCACATAAAGGACAATCGGTTCGGGATTTTTATTTAATTATAAGAGTCGCCACTTGGGAACATAATGGTGTCCCAAGTCACCGGTTAATCCCGAATCCGAGGAAATTGACTCTATTATTACAGTCCGCGAAATAAAGACATGGATAAGGAACTCTATTAACCCGGGAGAAGGTGTTAGGCATTCTCGAATTTCGTGGTTTTAGCACGATCGCTCAATCATCGTTCTCGAATCTTATTTGACTTGTTAAAAATTTTTAACAATGCGTATGTGCTTTTACTTTTAATATTTTTAGAGAATTGCGACATCGCGAAAACGCACCTCGAGTCACACCGCAACCAGTACGCCTGTGACCTTTAGTACATTTCGGCTTTGCCGGGATTTGGGATTTGCGTCGCACCAAGTGCACACTCGTTCATAAGGAAGGTGTATTAACTGTGCCTAATAGAGTCTATCGGCTTTTAATTCTTTTGGGAGAAGCTATGTAATTTACTAGTAGCTTTCCCGGTTCTATTTACGTATTTTACTTTATTACTAAAGGGGGCCCCACTATTTGGTATCATATGAGGCTCATCCCGATTCAATTTTAATAGATCAACCCTATTGTTTCACTATATTTTTCTATACATATTTTTTCCTCAATTGTATTTCAGCCATTATTTTAGAATTGGGCCCAGGCCATTGTCATTGTCTTTATTAGGCCTGGGCCTCTGCACTCTTTACTTAAACAGGCATTGTACCCGTCTGGGTCTGGGATACCCCGGTTGTTCTCAGGCTTCTATTTGACAGCCCAATTAGCCTTGCATTATGGTTCAGGTCCACGTTATATATTAGGCCCAAATTAAATCGAAACAATAGTAATAAGAACAAGAATGGAGAACTTATAACAGAACAAACATATAGCATTAAGTATGAATTCAATTGAATTTTTATTCATCAAAAGCGAAAATCATGATACAAATTGTCAGTGTTAATTCTGAATCAAACTATCTACTGTACATGAGAATTAAAAGACTGTTTCTGTTTTTTATCCCTAACAACTAATTTACACTAACAATCGAATTACTTACTAGTTGAGATTAAGAGGTTATTTAACTATATATATATATATATATATATATATATATATATATATATATATATATATATATATATATATATATATATATATATATATATATATGTGTGTGTGTGTGTGTGTGAAGAGGCATGATGATTATCTAAGGATAAGATGAGTTATTTACAACTACACTGTTATACTACCGATTTAATATGAATTAAGCCTATTTGATATTCTCAAAGCCAGTCTCACTCTAATTGTTACTTCATCTGATTGTTTCCCCTTTTAATTGTCTACATCTAAGCGATTCAAAGACTTAGGCATAACAATACCACTGATCTTATTACGACTTTAACTCACTAGAGTGTTATTAACTCAATCGTAAATGAATCACGGTTTGAACTAGTGTTTTTTCTCCTTCTAAACTTATTTGAGTTTAAGTGCAGATTCACAACATATGATTAACTACGCGATTATGACTTACGATGCTACTGTGAAGAACATTTAATGATTTGGAACTGTGATTAGCTAACTTATATTTTAAAGTTTTGCCTATTTTAACTAGGTGATATGCTATCTACACTACACTACTACTATTGAGCTATTTATTACACTGTTTTTGTTTTGTTTTTCTACCCATACACACTATACTACATTTAAACTACAGATCTAAGCTATAATAAACTACTAATCTGAAAAATAAATCAAAATACAAAGACAACAATTGATTTTAACTCTCAAACTTCATTCCAATCAATCATTTCAACAGTACAGCTTCATTCGAACAAGGAAATGTACCTGGATCAGCAAGATAAAAGCCGATGAGTTCTAGGGGATTAAGAGCAAGTAATCAGCAAAAAACTCAAGGCAATGCAACAGTGAAGATGAATCCAAAACGAGCAGGAAACCACAGCAACAGCAAATATGAAATCCAAGCGGAACTCGAGCAGAAAACCACAAGAACAGGCGATTAAACCAGATACTCTTACTCGAAAAAATGCAGGAAAACTACTTGCTATATTACTATATTTTACTCTAAATTTCTCTATCGAAAAACCAGCCCCTACTTAACTATTTTTGGGGGGTATTTATAGGTATAGGAATGGCAGATTTCTTGGGGGGAAAGAATGGAAGTAAATTCCACTTCTCCCCCTTTAAAAATCACTAAATCTACACTTAGACCCCATCTTCTGTTATAAGATCCCTTCCAGCATGTGCTGGAAGGTTCTTTTTGATTATTTTCCTAAGCTTTTACCAAAGTATCCTTATTAGTTAAAGATTTTTACTGATTTTCCTTTTTAGGGAAACCATTATACCCTTCAATATCTGCAAAATTGCAGAAATCAGGGGTACAAATGACTCGTATGTCCCTATGTGTTCTATGTAATTCACCATTTTACCAATTTGAGTTCCTTTTATGCCCTTAAGGACATTGCTGAATTACCTGACCTACCTAGGTCAGGTTTTCAGCATTTTTGGACTTATTTAACTAATGGCCAGTCCTTGCATTGGTATTTAAGGACTGGCCAGTTCTATCTTAAAGAACTATTTCAAATCTAACCCTTTTTGTTTCATTTTCTATTAATTAAGACCTTTTATTTCATTTTTAAACTAATTGCAGGACTAGCCTGCTTTATTGTTATACTTAGCCTATTTAAGATTTAGCGAGTCTCAAGTTGAGACTTGGCTTGGGCAATTGAAGCCCATTTGCTGAACACAGGCTGGGCCAAGGCCTTTGCCGACCTAGCCACATGTGATTCAGGGCTCAAATTGAGCCTTAGTGAGTGTGAACTTGAAGACTTAACCAATTATTTACACAACTAACATATTTAACTGAACACAGGCTGGGCCAAGGCTTTTGCAGACCTAGCCACCTGTGATTCAGGGCTCAAATTGAGCCTTGGTAAGTCTGAACTTGCAGACTTGAACCATTTTACACAACTAGCCCATTAAAGGGTAGGCCAGTATGTGCTGGACCTTGCAGAGTTGGTCAGTTTGCAAAATTGACCACTCTTGGTCACTTATTTATCTTATAACCTATTGTTATTTGATTTTCAATTTTAACCTATTTCAAAACTAGCCATTTTATGAAACTTAGTACTATTACAGCTATAACCAATCCCCCTAAGGTTAATGGGTATTAATCATTGCTCATACTAACAAGAACTATTTCAAACTCAACCATCTCAATATACAATTGTACACATAACCACATGAAACCAAATATTGTTCATTAATCAATTAAAACTCAGAAGGGAAGTTTGATAATGTTGAATCTTAACTAATCAACTCACATAACTCAATTTCATGTAGCAAAGTGTCAATTAACACCAATCAGACTTAATCACAACCAATTCATGTCAGATGATACATTGAAAAACCCCAAAACCTTTAAAGTTCATGGACATAGACACACATAGAAGCTAAATCTCACAAACAGTCAACAAGAAATGAAACACGGCTCATTTTAGACATAAGAACAATGGACTTTAACATAATAACATAAGCATGGTAATCAGAATCTATTTTCAAGTACTAACCCTAGCATGAGATAGATAAGATGAAGATAAAGAATAGAAGAATCATGGAGAAACAGTGAAGAAAAATTCTAAAATCTATCATGCCAAGTAACAGAAAGAGAAGCAAAATCAGATTAGCATGCTTATTTTAGCAGATGAAGGAACAGAAGGGGTGATATAAACCAATTTTTAAGGCAAAACCTTAGTATAAAACATGAAATGAAGAAGAACAGGGAGACCTAGAGAAACAAACAAAGATAAAACAAAATAACCCTAATATAGGAGATGAAAGGGAATGGGGAATCAAACGGCTAAACCTAGTACTAAAACTAAACATGCAAAGAAGATATCGAAGACCAATAAGATGAAGAACCCTAACACTGACAGGAGATGAAGAAGAACAAGGATATCCAGGTCAAATCTTCAAAACAGAGAAGCAAACAAGATCCAAACAACAAGATGATCCTAATATAAGAGATGAAGGAAAATGGCTAGAAAAACTAAACATGCAAAGAAACATAAAAGAAGAATAGTCATGCTGTTGAAAGCTAACAGATCAGGAATCACAATACAAAGAAGATGAAGAAGAAAGGGTGAAAGATAGATCTTTTAAGCCAGAGAAACAAAAACAGTCAAAACAGAAGACATAAAATAGAGGAAAGCATGAAAAATGAACAAGTTGAAAAACCCTAAAACTACAGAAGATGAAGAAGCACAGGGGACAAAGAAATAAACAAAAACATCAAGACAACAGATACAAAACAGAAGAAAGCATGAACATGAACAAGTGAAAGAAAGCAAGTAAAGCAAATAGAGAGGGAGGGGACTTAGCTTGCAGGGCCGGTCCCCTAAGCTTCCTTTTTCACTATTTTCACTCTCTCTCAGACTTCCTTTTTTTTCTTTTCTCGTTTCTTTATTTATTTTTTTTCTAATTTTTCTTTTTAGACTTCAAGATGAAGTCTTTTGGGGTTTTTGTCTGAAGTGGGGGGTATTTGGAAGGGTAACGGTAAGATCTCGAGAAGAAAATAGGTTTAAGTCACCGGAGTTAGGGTTCCAGCAACTTTATTTTGGATATTCGACGGGATCGGGGTAGATTCGAGGGAAGCCAGTAGGGTAGGGTTATAGATCAGGCTATTGTGGTTCTTTGGTGTTAGTTTGGGATGGGGTCTCATTGGTTGTGGTCACCGGAGGTAGATTTCGATGACCAGACAATCAAGAACATGGGAGGTTTCTTAGGAATTTCGGAGTTCTGGGTGGTGTTTGAGGTGAAGAAGATGAAGAAGGTGGTCTTGGGGTGTGGGGTGTGGCCGGAGACCACCGTGGGAGGTGGTGACCTCCATGGCCGGCAGGGTTTCAGAAAGGAGAGATGAAGAAGACTGAAGGGGGAAGGGAGAACCTAGGCGACTAGGGTTTGGATCTTCGCAAATGACCAGAACTCAATGGACCAATGCTTTATATAGTTGAGGCAACTAAGGTGATCTGGGCCGTTGAGTTGCCGATGATCAACGGCCACCAATAGCTTTACTAAAACGGTACCGTTCCATTACAAATGAGACCCACGTTTTCAATCGTTAGATCAGATTAAACGGGCGGTTGAGAGTTGATCTCACACTTAACCATTTGAATTAATTCCGGATTGATTCTCAGCCGTTGGATTTGGCCTGACGAACGGCTAAGATCACTTGTCTCTTAATGAATTGGACCGGACTCTTGGGCTTGGGTGTTTGGGCCACTGATTTCGAATTCTTTTGGCCTAATGTAATTATACCTATATATTTTTTGTATTTTTCTGATATTTTAATTATTTTTATGTATTTTCTTTTTTGTATTTTATTTCCTATTTTTATACTCTTTTCTAATTACTCAAACTCTTTTAGTTTCCTATTTTTCCCAATTTTTCTAATATTTTTTGCTATTTTCTACTATATTCCCTTAATTTAAACTATTTTTGTTAATTTTCTTTTTAACTACTTAATCCAAAATACAAGTATTGAACTTATTATTTTTTTAATTTTCTAATTTCTAATTGTTTAAACACATAAAATGTATCTAATTTCAAACAAGACATGCAATTACACTCAAAAATATTATTTTATTTTAATTTTGGAATTTGTTTGCCTAGTGCAAAAATCATGTGCTCACAACGTCCAATTTCGATCAAACTTCACAAAAAGCGCTTAAACCATATTTAAGACTTGTACCAGGTGTCAGAACCAAGATATGAGCCCGATACCACGGTGTTTTCAATCAATTATTATTTCCATTTTCCTTAACAATTTAAAAAATATAATTTCACAGAAAAATTCTTTTCTCGGGTTCTAGACCTCGGATTTTGACTCCAGGCACATGCCTGAGTTCCATATTTTCTTACGGACCCTCAGGGATCGTCAAATCATGGGTCTGGGTTAATTTACCAAAAATATTAACCGAAGTCAACTTTAATACTTTAAAGCCACATTTTAAACTTTTTTACAAAATTTAACATATAATCTTTCCAGCTACACACCCGGACAACACATGCAAATCGAGGCTAGTAAAAATAAGGTTTTCAAGGCCTCAGAAGCACGGGATGAGAGAGAAAATAGGTGATAACCCCTTTGTGTCGTCACAGGGATTTTCCCCACACAAGGATAGTCAAGTAACTTACCTTGGACCATGCTCAATCAATCAGTAAGAATGCCTTTTCACAATTTTACGACTCCTAATGGCCCAAATCTAGCTAAAAGTAATTACATACCATAAATATAACTATATGTAACTAATATAATTAAAGAAATCCAGACTTTAGCAAGAAATTAGAAAATCGCCCGAAAAAGTCGACTTGGGCCTAAATCTCAAAGTCGGGTAAAAGTCACAAAATACGAATACCCATTCACTCACGAGTTTACTTGTACCAAAATTACTTAAATCCGATATCAAAATCTCAATCGAAATATAATAATTTAGTTGAAGAAATGTTTCCCATTCTTTTTCAAATTTCTCAACTAAAATCCGAAATTAAAGGATGGAATCAACTATAGATTAATTAAATATAACCATAAATGAGTCAATAAACATTACCTAGTAGCTTCTCCGAAAATACCCCAAAACTTCATCCAAATCCGAGCTCTCTATCTCAAGTTTTGATAAAAGTGGATAAACTCTAGTTTTTGAAATGTTTATAACTGCCCAATGTCCCTTCTTCGCGAACGCAGAAGAACCCTCGCGTTCGCAAAGTACAAAATTGCCTCAGTGTAAATTTCTTCATGGCGAACGCGAAACTTACTCAACTCTACCCTACGCGAATGCGGGACCATCATCGTGAACGCGTATGAAAATTGCCTAGAGACTTAGTTGGCCAGCTTTCTCTATGTGAACACGGGAACCTCATCGTGAATGCATAAACTTATTACCACAAAGCTTTGTGAATGCGGGACCTTCATCGCGAATGTGAAGAAAAATTCTGTTCTTACCTCTAGCTCTTCTTCGCGAACGTGGGACTTCCCTCGTGCACGCGAAGAAGGAAACCAACAACTGGAAACACCAGAAACTCTACAACTTCCACAAGTTCAATTTTAGTCCGTTAATCACTCGGAATCCACCTGAGGCCCCCGAGACATTAAGAAAACATGCCAAAAAGTCCTATAACACCATACGAACTTAGTCGATCCCTAAAATAACATAAAACAATGCTAAAACATGAATCACCCTCCAATTCAAACTCAATGAACTTTGAAACTTTAAACTTCTACAACCGATGCCGAAACATATCAAATTACGTTTGATTGACCTCAAATTTGCACAAAAATCATATTCAACATTACAGACCTACTCCAATTTTCAAAATTAAAATTTGACCCCGATATCAAAAAGTCCACTTCCAAACTTCTCAAAAATTCAACTATCGCCATTTCAAGCCTAATTCAGCTACAAACCTCCAATTCACCATTCGGACACGCTCCTAAGTCCAAGATCACCCAACGAAGCTAACAAAATTGATGAAACTCCACTTTGGAGTCATATTCACAATGTTCCTACTATTATTAAAATCCTAGAAGTTAAGCTTTCATTTTAGGGTGTAATTGTCACAAATCACTTTGAAAACAAAAACAGATCCTCCCGGCAAGTCACATAAGCAAAAGAAAAATGGGGAAAGTAGTAAATAGGGGATCGGGGCTATTACTCTCAAAATGACCGGCAGGGTTGTTACACATACCACTCTTAATTATCTAGAGAAATTCCCCCACCCCACACTCAAAACAAAATAAAAACAAGGGTGGACATGAAACTTCCTGAAAGGCTAAAGACCGAAACAATAACGGCTAACGGGTACTCTAACTTCCCCCAAGTATGGTCCTTTATGTGGGCACCCCACACTTAGTTCTCACCATCTAGCTCGCTTTAGCACATATCACCATTTAGCTCTCTTTAGCACACTTCCTCTAGCTTTGCTCCCTATGCTCAAAATCCTACAATATAAAAAGAAGACATTACAAAAAATAATATATAGTAAAAATAAAGTAGTAAAGCTAGGTTGCATCCCAACAAGCACCTGATTTAAAGTCGCGACACGAATTGAATCACTTTTTCCTCCACCTCAAACATATGAATTATACCCTAACATGGCATCCAGTTTACGGCTATGCTCTAGTGGTGTGCTATAAGTATTACCAGGCCAAATAATAAAATTTTTACTTTGCACTTCTCGGCCTTTAGATGGGGGATATAATTCCGTCTCTTTGGCACGACGAATTCAAGAATTTAAGTACCCCGTTCCTTGTGTATTGGATCCTCCAAGGGCTCAGATGAGTTAATTTCCATATCATCCAACCACAATGTTAAGACATGTATGGAATTAGGACCCATACGCCTTAGAATTACGTCACTATTTACATTCTCATATGTACACATATTAGATTCTTCAAATATAATATTATCTACTTCCTTACAAGACTCTAGAACACTCTTCTCAGAGCATCCTCAAAAAAAATATGGTCTAATGCTTGGTTTTCTCATTTTAGCTCCTCAATTTGGCTATAAGATTTTTTCAGTTTGAGACAACTCATCACTAAATTGTTGGGTGTTGAACGCATCAACCTTCGCGCTTAAATCTGCATCAAAATTGTGCAAAGCCAAGCCAAATTAGTCAATTTCTTGTGTAAGATCAACTCTCTTATTCGACCAATCATTCACCAATTTTGTTAGAAGATAATGTTGTTTCGTGTATTCCCTTAATCGTGAATATCCGTCAAAATATCAACCCTTACTCCTATATTAAAATTCAGACCTCCCAACTGGAGAAGATCACTCTATGCAGTGACAGAGGAAGAGTTCAGGTCATGACAAGCCCAAACAGACGGGCCATAAAAGTCTTCCATCAACCAAGCGTCTTCATCAATAACCTTACCTCCGTATATTCTATCCCCATATATCATGTTGAGAGAACTATAAACACAACAAGAGAAAACTCAAATTGTTATAAAAATAAAAAGATTTACAAAAATAAAATAAATAAAACCTATAAAGATAAGAGTAAATGTCTAATCTAGAAAAATAACTATAAGAAAATTAAAAACTTGAATAAAAATCAGTTAATAGCTTTACTTAGATAAACAATCAATAACGTAACTAAGTCCCCAGCAACGATGCCAAACTTGTTGCGACCAAACACACACGCGAGTATATGTGGACGTCAAGTAATAAAGTCACTGAAAGTCGAATGTCGAAACCACATAGACATAGATTAATCATTAACTAAGGAAGCTAAAATCAGTTAATTGTCCAAGATAATCGAGAGTTTGATTTTTCTATTATAACTACTATTGTGAAATTTAAACACATAACCCAGAGAGATATATATTCTATGGTTGTGCTTGATTTATCAATCCTATTGAGTTTGTAATTACATATGTTAATCCAAATTACCTATGATGCTAGTTGGCCGGATCGTTTATATAGATATCATTTTCCGAAAATACTATCTGTCTATCCATAATATTTCAAGCCTATATTCCTATGGTCTTGAATCTATCATTAACGAATATAATATGGTATTTAACTAAGAAAAACTGTTAGGTATATTCCTATCCTAACCACGAAATCTTTCCCCGAGCCACAGATTCAAAAATAAGCTCTCTCTCTCTCTCTAAATCTACTCTAATTTAAATACGATTTTCCCAAGCATAGCATAGATTGTAAATAGAACTCAACTGCTGTCCAAACAATTAAGCAATTATGCACATAATTAGAGAAACAACCAAAGATGATAACTCGAATTAATAGTAATGTAATTAATAAACTTCAATATTCATGAAAATCACAATCCTATACCATGAAGTTTAGCTTTACATAGACATGGTAGCAAAATAATAATTCATCAAAAGGAACTTAAAGATTACTAAGTTTGATGGAAGAGAGATAAAATCTGATGAATTCTGGCCTCCACGAAGGCTCCGTGCTCTCCTTATGTCTAAAGTATGTCAAAAGTGCCAAAATAACATTTTTTCCTTGTACTTATACCAAGTAGGGCTGGGCCTAGATACAATCTCATTTGCCTAGCTAAAATAGGAAAACTTGCAAACTTAGCGCTTTCCTTGCGTCGCACTAGTGCTTTTTCCTATCAGAAAAAAACACAGTTTCTGTATTTTGAAAATTTCTGACATAAAATTACACTAATCCCTCTTATTGTGCATCGTACAGTGCCTCACACAAGTGCATTTCTTCATCAGTTGCTTCTTCTTTGAAGTTTGATGTCCAGAATTGATCCTCGACCCTCGAACACGATCCCGGTTTAATTCTTTGTGCTTTTACTCAGACTTCAAAGCTCCAAATAGCTTGAATTCATTCCATAACATCTACGTAGCTCATAATCACTCCTACAAAACATAAAATATGTAGTTAGTCAAAACACTAACGATTAAAACTCAAACTAAATTATACGTGTTTTTAGCCTAATAATTGTAAGAAACAGTCTTAAGATTTTATTCACAAAACTACTTATCTTCTTCACTATTAATTTTCTTAACTAAATTAATTTCAAGGGACGTAGTGTATTTACGTAGAAATCATAAAATAATACCGATATGCATCGCCCTGGAGAGCAGGCAAATCTTGGTTGGTGTTGCTTCCTACAAAGCAACAAGACCACTGATACTGCCTCTGTAATATGTGAAAGGGATAAAAATACATTTTAATTCTATTCACTGTCATACTTAATTATATTAAATATTGCACCTAATGCATATATTCACAAAAAATTTCACAAATACAAACAAGGACGTACCTACCTTATAAGTTACAGGCTCACGTCAATTCAATAGTTTTTGCACAAATTTTATGTATGTATTATGATATCCATTAAATTAAATATCTATCAGTAATTGATTGTAAACTAAATTATTTATATATTTAATTTGTGATTATTGTAGTAATCCAGAAATTTCAAATTCTAAAACCACATCTAAATACAAGTTAGAAATGTTTCTTTTTTCTTGTTCCACTTTTTATAGAATATATAATGTTTTCAAGATTAGGATTGAGAAATAATTGATTGATAGTGTTTCTTGAATTAGTTATATGTCCAAAAAAACTCATAATTTACTTATTCTTTTCAGGCTCTTATTCAAACCTTGATGCATTTTTAGTTCCACAGATTTGTGAAAGAAAAAGGGAAATATTTGACTTAGTTTTTGTCTTTATAATGATTCTCTTTGCATTAAAAGAAGAGACGTGAAGAAAATGGTAAGCTGCAGCCGCAGAAGCAAGACATGCACTTTGTTACGGAAAGTGGCTATCGTAGGGACAGCAATACAATATCTTTGAAATATCTTTCCACATAATATAATATTTCACATCAAATTAATATACAAGGGTGTCGAAATTAATATTCCCTCTGTTTAAATTTACGTGAACATATTTTCTTTTTAGTTCGTGTAAAAAAGAATGACATCTTTCCTTCTTTGGAAACAATTTATCTTTATGCAATGATTTATAGCCACACAAAGTAAAAGTGCTTCATTTTATACCACAAGATCGAAAGTCTTCTCTCTTTTCTTAAACTTCGTGCTCAGTCAAATGAGTTCACATAAATTGAAACGGAGGGAGTATAAAAGGCATATTATTACTCTATATCTAAGGGTGGCATAGCTCTTTAATTAACTCAAGTATAACTATAATAACAATGACGATCCGGTATAATTTCATGTAATAGGGTTTAAAGAGAATAGTGTAAGCGCAGATCTTGCACCTATCCTAGAATAGAGAGACTATTTTTAAATAGACCTCCGGGCAACAAAGTAAAGATTGATTACCATCGGAGCAACTCAAATATAATTAATTTCTTATATAAAGATAAAAAACACATATAATATGATTAATTGAAGGTTAAATGTGCCGAGCTACCAGAACCAAAATCAAATTTATCGATAATTAATAAGACTAATTTTTGGCCAAACTTCTAAAATAACTTATTGAAAAATGCTTTCTCAAAAGTGCTTTTAAAAAAATATTTTTGATTATTGTTTGTCTAAGCTTTTGAAAATTATTTTTAATATATTTTCTCAAAAGTATTTTTTCAAAAAAAAAAAATGCTTCTACTTTTTTTCCTTCTAAAACTTTAGCCAAACATCTCGACTTTTCAAATTTTGGCAAAAAAGAAATTCACTTTTGGCCCTAAAAAATCTTGGCCTAATAGGCTATAAGAAAGCAAATGTCCTATTATCCCTATATAATTAAATGTGGTCTCACATTAACAAAATATAGGATTACTCTAATCATGAATCTAAGATTTTAAATAGGATGCTAATTATTTTCAGCTAAACTCAAAATGCATATATATATTTCTGGAAGATTTTCCAAAGATTAGTATCATTCCACGTGTAAAATGTATTACAAGAAAAAACAATAATTTTGTGTAGGAACTTTTCGTGCTGCCTTATCATGTAGAGTCAGTGTATGCTAATAAATATTCTGTCCCACATTATATTTTTCTTGGAATATAACGTGACTGATATTGGATTTGTGTAAGAGACAACTTGACTTGAGGGCTCACAAGGTCCCCTACCTTATCTGCCACAGGCATTAAAATCAACCCCAATTTATTGAATGCAATTTAATAATACCCTTTTTAGAGTCCTAATTCTTCTCAAATTGCTTGATATATTGTGGTGCACAACTCAGCCATCAAACTCCTGCATAACCACGAAAATAGATATTTTAAAAATAATAAATATTTATGTGTACTTAACTTTTTCAAGAATTGCTCAATTTGTGCAAACTTTTGGAAATTAAAAAAAAAAGTTTATTTTAAATTTTAATTAATAAAAAATAGTTTGAACATATAATTAAAAGTCTTGTTAATGTCAAAAAGGAAGAGCGCTGTGTCTCTTAAGACTTGATAACGTATTCCAGATTTTCTGGTTCTTTCTTTTGTCTTATCTCAACATGAGTAACGCTAACCGAAGTACCTAACTTGACTATTAGGAGACAAAAAAGAATACTAAAAAATTAACAACGAAAAACAACAAACAATAAGGAATCTAAGAATTCAATTACTTAATCACCCACGTGGCACATTTTCCAACATTCATTAGGGTTTGATCATACACTAAGCTACTAAGAGAAAAATAAAAAGTTAAGTTATATACCAAACTATAGTGAAAAATTTTGAGTTAAGTTCTATACACTGATCGTGAAAATTACTTACACAGTCTAATTACTTAAAAATAATTATAAATAATTTAATGAATAATAAATAACATGCTATAACATGTTATTAAACTAAATTACGAACATTGATATTGTAAAGACTGTGTCACTCCATCCATAAGAATTGGTTTTAAAAGTCATCAATTAATGCATGGGACATCGTGTTAGGTAAATGTAAGAGAAAAACATTATATATATACACTGCCTCGACCAATGCCTAAAAGGCACATGTTATTTATATTTTGTCTCCCTCTTTACAAACAATACGTTAAATAATTAGGACTATACAGCAAAAGAAAAACAATAAACCATTTGTTGCATCTATATATATCTCATTTTCCTCAATAGATCTTCTTCTCTTACGTTACCAAAAAGGTTCCAAAACACACACACACAAAAGTAGAAATGCTTCTCTTTTTAAAATCAATAAGTTTCAGATCAGTCAATCCACAAAATCAAGAATCAGATCAACAAGATATGAAGAACAATAGCTGCAGGGAATTAGCTACTGCCACTTCAACTTCAACATCGTGTATATCTTTAACAGTTTGGAGAAAATCACTTATTTTCAGCTGTAAAGGTTTCACAGTAATTGGATCTGATGGTAGTTTAGTGTATAGGGTTGATAATTATTCCGGCCGCCGCCGTCAAATCACTCTCATGGATGGCTCTGGAAAACCTATCCTTACCATATGTCGCCATAAGGTAATTTGACAGTATAAAGAATTTTTTATATAGTACTACTTTATGAAAACTGGCTTATACGCCAAGCATTGTTTTTTTTTGTATTTATTATCTGTGTAAACAGTACTTGGTTTATTTGACATTTTCATACATATCAAATTAGTACAAGAAGATTTTCTCTTCGTTTTGCGGTTGTTGGTAGCTTAGAGACGGATTAATAATGATTTAAATATTATTGGTTGATCTATTAAGATTTTTAGCAAGCACTCATTATACAATTACAATTTTTGGTTCAAATCTAATTTTGTTGAAATTTCTATAAGATTTTTACATATAAATTCTTGTATCAAAAGTTATACCATTAATTGAACCCGTAACGGAAAGACTAGTACGTTAGCCTTTGGTTGGAGCATGAAGTTTGTTTAACTCCTTTTCAACGGGGCTGACGTTGTGACGTACAAGAATTAACCATAAGATAAAACCATTTGAACAAGCATAACAAATACTACTACGTACTATACGTGAACATTGATTATCTTGAGTTTTATCTTTGTTACAACTACAGTAGATTATTAGCTGTATATATATATTATAGACTTGATTTTTTTTTTTCGTGGTTCGTGAGTTGGCAAAACCTAATATAAGGCTAGTAGATAACTGGTTATAGGCGAATGAGAAGGATTTTATTTCTCTTTTTTTCGTGTAAATTAAATGACATTGAAGGTAGTTTAGCCTATTATAACATATTGTTATCATATTTTTCAAGTAATTATATAAGACATGATAGAAAAAGTTACATGTTTATTACTGATCAATCTAACCTGAAGTTTTATACTATCAGCATAGAATATAAACTCGAACATAATTTGTTTCTCTTCTTTTTCTTGCAGAAGCTGAGGCTAGTAGACAACAATTGGTTCATATATGAAGGTGAAGTTGGGAATGATAATTACAACAGTAGTAGTAGCAAGTCTTCATCGTCAAGAAAGAAGCCAATATTCTCTGTAAAAAAACAAATGAAGATTTTACACAGTAACATCAACGTTCTTGCCCATGTTTATTATCAAGGAATATCTAAGAAGAGATATTCTTATATTATTGAAGGGTCATATGCAAACCGATCATGCAAAGTGTTGGACGCTGAGTCAAGAAATGTTGTAGCAGAGATAAAGAAGAAGAAAGCAGTAACTGACGGTGTAACTTTTGGATTAGAGGTTTTTGTATTAGATGTAATGCCAGGAATCGATTCTGGATTTGCCATGGGTATGGTGTTGTTGCTAGATCAAATGTTCTCCTAACTTGTTTCAACATGCATGTATTGTGTATTGTCTTTTCTCCAGAGAATGTGATGTTGTATATGAACGAAAAAATTGGGATTTCGGCGAAGGCCAAGGTCAATTTTCTTAATATATATCACAGTTAGATTCATTCTTATTCTCAAGCATATAACGTATTGAAACATGCACAAGCATATAACGGGAAAAACGGGGTGATAACTCACGTGATGACGGGGTGATAACTCACGTGATGACGGGCTGAGTCATCACACGGGTATAATAAGCTTATCCTTTCGATACTCCGTTATGGATAAATACTATCCCCGGTAGAAAATTATCCATTCCAGGTATAACGAGCTTATCCTTTCAGTACTTCGTTATGGATAAACATTACTCTTAGTATAAGATTATCCATATCTGGTATAGTAGCAGCTTACATACTGGGTATTGTAGCAGCTTACACAGCAGCTTGTAGTAGCAGCTTACACAGTAGCTTGCAGTAGCAGCTTACACAACAGCTTGCAGTAGCAGCTTACACAAAAGCTTCCTTCCTTCTATAAATAGAAAGGTTTTCAATTCATTATGTACATTAGTTTGAATTCGAATAATATATCAGTCTCTCTATACTTGTCTTTACTTTAGAATCTTTATTTTATAACACTGGCTGGCTGGTGCATTGGTCTTACTATAAGAAGTCCGAGAGCGATATATCTCATGACACGCTCTGCGTGGTATTTTTTTTTTTAGAAAGTTCGTATACCCTCAAAAGCAAAGTGACTATCATCGAATAGTAACGAGCGCTTGGAGGTATACATAAAGTTAAGCGAATTTTACTCCTCGAGATATGAAAAGAAGCTTGAAAGAGAGAACCAGGAATAAAATATCGAGACAAACGAACAAAAAGCCACGAAGTTTTACAATAAGAGCGTAATTTGTTGGCGGCCATGATTTGGCTAATTTTTGAAAATATCTTTGATATGAATCTTCTCCATTGTTGAGGAAGATTTTTCCAACAGATTCTTCCCAAGAAAACATTACTATATGATGCGTCAGTCCTGACTTTACACGTCATACACTTTTCAGGATAAATATTATAATGCTTGATTATATATATACAAGTATTAAAGACTAAATAATGAAAAGTAATGAGACATATATTAAGTCTAACAACCAATGGCAGGTCAATTTGTGTAACAAGGAGATTCGTTAACTGCACATCAATTGTCATCAGTTCTCTTTATTTTCTAGTGACGATGAATGCAATAATATAGATAGAGGAGTAGAAAGATATTGCTCGCCCTTTGATTATCTGACCTAGTTTTATGGAGTATATGGTTATATTTTTTTTAATTGTGATCAGTTGTTTAACGTCTTATTCAGTATATATTTGTAGACAATACTTGATCATATTTTGTGGGTACGTTCTTTTAATTAGGACAATCAAGTCTCACTAAAATCAATTAATTCACATGAAATATGAAATTAGCTTTCGCTGAGTTAGTCGTTTAGTCCGTAATCCATATATAAACTGTCTTACAAATTCTTTCTCTACAGAATTTACTTTCAATTTGGTGTCATAATTATCATGTGTACCGAGAAAAACATTTTCTACTATATAGAGGAGCCCTAAAGCAAGCAGGAGACCGTCACATCCCTGCTTGCCCACCAAGGGCTGTTTGGTCATTTTCTCCAGCTGTATATTGAATTGTCTATTCTAACCCTTATGAGTGTTACTGAATGCTGATTAGAATAAGGATTCTATGGTCAATTTAACCAATCTCACCTAGCACTTACCGCTACAGATGTTGCCTTTATGCATTTTCTCACTCTTCCCTTTCTAAATTTTTCTTCCTTCAGTTATACAAGTTTCATTCCGTTTCCTTTGTCGATTTGTACCACCATTGTATTCATCACTTAAATTCATCTGTTCTTGATGTTGTGTCAATTTTTTTGACAGGAGAAATTGGAGTTTTAGCTGAATTTCTCTGCCGCCTAAAGTCTCCACAGCGTCTAACCACGAATTGAAACTGATATCTTCTTCTCCAATTCTATTTCCGCTGTTAGCTAGAGGAATATCTTATATTTTTATTTTAAGGAACTGAATTATCGGTTTATGAAAATGGAGTTGGTGGTGATATCTAAGCCTCTGAATGCTTCGACAACTTCGCCAATTTGGTGGTGAAGTGAGTTGCCGTTGAATTTCAAGAAGATTAAGAGAAATAAGGATAAGTTCTCGGTAATGAGAGTTAAGCTGCGGTGGAGCAAACTGGTAATTAATCATGGATACCTGCTTTCTCTGTTTTTTTTTTTTTTTTTTTTTTTTGTTATTTTCATTAATCGAAATTGAGTTTTGTGGACTATGTCATTCTACTCTCATTTTAGTGATGGAGTGAATGAAATGAAAAGTCTTCAAATGCACATAGGATTTTACTGAAGTTCATACGGAAAATAAAAGGCAAGGATTGCAAGGCAACTGCTTGACAATGTTGTGGGTAACTCATATTGCAAGGTAACGAATGAATCTTATAAATCTCATGTTGCCTAACATTTTGGCATACTATGGGAACTTATTTAATCAGTTGATTGAAACAATCTAATCTAGCTTTGACAGTTATCTTGGTATCTTCTATTTTTGTGCAATTCTAAAATACATTTGATTTTGTTCCGGAGAATAATATAAATCTTATGTTCTTATATTTTATTTTATAGTGTTACGCGCATATTTATAATGTTGAAACTTCACCTTTTAGTTTTCCATCACCAAATATAGTTCACTGTAGGGTGTGCATTCGAATCGGTTTATCGATAAATCGAATCGATTATTTGTTATCAGTTCATCAATAAATGAAATCGAAAAAATCGAAACCTTATTGAAACGATAACAATAAGCAGTTGTACAAATCGATAATCGATACGTAATAATCGATAAGGATCAAAATCGAGTACAAATCGATAATCGATAAGTAATTATCGATAAGAGTCAAAATCGAATCGATAAATCGAATGCACACCTCTAATTGAACCTTCAACCTAGCTAGAGATGCACCCATTGCCTATTTGCATCGTAAGACTCTATAAACTCGGGTTCACACATATATAATTAAATTACTTTAATAATACCGTTGGAGTGTTGGTGGCATATATTTGATTCCTTACTTTAGTTTCGTTGCATATGTCTATTGACACAATTTTTATGTTATAAACAGTGTTCATCTTATTTTAGCTTCTTTTTGTCCATATTAGTTAGGCGTGTTTATAGCGATATACTTTCCGTGGAATCCCGCAAATTTTCTTATTGGTGTAATCGATAAGCCCCAAAAATTAATAATTCGAAATCGAAAAAATCGAAACTTTATTGAAACGATAGCGATAAGCATATTTACAAATCGATAATCGATTAGTAATTATCGATAAGAGTCAAAATCGAATCGATAAATCGAATGCACGCCTCTAGTTCACTGTATCTCTCTATTGGCACAATATTCTCTTTTGTCTAATTTAATATACTGCATCATCACTTAAATTTGCTAACTTATATATGGTTCAGTTACAGTAAGAGTTAATTTATATGTAAGATGTTGTTCTAGAGGTTGCATAAATGTTTCTACTGAGATTAAGATGGGTTTATTGGTAATTTCTGTTGAAGTATTTTTCGGTTCATTTAATTTTTAACAATTACTGCAATTTGTAGGGTCTTTTATGCCTGGATACTATGAAAAAACTTAAATCTATGTTAATCCAACTCCAAGAACTACTTTTCTTTTCGAATATTATTGGGAGGGCTAAAGTCTTTCGCAATTGCTTTTGTACTTCCTTTTGGAATTCTTTGCTAAAATCACAGTACACTTTAGCTACATTTGGATATAATAAAGAAAACAGAAAGATTGAGTGAGGCAGAGACTGGGAATAAGTAGTACTTACGGTTCTGCTGTATGAATTGAACTCCGGTAAATTTTACGGGAGTTCCAGGATAATTATGCTAGAACTCCCGCAAATTTTACTGGAGTTCAAGCATAATTATGCTGGAACTCCCGCAAATTTTACGAGAATTCCAGCAGTATAATTGTACAGTATAATATACTGGAGTTTAGAGCACTAATGCTTCAGTCTCCCGCAAATTTTATAGGAGTTAGCAAAGTATATCGGTCCATCATAATATCTGGAGTTCGTAAACAAATGCACTAGAACTCCTGTATATTATACGGGACTGGTCCCTGTTGCAGCAAAATAGTGGCTATTTTTCATTGACTTCGTAAACAATGGCTATTTTTCATTGACCGATGTAAAAACTGGCTATACCATAGAATTTTAACGAATAGAACTATAAATATTCAGAAAGCCCACGGTCAATATGTTTTATTTGTATTGCAAGGTTAAAGAGAAAAGTTTCAACAAGATTTAAACTTTGTTGACGGGAGTTGCTCATTTCATGCAATATGTTGATGTTGTGATTGTTGGATATAGATAGCTGAAGACCACCAGGGTGCAACTCCATATTTAATTTATCGTTTGGATGAGAAAGTCAATTATGTCAGGATAAAGAATGAACCTTAGGTAATTCAACGTTTCAGCACCATCTTTAGGATAAGCGAGATATTTGTTGTTGATATTTCTATATTGAATATATATATATATATATATATATATATATATATATATATATATATATATATAAATATAAAAGGAGAACAAAAGCATGTAAGGATGTCAAGTGGCATAACTATAATTAAACAAGTGTTATTTTTTTGGACACATCTCCAATAAAGTTGGAGCTTAAAATTATTTGAAACTAAATATAGGCAAAAAGGTTTCAGCCATACGAATTCATAACAATTAAGCATACTAACTTCCATATTGGGCGGTTGTTTTGATTTTATTTATAAGACTTATTTCTCTTTACCATATTAGGCAGTTATTAAATTTTTTTTTAAGACTTGGAAATTAAAAAAAAAAATTCTCTTTTGACCTACACATTCACAAAAATGACCATGTTTGCCTATTATTTTATTTACTTATTGCGTATTAGACTTGGCAATTAACAAATATAAATACTTCCTCTAATTGGCCGTTTTTTTAGGAAGAATAATTGTGAGGATGAAACCCATAACTAATAATCTTTTCAAACGTGGGATTCAATAATAATAAACAAAAACTAACTCAAACAGTCCACTATTTATGCAGTTTCATATGCTAACTTCCCTTTTATCGATAAATTTATCAAGCATCTCAGATTCAATTTTGAAGATCTGAATTGTGTGATGAATTAAATACAGGGTTGATAAAGATGCTGATGGTAGAATCACAGAAGAAGAAGTTAGAGAGGTGCTTTTTAAATTTTATATTATTACTATTAAATTGTACTCCATCTACTAGATTTTATCTTGATTCTTATTAATATCAAAAAATACGAATGGATTGACAAAATCAATTCTATATTAATTTTTTCTCCTAAAATTTGTTTGCATTTGCAGATTATAGGCCTTAGCGTGTCTGCCAACAGGCTGTCAACAATCCAGAAACAAGCTGATGAATACGGAATAATGATTATGGAAGAGTTTGATCCTAACAACCATGGATACATTACGGTAGTTTACTAATTTAGTGAAATTAATCAAACAGTCCACTATTTATGCGGTTTCATATGTTAATTTGCCTTTTCAATTCCTATTTTCTCCACTTAGTACTTCAACAACTTTATAAATATGGCTACAATCAGACAAATTTCACGCAATGATGCAATTGAAATTGAGTTGGAGTCATTCCAATGTAAAAAATCTTGATCGTTTCAAGCCTGAGTTAGATTTTACTCGATGCATGGGTAATATATTCTACTTTCACATATTTTTACGTGAATCCCTTTTCTGATGCTTTAATAGATAACTTTTCCATAATCCTCAAATACATAAAATTGTACTCTTGAAATGATTATGTGTATTGCTCTTCAATGTTGCTTCAATGGATAAGTTTTTCACAATCTTCAAATACGTACATGAAATAGTTCCAATGAAATGATTATCTGTGCTATCAATATTTATCTTTCTGTTTCTGAAAGTAGGATTCTGTGATGACCCGGCCCGTCATCATGCGAGTTATCACTCCGCTTTTCCCGTTATATGCTTGTTCATGTTTCAATATGTATGTTTGGTGAGTTTGAGTCAATTCGGATTGAGTTTGGTTGGAACTGAGACAAATAGTCTCTTAGAAGAAAGAATAGTTGGGAAAAGTCAACTTGATATTGGCTTGTGAGGTAGAGAGCTCGGAATCGAATTCTGATGATTCGGACAGCTCCAGGAGGTCATTTGTGGCTTAGGAGAACGATCAAAATTAAATTTGGAGGTCCGGTGTAGTTTAGGCTTGAATTGGCTAAGGTTGAATTTTGGCAAAATACGAACGGTCGGTGAGATTTTGATCCGGGAGTCGGAATGGAATTATGACAGTTGCAGTAGCTCCGTTAGGTGATTTTGGATATGTCTGCAAATTTTCAGGTCATTCGGATGTCGTTTGGTCGGGTTTTTGATTGGATATTGTTTTGGGAAGTTCTAGTTGAAACTTAGGCTTGAATTCGCCTTGATTAGATGGTTTCCGTGTTTAAGGGTGTATTTTTATGATTGGAACAAGTTTTTATCGTGTTTTGGAGTAGGTTTGTGGTTTTCGTTGGGGTCCCGGGGGTCTCGGGATGAATCAGGGGGTCCAAACGGACCATTTTTTGCCAAAGGAAAGAGCAGGTATGCTGTCATAAGTGCAGCACACATTTACTCTCTGCGATCGCACTAAATGCCACGCGATCGCGTAGAGTACTGGAGAGGCTGATAATTTTACCCTTCACGATCGCAAAGCGAGGGATGCGATCGCGTAAGGACAAGAGTTAGATCAATGCGATCGCAGGGCAGCCTGTCGCTGTGAGCACGTGATTTTTGCCTTACTCGAGAAGTACTCCCAGAAAATTCAAAAGTAAAAAATAGTTTCGTGTTGGGCATGATTTGTGTGATTTTGTGTTATTTTTATCTTTTGTGTGCACGTTTATTTATTTAAATTAAAAATACAAAAAATATACGCTAGGCTTTGCATTTTCAGTGTTTGATATCGAAGTCATGTGATTCACATTTTTTGAGTGATATGTAATTGTGTGCGTTAATTGTAGTAAAAAATAGCGGTGTTATAGGTTAGTATATGCATATGTGTGTATATATATATATATATGTATATATATACATATATATATACATATATATATATATATATACACATACACATATAATATCCGATCTGGGCCAATTTCAATCTAAAAGCCAGGCCCAAACGGATTGCTTCTGATCCAGCCCAAATATCCGTCCAGCTTCAGCCTATGTAACGCTTGATCCGGACCGTTGGATTTTATTATCCAACGGCCCAGATTAATCCGTTAATTCTAATATACATTCAGCCTTTGACTTGACCAAACGGCGCCGTTTGGTTTAAGTGAGAGGATCCTGATCGTTGATCAGGTTTGATCCAACGATCAGGATTTAACTACTCAAAACATATATAAACTCCTCTCCATACCCCGCCCCCCCCAAGCCAGACCCCCCCTCTCCTTCTTCTCCCTCAGAGCTCTCAAACACCCGGTGTAACGCCGCCCTCCTCCGCCTGCCGGAAATCGCCTCACGGCGGTTCCGGTAGGCCAATCAAACCCAAACCAACGCCAAAACCTTCCCCTTACCTCCCCCATCACGATCCCGGCCTCCATTAACCTCGAATCTTGCCGGAGCTCCTCGAATCTTCATTTGAAGATTCGAGTCAAACTCGAACCTATGCCAAATTACCCCAAATTCACACCACGGTCTCCCCACACCTCCCTCGTACCCCCGCCGGCATTGGTTTGCTTCGAATCTAACCAAAAATACAAAAGCCCCAAATCCGAGCCCAAGAACCCTAATTTTGGAGAAACCCAATTCGAGCCGGTTCAGCCGCAATTGAAGTCCAAGGGACTTTAGTCCAGGTGTTCTCAATCGAGAACATCTCGATTAAAGCCCGTTTGGCTTCAATAATTCCACATTTTGTTCAAAGCTTGGGTCGGCAGTTTTCTTTGAGGTATTCATTCCTTCTTTGTTTGTTTTAATTCGATTGTGTGAATATGTGTATTTGTTTTATTCATTGTTTCAATTCTCATCTAGCATGCTTCTAATTTTTCATAACAGTCGACCTGTCATCCTCCTTTGAGGCCTTTTATTTGGCCAATTCCTCTATTTTTAGTAGTTAGAATGAATCATGAGTCCAATGTGATTAAAGTCGTCAAATAGTTCGTAACATTAATCCCTTGAATCTGCCTGATGCAATTCACTGGTATAGGGTTGGTTACTGTTTGATTCAGATTAAAGGGATAATTGGGTGTAGTTAATAGTATAATTGTTTAATCACGCACCCATACAAAGGGTTAGTGGAACTGAGCACAGCAGGGTATCCACTGAACACTGCCAAGCTTATTGTTTAAGGCTTGAGTCCATCTTTGGACAGTAGTTAGTGGGGTGTGCAGGGAATATGATGGGTTGGGAAGCCAGGGTAGGGGGTAACCTTAGGGGCAGGTGTTCTGGAGGGGCTGTGAGCTATAAATATAGCATCAATATAGGATTGAGGGGGATATTCATAGACACACATTATAGAGACAGACTTGAGAGCATCCTGGAGAAGCAAAAACAGTAAACCTGGAGAGAAAAAAAAATAGATACATATAGACACTTGAGAGGATATACATACAGAGATTGGAGAGTACACTGAGAGTGACAAAAGGTCACTGTTTCATTGGTTTGGAGTCACTGTTTCATCGAATTTTCTTGGCTACTGTCTGGCTGGTTCTTCTGTTAGTGGTTTGTTGCCTTGATCGTTTGGTTGCTGCACTGGTTTGGTTGTTGTTGTTGTTACACTGTTGTGTTGTTGTTGGTCTGTTAGTGTTTGCTGCCTGGGGTTGGTCTTTTGGGTTGCTGCCAGTTCAGTGCTAGTGTGTTGTTACTGTTGGGTCCACTGCCACTCTTTTTGTTGTTCACTTGGTCTATTGTGTGGCTGGTTGGTCTATTTGGTTGCTGTTGGTTGTTGTTTTGTGACTGTAGTGGTGCTGCCTGGCTGGTTTTGGTGGCTGTCAATCCAGTTTGTCACTGGTTGTTGGGGCTATTGGTCTATTTGATTGCATTGGTTGTTGTGGCTGTTTGGTATATTGTTGATTGCTGTTGGTTTACTGTGGTTATTATTGGTCTTTGGTTGTTGTTCCTGTTACTGTTCTTGTTGCTGTTGCTGCATTGCCATTGCTCACTCTTCCTTGTCCTTCCGCATTCCAGGTACACACCTCTGTTTTTGTAGTTCCTTGGTACGAAAAGAATAAAGTTTGAAGCTTGTACATAAAGTCTATTGAAACATGTAGTCGTTTATAGTTCTTATGTTTAATTACATTCTGTTATTCTTCAATTAAATTTGTATTGCTAGTTTTGTTACGGAAATGTAGCTAGACCAAAGATACACTATCATTAGATATGCACGTAAATCCAAATTAGTCTGTTGTATCTTTGTTCAATCTTCTCTACTCATGTGTATAATCTCCAAACCTGTTAAATGATAGACCTTATGTTAAAAGCAAGATTAGCTAGGGAGTTGTCACTCAACGGAATGACGTAATTAGATTAAAAAGAGTCGGGGGTGCATTTCATGTGACCCGACCCCGATTTTGGGCAAGAATGAACAAAGCGTGTCAGGAACCACAGGCGCATTTCATGCGGTGTGGTTCGTAGCAAGTTTTAAGTAATTTGGAATCAACTCTTAAGTGAGATACAGTGAGATGTAGTTCGCTTTAGATTTGAATCAAAGGTACGCCTCGCCCAATAGTTACACTAATCACATAGCCGTATGTACATATAAATACTTAGGTTTCGAGATGCGTCGTTTCTTAACGAATATCACGCCTTTCTCAACCGTGTAAATAAGTAGTCGATCCGGGCGCATATTTTAGTTTTACCTTTTTAAATACGGGTGTGCATTTCATGTGACCCAAATCCAAACCCCGAATGTTGAATACGAATATGTCGAGGATCCGGGTGCATTTCATGTGACGTGATTCGGAAGCATATTTTTAAGCAACTTTCTCTTTCGTAAATCACAAACCAATAATAAAAGCGGTAAAGGGGTATTAACTTGCACTAAGTACATAATTGTAAAAAGCGGATAGATAAGCCAAACACGACAGTTGAGCGACCGTGCTAGAACCACGGAATTCGGGAATGCCTAATACCTTCTCCCGGGTTAATAGAATTCCTTATCCGGATTTCTGGTTCGCGGATTGTTAAATAGAGTCATTCTTTTCCTCGATTCGGGATTTAACCGGTGACTTGGGACACCATAAATCTCCCAAGTGGCGACTCTGAAATAATTAAAATAAATCCCATCTCGATTGTCCTTTAATTGGAAAAACTCTTTGCATCCTCGCGGGTGCGTAAAAAAGAGGTGTGACAGCTCTGGCGACTCTGCTGGGGATACTTTTTAGAATTCGAGCTCGGAATAACTGTTGTATTTGGCATGTTTTATTATTTGATTTTTTTACATGTTGGCATCAATGTGCAAAATGTTGTTTTTACTGCTTTGATATTGTGTGAACTGTACATATAAATTGTGCCGGAACCAATCTCCTCTCCGAGTCTTCTAAATCATGAAGAAGGGTGCACTTCGTGTGACTTCTTTTCTGTATAGTGTCTAATTCCCATTTTAGAACGAGGTTTGGATAAGTTGCAAAACCGGTGAAGCTTCTGTATTCCCGGGTTGCTGCCTCCTCCTCGGCTCGAGCTGTCCGCTCGGGTAAGCCAAGTCTAGAACAGATAAACCCAGGTTTTTAAACCTAGAATAACAAAGCTTCATGCCGGATCCCTAGTAGGAAACGTTTATTTGCATCATGTCGCATTTGGCTTAGGGGACTCAACACAGGGGTTGGGTCCGTCCAGGACAGGTGACCTGAAATGAACAGACTATCCTGCTGCATCCTGTTTGTCTTGCGCATTTATCTGTTATAGACTTGCATAAAAAAAAAAAAAAAAAAAAAAAAAAAAAAAAAAAAAAAAAAAAAAAAAAAAAAAAAAGAAAATTTTTTTTGTGTTTTATTCTTAAGATAGAAATAGCTTATTTGTTTTCCTTTAGTAAAGTGAATAAATAAATAATGCCGTTTGTTTCGTCAAAACCGAACTACGTGGGTTTGATTCTCATTGGATGTGAGATACGTAGGCAACCTCCATCGGGTCCAACTTCACCTTTTGAAAAATGGCCGAAAAATCAAAACTAACTTTTGTACTAAATAAGTCGGTGACGCTGTTTTTAAAAATAGCCGAACGTTCCCGAAAGGGACGCCGGAAGGCTAATTTCGTATAAACGGCCACCTTTGGGTCAATTTCGATTTCGATCGATTTACCCCACAGCCTTAAAAGCCTTCGTCCCCGAGACGTTGAGAGGCCGTGATTGAAAAACTATTTTTTTTAGCAAAACGAAGTTGTTTTCTTATTTAAATCACCTTAATAAATGTGCAGGATGAGCACGAATCAGAATAAATCATTTTCAATCTTTAGTGAAATCCCTCAGCAACTCCGTATATGGTGGAACGATTTGGAAGACAATAGCAAAAAGGTCGTAGGGAGAATTTTGGGAGGTTTGGTTGATCTGTTGAATATCGAGCCAAGGGAGGACATCATCAAGGCGCTGGTATCTTTCTGGGATCCAACCCGCAATGTGTTCCGTTTTGCTGACTTTGAATTGACGCCCACATTAGAGGAAATTGCGGGCTATGCAGGACTAAATGGGAAATTAAGAGGGCAATACCTACTCTCGCCAAGACCGGTATCTCCACATGGGTTTCTGGATCTGCTGAGCATTAGTCGGAAGGTGAAAAATGATGATCTGCTGAAAGGGTGTTGCGACCTCCAATTCTTATATCAACGGTACGGCACTCCTCGGGGTTTTGAAGAGTCAAACCTTGGACTGACTCACGCAGGGAATAGAACCAAGTGGGAGGCTAGACGAATTCTAGCATTCCTAACGACATTCTTGGGGGTTGTGATTTGTCCGCGTGAAGATAAGAAAATAGAGATAAGTCTGGTAGGGATAGCCGATGTTGCAATCAAAAAGGCTACCAGCACTGTGGTCCCTTTGGTTTTGTCCGAAATCTATCGAGCCTTGACTGTATGCCGAGAAGGGGGCAATTTCTTCCAAGGTTGCAATCTGTTACTTCAACTATGGATGCAAGAACACCTCCATCACCGAACACAATACATGAACCATGGGTTGACCGGAAAAAACTGTATCAGGGGTTTCGAAGAACGGATGATGGGTGCTGTATTCCCTGAAGGCGTCGAGGCATGGCTTGCACGACTGAGCTCAATAGAAGCCGATCAGATTGAATGGGCATTCGGGTGGTTACCCGATACTGAAGTAATATATATGGCAGCCGAGGAGTGTTATATCCTTCTGATGGGGATCCGCAGTGTCCAACCATATGTCCCTCACCGTGTATTACGTCAACTAGGAAGGTTTCAGGTTATCCCTACCGATCAAGACCTAAGGAAGTACGCCATTGAGTTGAGCCCGGGAGTTGTCTTCCCCGAAGAGAAGGTTAGAAGGCTGTAGCACGAGTGTCGGTTCCTTGAGCCTAAAACCATGGTCCGGGAATTAGCCAAGGGAGAGGTGGATCCAAAGTACAACGCGTGGTTCGGGAAAAGATTTCAGATTCGTCGAAAATGTTCTAAAAGAGCCCATGTCCAACAGTTCACGGAAGATTCACGGGAACAATGGGATTGGTTAGCAAAGGAGGAGGGATACAGGACGAAGATTGGCAGGATAGAACAGCAGGTCCGGGACCTCCAATTCGAGAAGAACATGCAAGCTGCCACCGACGAAGGAGATAAAAAGAAGTTGGTACAAGAAAATGACTTCTTGAGAGCTCAAATCCAGCAAATGAAAAGAGATGCTGACAGACGGTCGAGGAGTCGGGCCGACGAAAAATTGATAAGGGGTTTGAGAAGCCAAGCCACCGACATCCAAAGAGAATTGGACGAGTCAAAAGCCCAAATAACGAGGATCCGTGCCAGCTGGAAAAAGGAGGCACATCAACATGCACTTCACCTAAAGCGGG
The DNA here is from genome assembly GCA_032618575.1 of Nicotiana noctiflora. NCBI lineage: Eukaryota > Viridiplantae > Streptophyta > Magnoliopsida > Solanales > Solanaceae > Nicotiana > Nicotiana noctiflora. The sequence goes on from JASVEL010000736.1 coordinate 557,813, forward strand.
TGGAAGAAGATTACACTGATATCATCACTAGCCCGAGGGAAGCAAATGTTGTCCTTAGGGAGCGGGTTTTCAAGCAAGCCCAAGATGCCAGAGCAGACCTCGACCGCTGCCACAATTTGATGGCCCGACTGCAAGGACAAGTGGATAGGCTCCTAGATCAAGTCACCAACAATGCTCGAAGATTGGGGGCGAAAAACCAGCAAATAGAGCGGCTACTCGGAGAAAGGGACATGATCAAGGATAGAATTGGAGAAATCGGGCACTATGTCACCATGAAGTGCCTAGCTTGTGAACGAATGCCCCGCGCCGACCTTTTCGCTTCAATTATGGGTTATGTTCATCGGATCATGGAAGAGTTGAGGGAACTACACAAGAACCTCACACCGAGGCCTGCGGCAAGGCCGAATGATGCCTCGCGGGCCCCCAGGGATTTTAGGGCAGTAGATTTTTGATTGAAAATGTATTTTGAAATGTTGAGTCAAGCCAGTTGGCAGTTCTATCTTTACTTTCCTCAATCAAGCATTTTCTTTTGTTTTGTTGTTGTAAGACGTGTTTTGTAACTACACGGTTTTATTGGATATAAAAAGTTACTGAATTTTGCCACACTCTTGTCGTCAGAACTACGCTCGGTCTGATTCACGCGGGGTCGTGATACGTAGGCAATCCACATAAGATTCGACCACCACTAAAAAGAAAGAAAAAGAATCCAGAGGTTAAATAAAGATAGTCGAAAAAAAAGAAAAAAAAAGGGAAAAAGAAAAAGAAAAAGAAAAGAAAAAGGGCCGGAATGACGCATGTTAAAGAGTACATGTAGAAAGGGTTATTTGGTTAGGTGCATTGCATCCGACGTGCTATAACATATCTGTCAAACTCGGTGAACTAACAAGTTTGTTGCATTTCCAGAAAGTTTAGCAGTTGGTTTGACAGAATATACTGGCCGGCCATCACTACCGTACTAGATCCAAAGGACCGGTTACAGTAAGCATGTCTAGTTCTGGCAAGAGTCTCGAGGAAGAAAAATCCGAGCTACAAATCATGAAAGAAGAGGTAGACCGGTTAAAACAACGGATAACAGAGATGCACCTGGCCTGGGCCAGGGAACAGTCTTCACCAAACCGCCCTACTCTCGCCTCAGCTCCGGAACATCCGCCCATCGATCCTTCAACAAGCGCCCCAAGCTATCCATACTTTCAGGGGGGAAAATCCATATGCCACCCACATTCCACCAGCCAAACCAAATCCTCCTCCGGTCACCCCCGTTTTTGTAGCACCTCCACCTGCTCCTCCGCAAAGGCCGGCCAGCGAGCCATATGTTCAGATCCATGACAACTCTTACTATCCTCCAGAGCCTACTTTCAGGGCTCCTGAACCACAATCACATACACCTCACTGGGATAATCCGGCAGAACCGGAAAAACACTTCCAAAGTTCGGAACACGAGGAAGTTGCCAGAAAAGTTAAAAGCCTGGAGCAGTCCTTCAGGAACATGCACGGTTTAGGCAACCAGGTCAGCGTCGCCTATAAGGATCTGTGTCCATTTCTGGACGTCCAGTTGCCAGCAGGATTTAAAATGCCTAAATTCGACCTATACGAGGGGCATGGTGACCCGGTGGCCCACTTGCGGGGGTTTTGCAGTAAAATGAGAGGGGCCGGAGGACGGGACGAGCTTCTGATAGCCTACTTCGGCCAGAGTCCGGGAGGATCGGCGTTGGAGTGGTACACTAGACAGGATCCCAGTAGATGGTTTACGTGGGATGATCTGGCTCAAGCTTTTATCGGCCAGTTCCAATACAACCTTGAGATAATCCCCGACCGCCTATCATTGCTAAAATTAGAGAAGAAGCATGCTGAAAGCTTCAGGGAATTTGGTTTCCGATGGAGGGAACAGGCGGCCAGGGTAGATCCGCCGATGAGAGAAAGCGAGATGGTGGACTACTTCTTGCAGACATTAGAGCCCACCTACTTCGGACATCTGGTAACGTCCGTGGGCAAATCATTCACCGAGGTGATAAAAATGGGGGGTATGATCGAGGAGGGTTTGAAGGCCAACAAGATCATGAGTTACTCAGCACTGAAAGCCACCACTCAGGCTATCCAAAGCGGTACTGGAGGAGTACCTGGGGAAAAAGAGGAGAGAGGAAGTTGCGGCCGTCGAGTCCGGGGCATGGTTCAGAAATAGAGGCCCCGCACCCCAATATAGCCCACCCCAACCTCACCACCAAAATTACTCTCACAACCCATATAGCCACCCGCGACATTACTATCCCGCACCTGACCCCCATTTTACTGTCCACCATGCACAGTCCTATTCTGCACCTCCTGTTCATGCACCGTGGCGTGCACCAAACCCCCAGAACAATCATCCACCCCCAAGAGCTTACAGAAACCCCTCGGGCGCGAGTTTCCGTCCGAACCAAGCATTCAGGGGCGACAGGGCGCCGAGGCCAAAGACTTTCACTCCCTTAGGAGAGTCTTACACTAGTCTGTTCCACCGGTTAAAGCAGGTAGGGTTGCTGAATCCGGTTGAAGCTAAGCTGCCAAACCCTCTTCCGAAGAAACCTGGACCATTCGGTAAATTGTGCCTACTGCTCGGGATGTCCGGGACATGATACAGAAAAGTGTTGGAGGCTAAAGACGGCCATCCAGGAGCTCATTGACACTCGCAGGATTGAGGTCCAGACTCCAACAGAGCCCAACATCAACCAAAACCCGCTTCCAACTCATCATGAGACCAACATGATCGAGTTGGTACGAGCGGAGGAAGGAAAGGAGGAAGCCTCTCAGACTGTAATGATGATTAAGTCTAGCGGGGCAGGAATGAGAAAAGGGCCAAGCTTTGATGAGTCGCCCAGTTGCAAGAAGGACATACCAGGAGAGTCGGAAGCAGGAAAGGGAAGTGTGAACGAAGTACCGGTGAAGCCGGCCAAGATAGTTGTACCAGGGGCAGCAATCAAGCCCATCTTGACAGTAGCAGGCGTTCGAATGGATCCTTTCATCATCCAGCCGGCAACACAGTTGCCAGTAACTGATAGCCGGGCTGTCCCATGGAATTATGCTCGGATTACAACGACCTACAGAGGAAAGGAGGTGAAAGAGGAAGTTTGTGAAGCCCAAGGGTTGACCCGCTCGGGGAGATGTTTTGCCCCTGCGGAATTGAGGAAGACCACTCCGGCGGTATTGAAAAAGCCGGTCACTGATGAAGAAGCAGAAGAATTCTTGAAAAAGATGAAGCTGCACGACTACTCCGTCTTAGAGCAGTTGAAGAAGACCCCGGCGCAAATATCATTGCTATCCTTGCTGATACATTCGGAAGAACATCGGCAAGCATTGATGAAAGTCCTGAATGAGGCACATGTACCGGATAAAATCTCGGTGAGCCATTTGGAGAAGATCACCAATAGGATCTTCGAAGCAAATCGGATCACCTTCACCGATGACGAGTTGCCTGAGGAAGGCACTGAGCATAACAGGGCTTTATATCTTACGGTGAAGTGTGAAGAGGCGGTGGTTACCAAAGTCTTGGTCGATAATGGGTCCGGTGCTAACATTTGTCCTCTCTCTACACTGGGCAAATTAAAAGTAGACATCGGCAGGGTACGCGAGAACAGGGTATGTGTTCGAGGGTTTGACGGAGGAGGCAAAGCGTCGGTTGGTGACATAGTGTTGATCTTGACAATCGGGCCGGTGGAGTTCACCATGGAATTCCAGGTGCTAGACATGGTGGTGTCATATAACCTCCTAATAGGGCGACCGTGGATTCATGCCGCAAGAGCAGTTCCATCCAGCTTACACCAGCTCGTCAAATTTGAATGGGACCAGCAGGAGATCGTCGTCCATGGAGAGAACGATCCACAATCAGGCACCATCATTCCCTTTGTTGAAACGGAAGAAGACGTTGGGCCATGGGTGTATCAGGTCTGCGATATGGTGTCCGCCCACCGAGTTCCGGAAGGGGAATGTATTCCCGGCGACAGAACAATTACTGCGGATGTCATGGTGGCGCATGAAATGTTGCGACATGGTTTCGTACCCGGTAAAGGGCTAGGTGCATCTCTGCAAGGAATTATACAACCGGTATCAGTGGTCGAAAACTTGGGAACCTTCGGCTTGGGATTCCAGCCAACCTCAGAGGACATCCGGCGAGCAAAGAAGAGAAAGCAGAAGACATGGGTGCTCCCGAAGCCTGTTCCACGCCTTTCCCAATCTTTTGTCAGGTCCGGAGCAAGAGGACATCCAGCGACAAAGATTCCCGGTCCTACGGTCAGGCCAGACGAAGAGTTCTTCAGGAAATTCGAGGACCTATTCAGAGATGTATGTATGCTCGAGGACGGTGAAGGATCCAGTCACGCCGAGATACAATTTGTGGGACCAAAGACAAAACTGAATAACTGGAAGGCTACTCCTCTCCCTGTCCGGAAGGAGTCTTGGTAGTTTGTCTTGGATTGTCTTTCTTTCAAAATTTTGTGTTGGGGGTTTGTCCCCGGAGTAAAATCCAGTTTGTTTTCAGTCCGTTTTCTGATTTAAGTTTGCAGTTTGTTTTTCCTTTGTACAATTCCCATCAATGAAATTTGGTTCCTTCATGTCTAATTTTGTTTATCTTTTTCCTTCTTTTTACTTTTCTGAACAGCCTTCTTTCAACTGATCTTAATGATATGGCGTGCTTAAAGATTAATCAACCCGGTCTAGAAAGTCAATCGGGTTTGGAAATAATAACGCATGAAATAAGAAGTGACGAGAGTGAATCGGAATACGGCGATGATGAAGCCGTAGAAGAAATTGGTGAAGAATTAAGTCACTTCGAGGAAAAACCCAAACCAAATTTAAATGATACTGAGGCCGTTAATCTGGGGAATGCGGATGACGTCAAAGAAACCCGGATAAGTGTCCATATTGAACCCAATCTGAGAGAAGAACTGATCAAAACACTCATGGAGTTTAAAGACATTTTCGCATGGTCGTACGACGACATGCCAGGACTCAGCACTGATCTAGTGGTTCATAGATTACCCACCGATCCGGCATATCCTCCCGTCAAGCAAAAGCTGCGGAAATTCAAGACGGAGATGAGTGTGAAGATTAAGGAGGAGGTAACCAAGCAGTTGCAGGCGAAAGTCATTCGTGTCACTCGATACCCTGAATGGTTGGCTAACGTAGTGCCGGTGCCAAAGAAAGACGGAAAGATCGGGGTATGCGTGGACTATCGCAATCTCAACAAGGCAAGTCCTAAGGATAATTTCCCACTTCCCAATATCCATATCCTGATTGATAATTGTGCCGGACGCGAAATTGGATCCTTTGTGGACTGTTATGCGGGATATCATCAGATTTTGATGGATGAAGAGGACGCAGAAAAGACGGCTTTTATCACACCGTGGGGGACTTATTGCTACCGAGTGATGCCGTTCGGTTTGAAGAATGCGGGGGCAACCTATATGAGGGCGATGACTACGGTATTCCATGACATGATACACAAGGAAATTGAAGTGTACGTGGATGATGTGATCGTGAAATCCAGACGTCAAGAGGACCATGTTGCTGACCTCAGGAAGTTCTTTCAAAGACTTCGAAGGTACGACATCAAGCTTAATCCGGCCAAATGCGCATTCGGAGTTCCGTCAGGAAAGTTGCTAGGATTCATCGTCAGCAGACGGGGCATTGAGTTGGACCCATCCAAAATCAAGTCCATTCGGGAGTTAGCCCCGCCGAAGAATAAAACGGAGGTAATGAGTCTGTTGGGAAGGTTGAATTACATCGGTAGGTTTATTGCCCAACTTACGGCAACTTGTGAACCCGTATTCCGCCTATTGAAGAAAGACGTCGCGATAGAATGGACGGCAGAATGTCGGGAAGCGTTTGACCAAATCAAAGGGTATCCGTCAAATCCACCGTACTAGTTCGCTTCGAACCGGGGAGACCACGATTCTCTACACGACGGTTCTCGGAGAGTCGTTCGGCCGCGTCTTGGGGCGACGTGATCTTCCGGCGGGAAGGAACGGGCCATTTACTACCTCGGCAAGAAGTTTACGATCCACGAGGTCAAGTACACTCATACTAGAAAAGACATGTTGCGCCACGACTTGGGTAGCCCAAAAGCTGAAACACTACTTGTCTTGCTTACACCACGTACCTCGTTTCGCGGTTGGATCCGTTGAAGTATATTTTCCGAAACCTATGCCTACGGGGAGGTTAGCAAAATGGCAAATATTACTTACGGAGTTCGACATCATATACGTGACGAGGACGGCTATGAAAGCTCAAGCCCTGGCCGATCACTTAGCCGAAAATCCCGTTGATGACGAATACGAACCTTTGAGGACGTATTTTCCAGATGAGGAAGTATTGCAGATTGAGGGGTTGGAATTAACCGAGGATCCAGGGTGGAAGCTTTTCTTTGACGGAGCGGCGAACATAAAAGGAGTCGGAGTAGGGGCTGTGCTTATATCCGAAACGGGACATCACTATCCTGTTACTGCTCAACTGCGTTTTCATTGCACCAATAATATGGCTGAGTACGAGGCATGTATCTTGGGGTTGCGATTAGCGGTGGACATGGATGTACAGGACGTCTTGGTCTTGGGGGACTCGGACCTTCTGGTACATCAGATTCAGGGAGAATGGGAAACCAGAGATTTAAAGCTTATTCCATATCGTCAGTGCTTGCATGATCTGACCAAGCGCTTTCGATCAGTAGAATTCAGACACATCCCAAGGATGCATAATGAGGTTGCCGATGCTCTAGCTACTTTAGCGTCGATGCTACATCACCCGGATAAGGTTCGTGTCGATCCATTACATATCCAGATCCGGGATCAACATGCTTATTGTAATGTGATAGAGGAAGAGGTGGATGGTGAGCCGTGGTTTCATGATGTCAAGGAATACCTCAGGTTAGGAGCATACCCAGAGCAAGCAACCGGAGATCAAAAGCGAGCTATTCGGCGGTTGGCGAATGGATTTTTCCTTAGTGGAGGGGTGCTGTACAAAAGAACCCCAGACTTGGGATTATTGAGATGTATAGATGCAAGTCAAGCCACAACAGTTATGACGGATATACACTCGGGAGTTTGCGGACCACACATGAGCGGGTACGTATTGGCGAAGAAGATTCTTCGAGCAGGATATTACTGGCTCACTATGGAGCGTGATTGTATAAGTTTCGTGCGAAGATGCCATCGGTGTCAGATACACGGAGATTTGATTCATTCTCCACCGACCGAATTGCATACAATGTCGGCACCATGGCCGTTTGTTGCGTGGGGTATGGATGTTATCGGACCTATAGAACCTGCGGCTTCCAATGGTCATAGGTTCATTCTGGTAACGATCGACTATTTTACCAAGTGGGTGGAGGCTAAAACCTTCAAATCAGTAACCAAGAAGGCGGTGGTGGACTTCGTACATTCCCACATCATCTGCAGGTTCGGAATTCCGAAGATGATCATTACAGATAACGGTGCAAATCTTAACAGTGGATTGATGAAAGAGGTATGTCAACGGTTCAAGATTACACACCGAAATTCCACACCGTATCGCCCAAAAGCAAACGGTGCGGTCGAGGCAGCAAACAAGAACATAAAGAAGATATTGAGGAAGATGATAGAAGGGTCTAGGCAGTGGCATGAAAAGTTACCATTTGCGCTGTTGGGTTATCGCACTACCGTCCGGACTTCGGTAGGTGCAACTCCTTACTTGTTGGTATACGGGACGGAAGCAGTAATACCCGCAGAAGTTGAGATTCCATCCCTCCGAATCGTCGCTGAAGCTGAGATTGATGACGACGAGTGGGTCAAAACCCGATTAGAGCAACTGAGCTTGATTGATGAAAAGAGATTGACAGCAGTATGTCACGGCCAATTGTATCAAAAGAGAATGGCGAGAGCATATAACAAGAAGGTACGTCCCGGGAGATTTGAAGTGGGACAGCATGTGCTGAAGAGAGTTCTACCCCATCAGGCCGAAGCGAAAGGCAAGTTCGCTCCAAATTGGCAGGGACCTTTTGTGGTGACTAGAGTATTATCCAACGGCGCTCTATGTCTGACTGACGTCGAGGGAAGATGCACCGATATGGCTATCAATTCTGATGCAGTTAAGAGATATTATGTGTAATTCTTTAACGCATTTGTCAACGCTTGGTTTCGTTTGTGTGTATTTGGCATTTTTCGGAGAATGAAATGACAGAGGCAATTTTTCTACTACCCAAACACTTTAACCTTTGTTTCCCCATTTGAGCCTTAATTGTTCTTTCATATACCCTCTTTCGGAATCATCAAGGAAGATGTGTAACAGAATAGAAAAGAAACAAAAAGTAATACAAGAAAAAGTGAACTACGTTCGACCTGATTCCTCAAGAAGGATACGTAGGCGCCACACGGCTCGGTCATAATAAAATAAAAATCAAAAAAATCCCCCAAGCAACAAAACTGGGGCAGAAGTCATTGTTTCGTTTGAAAGATAGTGTGGATTCCGAAAGTTGTAATAAGCTAACCGTTGAGGCTAAACCCATTTCTTCAGCCTCACGCGCAGAAACCATATCAAGAACCAGAAAGACCTCTCGATCAGTATTTGAGAAGTGCCAAGTCATGTGAATGAAAGCCAAGAGTGACATCCCGACCCTCGATTGAATCCAGGATGCAAGCCAAAAGGGGATGACGCTCTAGAGGGAATCTCAGGGGTGATACCCCGCCGCAAGGAAAGAAAGCATAAATGAGAGAGTTTTAACGGTGAAAACCCTCGCGGGCACCTTAAGGCGAAGGAAGTTGAGAGAAGTAAAATGAGAGAGTCTTACGGTGAAAACCTTTACGGGCACCTTAAGGCGACGGGAGATAGAGAGAAATGAGAGAATCTCATTAGTGAAAACCCTTTGAAGGGCACTGTGAGGTGACAGGACGAGATGGTTACAAGATGTCCGCATGAGACAAGGTTGGGACACCCGTTTACCTCTAGCAGGACGCGGTATCAGAAAGTGATTGACATGAATAGACTGGGTAGTTTATCTCAAAGGCGCGGCATAACATTGGATCAGGCACACATTCAGATAAGTTTTCCTATTTTTGAGTTCAGAAAAGTTTTTCTCTTCTTTTGTCATTTGCGGTCGGTATTCTTTTCTTTTCTTTCATTTTCGAAAATTGATTTTTCAAAGCTTACTACCAAGTCTCCCAAAGCAGTATATTGAAAGTGAATAGGCATGGAACAAGGCAATAAGACAGAAGTCGTTACGATAGTAAGATTGGGATGACAGGCTGAGTGGAAGGTTCGCGAGAATTATGGAGTATGATGGACACATGTGGCATGTCCGAAAGATGATTTCACGCAACAGATCACCGGCTAAAAAGAGTCGGACCAAACCAAAGAGTGGAATAAAAGGAAAGATGAGAGTTCGTCCGTGGAAAAAGCATCGTCCCAAGCAAGCATCGACGTCGTCCGCAAAGTTCGAGAGAGGCCAAGCAGCTGAAAGAGAATGGCCCCAACAAGAGTGGCACGACCACTCACGGCATTTTGAAACTAACAATTTTTCTTTGATTTAAAGCAGGAAAAGAGGGTCCGACGGCAGAAAAGCATACCGTCCAGAAGTTTATCACACTGGGGCAGAAAATTTTCTCCTGTTGCGAAAATTTTCTGGAAAGCAAGACTCAGAGGATAAGTGTAGAAAGCAACCCAAGATGGGGTGATCTTTGAGCCGGGTATCATCTCCAGCCGCTGTTGGAGAAAGAAAAATGGCTTCGAGATTCCCCCGGCGGTATTACATCCTATAATTTGATCAAGGAAACAAAAGCGTGAGTCCCAGAAGAGGTAGGGGAAGAAGGAAGAGAATGAGGGGTGAAGGAAACAAAGAATACTTCCTCGGCAGCATCACCCCCAGCAGGCGGGTAAACAGTTAAACAGTTCCAAAATATCCCCAGCAGCCAGAAGAAAAGTAACACGACCTAAGGGAAAGCAATTCCAAGACAGGATAATTCGGAAGAGAAGGTGGTCCGAGAGGTAATGCAGGAACAAGGATAGGGTACAAGAGGCAAAGGAAGGTAATCAAGATGGGATGAAATCAGTTGAAGTAGTAGTTGAAGTCAGGGAGCCCGCCCGGAGAATGGAGTGGCGATTTAATTTTGAAGTAGTAGTTGAAGTCGGGGAGCCCGCCTGGAGAATGGAGTGGCGATTTAATTTCGAAGTTGTAGTTGAAGTCAGGAAGCCCGCCTGGAGAATGGAGTGGCGATTTAATTTTGAAGTAGTAGTTGAAGTCGGGGAGCCCGCCTGGAGAATGGAGTGGCGATTTAATGTTGAAGTTGAAGTCGGGAAGCCCGCTCGGAGAATGGAGTGGCGATTTAATTTTGAAGTTGTAGTTGAAGTCGGGAAGCCCGCTTGGAGAATGGAGTGGCGATTTAATTTTGAAGTTGTAGTTGAAGTCGGGAAGCCCGCCCTGGAGAATGGAGTGGCGATTTAATTTTGAAGTTGTAGTTGAAGTCGGGAAGCCCGCGCCTGGAGAATGGAGTGGCGATTTAATTTTGAAGTCGTAATTGAAGTCGGGAAGCCCGCCCGGAGAATGGAGTGGCGATTTAACTTTGAAGTTGTAGTTGAAGTCAGGGAAGCCCGCTTGGAGAATGGAGCGGCGATTTAATTTTGAAGTTGTAGTTGAAGTCGGGGAGCCCGTTTGAAGAATGGAGTGGCGATTTAATTTTGAAGTTGTAGTTGAAATCGGGGAGCCCGCGACTGGAGAATGGAGTGGCGATTTTATTTTGAAGTAGTAGTTGAAGTCGGGAGCCCGCCCGGAGAATGGAGTGGCGATTTAATGTTGAAGTTGTAGTTGAAGTCGGGAAGCCCGCCTGGAGAATGGAGTGGCGATTTAATTTTGAAGTTGCAATTGAAGTCAGGGAGCTCTCTGGAGAATGGAGTGGCGATTTTATTTTGAAGTAGTAGTTGAAGTCGGGAGCCCGCCTGGAGAATGGAGTGGCGATTTGATTTTGGAAGTGGTAATTGAAGTCAGGAAGCCCGCTTGGAGAATGGAGTGGCGATTTTATTTTGAAGTAGTAGTTGAAGTCGGGAGCCCGCTCTGGAGAATGGAGTGGCGATTTTATTTTGAAGTAGTAGTTGAAGTCGGGAGCGCTTGGAGAATGGAGTGGCGATTTAATGTTGAAGTTGTAGGTGAAGTCAGGGGAGCCCGCTGGAGAATGGAGTGGCGATTTAATTTTGAAGTTGCAATTGAAGTCAGGGAAGCCCGCTCGGAGAATGGAGTGGCGATTTTATTTTGAAGTAGTAGTTGAAGTCGGGAGCGCCTGGAGAATGGAGTGGCGATTTGATTTTGGAAGTGGTAATTGAAGTCAGGAAGCCCGCCCGGAGAATGGAGTGGCGATTTAATTTTGAAGTAGTAGTTGAAGTCGGGGAGCCCGCCCTGGAGAATGGAGTGGCGATTTAATTTTGAAGTTATAGTTGAAGTCGGGGAGCCCCTGGAGAATGGAGTGGCGATTTAATTTTGAAGTTATAGTTGAAGTCGGGGAGCCCGCCCGGAGAATGGAGTGGCGATTTAATTTTGAAGTTATAGTTGAAGTCGGGGAGCCCGCCCGGAGAATGGAGTGGCGATTTAATTTTGAAGTTATAGTTGAAGTCGGGGAGCCCGCCCTGGAGAATGGAGTGGCGATTTAATGTCGAAGTTGTAGTTGAAGCCAGGAAGCCCGCCCGGAGAATGGAGTGGCGATTTAATTTTGAAGTTGCAATGGAAGTCAGAGGAAGCCCGCACGGAGAATGGAGTGGCGATTTAATTACGAAGTGGTAGTTGAAGTCGGGGAGCCCGCACGGAGAATGGAGTGGCGATGCTATCCAATTTGGTAGAGAAAGCGGTAGAATGTAACGAAATCTTCGGCATGAATCCAAGTTCGTCAGGAAGAGACGAAGCATCGGAAGGAACGCCAAGTCGGACAAGATGGCGAGGAGCGCGACAAGATCAAGTTAAAAAGGATAGATAAGAACTTGTAGTACGTAACTTAGTCTAGCTTCTTGTTTTTCGTTGCCTAATGCGGTGTAACAAGGAAATCAGCGTAAGCAGTGGTAACAGCAGTAACAGCAGCAACAGCGGTAACGGCGAGATCGCAACAGTCATGGTAGTCCCAGCTACCAGAACTTCCCGAACTACATTGACCTGATTCCCTTTTAGCCGGGGATATGTAGGAGACCTTTGAAGCAAGGTTCGGTCAAAACTTTTCCAAAATGCTTCATACGGAGTGCTCGAATGGGAAAAAATCGCTTATATCCGCTCATTTATCTTTGCACGAAAACTCTGCGTGTTTACGCGCAAAGAGGGGCAGCTGTGAGCACGTGATTTTTGCCTTACTCGAGAAGTACTCCCAGAAAATTCAAAAGTAAAAAATAGTTTCGTGTTGGGCATGATTTGTGTGATTTTGTGTTATTTTTATCTTTTGTGTGCACGTTTATTTATTTAAATTAAAAATACAAAAAATATACGCTAGGCTTTGCATTTTCAGTGTTTGATATCGAAGTCATGTGATTCACATTTTTTGAGTGATATGTAATTGTGTGCGTTAATTGTAGTAAAAAATAGCGGTGTTATAGGTTAGTATATGCATATGTGTGTATATATATATATATATATGTATATATATACATATATATATACATATATATATATATATATATACACATACACATATAATATCCGATCTGGGCCAATTTCAATCTAAAAGCCAGGCCCAAACGGATTGCTTCTGATCCAGCCCAAATATCCGTCCAGCTTCAGCCTATGTAACGCTTGATCCGGACCGTTGGATTTTATTATCCAACGGCCCAGATTAATCCGTTAATTCTAATATACATTCAGCCTTTGACTTGACCAAACGGCGCCGTTTGGTTTAAGTGAGAGGATCCTGATCGTTGATCAGGTTTGATCCAACGATCAGGATTTAACTACTCAAAACATATATAAACTCCTCTCCATACCCCGCCCCCCCAAGCCAGACCCCCCCTCTCCTTCTTCTCCCTCAGAGCTCTCAAACACCCGGTGTAACGCCGCCCTCCTCCGCCTGCCGGAAATCGCCTCACGGCGGTTCCGGTAGGCCAATCAAACCCAAACCAACGCCAAAACCTTCCCCTTACCTCCCCCATCACGATCCCGGCCTCCATTAACCTCGAATCTTGCCGGAGCTCCTCGAATCTTCATTTGAAGATTCGAGTCAAACTCGAACCTATGCCAAATTACCCCAAATTCACACCACAGTCTCCCCACACCTCCCTCGTACCCCCGCCGGCATTGGTTTGCTTCGAATCTAACCAAAAATACAAAAGCCCCAAATCCGAGCCCAAGAACCCTAATTTTGGAGAAACCCAATTCGAGCCGGTTCAGCCGCAATTGAAGTCCAAGGGACTTTAGTCCAGGTGTTCTCAATCGAGAACATCTCGATTAAAGCCCGTTTGGCTTCAATAATTCCACATTTTGTTCAAAGCTTGGGTCGGCAGTTTTCTTTGAGGTATTCATTCCTTCTTTGTTTGTTTTAATTCGATTGTGTGAATATGTGTATTTGTTTTATTCATTGTTTCAATTCTCATCTAGCATGCTTCTAATTTTTCATAACAGTCGACCTGTCATCCTCCTTTGAGGCCTTTTATTTGGCCAATTCCTCTATTTTTAGTAGTTAGAATGAATCATGAGTCCAATGTGATTAAAGTCGTCAAATAGTTCGTAACATTAATCCCTTGAATCTGCCTGATGCAATTCACTGGTATAGGGTTGGTTACTGTTTGATTCAGATTAAAGGGATAATTGGGTGTAGTTAATAGTATAATTGTTTAATCACGCACCCATACAAAGGGTTAGTGGAACTGAGCACAGCAGGGTATCCACTGAACACTGCCAAGCTTATTGTTTAAGGCTTGAGTCCATCTTTGGACAGTAGTTAGTGGGGTGTGCAGGGAATATGATGGGTTGGGAAGCCAGGGTAGGGGGTAACCTTAGGGGCAGGTGTTCGGGAGGGGCTGTGAGCTATAAATATAGCATCAATATAGGATTGAGGGGGATATTCATAGACACACATTATAGAGACAGACTGGAGAGCATCTGGGAGAGCAAAAAACAGTACCTGGAGAGCAAATATTCATAGATACATATAGACACTTGAGAGGATATACATACGGAGATTGGAGAGTACACTGAGAGCGACAAAAGGTCACTGTTTCATTGGTTTGGAGTCACTGTTTCATCGAATTTTCTTGGCTACTGTCTGGCTGGTTCTTCTGTTAGTGGTTTGTTGCCTTGATCGTTTGGTTGCTGCATTGATTTGGTTGTTGCTGTGTTGAGGTTGTTACTGGTGGTTTTGCTGCCTGGGGTTGGTCTTTTGGGTTGCTGCCAGTTCAGTGCTAGTGTGTTGTTACTGTTGGGTCCACTGCCACTCTTTTTGTTGTTCACTTGGTCTATTGTGTGGCTGGTTGGTCTATTTGGTTGCTGCTGGTTGTTGTTTTGTGACTGTAGTGGTGCTGCCTGGCTGGTTTTGGTGACTGCTGGTCCATTGGTTGTCACTGGTTGTTGGGGCTATTGGTCTATTTGATTGCATTGGTTGTTGTGGCTGTTTGGTATACTGTTGATTGCTGTTGGTTTACTGTGGTTATTATTGGTCTTTGGTTGTTGTTCCTGTTACTGTTCTTGTTGCTGTTGCTGCATTGCCATTCCTCACTCTTCCTTGTCCTTCCGCATTCCAGGTACATACCTCTGTTTTTGTAGTTCCTTGGTACGAAAAGAATGAAGTTTGAAGCTTGTACATAAAGTCTATTGAAACATGTAGTCGTTTATAGTTCTTATGTTTAATTACATTCTGTTATTCTTCAATTAAATTTGTATTGCTAGTTTTGTTACGGAAATGTAGCTAGACCAAAGATACACTATCATTAGATATGCAAGTAAATCCAAATTAGTCTGTTGTATCTTTGTTCAATCTTCTCTACTCATGTGTATAATCTCCAAACCTGTTAAATGATAGACCTTATGTTAAAAGCAAGATTAGCTAGGGAGTTGTCACTCAACGGAATGACGTAATTAGATTAAAAAGAGTCGGGGGTGCATTTCATGTGACCCGACCCCGATTTTGGGCAAGAATGAACAAAGCGTGTCAGGAACCACAGGCGCATTTCATGCGGTGTGGTTCGTAGCAAGTTTTAAGTAATTTGGAATCAACTCTTAAGTGAGATACAGTGAGATGTAGTTCGCTTTAGATTTGAATCAAAGGTACGCCTCGCCCAATAGTTACACTAATCACATAGCCGTATGTACATATAAATACTTAGGTTTCGAGATGCGTCGTTTCTTAACGAATATCACGCCTTTCTCAACCGTGTAAATAAGTAGTCGATCCGGGCGCATATTTTAGTTTTACCTTTTTAAATACGGGTGTGCATTTCATGTGACCCAAATCCAAACCCCGAATGTTGAATACGAATATGTCGAGGATCCGGGTGCATTTCATGTGACGTGATTCGGAAGCATATTTTTAAGCAACTTTCTCTTTCGTAAATCACAAACCAATAATAAAAGCGGTAAAGGGGTATTAACTTGCACTAAGTACATAATTGTAAAAAGCAGATAGATAAGCCAAACACGACAGTTGAGCGACCGTGCTAGAACCACGGAATTCGGGAATGCCTAATACCTTCTCCGGGTTAATAGAATTCCTTATCCGGATTTCTGGTTCGCGGACTGTTAAATAGAGTCATTCTTTTCCTCGATTCGGGATTTAACCGGTGACTTGGGACACCATAAATCTCCCAAGTGGCGACTCTGAAATAATTAAAATAAATCCCATCTCGATTGTCCTTTAATTGGAAAAACTCTTTGCATCCTTGCGGGTGCGTAAAAAGGGGTGTGACAGTCGCGATCGCGTAGTGTTACCCAGTTGTTCACCGCGATCGCATAAGAGACTACGCGATCCCGTAGAAGGGAAAATATGGTCTGAGATTTTGTGGTACGCGATCGTGTGAAGGGAGTCGCGATCGCGTGAGGCCTCTAAGTTGTGCGTCGCGATCGCGTGCTAGAGGTCGCGATCGCTTAAGGTAAATTAAATGTCGGACAGAATCAGATATAAACCATATCAGTCGCGAGGGTTTCATTATTTCCTCCGTTTTTGCACAACATTGAGAGAAAATTGATAGGATTCAAAGGGGATTTCATCGGAAATTGGAGGTAAGTTCTATGGTCTAAATACGTGATTTTATCTTAGAATCCTCAATTATTTCACTGTAAATGGAAGGATTAATGAGGGATTTTTGCCCTAAGCCACAGTTATGGTAAAACATCGATTTGAATGGGCAAACGGAGTCCGATTTTGATAAACTTTATATATATGGACTCGTGTTGAGATAAGAAATCCGAATATGTAACTTTTGTAATTTTTCAAGAAGCGTACCGAAAGTCGGGTTTTGGCAACTTTGTGGTTTTTGGTATAATTCGAGTTGTTTCGATTGGGTAATATTCCATTAGCCTATTTTGATATATTTGTACTGAATTTGGCTAGTTTTTACGTGTGTGGATGCCGCTTCGAGGAGCTAAGGTGTCACGGGCTTGAGTTTTTCCCCGATCGAGGTGGGTAATACTTGTAAATGATGTCCTGAAGGTTAGTAAACCCCTGACTTGCACATCCTAGTGATGTATTGAGGTGACTTGCGCGCCGGATAACGGGCGTAGGGTAAATCACCGTTGGGGATTGTGACTTGGTCCGTCCCGCTTAATAAATAATAACACCTAATTGCTTGAAAATTGAATTGACACCCTAATAAAGATATTAATTATCAGGAATTGGGATGATTATCATGTTTTGGGCTTCATGCTGATTATCTGAATCCTTCAGGGATTAGTATACTGTCTTGATCATACTGTGCATATTTTATCTCAATCTAAGGTTTTAAAAAGGTACTTTGCTACTCAGCATTTTTATAAGATTTGAAAAACTGGAATAAGGTCTCGATGACATTTTTAGCTGTGAGCTAATATGATACTGTTGCCAGAGGGGCTTTTTGATTACTCATTGGACCGATTAGGGCCGAGGGCCATATGTGAGGCATGACGGTCTATGTAAGGAGGCTTCCAAGACTCGAGTGATGTGTGAGCATATGCATATACATTGCATGGATCGGAGTGTACGCCGCAGTAGTATATGGATCAGGCTGTGTGCCGCAATAGGTGTGATATTGATATTGCGCTTGGGCTGTAGGAGCCCCTCCGGAGTCTGAACCTCTACAGTGAGCGCGGGAGCCTTTGCATGGATCGGGCTATACGCCACAGCGTCATATGCATTGCATGGCATACACTGTTTACTTGTACTACGTGGCATAACATTTAGCACTCATATATTCTGGCATACATACATTATATACCTTATTGACCAGATCCTCTAGTGGAAATTGTTAAGGAGTGCTGAGCCCAATGGGCTGATATGAGTGCAGACTTGCACTATCTGAGGTTGTACCAGGTATTGAGCTGTCATAATGAAAGGAAAAGACGTTAAAAAGAGAATTTTAAGTAATCTACTCACATATGCTGAAAAGGAATAAAATGAAAGTGTATTGTAGTTTAAAGACAGTTCTGTATTACATAGCATGAGATAGTGCTTTGTGTGGTTTTCTTTTCCTCGGTATTATTTACTTTTATTACCGCTGAGTTGGAAGTACTCACACCCGACTCCCTGCACCTTGTGTGCAAATCTAGGTACATCACAGTAGAGCTGATTCTATAGCTGCTCGGGAGTGGAATTTGGACAGTCGAGGTAGCTGCCAGCGTCCGCAGGACCTGAGTCTCCAGTTTATCCTTATTTTGTTTAGTCTACTCCTCAATTGTGCACAGTTGTATACACTATCACGACTTATAAATTCTGGTAAAGGCTCATGACTTATAACTCCAGATTCGGTGGGAGTTTCATACTGGTTTTGGGATGTCTAATCCCGATGCGTTGGATATTATTTTCGTTATATTCTCATTATTTATGCTTAAAAAGGGTAAAGTGTAAGCTGATAGCTCTGAGTTATAATTGATTGGTCAGGCTGGCCTAGCATTGTGCTAGGCGCCATCACGACTGGGTTTTGGGATCATGACAAGTTGGTATTAGAGCCTAGGTTACTAGGCCTCATAAGTCTTGAGCCGGTTGGTAAATTCTCGTGGATCGGTACGGGGACGCCTGTATTTATCCTCGGGAGGCTGCAAACCTTTTAGGAAACACTGCACAATCTCGGAATTCTTATCGTGTGTACTTGATTCATCTTGAGATATAATTCTTGAAATTCCTTTCACACGTCTGTATGCGCACTCGAGCGCTCAGTAATATAATTGCCTTGATGGCTTATGACTCCCCGATTGCGGGGTGAGATATGATCTCCGTGAGTTTATATTGGGCCAGTCGGGAGGACTTGAGGCCAGGTCGTTGTCTATGGCTTGAGCACCAAGGTGCTGATTTTGCGAGCTGGTATTATGAAATCTACATGATCAGTATTGTCCCAAATTGTGGAAACGACAGCTTGATAATGGATGAGTTGTTCGGTGTTAGACTCTTATTGTGATCTGTTGTGTATCCCCTAGTTATGGGCGTGGTGAATATGTTCATGTCTCTTAGTGGAAAGGTAAAGTACCTTACGTGTAGTAGAACGAGTTCAGACTCAGGAAGACTAAAGTGATTATGCTATGTGTATCCTGGTGGAAGGTATTGTACTGAAATGCTAAATTGAGGCGAAGTAGGTGGGTTGATTCTCGTGTGTAATTGAAAGGTATTTGATATGCGTTATGATTCGAGTAGGTGTAGTAGTTCATGTATCAATTTTGATAATATGATTCGTATAGTATTGAGACTAATGTTGTTGATATGTATTGTGATGTCTTGTTGAATTGCCGATGTATTGTTAGGATGGTTTTGATGATTCTCTGGCAGGTGGATAGGCCAAATTACAAAAGAAACTCTACTGAAATTTTTGGAAAATTAGGGACTTAGAAAAGATTTCTGTCACCTAAAGAGTAGGCTTAACTGTGGTGTGTGTATAAATGCAAGAATTGCAGAAGAGTTAAGGTCTTTGATGATTCGAGTCTCTGTCAAGGCTTGTGAATGACTCGAGTTTAATCTCATTATAACATTGTGGCATCATTTGAGTAAGAATGCTATGAGTGGCTAAAAGTGCTTTGATGCATGGATCCGAGCCAAGTTGGGGAGGTAGTTATTGATTAACTGATTGCACTATTGTGTGCTATGTTGGTTCTGTCTTTAAGTATGTTGGGAAAATTATGACAAAAGTTATGGAGCTTTGTAGATGTGAAGAAATACTAGGATGTTTTGAACTGTTGTTGGTAAAGAATGTTCGGTGTATAGAAAAGAAAGATAGCTAATTGTATCTGTAGGTAATCATGTTCTGCGATGTCAGAGTTCTAACAAGGAATGAGTGGTTCTGTTCAATAAGACAGTTGAACTACAACTGAATAAGGGTGCATGACACTCAAGAATGGTATTGTTGTGTTCACGATTTTGCTTGTAACAGTCAGGTGTCTTAAGGTTGTATATGTGGCTAGAGACTGTGGGTTCGTTAGAAGAAAAATCGAGACTTGTGTTATGTTATGTTAACTATGGGATTCTATGTATCCGTATTGGAAGGTAATGATAACGAATTCAAATCGCACGAAGTTCTTTAAAACAAAATATTGTAGAATGTGGTACTTCTGGGAAACATTGAGAGTATTCAGTGGCCTATATATCTTAGATTGTGTGGTCTTATGTACAAGTCTCGTGGGGTAACATGAGTTGAGGTATTTTGGTACTTCAGTAAAGGCTAATATTAAATTAAAGATGAATCAGAAAGGAATTTGGTAAATGGAAAAACTTGTTAATAAACTGAAACGGTATGATAAGGATACGATTAATTCCTGGTATGTGTTTGGAAGTAATGAGTCTTGCATGTATTGTGTAACAAAGCTCTTGAGTGCTGGCAGTTGCGTAGCTCGACGTGAGTAGGAGGACTCAGTCCTGGCAGTTTAGTTGTGCAATAGAGTTGGGAGAAGGAGTTCATAATGTGTTCATCGTGGTATAGTAGATGCGATGTGCTATGAAAAGTTGATAAGAGCATATTCAAGGTTTGGGTTCAGTTCATAATATAATGGTTCAGCTATTCTAGTGACGTGACGGGGTATATGCTCAAAAGGGCAAGGTAATGTAAACTGATAATATCCGGTAGTATTGCAGTATTCTCTTGTTGGGTCGACGGTAATAATTGAGTCGTTGATGGTATAGTGAAATTCTGAATGGCTTTCGTGGTATGTATGGATGCTTGATGTGTGTTATGTACTCGTATGGTGCAGTGTGGAGTCAGGTATAGTGATTCCTGTGTTATATATGTGTTGGAGACTAGAAGTTCTCGTAAATTGGCCTACGTAGTGGTTGTATATCGTGTGTATCGGCACCGTTTAGTGGTTGTTGGGAATTGGAGCTTGATATGATGAATTTGGGTGATGATATTTGATTGTAGAATCGTTGTCTAGACTAATGTGATATGGACTATATCGGAAAATGCCACAAATTGCGTAGCAGAGTGCATCAGATTATGTTCCAGTAGGGTAGTTGTACCCCAGGGCCAGCGAATGGCTGGTAGGTATTGCTTTGTCAGTTGGGCCTTTGTGGCGGATGTTAGTGTAGAGGTATCTACCATTGATTCAGTTCCGGTATTGAGGAACTTTGTCGGAAGCGTTTCATGCGGCCGAGCTTGAGGCTATATATATATGTTTGTTGTAATGAGCAACTTGACTCGATGTGCATTTCTTTTTGCGAAAGTTTTGTGTGGATCGGGTGGCACGCCGCCACAGGTATGGTATCTGGATCGGGTAGCACGCCGCCATGGGTATGTTATTGGAACGGGTTGCGCGCCGCAACAGTGTGATGTGGAAAACATAGCTCCCTATATGTTACCTTGTATACAATACTTCCTAGCTTCTGAGGAATAGTCCGTATTGGGTATCGCTCGGGAAATAGCACATCGGTTGTGTCCTTTCAGGATTTGATAGCATATATTAATTGTTTCATCGTGGGTTAGATGATTGCTTAGGTTCAGACCTAGATCTATGCGTGGCTGACCGTTCTGAGCATGGTGACATGAGGTGCTTTGTGAGTAATAGTGTTTGGATAGAATCATGAGTCGTGGCAGGGCCACGTGATGTTATGACCTTTCGAGAAGGAATCATGTACTCTATTCCTATGATTTGAGACGGGATCTCAGTTCCATGTTATGATGGTACAAAGGAATTGAATTACAGCTCTGTTGTTGGAGTCAATTGTCATGATGTGAGTATGTTGAGACGTTTCTTATTGGATCCTGTGTTGTGCTCGTCGCGGCTTAGGCCGGTGTTGAGGTGTCATATCACCAGTGTGGTGTGTTATAACCGAAATGATCATTTGAGTCATTAATGAGTGCGAACATATTTGATTTCAGTTGGTTAGAAAAGTAATATCGAGATTTGGCTCCGAAATATGTTGTGGTATCAGTTAAAAGGGAAATGGATTCATGAATGGTTGACCGGAGAGATGGGATCGATATATCTGGTGTTCAGTTGTCGTGGGCAGGATATGAAGGTGTTGGAATAAGACTTTATCTAATGAGAAAAGTTTTTCTGCTAGTATTTGGTTATTGTGGCCAATTGTTGTGATTAGAGACCATCGTCTCGAGCGATTGGGTTATTTGATGCATCATGTGATCTCACCCGGATTGGCGAGTATGGGCTATTACAGTTGGATCGTGTGTATCCTAAGTATAGGCATAAGATTATGATTGGTATGTGATTTCGGAAAGTGCAATATGGTCTATGGTTCGTATGGGCTTTGAAATTCTAGCTATAGTGTGTACCAGACTTATGTGAGATAGGGTGACGTAGGATCGCCCCAAATATATGCTTGGTAAGGTCATTCAGCTATTGGGTTACTTCTAGTAAACCTCTTGGTCAGCTCGAGGACGAGCGTTTGCTTAAGTTGGGAAGAATGTGATGACCCGGCCCGTCATCATGCGAGCTATCACTCTAGTTTCCCCGTTATATGCTTGATCATGTTTCAATATGTATGTTTGGTGAGTTTGAGTCAATTCGGATTGAGTTTGGTTGGAACTGAGATAAATAGTCTCTTAGAAGAAGGAATAGTTGGGAAGAGTCAACTGGATGTTGACTTGTGAGGTAGAGAGCTCGGAATCAAATTCTGATGATTCGGTCAGCTCCGGGAGGTCATTTGTCGCTTAGGAGAATGATCGAAATTAAATTTGGAGGTCCGGTGTAGTTTTAGGCTTGAAATGGCTAAGGTTGAATTTTGACAAAATCCGAACGGTAGGTGAGATTTTGATTCGGGAGTTGGAATGGAATTCTGACAGTTGCAGTAGCTCCGTTAGGTGATTTTGGATATGTCTGCAAACTTTCAGGTCATTCGGACGTCGTTTGGTCGGGTTTTTGATTGGATGTTGTTTTCTGAAGTTCTAGTTGAAACTTAGGCTTGAATTCGCTTTGATTTGATGGTTTCCGTGTTTAAGGGTGTGTTTTTATGATTGGAATAAGTTTGCATCGTGTTTTGGAGTAGATTGGTGATTTTCATTGGGGTCCTAGGGGGCTCGGGATGAATCCGGGGGTCCAAACGGACCATTTTTGGCCAAAGGAAAGAGTAAGTCTACTGTCATAAGTGCAGCAAACATTTACTCTCTGTGATCGCACTAAATGCCACACAATCACGTAGAGTACTGGAGAGGCTGGTAATTTTTACCGTTCGCGATCGCAAAGAGAGGAATACGATCACGTAAGGACATGAGTTAGATCAATGCGATCGCAGGGCAGCCTGTTGCGATTGCGCAGTGTTACCCAGTTGTTCATCGCGATCGCATAAGAGACTACGCGATCGCGTAGAAGGGAAAATATGGTCTGAGATTTTGTGGTACGTGATCGCGTGAAGGAAGTCGCGATCGTGTGAGGCCTGTAAGTTGTGCATAGCGATCGCGTGCTAGGGGTCGCGATCGCGTGCTAGAGGTCGCGATCGCGTAAGGTAAATTAAATGTCGGACATAATCAGATATAAACCATATCAGTCGCAAGGGTTTCATTATTTCCTCCGTTTTTGCACCACATTGAGAGCAAATTGATAGGATTCAAAGGGGATTTCATCGGGAAAACATTGGAGGTAAGTTCTATGGTCTAAATACGTGATTTTATCTTAGAATCCTCAATTATTTCACTGTAAATGAAAGGATTAATGGGGGATTTTTGCCCTAAGCCTGGGTTATGGTAAAACATCAATTTGAATGGGCAAACGGAGTCCGATTTTTAAAACTTTATATGTATGGATTCGTGTTGAGATAAGGAATCCGAATATGTAACTTTTGTAATTTTTCGAGAAGCGTACCGAAAGTCGGGTTTTGGCAACTTTGTGGTTTTTGGTGTAATTCGAGTTGTTACGATTGGGTAATGTTCCATTAGCCTATTTTGATATATTTGTACTGAATTTGGCTAGTTTTGACGTGCGTGGATGCCGGTTCGAGGAGCTAAGGCATCGTGGGCTTGAGTTTTCATCGGATCGAGGTGGGTAATACTTGTAAATGATGTCCTGAGGGTTAGTAAACCCCGGACTTGCACATCCTAGTGCTGTATTGAGGTGACTTGCACGCCGGATAACAGGCGTGGGGTAGAGCACCGTTGGGGATTCTGACTTGGTCCGCCCCGCTTAATAAATAATAATACCTAATTGCTTGAAAATTGAATTGACACCCTAATAAGATATTAATTATCACGAATTGGGCTGATTATCATGTTTTGGGCTTCGTGCTGATTATCTGAATCCTTCATGGATTAGTATACTGTCTTGATCATACTGTGCATATTTTATCTCAATCTAAGGTTTTAAAAAGGTACTTTGCTACTCAGCATATTTATAAGATTTGAAAAATTGGAATAAGGTCTCGATGACATTTTTAGCTGTGAGCTAATATGATATTGTTGCCCGAGGGGCGTTTTGATTACTCATTGGATCGATTGGGGCCGAGGGCCATATGTGAGGCATGACGGTCTATGTGAGGTGGTTTCCAAGCCTCGAGTGATATGTGAGCATATGCATATACATTGCATGGATCGGACTGCACGCCGCAGTAGTATATGGATCAGGCTGCCGCCGCAGCAGGTGTGATATTGATATTGCGCTTGGGCTGTAGGAGCCCCTCTGGAGTCTGAACCCCCACAATGAGTGCGGACGCCTTTGCATGGATCGGGTTGTACGCCACAGCATCATATGCATTGCAAGGCATACACTGGTTTACTTGTACTACGTGGCATAAGATTTAGCACTCATATATTCTGGCATACATACATTATCTGCCTTATTGACTAGATCCCCTGGTGGAAATTGTTAAGGAGTGCTGAGCCCAATGGGCTGATTTGAGTGCAGACTTGCACTTTCTAAGGTTGTACCAGGTATTGAGCTGTCATAATGAAAGGAAAAGACGTTAAAAAGAGAATTTTAAGTAATCTACTCACATATGCTGAAAAGGAATAAAATGAAAGTGTATTGTAGTTTAAAGACAGTTCTGTATTATATAGTATGAGATAGTGCTTTGTGTGGTTTTCTTTTCCTCGGTATTATTTACTTTTATTACCGCTGAGTTCGAAGTACTCGCACCCGACTCCCTGCACCTTGTGTGCAGATCCAGGTACATCACAGCAGAGCTGATTTTATAGCTGCTCGGGAGTGGCATTTGGACAGTCGAGGTAGCTGCCAGCGTCCGCAGGACCTGACTCTCCAGTTTATCCTTATTTTGTTTAGTCTAATCCTCACTTGTGCACAATTGTATACACTATCACGGCTTATAAATTCTGGTAGAGGCTCATGACTTATGACTCTTGATTCGGTGGGAGGTTCATACTGATTTTGGGATGTCTAATCCCGATGCGTTGGATATTATTTTCATTATATTCTCATTATTTATGCTTAAAAAGGGTAAAGTGTGAGTTGATAGCTCTGAGTTATAATTGATTGGTCAGGCTGACCTAGCATTGTGCTGGGCGCCATCACGACCGGGTTTTGGGGTCGTGACAGATTCATAGTTTTGTACCAATTTATATGTATATGGGATTTATTACCACTATGATGTACCTAATAATAACTCTGCCTTTCTAAGGAGTATGTTATTAGGATGAACAAAAAAAATACAGAAAAATTACTATTGTTTTCGAGTATTGTTGAAGCACTTGCTAAGACTAATATGAAATTTTGTATGTTTCCCATAGCCTCAAGGGTCTATGAAATTGTTACAATCATTCAAATTTGGCATAAATGATTATGTATAGTACACATATTTAACTCGCTGTTTCTGAAAGTTGGATTCACAAGTGTGCACTAATTGCTACGAAAATGTTGATCTACATTTTTATTTAAAATATTGAATTATAAATTAGTACTTAGTTGACTCTTTCAGTTAATTTTTTTATGCAACATGTTAGTTATTTTAGATAATCGAATTTTGAATGAATGTGTTGGTGAAACTTAGATTTATATGATACTTCGATAGTTGTAAACTCATAGTTGGGAGATGATTTTTAATTAGTTGTGTGTGATTAATAAGGTTTTGTAAACTACATTTGCACTGTATAAGAACTAGAACTGATATTATCTGCTCCTAAAATGCGAAATCAAATTCTATTCCATCCCATGTTAGTTCTATTTTCTAACAATAATTATTAGAGGAACTGTCCACGAAATTTCAGAAAGTTAATACATATTGTGTTCAAAATCTACAGAAGTGATGCAGTTGTTAAGAAGCAAATTTATAGGAAGAATTTTTGGTGTTAACAGAGGAATTTTTATTGCTTTGTGAACTAGTTTTATGGAGTTTAAGGTTCATTTTTAATGGAGGTTTAGAGGTGATTCATGGCAGATTAGTTGTAGTAGTTATGGGGGCTTTAGAGGTGAGTTTTATGTGGTTTCGGTGACTTTTTTGGATTGTTCTTTTTTGGAACTTTTCACTGCATTTTTTGTTGGATTTTCATGGTTGATTTGGCAGAAGCTATGGTGATTGATTTTTTTGAGTAAACGGGTTCAACTTACTTTAACATATGAATTAATAAAGACGAATACTTTTTAGAATATATCTTACCTCGGACATTGCTTTTGTTATTCATATTGGACTTACTACAAAAAGTAATAATAGTGTGAGAGTTCCATAAAATTACTTTAGGTGTATGTAGGCATCTAAAGTATAATAAGCTTTAGCTGCAAACTCTCCAGGATTTCAATTGTTGAAGAGCAAAAAATATCTAGATTACTTTTCTAGCTAATGTAACATGCCTAAACCATGTTAAGCTCATTCTAGAAACCACAGTTGAGCTAACAGCAGATAATAGAATGAAAAGGGAAAAAATACTTATTCAAACTCGATGTTTATACCAAATTATATTAGTTTATCAAGGATGAATTGATGTCAGAATACATACTACTCCATAACTATGGTTAGTGATAGATGCATATATTAGCGATAATTATATCTGTGGAATGTGTCGGACTATGTAATTGGTGCAATTTCCTATTGAATTACTTTATTGCTAGAGAAAATTTTAATTTGAATGACTCATCCTCCTAATTGAATATATCTTGTGCAGTTATTGTCGAGCTATTTTCTAATTGAGAACGCGTTATATCATATAGAGTTGGCTAAAAGAGGTCTCTATACAAGCATTTTAAAGAGGAGTTTTTGATGAATCCTGTAAGGTTTTATCAATAATTATTGGCTAAGTTCATGCAGTCAAACTTATTAATATTATTGTTACCGATATCTAAATTGTTGGTGTTCCTGTTCATTGGTAATTGAGGAAGATATTTTGCTAATTAGGTGTGGCAAAACTCATAAGGTATATGGAGATAGAGCTTGTGGATATGAAATACATTGAGAGTTGGCATAACATATGCATTATTACAATTTTCTATCGTTAAATTAATGAATTTATTTTAAAAAATATTTTTCATTTAAATTAAGTTTCTTATGCTCAATGTCTAATTATTGTGGTGTATATCTAATATTAAGTAATATTCTATAACGTTGAGATGTCAATATTTACATGAGTCAAAATGTAGCAATGAAGATCATTGTTATAAATCGCTTCGACAATCAAACATAATTCACTTCAACGAGGTAATTTTATGAGGACATATGTTGTTTATTTTTATGGCACTTGTGTATTTACGTTGGTATATTTTTACAGTGACAATAAAAATCTGAGTAATCGCTACCTAACTAATGTTCATTTTCTTTGTGAAATACATGTGATATTTACTCCCACTCATCTTGCTATTGTCATGAAATATGTAAATGGGGAAAAATTATTTGTGCACATCTGTTATGCAGAAAGGTTTATTGAGAATAGGGTCGATTTAAACATTCTTATTTTTAAACATTCTTTGTCACAATTCTACTATTTTAAAGGCTAACTTTCTACGTTCGTAAAAGCATTGGTTTTTTATATGCAATGCTTCTCTAATTTTGATTTTTAATTGTTGTCATTTCAGTCTTGAAACTTCTTCCAACATTTTATCTTAGGAGTCCACTATTGTCACAAAATGGTGAGAAACTTACAAGATTCTACAACAACAAAAAATTTGAACAATTTTTTTTTAGATATATATTAGACATGGACTAATCTTTATAAATATTGTTCTAAATATTAGTTTTTAATTTAAGAGATCTTATTCTTCTTCAAGCTTCAAGTGTTTGCGCACCAAAGATTTAAAATTGGACGATACACTTCTTGATGGCTATGTTATTTTGGACAATCAAAGATTGATGATGGTATGTTTATTTGTATAGACTTGTAGTTGCTTCTATTTTTGTGATTGTAAGCTATGAATAAGAAAAAAAGTAACCTCAAATGTTATTGCCTTTTTACGATATTTCCACCTTACATAACACTGAAAAGCCTAAATCACCAAAGTATGACATAACAACTTTCAAGATTACGCATATATCTCATTGATCTAACCTACAATGTGATCTACGAATATTCTTCTTTAACATATATTTTTATTGATTTTACACCTTTCTTATAGAAATTTAGTCCAAAAATTCAGTTTCACATTCAGAAAAAATATCAGTCAAATAAGATTTCGCACAGAAGCTGCTACATAATCTTAGATTTTGTACTAAAAAATGGATGCTGCTCAAATTCAAGCTACTCATACCAAGGGGTAAATTAATGAACTGTTAATACATAATTGAAAATGGAGGAGCAATTACAGTGAAGAAGGAAGAAAGAAGAAAATGAAAGAAAATATAGAGAGAAGAAATGTGTAATAACCGTCTATATGTTATTACATTTCAGTTGTACATCTACTGTGTATATACATGTATTTATACTATGTATTAACAACTAACTTAAAGCCACCTCATCATAGGTAGACCCCACTACACTATTTTTACTAATTAACCTTCAACACTCCCCCTCAAGCTGAGGGATGAAATACATCTTTCATTCCCAGCTTGTCTACTAGATAGTCATGCTGTGGTTTGCATAGACTTTTAGTAAGAATGTCAGCTAACTGCTCCTTTGTTCCGACATGTTGTGTTTGTATCATTCCACTCTGAATTTTTTCCCTTACAAAATGACAATCGATATCAAAATGTTTGGTTCTCTCATGAAAGATTGGATGAGCTGCAATCTGAATTGCATCTTTGTTGTCACAGAACAACTGCACTGGCAGTTTCACTTTTACACCAAGTTCTTCAAATAAACCAATCAACCAAACAATTTTAGCAACAGTAGAAGCCATGCTTCTAAACTCTGCTTCAGCAGAACTCCTTGAGACAGTGCTTTGTTTCTTTGATTTCCAAGACACTAAACCTGTCCAAACTTCACCACATATCCTGTGACTAATTTTCTGGTTTCTATACATGCTCCCCAATTTGAATCACAAAAGGCTGATAGTGTTGTAATCTCAAGTGCTGGCATAAACAGTCCAAGTCCTGCAGTGCCTTTTATGTATCTTACTACTCTCATAGCTGCATCCATATGAGACTGTTTAGGTGCATGCATGTATTGACTAAGTACCTGAACTACAAAAACAATATCAGGTCTAGTCATAGTTAGATACAGTAATCTCCCAACTATCCGTTGGTAGCTAGTTTTATCTTCTAGTTCTTTATCAGCTGTGTCTTCATTGCTATGCAGAAATCTGTCAAGTTCTATAGAAGATAGCTTGTGATTGAAGTCCAAAGGAGTTGTAGCTGGTTTGCTTCCTGCTAAGCCCATTTCAGAAACTAACTCAAGAGCATATTTTCTTTGATTCATTAGAATTCCTTTCTTTGATCTTAGAAACTCAATGCCAAGAAAGAACTTCAATTCACCTAATTCTTTCATCTTGAACCTGGTCTGCAATTCTTCTCTTATTTGCTAAATAAGAGTCAAATTTGTTCCTGTCACTAGCAGATCATCTACATACACCAGTATTATCACAAGATCACATCCTAGCTTGTATGTGAATAAAGAGTAATCATAGTGTGATTGTATAAACCCCATATCAGTCAAGGCACTGGTCAGCTTTAAGTTCCACTGTCTGGGAGCTTGTTTGAGCCCATACAAAGACTTATGAAGTCTACAAACTTTCTGTAACTCCCCCTGGCTAGCAAAGCCATCTGGAATGTGCATATAGACTTCTTCAAGAAGATCTCCTTGAAGAAAAGCATTATGCACATCCATTTGAAAGATAAACCAACTAGATACTGCAGCTAAAGCCACTACTGATCTAACAGTGACCATTTTAGCAACTGGAGAAAAAGTCTCCTTATAGTCCAAGCCTTCAAGTTGACTATATCCCTTTGCAACCAACCTAGCCTTGTATCTCTCCACTTCTCCATTAGATTTGTATTTAACTTTAAACACCCATTTGCACCCTATAGGAGTCTTACCAGGAGGAAGATCAACAATAGACCAAGTTTTATTAGCTTCCAATGCAGATATTTCAGACTTCATAGCTTCAATCCACTTAGGATCAGTCTTAGCTTCATCATAAGACTGTGGTTCAGATACTGCAGAATAAGCAGCAAGTGCAGTTCTATAAGCAGAAGAGAGTGAGTCATAAGAGACACATTGTGAAATAGGATGAGCACAGAAAGTGGATTTAGAGAAACCAACATAATCCTCCATCCAAATAGGAGGTTTAGTTATTCTGGAAGATCTTCTTACATCAGATGAAATAGAAGTAGAAGGTATAGACTGAGGTAAAGAAACAGGAGAAGAAAAATGTGAAATAGGATGTAAATAGGAGAAGAAGAAGAATGTGAAGTAGAAGAAGTAGAAGAAGATGAAGGATCAGAAGAAGGTGTAGATGTAGATGAAGAAATAGTAGTAGGAGAAGAAGTAGGACTGTTAGAACATTCAGTAGTTCTAAACTCTAGAACTGGAAATTAGTGAAAAGAAGTAGCATGAGTATGTTTGAAGGGAAATACATCTTCTTTGAACACAGTGTCTCTGCTAACAAAGAAAGACTTTGAAATTAGATCATACAAAATGTAATCCTTCTGACTAGATGAATAACCTAAATGAACTGCTGGAATAGCTCTAGGACAGAACTTGTCAGTTTTCTTTAGATTTGTAGCATAACAAAGACTTCCAAACACTTTGAAGTGTTGTAAAGAAGGAGGCTTGTGAAACAATCTTTCAAAAGGAGATATTCCTTTCAATATAATAGTGGGCAATCTATTAAGAATATACACAGCTGTGGTAACACACTCTCCCCAAAATCTGAGAGGAATAAAGGCCTGAAATCTCAAAGCTCTAGCCATATCAAGTATTGACCTATGTCTTTTCTCAACTCTGCCATTCTGTTGTGGAGTATATACACAAGAGCTTTGATGCATTATACCATTCTCTTGTAACAGTCTAGTCATTTGAGTATTAAGAAATTATGTATCATTATCTGTTCTCAGAATCTTTATGCTACACTGAAACTGGTTTTTCACTGATAATAAGAAATTCTTAAGAACTACATTAGTTTCTGCTTTATCATGCATCAAGAACAGCCAGATAAATCTTGAATAGTCATCCACTAGTGTTAGAAAATATCTTCTACCATTGTGACTAGGAACTTTATAAGGTCCCCACACATCAGCATGTATAAGATCAAATGCATTAACAGAACATGAATTGCTGGAAGGAAAGGGAACTCTTGTTTGTTTAGCAATAGGACATACTATGCAGAAATGATCTTTCAAATGACTCTTAGGTAATACATCTATTCTTCTGAGAACTTGTAATGGTGCATGACCCAATCTTTTATGCCATAGATCTATTTCATCAGGAACTACTTTATTAGTATTCAAAACACTACTAGTAGCATTTACACAAGAACTTGAGCAAGGCTGTTTTGACTTTAAACACTGTTTGACAATATTTGACTCCTTTGGCTTCAGAATGTATAATCCTTGCTATTCTTTACCAATCCCCATTACCTTCCCAGTAAAGAGTTCCTGAAATATGCAGAAATTAGGAAAGAAAGCCACCAAACACTTCAGCTCTTTTGTGATTTTTGAAACTGACATTAGATTGAACTTGAAATCTAGAATGTATAGAACATGATGTACTGATTTATCCTTAAAGACTAAAAGATCACCAGTATGACTAATAATAACCTTTTCACCATTAGGAAGTTGAACAGAATTTTGATCAACATCTGATAACTTTCTAATATTACTCAACAGATTCAAATTATGAGCCATGTGATTAGTTGCACCCGTGTCTATGATCCAGTTATCATTTACTAGATGAGACATAAATGCTGCTATAGTACCTGCAGTACTCAAAGTTGCAGAATTAGCCAGGTTTTCAGTTTGCTTCCCTTTGTTCAACATCTGTAGAATCTGATTGTACTGCTCTTGAGTAAATAAAAGTGCTGCAGAAACACCAGCACCAGCTAAAACATTATCCTGTTTTGACTCATGTGTTGAATTTACCATATCAACATCATTCCCATATTGAGCTGAGTCTGAAGCTATGCTAGCAGTATGAGCGTAAGCTCCTTTAAACTCAAAATTACTTCCTTCTCCTCTGCTGCCTTTAAACTTGGTAGGATAACCATAAAGTTTGTAATATTTGTATTTAGTGTGACCTTTAAGATGGCAATAATCACACTGTAGAGGCAATCTACCAGAACTGTTTCTAGATTTATAGCTTCGATTATAACCACCAAAGGAAGTCTTATTGCTTAACAAAGTTGTAGGATCATTAACACCAATTATCACACTGTTTTTCCTCTGACTTTCTATATTGACAACCATTGCATATACCTGATTAATGTTAGGTACTGGTCTAGTCATTAGAATTTGATCCTTCACATTATCAAATGTATCATTTAAACCAGTAAGAAATTGATACAATTTTCCCAATTGATAATGTTCTGCATTTTTCCTCGACTCAGGACAACCACACGAAGGAGGAGGAACTAGAGACTCGTACTCATCCCATAGTTCTCTCAATTTTGAGAAATACTCAGAAACAAGTCAATAATCCTTGAGACAATTTACTGATTTCCTTGTGTAGATAGAATGATCTAGATGCATTTACTTTATCAAATCTCTCACGCTCCCACACTTTGTGAGCATCCGAAGCATATATCACCGAGCTAAGTAAATTTGGAGATACAGTATTCATTATCCAAGCTAGAGCTATAGCATTACATCTATCCCATAACTCATGCAAACTTGAATCAAACATGTGTTTTCTACAAGTTCCTAACACAAATCCGAGTTTATTTTTTCCATGCAGAATAATCTTCATAGATCTACTCCACAATGAGTAATTTCCAGGTCCTTGAAGTTGAATTGAAATCAAAACAGTACCTTGTATATCAGATGGATGAATATAGAGAGGATGATGATGATGAACCACATCTACACTAGAATCAATCGTATTTGCAGCTGGGTCAATCTGAGCTGAAGATGTTCCTTCGATTGTCATTGCATAAATCGATCAATAGCTCAACAAAGTGATTCAAAAATGGAATTGAATTTCACTGTAATTGACTAAAAAATAGAAGCTTCACCAGAGCTCTGATACCATGAAAATGGAGGAGCAATTACAGTGAAGAAGGAAGAAAGAAGAAAATGTAGAGAGAAGAAATGTGTAGTAACCGTCTATTTGTTATTACATTTCAGTTGTACATCTACTGTGTATATACATGTATTTATACTATGTATTGTGAGCACGTGAGTTTTGCTCTACATGAGAATTACTCCCAAAAAATTCAAAATAAAAGAGTTTTTGTGTGTTTGTAATATTTATAGCTTTTCTGTTATATTTCTCCAATTGTTTGCGTTTGTGTGTACATGCTTATTCGATTAAATTAATAAAAAAATACAAAAAAAATATATATGTTGTAATAGCATTTAGAATTTAATTTTAGAATTTTTTTTTTAGTTAACTAGTAAATTGTTTATCTTATGAAATGGAAAAATCACAAAAATAAAGTAAATAAGCGTGTATTTTTATTCTATTTTTGTTATCATTGTATGATATGATTTTAATTAAATGTGTTAATTAACGTGTTAATTATTGTTTAAATGTTGATATCTGTGTAGTTTTATTTATTGATTTACAAATTACATAGGAATTTTATTTAATTATAAAGAAGGAAAAGAAATTGGCTGAAAATTAAGAGAGAATTCGAATAGGGCCTTTAAATCTGGAGTCCAAACGCAACCAGCCCAAAACATCTCCTAAAGCCCATTCCCCTCACCATTCCAAATGACCCATTTTTTATTTTAATTAATTTAATCCCAACCGTTGGATATTATAATCCAACGGCCAGGATTAAAAGACTCAATTTCAATATACCCAAAATTAACCAAAACCCTACCATTTTATCTCCCACCCTTCAAAGAAAACCGCCGCCTCTTACCACCATAAATCGCCGGCCGGAAATCGTTTCAGCCGGCGGCAGCACTCCAAATCACCCCAAACTTACACCCCTGAACCTCCAAGACCCCCTCAATCTAATCCCCATCATGGTTTATCTCGAATCTTGCCGCATCTCCTCAAATCTTCAATCAAAGATTCGAGTTTAAATCCAAATAACCCCATTCAAGCCCAAACTCGCACAAAACCCTCACCTGACCTCCCCCATAGCCAATCAAAGCTTATTTTGTTTCGAATCCGACCCGAAACCATCAAGCCCCAAAAATGTCGTATGAACCCTAGAAATCGGAATTGGGGGTCTGTGATGAATTCAATATGAATTTGAGGTCTAACAGACCTGAATCTAGGTATTCTCGACCGAGAACACCCCGATTAAATTCCGTTTGGCCCCAAAAGCTCAAGCCCGATTGGTTCATTTCCAGTTTTTTGAGCCGGATGTTTTTTTGTGAGGTATTTGTTTCTTTCCCTTCTTCTATGTCCGTACTCTCATTTGTTTACATGCTTCTTTGTTTTAGATTTTTACTAGCATCTTTCTGCCCTTCTTCAACAGACCTTTTATTCGGTCGACCCATTTTTTTTCTCTCTTATCTGGTTCGATTGAATGTTAATTGTGGTGATTACTTTGTGTGATTCATTCGTTTAACATCGTCGAATGATTAATTCTGCATTTTTGTCACCTCCTCCGTCCGATAGATTTTGAGCTGCTTTGTTAAATTGAAGTTTGAATTGTTGTGTTTGAATTGGTTATAGCTGAATTAAATTTAGTTATATAAAGAACTTCAGAATTAGTGGAATGCCACTTTGAGCACATGTGAATCATTAGGGCATGTTCTTAGTTGAATTATACCATGTCAGTGACACAAAGTAGTGAAGGCCAGGAATTAGTCCTATTTTAATATGCAATGCACATGGGAAGAGTACTAGGACCTGCTGGACAACAGGATTTTCTACCATTTTTCTGCACTTTGGAGTTTTAAATAGTTGAAACCATACTTAGACAACTGAAAAGTGGGAAAAGGGGAGAATAAAAGGGGTTAGACAGATCTGAAACAATTAAAAATAGTCTTGTGTTTTGAGTTTGAAGGCTATAAAAGGGGACTTTGATAGACAAAAAGAAGGACTGAAAAACACACACATACAGAGAGATTTGCAACAAGGGAAAACACACAAAGACTCTCTGAAAATACAGAATACATTGAGTCTTACTATTCCATTAGGTTTTTCTTGGCGATTCCATTCGAGTGTGTAGTAAATTTTGCTAATTGTTGGTTCATCTCTGGTTTTAAGTCTAGCTTCATTTGCATCCATTGCTTGTTGGTTGTTACTGTCTGGTTATCAGTTGAATCTAAGTCGATCGTTGAAAGTAAATTCTGGGGGAATTTGTTGTTTGTTGTTTGTTGTTGGCTATCAAACTGCCTGCTGATCTTTCTGACCCTGCATTTTGCTGTTGAAATTCCAGGTACATATTCGGATCCTGATGTAATTGTGATTTTGAATCTGGAATGAAATGCACAATTGTGTGATCCTGTGATTGCTGCTGGACAGTAGGAGTATAATAGTTGTAAAGTTGTTAAGCCTAGTTAATTGATGATTTTGCTGTATGTAAATATTGATTTAATTCTATCCATTTGACTGCTAACTGATTTAAAGGTTTTTACACTAATTCTGTAGTTAGTAAGTAATTCTATAGTTAGTATGTAAATATTGATTTGATTTGATTAGTAAGTAACTGTTAGTAATAATTTGTTAGTTAATAATTTTGGAATGAGTTCACAGTAGGAATTCAAATTTTAATTGAAGGTAGGTTGTGAGTTAATGATGATTAAACAATAAAGTTAGTTCAAATGTAATAGTAGTGCAACAATATCAGTTTATAGCTTAGTTGTCATTTCAATATATGAATGAGACTAGTTACTCAAGTAACGTATGTATATCAGTCGTTAAATTACCTTTATGTCTAGCAATGATTTGAAAGTTAGTTTTCTAAGTTTATGATCAGCAGTGATTCGAGAATTACCAATTTGTAATCAAAATTGTTAGTGCTAGTTTGATTTAAGAAAATCTAATATGATTAAAAAGGAAATGTTGAAAGCTCAAGCTCGTCCGATGGCCTGTCATTAAAATTGGGAGTGAACTAGAAGCGTTAATCACTAAGCATATGGTCGAAGACAATGAAATCAGCTGTCAAATTATAGTTACCGCTCACAGTACATTGAGTTTGTTCGTAATCACGGCATAGCCTTATTTTAAGCATGGGTTCTTGCTTTAGGCTAGTAACAAGTTAACATGTAAAATATATATAGTATACTTTAGGCATAATCCTATAATAATGAGACGACTCGCTACACCGAAATACACAGTTGCGGGGCCCTCAATTAATTGTTATAAAACTTAGACTCGGGAGGACTGTTTAGCGAATTTCACGGTATTTCCGAAAGTTAACAACACGATAGACTCTTTAGGCACGACTTTAATAAAATTACTTTCCTAAATACGAGTGCACATTTATGTGACCCAAATCTTACTCTCGGCGAAACTGAAACGCATTAAAGTCACAGGCGTACTGGTTGCGGTGTGACTCGAAATGTATTTTCGTGACGTCGCAATTCTTCTAAAAATAGAAAAAACGGAACATTAAAAGCACCTAATTAAAATATGTAAAGAAATCAGATAGAAACAAAAATTGCAGTTGAGCGACCGTGCTAAAACTACGGAGTCCGGGAGTGCCTAACACCTTCTCCCGGGTTAACAGAATTCCTTATCCAGGTTTCTAGTTTCGCAGACTGTAATACATAGTCATAAATTTCCTCGATTCGGGATTAAACCGGTGACTTGGGACATCATTATTTTTCCAAGTGGTGACTCTGAAAAAATTAAATAAATTGATCCCGTTCCGACTGTTCTTTAAGTGGAAAAACTCATTCATTGATTATTATTATATCCTTTTTCGGGGTGTAGTATTAAACAGTGGCACATTATACATTACGCGTGTATGCGTGAAAAAAGGAGGTGTGACATATATTAACAACTAACTTAAAGCCACCTCATCATAGGTAGACCCCACCACACTATTTATTTACTAATTAACCTTCAACAATAATATTCTGCATTTTACATCTTAACATATCATGATTGAATTATGCATGAGAATTAATAGAATGAAGATAGCTGACTACTAGAGTTTAATAATCCAACGATAACTTATATTTTTTGATTGAAATATTTGAATTGTATGATAATCACATTGTAGTAAGGAATTAGTGCATAGTTTTAACCTGAGTTACTGATAATAATTCTTCAGTTACATAAGTCATTACATCTTCTAATTACACCCTCCCATTTTTTTACTAAGAATAAGTTTTTTACTAATCATTATTATTAGGAACCTAAAAACTATTTGCTATCATTTCAGTGGACTGTTGTTTAATTAAGCAGGGTGGCACTTCATGTTATGTTGATGGGGAATATCCTTTAAACACCAGGAGGATCGAAAAAACTTTAGAAAAACTATTCAAATGAGTTTTCTTATACATTCGTATATCCAAAAGACTTTATAGTGTTTAGACGTCTTAGTTTGATTTTGATATTTCTCTTCCAACAAATAATAGGATACAATTATTTTGGGTTAAGCGTGTGCTTCATGTTTGTGCCATTGACATCGCTTTCTAAAACTTGTGCTCTTACGGTCAATAAAACTGTGATTGTAAATGCAGGTTTATTTTCATAACGACTTCACTCTCATAAGATTATATAGTCCATTTTGTTTATGCGCCTTTACTTTTCGATTTGTTGAAAGTTAAACTAACCTTCTTTACTTTCCTTTATTGACTTTTTTTTCATGTTTTGATATGTGGGGTTTATAAATGTGCAGGAGTCTAATGTTTTCCATCCAGGAATTCATATTGTTTAGTATTCATTGGTAAACATTCTCTTACCTGAAATTGTTTTGCCTTTAACTTGACAATGCATGCTTCGTGAATACTCAACTTTCTTTTTCTTTAATATAGATTTCTGCAATTAATTGAGAGAAACATATACCATTGAATCATTGTCATTAATGTTATGTAAAAGAGAACTATTAGTTATCGTGGAGTCAACTGAAGTTTGTATCAACAAGATAGCATCCCTAACTTTTATTTATGATTTATCGTCTCATAAATATGTGAAACTTCCATAAAAGAATATTTTATTTGTTCGAGAATTCAATTTTGTTCATCATGTAGAATATAAGGTAAAAACAACACCAAAGGGTTGATAATACATGATTGTATACCTATATACCTTGTATAGCTATATTGTATTTCACTTATTAGATGGCATTACTAATTAAGTAGTTTCTTAATTTGTATTGCAACTAATTAAGATATTGCTTTCCACTAATTAGGTAATTCTCATCTAATTTCAAATCCCGTGATTATAGATCTCTCATCGAGCATTCTTAAGTCTCATCAAGCAATTTAAATAGGCGATATCTGTTGGCTTTCACAAATACTGCTAATACATATGTCTTAGAATTTGAGTATGGCCAATAATCTAATATTCCATTTTCTTTCTTAGTATTTGTTTTTAATAATGAATAAGTGTGTTTCTTCGTCACTTTAATTTATGTATATCCAGTGCATTTACATGTTGAAAAAATAATAACATCTGCATGCTCCTTTGTATATCGTATTTTTATAATATATTTTATTATAAAAGTAATATTTAATATTCTCCGGGTACAGATACTAATTATGGGATAAAAGAAGCTGGCAAATTTTAGGTTTGTTGTTAATGCATATATGATTTGAAATACTTTTTAAGCCTCCTTAGACCATTAGTGTTAGATCCTTTTGAAGCATCTTTTGAATAATACCTTCTGACAAGGGCTAAATCATGATTCAATTCTTAATTTGTACTTTGCTGAAGCATTCTGAATTTTAGACAAGAAAATTTTCATAAAGAGGAATTATAAGCATTCAAGAATAGCATATAAATAACCTCTGTAGCCATGCTTAGCGAAGGAGATTCATCAAGAGTTCACCTTTCAAGATACCATTTAAGTTGTTTCCTTTTGGAATCAAGTGAAAGTTGACACTTTGATACATACGATGTACTCATTTTCAATGAAACTTTGAAATAGATAGAACTAATACTGTTCTATCTATAGTATATTAGATGCACACTGATAAATTGGTAGAAGCAATTATGTTTTCTCGAGGAATGTTATTGAATGCTTAGAAGTCCACAAATATTCTCAAAAAAATGCTATCTTTCTTATATACAAGAGGATGTCTAGAAGAAAGAGAAAAAGATATTACTTTAACAGTAAAAGCTACTAAGTATATCTATTGCGCTGGAGTAGTATCTTGAATTCTTGACCAAAAATATTTTTATTTTACAGTGGTGATCACCGGGTAATACATGAACTAATCAGATGGGTTGATATTAGGGATGGCAAACGGTGCGGGGAGGGCGGTTGCGGGGCACACCCGCGCACACCCGCGAAGACTCCAACCTGCCCCGCACCGCTCCGCAAAACAAATATTTCTAATTTTAACCGCCTCGCCCTGCGAAAAACCGCACCGTCCCGTTCCGCGAAAAACCGCCCGCCCCGCCCCGCCTCGCATATATATTTTTTTAAATACAGAAGTAGAAGTATTTTCAAAGACCTTCCTGGGTGCTTCCATTTGAACTTTCTTTCTTTCCATTTATACTTTTGGTTTCAAGCATAAATGTAACCAAATTTCTCAAATAAGAAACACTCAACTAACCCAACTCTCCACTACGTCAAATGGCAGATAGCTTACTGTAAGAGAGTCAGTGAGGGCTGACGGAAGGGCACTTCCGCAACCCGCGACCCGCACCGTCCCGCGCTAATTTTTTTTTAAAAAAATTATGCCTCGCCCCGCCCCGCCCCGCATACAATTTAACCCGCCCCGCCCCGCGAATGCTGAAAAATCGCCCCACCCCGCCCCGCACCGTTTGCCATTCCTAGTTGATTTAGAGAAGAGAGGCTGGGAACCTTTGTTTTAGGAGTGAGTGAAATATAAAATGGTTGAAAATGTCTACTATTGTATTGTTAATAGTTTCTGGGATTATCTGTTTAGAAGAGAATTTATTTAGCTTAAGAGTTTCATATAAGTACTAACCTTCTGTCTTAAAGTCTTCTTCTGAATAAACATCTGAGAGCCCGATCATTTTGTGACTGACTACTAAAAGGAGTTGCTGTGGTAGACTATTAATTATTGGACAACTTTCTACACCAAATAGCAGTCCAAAACTTAATTCTGTTGGTACCATTGTATATAAAATATGTTGCAAAAGTATCTCCACTCTTATTAACTATACCTTCTAAATGATGTACTATAAGTCTATAACTGAATCTAGCTTATTTAAGTTTTCAGGTTTACTTTCTCATGTTTGTATTTACGCCTAGCTTATTTAAGTCTGCTTTTTTCCTTCCTAATTGTGTATTTGTTGCGCATGACCTTCCCACAAATATGGTACTTAATTTTTCTGCGTTTCTTTGGATTAATTGCTTTCAACTAGGACTGGAAAACGGGAAGGTCGGGTTGGATATGATTATCTAACCCGACTCATATTTAATACGGATAAAAAATGGGTTAACCGGCAGATAATATAGGTTACCCATATTATCCATGATTTCTTATATGTGATTACTTTTTGGAGGATTCTTAGTCTCTCTTACTTGAGGAACCCCCAATTTGAGGTTTTACAAATGTAAAAGTTAGACACATTGGTTATCCTCTTGATATTAGAATCAGATGTTTGGATTTGGGGGAACACAAACAGCTACGTATAAGTTGAGCCGTTCATCCTCGGGACAAGCTCTACTTGATATTTTCTCGACCTGAATAGT
Organism: Nicotiana noctiflora; assembly: GCA_032618575.1. Taxonomy (NCBI): domain Eukaryota; kingdom Viridiplantae; phylum Streptophyta; class Magnoliopsida; order Solanales; family Solanaceae; genus Nicotiana; species Nicotiana noctiflora. The sequence continues at coordinate 598,584 of JASVEL010000736.1, forward strand.
CGTGAGTCGTGAGTCGTGATGGTTATCTTTAGCCTTATTGAATTTTCACATATTTCTTTATGATTTTTGTCTTAACATTTATTACTTTATGTGTTGATATACCTATTAATTTTAATATTTTCAATTGTTTTTGCAGGTGAGTAAAATAGTCAAGAAGGATCAAATCAATCGCCTTCACACCCTAGACTTGACAAACAAGAAACTACTGTTATAACGGAATATATGCAAAGAAATATGGAATAGCATAATCGGGCGACAACCAATACGTGGAATGCCTGGCATAGCCAGCGTCACGGTCTTGGCGTGACAATCAAGAATAGCATAATGGGGCGACAACCAGTCCATGCCCAGAATAATATCAAAATCGACCATCCGGAGCAATAATAGATCCGCTCTGGTCTCAAAACCACAAATAGTAACCAAACACGACCGACACACACGATCCGCATCCAAAGAATCTCCCACTGGAGTGGAAACATTAACGGGGGCACTCAAAGAATCCCGAGGTACACCCAGATGTGAAGTAAAATAAGAGGACACATATGAAAAAGTGGAACCAGGATCGAATAGAACTGATGCCTCTTTGTGACTAACCAAAATAATACTTGTGATAAC